>OY744520.1:88177632-88410132 GCA_963556195.1 Sepiola atlantica | reverse complement strand
TCTTGTTGGTTCGATGTCGGAGAGAGAAAGAGGGAGGCCATTTTATATTTTAGTCACCGATAATAAAAGAATATGTTTTAAAGGTGTGATTCTATAGGAGGACACATATAAGCCCGAATGTTTCTGATTGAAGAGACTGGAAATGGTTGAAACGACTTTTTGATTTTTTTCCCCCTGATTTAAGGTTAGAGTTAATTAACCCTACGTGTTAAGAATGGATGTTATCATTTTCTTTAAATCATTAAGTGAATGAAGTTTATTTATTTTATTTTATTTTTTCGGGAGGGTCTTCAAATTTAAAGACCACAAAAGTAATTTTAACAATAATCCTAACTGTTTTACAGTGGCTCGAAAACTTAGACATCATAATTAAAGCACACAATAACAAAATACTAAATGAGAGCAGTAGAGAAGAAAATGACAAAATGCGTAAAAAGTGACCAACATAGCAAAAATAACACTAAGAAGAACGAAAAAAGCCGAATAAAAACAGCACTAGCGACCCATTACTAGGAGCTAAAAAATGCGGACGTTCGCCAATAATAGAATGGAACATAGTACAAGCCAGTACATGTAGAAATTTAGACGACGTGTGTAGATTATGTCTGAATGAGAAATTAGAAATTGTAAACTTTAATGACCCCCAAAACCTATTAAACTGTAGCAGTGAAATAGTAAACAACTGCTTACACATACTAAAATTTATTTTAGGATAACAATACATAGAAATAAATAAATAAAAAAAATAAACTACTACCTAAAATAGAAATACAAGCACGCGCGTGTTAAATTAATTCGACACAACAAAAAACAGGGATGAGTCCCCCGTATAAAAACAGAACAATAGAATAGGAAGTAAAATCAGCCGAACCTTTGTTTGTGAGAAGCCCTACCATTGGGCAATGGAAACATTAACCCGTGAGAGAAAATAATAGAGAATCTGATTGGTCAGCTAGCTAGACTAAACACCACGTGTATATATAAAAACACCCGGTAACACAAATTCCATGCATTTTAGCCTGACGATTCCCTACGTCAACTCATTTTAAGTTATTTATTAACTGTGATAAGATAAGTACATTTTCTTGAAACAGAGTTCGCACGCCAAAAGTGAGATTTTTATTAAATAAAGTTAATTTAATGAAATATATTATTGTATCCATCTTGTTTTCACAATTTTTAAAGCTTTTCATCAAATAATGAAATAATTTAATTAAATGAAAAACTTTATATTTTCAAGTGAACCTGAAACACTGAATTCAAAATTAAAGAAAAGAAATGTAATTTTGAAGTTAAAATTGATTAGAATTAAAAATGAATGAATAAAAAAAATAAAAATAATTAAATCACCTTTAAATTTTTTTAATTCTTTATTTTAAAAGAATACACACAACAAACACAAATTATGAACATTGAAATTTTGAAACTAAAATCAAATCGGAAATTCGCTAACACGCAATACAAGTCCAATACTCTACACTTAGTCCCTGATCTTTGGTCATTTTTAGAAGACCTTTTTTAGGGTTCTAATTTTTAGGTGAATATTTTGGGAGAGCCAGTTTTAGAGAGACATTTTTAATGAAAACAGTTTTAGGTAATACTCAAGTGTGAGAGAGCGAGAGAAATGTTATATGGTAACATTTTATTTCCATTCAGCCCCAATTAGGATTGACGTGTATCCCAATCCTATTAATTGACCAATGGCGTGTGCGAAAAGATACAAGCCACGCCTTATAAATTATATCTGAAAAAATAAATAACACTTTCGTACAAACACTGGCGACCAGAGGTATATCTATAAAAAGCAAAAATAGCTGCTTTCACACACGTCCGCACATCAAAATCACCCTGCGCGCATGAAATCACTTCTCGACCCAAAGTAAAAATCACTTTTTTGGAGTCGATGACCCAGCATTTAAGGACCAGAATTTTCAGCAACCAAACAGTTGGGTTAAACAACAGGACAGTCTGCTAATACGATATAACGTTCAGCTTCCCTACCCTTATGGGCTAGGTAGAGCAATATCTTCAACGCACTCCCACGTATACAGACAAAAGCAACACAGTACAATGCCTACTAAAGTGATTCACATCCACTTCCATACGCATACGCAAAAGTCGACACACAAATATCTAATTCTTTCACGCTGTCACACGCATATACACACTGACAGTAAACAAGCGTATACACACGTGCACTTCTAACACTCGTAACTTTTCTCATTCCGAACTTCCTACAAATGTGAGAACTCAACGCCGACAATTAACATAAGTGATAAAATGTGGTTATAGATGTTATAAATGGCGAAGGAAGAAAAATAGGGATAAACAGCTTGTATTTTTATTAAAATGGATATGGATGAAGTATTGAGGAAAACATTAGGGCCAACAGTTAGCAAGTGCTAACTAAATACATCAATAGAGTTTTGTAAATGAAAAATTAAGGAAAACATGATTAAATAACAAAAAAATTATATGACTATAATTTTACATGAATATAAAAGTCATTTTAAGTCAATTTTAGTCAGAAATGTTCATTTAGAGAAAAGTTCATACAAACTCGTGTTTTTGTAGAGAATGTTCAGTGAATAAACGGACATGAGGGCTAAGGATATGCATGTCTATATATTTGTTGATGTGAATATGCGTGTGTGGGCATTAAGGAGTGTGGCACTGTGTATGCGTTGCCTACCTTTGTTCTGTTAGTGTGTAGAAATGCGTACGCGAGATGATGGAGCTTGTACGTGCGTTTGAAATGTTCCTTTCGGGGGGGGGGGATACGTTCTGTCCTCTTCCGGTGTCCGCCGGCTTTGATCTCCCTTTCTTTGTTCATTTGTTGCCTTTTATTGAAATTTCCCTTTTCGCATCGGATTGTTACATTTTGGGTTTAAATCGAGCGGGAACCATTTTTACTGGTTGAAAAATGCTGAGTTCACATGTCTTTGTGAAAACTCTTACTTTCTTTTTTGAAAAATGCTGAGTCCACACCTAAAACAGGAATCATTTACTGGTTGAAAAAAGTTACTTTCTTTTGGAAGTTAAAAGGAGAGGGTATCTAAACGAACAGGGGGAAAGAAAGAAGGTGACTAGTTAAGCCAATCGCTTTTTTGGCGTTCGTTCGAATCGCACCTCCCTTCACTACATATCCACACACGATCAATCGAGGGTCTTTTTAAATAATTTAATAACCATTTTTAATTCTTAAATATTAAGTATACCAAATAGGTTCACGGTTTTTTTTTACCGGAGCTCTCTTTAGGAACGTTTAAAAATAATTAACATAGAAAAATATTGCTTCTTAGCCCTCTCTCTAGTGCAAAAATATATCTAAAATATAAACAAAGCATTTTTCTTAAAAGAAAACAACTTTTTTTCAATTTTAAATGAAGGTGTGTGGTCACACGGATAAAGGAATATGCGGTATTTGTAAGTAAAAATCAATTGTTGAAAAAAATCTTTGTTGAAATAAAATTTGATAAAAATCTAAAACTAAGGTGAAATATAAAATAAACGGAAACTCTTTGTTTAAATCAATTAAAAAAATAAAAATAAGTTGAGCATAAAATTAAGATAAGTTATCTCCCTTACGTAGTAAACTAACTTAAAAAGTGACAATTTTGTGAGATTTTCTTAAGCCACTTCAAATAAAAGAAACTAAGTTAATTATGCAGTATAGTTAACAGGAAAAAGGGGGTGAAGAAAACAAATTTACAACAAATAACTTTTACCAAACGCGAGAAAATTTAATCTTCTATCGATCTGCGTAGCTTTTCAAGTTTGAGACTTTTATTTTAAGTGTTTGCTTTTTAGATTGTGTATCATTGCCTTTGGGAGGTTGTAAACTAACATGGCGCCAGATTTTACATGATGTGACGCCTCGATAACATATATTAACCAACTCAGAAATCGAAAAATAAACAAAAATACAGCTAATAATTGTCACCAATCGATCGCGAATTTAATTTTCAGACGATCTGTATATTTTTATTAGTCAAATTTGATTTGAATGTTTTCATTTGCTAAAATACCAGATACAACTTAAACAAAGGTAGATAACTCCGTCTAATTTTACTCTTGAATTACTGCTCTTTGTAAACGGCTTTAATAATTAAAAAAAAACTATTTGTTAAGACCTATATCTGGATATGATCAAAGTGTAGTATAGTGGCGTTGCCCAGGCCTTAAATAGGGTATTTAGATGACTTAGCGTCTTTGGAAAGTGCCAAGAACAACGCTAGCAATTGATATAAATGTGTAGCAGTTACCTCCTCCTTTCAAAACATAACTACACCGGTTGGCCGTTAGGTGGCGCTTTTTCACCGACAGGTGGCGCTGTAAAGCGACACCAGAGTTATCTGCCCTTCGGACTATAAAACCAGGTGCATAACGGAAATTCTCTCTCTTTTTCACCGACCAGCATCGGAGAACAACGCTGGCACCAGCGCTCCGTTTCACTCGCCTTTTGGCCTCGACAGAATGACGCTGACACTAGCGTTCCGTTTCACTCTTCTCTGGTCGACAGAACGACGCTAATACACTAGCGCTTCGTCTCACGCTTTTCTCTTGAACTTGGTCTCAGCAAAACAACTACCAACACACGTTTCTTCCGTCAACACGTGGGCAAACAACGGTAAGAGTTAACAACTCATTTTCTTTGCGTACGGCTTTCAAAGACTTTTCCTACGCCGGATTCATTTCTTCTTATACCTTTTCAAGAACTGTTTTTCCATCGACACACATGCATACATCACACACTTCACCATTCCACGTACACACACGTTCAATAAACTTTATTTGAACTACTTCATTTTGTTTATTAATTATTACTCTGTCTTTTGCATGCAACATTGCTTGATTTACTGAACACGTCTATAATCGGGGGAACACGACCCTCGATCCGAACAAATGTGGCCCAACATGAATGAAAAGATAAATAAAAATACAAATGTTATAAATGAGTCACCAGTTTTCGGAGAGCGTATCCCAACGAACTAGAGAAAGAAAGAGTGTCGCAATTCATGCCATTCGCTTTTAGCATTCATTCGGGTCGCATCTCGAAGTAAAATCAGTGCGCCATTTCGTTTAAAAGGAATCACTCTAGTGACACACTCTTCCAGAAGAAAGAAAGTGAAAAGGAAATAGAAGGAAAGAAAGAAGGATAAGCCGAACGGACAAAGAAAGAAAGAGAGTAGCTTATAACAGCTAGTAACTTTCCTATGTTGGTTCGTCTCATCTCGCACATCAATTTCTACTCCACCACAGTTATAGTTGAACTTAAGAAATAGGCCTAAACTATCCGGATACTGGAAGTTTAATACCTCCTTGCTGGAGATACTAGACTTCGAGGTAAAGCTAGAAAACCTTATCCATCAGGAATTAGTGGAGGAGGTAATACTGGGAGTAAGTGATGAGTTAGCTTGAAAGCTAAGATCAGAAGCTTCTCCTTCAGATACGGTCAGCGTCCTGCACTAGATAAGACCAATGCAAAGAAGCACTTAGAAGAAAAACAACCTCGGGTGGTGGCTGAGTGGGGGGGGGGGCGGTGTAAGCATAGAATTAGCTAAGCAGAACCTGTGACGCGATGTTACCGAGCGTCACGAGGGCTAGTTAAGCTAGTTAAGACTAAGTTAACTAAGGAAAGTATACAACAGAAACCGTGAATATTGACGCAGATGAGCATAAGGAAATTTCATGGCGAGAGATTGGCTTTCCTGAGTTGAACTTTGGCAGACAAATCTGAGTGGAACGATACGGTCGAGAACACCTTTCCCGACCTCGTTCTCGACCCCTCGGTCGAGGACCGTCGTAGGCCGAGGGGCGAATCGTAGTTCTTCAGAGAGTGCAGAATGGAATTAAAAAGCCTTTCTCAATCCAGTGACCTTTCTCGTCTTTCTAAAGGGAATTCCACAGGGAATTAGTGATGGGTGCCACTAAGAATCTGTTCGATGAGCAGTTCAAGTGGATTGAGGAGAAGATCCACTCCGAATGGAGTTGAGCGCCAGATTTGAGTCATCTCAACAACTCTGATTTCTCTCTGATCTGGCGATTAGCCGGGAATGTGCTACCCTTTAATGTCATACAAGCCAGTTCCGGAATGGAGAACTTGCCCGACTGTCCTCGCTGTAAAACACAAGAAGAAGAAACACCTGATCATGCTTTCTTCAGATGCCACAAACTCAAGCGGTTCTGGGTGTATGTCAACGAGGTGATGACTCGTATCAATCACGAACATTCTCTGCCACTAGACAGGGAGAGACGAATGGTGTTTCTCACGATTTTGGCCGTAGTATGATGGTAGTGTGGACGTCGTGTCTGAGAGGAATCTGAGGGGTTGAATCTTTCTCTGATCAGGATCTGATTGTGTTATTCAAGCACTAATTGAAGGTAAAGATCAGATGTGATGAACGAGATCGCATACCTCAGAATTTGAGAAAAAAGTGGGCAAAAGTAGCAAGCTTGCGTGTACGAAAAGGAATCAAGTATGAGTACATGTGCTCTGCCTGAGCATGGCGCACGTAGTTCTTTGTCCTGTCAGACCCCAGTCCTTCGGATAAATTAGCCTCTTAGCTATGGGAAAGAAAGAGTACTGTCTTTATTCCAAGATGCCCACTCTGCACTCATATTTTTCCCTCGGCCTCCCATTAAATTTCATTTATCTTGGAAACACCCCCTCAAACTACCCCCTTCTCCTTTTTTCTTTTTTATTCCACTTAATCTCTAAATGGGAGTGAGATCTGACTTGCTTGTTTTCGGTTCTGAACAAACCAGAAAACAGTGGATGGTCTATTATTTAGAAAGAGTTGAGAGGGTCTTACTAACCATTTTTTGTTTTGTTTTTTGTTCTTCCACTTTGCACTACCAATAAATTTGTATATAAATATATACTAAAAAAAATAAAATTTTAAAACTTCAAGTAAATTTGGGGATATTTTAAATAGGATATACCCTAGAGTAAATGTGGTATTGTGGTGACTGAAATGATTCTAGCGAAGAGTAGGATAGTTATTTTTATCATTTTCATTACTTTAGACCAAGGATGACGAACGACCCCCGTTTTTCCTACAGTTTTGTTGGCCTTGTGCCTAATTTGTTACAACGTAAATTTTTACTTTATAACAAATAAATAATTCAAAGTGTAGTAGTGTTAAGTCTTCAGTTAGAGGAGAAATCCTCTTAGACTGAGCCAATTTTATTTTTGTATCAATCTAGAGTTCCCTTCTTTTTTTTTAACTTAGTTCACCCCAAACAAGGCAAGTTGCCACTGTAGACGTAAGGGGCTGCTGAGAATTAGGGTGAGAGTATTGGGGGGCATCCTAAATTTGGAGCTGTTCGAGATGTTTGTTCACATTAGTTTTAAATTTCTGCATGTCGGCACGGTCGGGGAAACAGGAAGGGATTTCCAATGCCGGCAGCTCGAGGAAAGAAGCTATTGGAGTAGAAAGCTCCCCAACAAAATAAGTCATATTAACTTGTACATCATTCATCACCTATCTATCTCTATTTGTTTACCCTGGTAATACATGTTCTTCATCGATTGTTTAGACAATTAAGGTAGTTGTTCATATAGCAATTACGTCACATTACAAATCGCGGTATCAGGGTCCCAGAACATCAACAACAAAATAGGTAATGTACTTGTAAATTATTCATCACAAATCTCTCTTTCTATTTGTTTACCCTGGTAATACATGTTCTTTATCTCATTCCATCAGACATTACTAAGTAGAAGTGTTTATTTATGTTATTCTTATTACATCAACCGTCAGAATGTTCCACAGCGACGAGGTGAGAAGTGGTATCACTGGTCACTGTGAAACCAGAATCGACATGAGAATTTATAATTGGCATGTAGTGACCACACTTCAATCTTGAGGAAACAACGACCTTTAGAAAATTCTGGGCCCAAAAGAGACAAACACCTTAAGAAGCTTGGAACCTGGAAACCCCCGAGACAAATCCAAAGTAACAACTCAAGTTATATTGCCAAACCATCTATAGTGTTTTAAAATTGATGAATTATAATTGGACAGACCGACTAGGAGAGAGAAGGAAAGGAAAAAGTGGGATTCTTTTGGGTTCCATAGCGTATTTTTTATTTGATTTTATTCCCTTTTATTGCATTCGTCGGTGGATACGTTTGAAATAATTAAATCTAACATTGCATGAAATTCGATAATTCGATTATTAGTGATATGCATCCACCACTACCATAATAAAAAACAATGTGTATTTAGTTGTAAATATATATCCGTCCTATCACACAAAATCTGCCCGACAAGTAAGCGAAGAGAGAATGCAAATCTATTCCCAAAATCAGACATTTTCTTTCTGTTTTCTTTTCTGACTTTGCGGGTGTGGAAAGAGTCAATAAATTTACCTACCTAGGTAACACAATCGCTTCCAGTGGGCGAACTGACACAACTATAAGACAATGTATATCTGCCACATGGAGAGTCTTCAGGCAGCTGTCGACGATTTTACAAAATGCAGAGATCGCATTGTATGCGAGAGTGGCAGCATACAACACACATGTCCGACCTGTTCTCTTGTATGGTTGCGAAACATGGTCAATAACGAAATGTCAGAATGACATTATCCTGGCTGCAGCGAATCGGATGGAGAAAATTGTCGGTCTCACTCTATGCCGGTAGAAAGTATGTCTCACAACGGCGTCTCCACTGGTATGGCCATGTCCCCCGCCATCGGAAATGCTCTAAAGTATGTCTCACATTGAAGTCGATTACCTAAAGCCACGTGGTAAGCCGCTTAAGCCATGGAGCGGATCAGTTGATGACGACCTGATCCTGGTGGGCGGCACAAGTGAAATAGCAACAGACAGGAAAAGTTGGAAGTCATTCACGAAACGTCTTACCTAAAAATTGAGACAAGAAGACGAAAAATGAAAAAAAAAATGAAAAATAATAAACCGATTTATACGTTTTGCTTTCCTTTTTGTCTTTTTTTTAACCCTTCAAGTTGAGACGTTTCCTTTCTTTATTATTATTTTTATTATTTTAGGGTTGTTTTAAGTTAAGTAGCATAAACAGATGCCAGTTTTCCAGGTGAAATCGTTCAAGATGTCGATGTGAGCGATAATTGTTCTCTATCAATTTCATCGTTAACCATTTCACTTCTGCTAACGTCTTTGATGTTAAAAAGACCGGGGTCATTTTGTTTTATGTCTCACCGCCCTCTGCCCAAAATAATCAAATTAAGAAAATTAAAGTAAGAAAGTTTTAAAAATCAAAGTTAATGATTGATGTTTTGTTCATGTGTATACTCTCACACTGACTAAACAAAGGCAAGCATATATACACACACTGTCTACTGAACTAACACACACTGTTACACGAATATTCACTTTGACATATGGCACATATATATATATATATATGTGTGCCATATGATGAAAATTATGGAAATGATATTCTGTTATGGAATATATATATTTATCAACGTTTCGCCTTTATTTCAAGACTTTCTCAAGATGATATATGTGTGTTCGTACATAGTAATCTCCTAAACTAATGAAGAGATCATTATGAATTTTAAATATATATTCTAAGAAATACATTGAGTAATATGGGTACATTATTATTTTTTTTTTTTGTAAATTTTAACATTTAAGGGTGCATATATATATATATATATATATATATATACATATATAAACAATGTATTTTTATTAATTTTTTTAATATAAATTGATCATTATCGATTTTGAAATATATATTCTTCGCAACCCCGTGAGTAACCTGGGCACATTATTTTTTTTTATATAAACGTTAACATTTAGGGGGTGCACCCACCCAAACTCGCCCCCACCCTAAAAAACTTTTAATATAAGTTAGATACAAAAATTTAATACAATTACATCAAATTTTAAGTTATATTAAGTAATATATTTTTTAAAAGATCGGTAAAGACGTGAGCGTCAATAATATGTGTGTGCTTTGTAAAATCCTAGACTATTGAAATTATCATTATGAATTATAGAATATGTATTTGAGGCAACAAGGTATGTGACGTGGGCACATCATTCTTTGTTTTTAACTATACAATTTAGGGAGCTGCCACCGAAAAAACTAATGCTATATCTATTGCTTAAATCCGTCCTGAAACAGGTATTCTACTAATATATATATATATATATATATATATATATATATATACATACATGTACTGTTTAAACAGACCAATTCAGTTTAGGTTCCTTGGCCTTTTTGCATTTTGGTGACTGAAACAAGTTTAGAGAATAGACCAGGCTGATGACAGCCAACGTCCATCCCACCCAACACCCACTTTTGACCTTGTGCCACATCTTCATATTTAATATAAAAGAAATTTAATATTTTAATGTAGAATTTTGAAATAAATAAATCCTTGGCCTTTTCGCTAGGAACAAAGTGTGGTATCTGTTCTGATACTACACTTCATCTTTTTTGTTCTCGGTCAGTAAAATAGAAATCCTTATAGACTGAGCCAATCTTTTACTTTTGTTTCAATCCAGAGTGCCCGTTTTTGAGCAGCTAGAATTTCCTCACACTGAAATCCGACCTTGTGTCTAACTTTGCCCTCGTAGGGAGGCAAGTAAATAGGAACAGGCCAATTCAGTTTTCTTACTTCGATCATTTTACAAACAAGAGCAAACTCACAGGCACGAACAATTCACCCATACAAAATATCTTTCATATATCAAATTTGTACATATATAACTATGCTGTGTCCTCTAACAATGTTTTCCCGCTTTCAAAATATGTCCATTTTGCCCAGTTCAACATTTTTGTATCATTATAATTATTAGCGTGGTTTCTGGTACGTCCAGAGATGTGACTATTGCCTATATATCATTCATGTCAGATCTATATGAGCGTCTGCCCGCTAGATGAATTAAAAGGTTAGTGAATTTTAAAGTGGAATAAGGAAAAGTCAATTAGATTTTTGTGTTGAGTATTGATTTACTCCTCTCCAGGAGTTAGACACAAGGCTAGTTTTTATCTTACTCCCACAAGTAAGATGTGACCCAAGGTCGGGTCGGGAAAGTGGGGTTTGAAAAGCCAGCGCCCGATAGGTGAGCACTCTGGCCATTAAAAATTGCCTGGGCAGCCCCGTCGGCATTCCCCAGTAGGGGCGCCTCAGACAGTAAGCAATAAACTTACTCCTCCCCAAAGAGGGGAGGCGAAGCCTGGGAGGGTGGACCTCCTAGAATTGCACAGGACAGACCCATTGACCAGCATAAATCAAGCCCTGAAGGACAAGACAATACCAGTATGGGGTGCAGTATCCATCGGAACAGAACGAGAGTTATCTCCCTTACACCACCATTTTAAATATTTAATAGATCTTTCTTTTTTTTCCAAATAAAATAAATACCTTTTGTTTAGCAATTATTTCATTTAAGTGCTTGTTCTTTTCCGTGTCACATACATTATACATATACATTACAAGGTGTATCAGGTATTTAATTAATGTTGCTGTTCTTCTGTCAGCATAAAGTTGTAAAAAGTTCGTTGTTGAATTACTGAGCCGAGTCGCCTGATCGGTTAACACATGGCCAGGGTCAGCTTCAGTATAATAACTATAAAAATAAATAGATACAAAATGGTTTGTCACTGCTACATATCGGGTATTTAAGAATGCATTTAATTCATGAATATATATAATCGTGTGTGTGTGTGTGTGTGTGTGTGTGTGTGTGTGTGTGTGTGTGTGTGTGTGTGTGTGTGTGTGTGAATTTTGAAAACATACAAGCAAAATGCCTTTGGACACCACATTTTAAGATGCAATATTTTTATTAAAAATCATTTAAAAAATTTTTTTCATCTTGACTTTTATTCTTATTCATTTTGGATGTTAACACATCCTTCTTCCGAGAAAAGAGAGTCTGAATCAAATCAAAGGTAATACCTTTATTTTTCCGTACTAGTATTTCTCAACTTCAATGTTGTTAAAGTGACGGCAGATACAGACTCTTTTCTCTGACCATGAAAGTTAACCCTGAGCATCACGAAACCTTAACACACCACTGCTGGCTTCGCATCAAGGTAGTTATCGCTGTTGAATGCCAGAGTTATATAGAATAACAAATAAATCTATTTAAGAATATGTGTATACATTTTTGATGAAAATAATTGATTATTTTGTTATATATATATATTTTTTTTTTAAACCATAACAATGTGTAGTGTTAAAATAAATAAAATTTATTTTAATCTGAGTTTTCGAGTATTAAAATTCTCCTTGTCAAAGCAGTGTTTTTCTTCTTTTTTTTTTCATCGTCCTATGGTAATGGACTTTTGGGTCAGAAAATCACGTCTGTAAGCGCAGCTACGCCAATTTGAATTAGAAAGGGTGTGTAGACAGGGTGTGTTCCTAATTCAAATTGGCGTAGCCGTGTTTACAGATATAACGTGATTTTATGACCCAAAAGTCCATTACCATCGGACGATGAAAAAAAAAAGAAAAACACTGCTTTGACAAAGAGAATGTAATTTCTCGAAAGGTCAGATTAAAATAAATTTTATTTATTTTAACACTACACATTGATATGGTTTTTTCAAAAAAAATATAATACTATTACTAAACAATGAGTCAAAAAAAATATGTCTACACACCCTTTCTATATATATATATATATATATATATATATATATTAATAATGGAGTTTATGTATCTGTCTGTCTGAAGCCGAAACTCCATCAGAGTACTATGACTATTTGTTAAGTCCGCCAGCTTCATTATATACTACTAAAAAACCGCTATAAACACTATGCATACTTCCCAATTTACATAATCAATTGCTTTTGAACTTCTAAATTAGTAATCGCAAATAAACACTCATGATTGTTCTTTTCATATTTCAACATGTATTTACGCTATTTTGCTCGCTACTTATAAGATGAGTACTTATAAATTATAATTTAGACAGACAGACAGATAGATACATACATACATGAAATGCGTTACGTAGTTAATATAACTATGACGAATGGATTAACGCTGGCTGTTTAATCAGTGGTTCCCATCCCTCCCTCCGTTAATTCAATATGGCGCAACTGATTAAACAGCCAGCGTTAATACGGCGCATTATTTAAAATGTAAACAACAACGCTGGCATTCACGTGATAATTTTTCTCTTATTTATTTTCTCATAAATAAATAAGAGGAAAATTATCACGTGAATGCCAGCGTTGTTGTTTACATTTTGTTTATTTTCTTAATCTTATTAGCCATTAAATTCACTGAATCAAACTGCTTAATTAAAATAATAATTGATTTAAAAATTACTATTTAAACACACCCACACACGCACACTTTATAACGAATTTAGTTTTCACTTTAGGACCCGCGCTAACTTTGGCCCCGTCGTTAGGGTTAGGGTCGGTATTTAGTTTTTTTAATTGTTGATTTTAATTTACGTACACCTTTTTTCCGCTTTGAAATATTACTTATAATATTCTGACCTGGATTTGGTGCAAAACGATTGTGTGTAAAGAAATGCGAGCAGACGACACCTTTTACTGGGCAAGTAAATAACTGTTTTTAGAATCGTATATAAGGTAACAATTATTTCTTCTCTTATTAACTTTCATTCGTTACTACTACTATACTACATTCAATTTTTATTTTCTTTACATTTATTTTTAATGCAAAAACTGTTTACGGTTGCTACAAACCAAAATAATGCAAACTTAATTTATCTTTTTATTAATGTGCAATATATCATTTAAATTAATTGTAGTGATAAAAAGCTCTACCCAAATTACATACTAGTACATATAATGATTTCTACAATCAGACAATGTCGCAGTCCACACAAACCATAAAAGCAACAGACCAGAAGTCCTAGACTCGAGTTTCTCCCTTCTTTTGGGCTCATCAGTAGAACATATACAAACTCGAGATTCAAAACGCGAGTCACTTGCATACAAGATGAGTACTCTGCTATCTGATCCACCACGCCACATGCAAAAAAAGTCTGTTTGACTAGCACAGCTTGTTGGATGACATCGTCGTAGCGAATGTAACATCTTACTTGTGAGACTCCGGCCTTGGTTCTTGGTAGTTAGATTACTATACCCCTTGAGAAATTCTGCAGTCAGCCTTCATCGCAGTTTTCTTTATCTGTGTTAGTGAATAGACTTTCTTGCATGATGCTGGGTAGCTCAGGTGGCAGAGTACTCATCTTGTATGCAAGTGACTCGGGTTTTGAATCCAGAGGTCGGATATGTTCTACTGTTAATAATAATATTCTTATTAAAATTATAAGTATCTGTCAGGGTCAATAATGTTAAGAAAAAAATTACTCTTTCTTCTTCCGTAAAAATAATTGTCATTTCCAACTAAATAATCTTTAAATAAATAAAACGAATGTGTCTTATAAAAATAATTGTCAGCTAAATATTTTTCAAATCAATAAAACAAATTTTACTTTTGGAAAGCCAATGTCAACAGATTTCTATCTAGAACTGCCCCACAAGTATTTGAACTTGGTGTTGACAATCATTTCATCTCATTAACCCTCATGCTCGAATGGCATCTGGCCTTGATAAATGGTGACCATTGAGCAAAAAAAAATTTTTTTTTAATCTTGCCATCACACTAGCATCTGCTTCTCCTTGTGTTCCAATGGTATCAGCCAGGTAACAAAACTTCTGAACGACCACAATAGCTTCAACATCCATATATATATATATGCACAAAAAAACAGCGTATTTGAAGTAACAAAACAAATAGATGAATTTCAAAATACTATTCTAGAAATTTTCAGGCACCAGCAAGATCAGCAACTGCAATTGCAGAAAGAACAAGCAGAATCTAAAAAAAAATGGATGCAGAAAAAATGGAATTGCAGAAAGAACAAGTGAAATATCAGAAAGAAAATGGAAACAGAAAAGCTTTGAATTGAAGAAAAATACCAAGAACAACAAAAAGAACGAATGGAATATCAGAAGAAAATAAAAACAAAAAGGCTGGAAAAACGAAAAGATTTGAAGAAATGTTTTTTCATACCTAACAGGAACAAAAAAATTATGCGCATTATCAAATAGGGGTCAAAATGGTAAAGATGAAAGTGCATTTTCACAAAATGCTATTTGCAACACTATTAATAATCTTGATTATGATCCTGACGAGATTATGTTTGCTATGTATTTTATAATACGAACCGTGGAAATTGGACGGATTTTAAAAAGGTTTGTTTGCTTTTAAGGAAATTGGGTACGGTTGAACATACCTAATTCGTCAATTATATTTTGCCACAAAAAACAGCAACCATACATTTATTGAAGTGATACAATTATTGACTAAAAACGTCTTTTTCATAAAAGGTGGAAATGCATGAATCTCACAAGGAAAGATGAAGACTACACGACTTCTAGTATAGTTAACAATGACAACTTAAAATAATCGCAGTCTGAGTTGAGTGTTAACAATTTTAAATGCCTTATATTTGTGCAAAAATTAGTATCGATTATGGATGCAGAAATAAAAAGGGTTCTTAAACCACAGAATTAACCTGATTTAACACTCCAACATATTGCAGACGACTGCCAACGTTTTATTAGCATTCGTCAAGATTTAAAAGATATGACAAAGTGAAGTGTCACATATTATAAAAATCTGTGACAAAACGAAAATTATTTCATCAGCTAAATTTGATAAACAAATGAAAAGTAATCTGCCTCTGAAACCGTGTACAAAGATTGTCCATGTAAAATGAAAAAGTGTCATAAGTGTGATCGCATTGGACACAAAAGTACACACTGCAGAGTAAAAAATAAAATTTTTTAAAGTTTTATTAGAATCGCTAAATGTGACGAAGTGGAAAATATTAGAAAGTGTGTACAACAATATTGAATAGGAATATTAAAATTCAACTTGACTCAGGATCAGATTTGTCGATCATAAATCTTCAAATGTGGAAGAAAATTGGAAAATTGACTTTGATGAGAACTAAAAAAAAAAGTAGCCAGAAGTGTCACTGGAGAAAAAATAAAATTTGAGGGCGAATTAATAACAGGTTATATTACAAGAAAAACTTGAAAATTGAAAATGTTTGTGATGAACGATTCAAGTAACCTTTTTGGCACGGATTGGATGGAAAAGTTTCAATTATAGGGCATGCCTATAAATTCTTTCTGCCAGAACATAAAAACCTTAAATGCTGCAGCAGAGAGGATAAAGGAAGGAATTGAAAGAAAGTTTTTCAGAAGTATTTTTTCTGGTTGACTGGGAAGATGTAAAAAGTAACTGCAAAGTTTGAATTGATACCAAATATTAAACCGGTTTTTAAAAAGAAGGAAAATGTTCCATTCGCGTCATTAGATAAAATTGACATGGAATTAGATAGACTCAATAAAATGGGAGTGCTATCCAAGATTGAAGATATCGAATGGGCTTCGCCTACAGTCTACGTGAAAAAAAGAGTAAAGAAATTCGTGTATGCAGGTTTGAACCAGGCACTAAAAGATTATCCCTATCCTCTGCGAAACTCAAAAGAAATTTTTTTTCAAAAGTTGACTTAAGTGACGCAAATACAGAATGAATGAAAAGTGCTCAAAGCTACTGTTTGAATACCTATAAGGGTTTGTACAAATTTGAAAGATTAGCATTTGGGGTAAGGTTGCACCAACCATATTTCAACAGGTAATGGACACCTTACTTAGCTGACTAGAGTTTGCGACAGCCTACCTAGATTATATTCTAATAACTAGTAAAAGCACCAAGCAACACAAATCGCATGTACATGAAGTATTTAAAAGAATTCCAGACTATGGTTTCAAATTGAAGGAGAAATGCAAATTTTTTATGGAAGAAATAAAATATTTGGCTCAAATAATAGACAAGGATGGTAGAACAAACCCAGAGCAAGCAGGTGCGATAAAAAATATGCCAGCTCCCCAAAACATATCGTCATTGCAAAGTTTTCTTGGGTTAGCAAATTATTACGTGTTTATTCCAAGCATGCACAATTTGCTAGCGTCTCTTAACAAGCTATTAAAGAAGGAAAAGGATGAGATCTTGTCGACAGAATACCAGGAGGCATTTGAGAAAATAAAAAAATATTTTCACTTCTGAATTATTTTTAACACATTATAATCCAGATCGCGAAATCGTTGTAGCTACTGATGCTAGTTCATACGGTATTGTAGCTTGCATTTTACACAAGATGGACGACAGTCCGCTGAAACCTATCGCTCACGTGTCTTGTACAGTATTGCTGGAAGAAAAGAGTTACTCACAAATCGAGAAGGAAGCATTGGGTATTATTTTTGCAGTTACAAACTTTCGTTTCGTTCACGGAAGACATTTTTCATCTGTGATGACATAGTGATGTACAGCGATCGAATGATCATTGCTGTAGCATTATAGAAACAAATTTTAAGAAAGTTTCATGTCGGTCACCCAGGCATTTCAAGAATGAAAAGTTTCATGCATAGTTATGTATATTGGACGAGCATGGACAGAGATATTAAAAATGCAGTTATATTATGCAACGGTTGCGCTTTAGTATCGAAGACGCCTCCTATAAAATTCAGACCCTGGCCGAAAACTGACCGATCATGGTCAAGGATCCATATTAAATTTTCTGGGCTACTGGATGGGCTCTATTATCTAATAGTAGTGGACAGTTTCACAAAATGACCGGAAATACTGAAATGTAAAAAAACAACTACAGAAGCAACAATTTTTACGCATCAATTGTTTGCATGCTTCGGGGTCGTTGACTATAGTATCAGACAACAGTACATAATTCACGTCTAGAGAATTCAAAATATTCTGTTCTGTCATTTTTAATGAAACATATCACGATTGTGCCGTATCATGCGAGAAGCAATGGTCAGCAGAACGGTTCATGGATACGTTTAAAAAGGATACACCTACTGAAAAGGCCATTCAGGAATTTCTACAAGTATATAAGGTGACCCCAAATAACAATGTTCCATTTTTCATGACTCCAGTGGAAACAATGTTTGCAAGGAAGATCAAAATGGTTTTTGATAGAGTTATCAACCCCAATAAGAAACTGGAACGTAAAATAAATGTCACAAAGGGACATTTTAAACTCGGAGGAACGGTTGGTTTTTTTTACTGTTCAGAGACAACAAATCCTACTAAAAAACAGGGATAGTGAATAAAAGAGTTGGGAAAATGCTTTACATGGTGAAGGGACTCAAATTTATGCACAAAAGACATTTGAAAAAAAGATATTCGGATGTTGTAGAGAACAATACTCCAGAGGATGAATTAACGGATGTCGTGTTTGACAGACACATTTGAATTACCAATCCCGCAAATACTTTCTGAAAAGCAAATATCAAAAAGGAAACGTAAAAATACAGACTTCATTGAAGTAAATCCAAAGAGAAAAAGGTATTGACTTCATACGGCCCAAAGAGGGGGAGGGGGGGGGGATGCTATGATGTGGATCTACCTTTTTTCTGGAATAAATAGACTCTTCCAGAAACTATATATAGAGTTACAACAAAGTGTCATGGTAGTCATAGGCACAGTATCAGACAGACTTTCTGTAAGATACTATTCTGTACTTCTGTAAATACACTTTTATAAATATACCACCGTGTTGTCTTAATTATTACCGGCCCTTCAAGGTCACAACACTAATAATAACTGATATTTAAAAAAAGGAAATAATAATAATGTATGCAAATTTAAATTTTATGAGCAAAGAAGGAGAGGCTTAATCTGAATAATATCTGATAATAAAAAAGAAATATCAACAAAAACATATTCTCTTATTATTAAAACAGACAAAGGGAGAGGAAGGAGAGATAGTGTTATTTTTTATTAATTTTGTCTTTTTTATCAATAGAGAGAGAGAAAAAAAAAGAGAGTTTTGTCATTTTCTTATCGGTTAAATTTGTTTTAATGATTTCAAGTAGTGAATAGGAATTAAATTGTGAAGTGATAGCGAGCGAGCGAAGCCTGCTCTTTAGAAAATAAAATCACTCATTACACTCCCTATAACCTTTTCTATTTATGTTATAAATTTCATAAAAAATCTCATCCATATATTTGTAACCATGGGTACATTTCCGGGGAGGGGGGCTTCTAGCACCCTTTGCTACCCTAAAAAATAAAACAAGAAAAATGATGTGCTATTTTGGTCAACCGTCCCAATGAAAATCAGAATTTCATGAATAAATGCTTGTATGATTTTTATTATTAGTATTATTATTATTATTCACCTCAAACACGCCACTGAAGTGTAAAGGGGTTACTGTGATAGAAGCCAGATTTATAGAATGCAACCTAGGTAGGGAGTTGGGCAGCAAGATGTTTGTTCACATTACATTTAAATTTCTGCTTGTCGATATGGTCGAGGAAACAGAGAGCAGGAAGGGAATTCCAAAGGCAAGCAGTCCGAGGAAAGAAGCTATCAGAGTATATAATTTTCCAGCATCTAGGGACCTCTACAATGATTGTACTACTAGTTGGGTGGATTGTGGGTATTTTCGTTGAGAGGGGGGGGATACAAGTTCATTGGAGCAGATTCTGTGGAAGTACTTGTAAAACAAGCATTTTGACCAGCACAAAAGCCATGTTCATAATTTTTTTTTTATAAACAAACACACCTAAAATGTATTTTGCCACTAATTTTTTTTGTGTGCGTATTTACTTGACTCTTGTAGAGGCAAGTAAATAGGGACTTATTGAAATAAACCTTTTTTTTTTATTAAAATAAAAAAAAAAAGTCGATTTCAAAACATCCTATTAAAATTTAATTTTTTTTAAATACTTATATGAGCAATGGTTTCAGGAAGTAAAATCTGCAAATAAATGTCAGAAACCACATGATGAATATTTGTAATTAATTTTGTTTCTTAAAATTAAATTGGGTTAATATTGTAACCTTTAATACAATATTATCAGCCAGTTATCAAGAGATAATCTGTAAGAGAATTATCAGCAACAAGGGAGACAACTACTTATTGTATTATCTCTCTTGAACCAACATCATGCTTATTATCTCCCTTTACGTCTAAAGAGAAAATATCAAATACCTTACAAAAACAATAATTGATCAACTTCATCTAAGGGTTTTCAACTGCTACTGGTTAGACACTAAAACATTAAAATATTATACAATAATATTTTCTAGAGTACTGCCACTAACTATCAGTAATAATTGAAATTAAAAGTTTTATAATAATAATCTTTACTGCCTCTAAAAGGCAGTAAAGATCTCATGGGGAAATAATTCTTGGATCATTTTATGTTAAACTTATATAACAAACTGAACCATCTACCTAAAAAGTGTGTCTCCTGGAGGTTCTGGCTACACATCTCATGGTCATTTGACCTGCGTTGTTGAGATACTTTCTTTTTGCACTTTTTTCCTTGATGGATTTGTAACCCTTTAGCTGTATCAAATTCTTTGCCGCAAGACTTCAGTTTCCGTTTTTGTCATCCTTTTCCAGTTCCGGGTCATGTTCCATGTTATCAGTCATTGTGAATCTGTTATTCTCCCTTTGTTCCCGCAGATCTCAAGAGCCTGTCTGAAAAAAAAAAAAATGGTGCAGCAAGATCCAGGCAAGGCGAATCTTGACAAGAGAGTGGCAACTATGAAGAAAGCACTGAACAAAGATCTTTGTTATTACTCGTAGAAGATCAAAGTGTAGTATCTGTTCCGATGGATACTACACCCCATAAACTGGTATTGTCTTGGCCTTCGGGGCTTGTTTTACGCTGGTCTATGGGTCGGTCCTGTACAGTTCTAGGAGGTCCACCCTCCCAGGCTTTGCCTCCCCTCTTTGGGGAGGAGTAAGTTTATTTCTTACTGTCTGAGGCGCCCCTACCGGGGAATGCCGACGGGGCTACCCAGGCTACTTTTAATGGCCAGAGTGCTCACTTTCTCGGGTGCTGGCTTTTCAAACCCCACTTTCCCGACCCGACCTTGGGTCACATCTTACTTGTGGGAGTAAGATAAAACTGGCCTTGTGCCTAACCTCCTGGAGAGGAGGTAAATAAATACTCATAGAAAAGGTGAAAGGGCCAACTAGTCACCGCCAAGGCCCAAGAGAATCACTTTACAAAAACCAAAAAACTGCACAACAAGATTAAACACCCAGTCAAGCCGAAGATGCTCTGGTTCTTCTTGGATTCTCAGAGAAGAACTTCTGCCAGGATAAGTTGCACAACAACATTTGGCTAGGCTATAGTCCATAAGAAATCCCGTGCATCATGAAGACCAATTCCCTCAAATTGTGATTGTCTTTGGGTGGGTTCTAACAAAGGCCAAGTCATTCCGCTCACATCTTTGGAAACAGACTCATACTCAAGTCAGATGGCTATATCGAGCTGCTGTACAGTTGTCAAACTCTGAGTGGAAAGTATAGCTGCAGGAAGAATTCAGGAAAACCCAGAAGTGGCTGGCTGAGAACTTTCACGACCTCACACTGTTAATAAAAATCTGAGAAAGTATCTACGATGTCGACGTAGTTAGATCCCGATAATGAAGAAAAAAAAAAATCTCTATATATCATTGAAAAGAGCTTGTTATGGCCGAAATATTTGATTTATATGTTTTTATTTATTGAAAAATAAAAAAAAAATCCTCTTGCATCGTGACTTGGTTTCTAATTGATTTCTCATATTTACATTAACTGATGCTTCAAATGTAGAAATATTGAATTTAATAACTGTACACACAGGTTAACGTTTTCACTACAAATATCAGGACATTTAAAAACAGCCTCCAATAACATTAGTAGTCAAGTGTCTACGACGGTGACGTCGTTAGATTCTGACAATGAAGAAAAAAATTGTCTATCATTGAAAAGGGCTTGTTATGGCCGAAATATTTGATTTATAAAATTGTTTTTATTTATTGAAAAAAAAAAATCCTCTTGCATCGTGATTTGGTTTCAAACTGATTTATCATATTTTTAAATAATGGGTGTTTACAGTAAAGCAGTTTTTGAAGGAAAAGTGTCCCTTTTAATAAAGGTTTTTTTCACCTGGCTCTACATTACAATGTGCCGAGAAAATATCCAATTTAAAAAATTGAAAATTGTTTAATTTCTTCTCTTTACAAGAAATCTGCACTTTTATGCAGCTCTTTCGTCATAAGTTTTGTTGTTTTCTTTTTTTTTGGGGGGGGGGGGTGCATTGTCAATCTTTTTTTTCAGAATGTATTTACAAAAGTTAGAATCAGTAAATGTTCTTTCCAAATAGTAACTTAAAAGTTCTAAGATTGGAAAGTGTTGTCGTGGCAGGTATCATCCAGCTCTCGTATCGGCATCCGAGTCAATAATCCACGTGGTGTTGCATTGTCAGTTGGAAGATCTGCGAGGAAATACAAGAAAAAATTATTTTACTTTTGCAGCGACATTATCTTGTATTACAGAGACTTATGGTATCAGAATTAATTTTGCTTGTCTCTTTTGGAATATATAATGATGTAACACAAAAAAATATTGTATGATTAAATAAACACATGTTGCTATTGAACCTATAGCTTCGATGAGGTGTTCATACCTTTGCTAACTCGAATAAAAGTGAATGAAATAGAACCGACTGGATTGTAATTGTCCGTTGCACCAATTTAATGGGAGATGATTTTTTTTTTGTCCTTACAGCCTATTTCGCACAGAAGAGATGTTGCTAGCCTCTCTACTGTATTATTATGTTCATGGTAGGTGCTCGACTGAGCTCTAATCCTCGGTCCCTCCCTGTAAAACATTCACAGCAAGAACTAGTTTAGCTACAACCACAGCAAAGAACTTTCCATTCTCTCTCTTTACCAAAGACCGAACAGAACTTCCATAAACAAAGTTTCTTTCCAAGAACATCCCATATGTGGAACAAGATACCACAAGACTGCTTCTCAAATGACTATAGCATGGTCGTCTTAATGTCTAATGTAAAAAAAAGATTCATTAAGCCATCCTCTTGGATAATCAATTCCTCTCATCTTGTCTTACTTTCTTTTCTCTTTTCTCTTGAAATATTTATTATTATTACTTAAACCTATTCGTAATGGAGAGGGTAAAAGACTCTTGTTTCATCAAAGAATGGCTTCCTGTCTCCTTACCCCCCACATGCGCACCTGGCGTCTTTCTCTTAATGTTTTTTTTTTCTTGTTTATTTCTTGGACCAAACATATTGTTAATGTTTTAAAGTTTTATTACACACAAAATAAACTTTAAACATTCTTTTTACACAAAAGGCTAATTTTAATGGAATTAACGAATTTAAAAGCAAAAATAAAGTTAAAACATATCAGTCGATACCTTGTATGTAGATTAACACACTTCTCTTAAAATACTCTGATCACTTCTCAATGGAAGAAAGCGATCTAACAAGTATGTCACCCGTGGACAGTGGAGGTAGAAAATAAGAAGTGCTATTAAAAATGACAAAATTCTATGAAACTAGTGTAAAGAGTTGCCCACATCAAAACTTGAACACTTCCAAGACAGTGTTGATGAGTTGTCTCTATGTAACATAGACGATATAAAAAAGAAACTAAAGAGCTAGGATGTCATGGACGTTAAAAGAAAAGATGTTTCTCATACTCCCATGGTGACGATCATCGTCCAAATGACGATCTCTTTAACCTTCATCTTTAAGTGGTTCTACACGTTAGGGTTACGTCTTCTAAGTGGTGACCTATTAGTAAAAACACCAGAGCTATTGTCCACGTCACTATCTGTGACACCACCCAAGCTATTGCCCACGTCACTATCTGTGACACCACCCAAGCTATTGTCCACGTCACTATCTGTGACACCACCCAAGCTATTGCCCACGTCACTATCTGTGACACCACCCAAGCTATTGTCCACGTCACTATCTGTGACACCACCCAAGCTATTGTCCACGTCACTATCTGTGACACCACCCAAGCTATTGTCCACGTCACTATCTGTTAACTACTCAACCGCCCATTTATTAATACATTAAATTCTCTTTAATTTGCAAATAAGTTGAAAACAAAACGATGCATCTGGACGTCACCTTAGATCTTCCCTCAAGTGACAAAATGATGAAGCAGAAAATCATTATCAATAATTGATAATCAAATAGTGCTAACAAACAAGAAAATACAGATAATCACTTAAACAATGTTATTTTCAAAAAGTTGAAAAATTGGTGAATAAATTTTTATTCAAAAGTCAAATAATAAAAATAACTAATATTCTAAATAAAAATTATATTTTAAACTTCTTAAGTAATACATCACTTAATAAGTCCCAGGCCAAACTAATAAAAAACTTTTAGGCAAAATTCGACTTTATTCATCAACGTTTCTTTTTAGGGTGATACACCGATTCCAACGCTTTTTTTTGAAGAACGATTTGTCTTTGGCCTCAAATTATGCTTCAGTTTCCGATATCAGTTTGTTACTGTAGCCAAATCTTGTTATTGGAAGAATTCTTTTGAAGTCTGCAAACACCCAGTAGTCACTGGGGCCAGATCTGGAGAATAGAATGGGTGATGAAGCAATTCAAAGTGCAATTCACATAGTTTTGCTACCGTTGCAATCAACTTGTGACACTGTGCATTGTCTTGGTGAAAAACCACTTTTTTTTCTTCTTTATTTGTAGCCGTTTTTATTCGCTATTGATGGTTCTTCCATTCTCAAAGTAATCGATGAACAAAATACCTTGTGCATTCCAAAATATAGAGATCAAAACCTTGCCTGCTGATGTTTGCATCTTTAGATGGCTTTCACTTACAGCTGTCCACTCAGCTGACTGCCGATTTGATTCCGGAGTTAAGTGATGGATCCATGTTTCATCCATTGTCATATATTGATGCAAAAACTTTTTTGTTGTGTTGAAACACTTGCAAACAATGCTCTGAATCATCAACGCATTGTTGTTTTTGATAGACTGTGAGCAAACGCGGCAACCACTTTGAACACAGCTTTCTCATTGACAAATTGTTGACTACACTGTTTTCTGATATCTTCACTCGTCTGCTATCTCACGCAAGTTCAATTTACAAGAGGCCAAAACCATTAAGAGAAAGACGCCAAGTGCGCATGTGAGGGGAAGGAGACAGGAAGCCATTCTTTGATGAAACAAAAGTCTTTTACGCTCCCCATCACAAGTAGTTTTAAGTATTGCAAAATAAATATTTCCAGAGAGAGGAGAAAAGGAAGTAAGACAAGATGAAAGAAAGATAAAGTAAAAGAGAGGAAGAAAGAAAGAAAATCGGAAAAAAAAGGCAGATTTAAGCGGAAATCCCACTTTTTTTTTAAATTTTATACAAATGTTTTACAAAAAAATTCAGCTAAAAAGCAGAGAACTCACACCTCTGTCTTACTCCATTTGCAAAGGTGCAGTTAGAATAAAGTATAACCCCAGTCGACAGGGCAAGAATGTACAGTTGAATTAGTAAAACCTTTCAAACAACAGGAAACAAACTTACCTTTTATTAAGTTAGATTGTAAATCCGTCAGTTGTGAATGGACTTTCTTCGTAGCATCTGATAAGAGTCCGTGAGTGATTTGTAAGGAATTCATCTGTAAGGAGAAAAGATGCTCATCAATGAAAAAAGTGGCATTTGTTTAAAACGATACATTAGGTTTGTTTGTTTTACAGGAAAGCAACCTTTTTTGTGTCATGGAATGGCCAAACATGTTACTTATTGCAAACGAGTAAACGTATACGATTAAGTGAACGCAAGTTGCTATTTTACTCATCGGGAATGTGAATAGTTAATAGAAAAAAGCTAAAATTGAGATGAATTTCCCAACCTGATTTCCCTTCCCCGTGTGTGTGTTTGTGTAGAAAGGGAAGCCAGAAAACAATTTTTTTCCACCATCACTCCAATCAGTTTCAACTAAAAGTCAAAATTAAGAGAAAGACACCAAATGCGCGCGCATGTGTGTGTGTGTGTGTGGGAGGGGGGGGGGGGGGGGCACATGAAATTATTTTCTTTGATGAAAAAAAGTCATATAACTTCCCTATTTCCTACACCCAATCATTTAAAGTCTTAACCTTCACAGCAAAATTAACAGTTTTAAAGAGAACTGTCATAAGAGAGAAAAGGGAGGCAAATCAAGATAAGATGAGAGAGGAAGAGAAGAGAGAAAAAACAGGAAGAGAGGAAGAAGAAGAGAGAAAAAACAGGAAGAGAGGAAGAAGAAGAGAGAAAAAACAGGAAGAGAGGAAGAAGAAGAGAGAAAAAACAGGAAGAGAGGAAGAAGAAGAGAGAAAAAACAGGAAGAGAGGAAGAAGAAGAGAGAAAAAACAGGAAGAGAGGAAGAAGAAGAGAGAAAAAACAGGAAGAGAGGAAGAAGAAGAGAGAAAAAACAGGAAGAGAGGAAGAAGAAGAGAGAAAAAACAGGAAGAGAGGAAGAAGAAGAGAGAAAAAACAGGAAGAGAGGAAGAAGAAGAGAGAAAAAACAGGAAGAGAGGAAGAAGAAGAGAACAGGAAGAGAGGAAGAAGAAGAGAACAGGAAGAGAGGAAGAAGAAGAGAACAGGAAGAGAGGAAGAAGAAGAGAAAAAACAGGAAGAGAGGAAGAAGAAGAGAAAAAACAGGAAGAGAGGAAGAAGAAGAGAAAAAACAGGAAGAGAGGAAGAAGAAGAAAAAAACAGGAAGAGAGGAAGAAGAAGAAAAAAAACAGGAAGAGAGGAAGAAGAAGAAAAAAACAGGAAGAGAGGAAGAAGAAGAAAAAAAACAGGAAGAGAGGAAGAAGAAGAAAAAAAACAGGAAGAGAGGAAGAAGAAGAAAAAAAACAGGAAGAGAGGAAGAAGAAGAGAAAAAACAGGAAGAGAGGAAGAAGAAGAGAAAAAACAGGAAGAGAGGAAGAAGAAGAGAAAAAACAGGAAGAGAGGAAGAAGAGAAAAAACAGGAAGAGAGGAAGAAGAAGAGAAAAAACAGGAAGAGAGGTAGAAGAAGAGAAAAAACAGGAAGAGAGGAAGAAGAAGAGAAAAAACAGGAAGAGAGGAAGAAGAAGAGAAAAAACAGGAAGAGAGGAAGAAGAAGAGAAAAAACAGGAAGAGAGGAAGAAGAAGAAAAAAAACAGGAAGAGAGGAAGAAGAGAAAAAACAGGAAGAGAGGAAGAAGAAGAGAAAAAACAGGAAGAGAGGAAGAAGAAGAAAAAAAACAGGAAGAGAGGAAGAAGAAGAAAAAAAACAGGAAGAGAGGAAGAAGAGAAAAAACAGGAAGAGAGGAAGAAGAGAGAAAAAACAGGAAGAGAGGAAGAAGAAGAGAGAAAAAACAGGAAGAGAGGAAGAAGAAGAGAGAAAAAACAGGAAGAGAGGAAGAAGAGAAAAAACAGGAAGAGAGGAAGAAGAAGAGAAAAACAGGAAGAGAGGAAGAAGAAGAGAAAAACAGGAAGAGAGGAAGAAGAAGAGAAAAAACAGGAAGAGAGGAAGAAGAAGAGAAAAAACAGGAAGAGAGGAAGAAGAAGAGAAAAAACAGGAAGAGAGGAAGAAGAAGAGAAAAAAGCTTTGGTTTGTTCTACGGTATATCAACCATCTGTAGGCTATTTAATGCCTAATAAAATTGTCAAATGGAATCCTATAGGTAAGTAATTATTTTAGAAAACATTACTCTTTGGAATTGGTAATGTTTGTTCTCAGCATGATTAACCCTCAGTCATCAGCTTCTAGTATCTATTTGGGAAGGAAAAAAAAGGGAGAAGTAATTTTTTGATTTTTAGAAAAATCGCATTGAATAATATGGTTGGGGATGACGTGATCAGCCGATTGATCGGTATGAGCGTTTCCAACCTCCTGAAGTAAAGGCTGAAGTGGAGTGTTGCAAGTCACGTGACCATTTATGCAACCAGGCCACCGACTGTTCAGCCACCAGGCATCACGGTTCGCCACCCATGGCCTACAGGTGGCTCTGTTTTCGGGAGGATTTTACCCCTCTGCATGGGGTTAGAGTCGGCGAATTTGTGGCCCCGCCGACAGGGTGAAGATAAAAAGATAAAGAGAAGAAAAAATTAATAGATAAGGCTCTAGTGATTTGACAGAAATCAGCCTTTTCTTATTTGAAATAAAAGAAGTGAATTTCGACCAAGAAAGCAGAGAACTGACATCCACGGGAGACTTTAGTGATTTCAGCAGAAATCCACTTTTTCTTGATTAAAAAAAAAACAAAGCGAAGGACTCCGACTCATATCTGAGGAAAAACTGCAGGTTCATAACTTTCTGATAGTTTTAGTGCAAAAATGACCACAATAGACTAGATAGGATTTGAACTTGGCATAGCCGAATCCATTAAAAGTAATTGTAAAAAGATAAAAACATTAAAAGAGAAAAGGATAAACATGTTATTCTCGATGGTGATGTTTACCATTTTGTAAAAAGATTAGCATCATTCAAAAATTTCTTCAAGTTATAAGAACCATTCTTTGTGGGGTGTTTATTATAACTTTAGCGCAGTGTTTCTCTCCCTTATTCATGTCAACTTGAGTTCTTATTTCCCCACATCTGAAGCTCAACTTAATACATCTAGGAAAGTAGTTAGGATAGTATTATTGCATCTGAACACGAACTCCAGTTGTAAATCAAAGAATAATATTTTTTTATTTTTTTTTTACTAATGGGTCACCAGTGAGCAAGGCTCCGGGTCCACTCAAAGATAAGGGTTAAAGAGATTTCCAGTTGGACAATGAATGCCACCATGAGAGGATTGGAATCCATGAGTACGATGTTGTAGTCAGTTGGGAAGAAACTTTGTTTGTGGAAGTTCTGTTTGGTTTTTGGTACAGAGAGAGAGAAAGAAAAATTCATTGGTGTGGTTGGAATTAGGCGAGTTTTTGCTGTGAAGGTTTGTCTGATGGCATTTGTTGTATAAGCTGATGAGAATCTTTGCAATTGGTTCACCACCCCCCCGTTTTGGAGAATGCCTGCCGTAATTCCATCTTCTCCAAAAGATTTCTCTCTCTTTAGTCGTTTGATTGCAGACTGTACTTTTGACATTACTATTGGAGAAGGTATCATAGCAGCCCTCTCACTTTATGTAAAGGGGTGATTTTGGGGTCTACTGGCTTTGTAGAAGTTGTATATAACTCTTTACATGTTCGAATTAACCGGTTTTAGTCAGTTGTGTGGGTGCCAATGCGATGATGTTTTTTTTTCTCTCTCAAAGCTTTTAGCTGTTCCTCCTCATTGTAAGTCGTTATTTCTTCATTCATTCGGCAACTTTAGAATATTCAATGTTCTAAATATTCGTACTTCTTTATCTCTATCTCCTTTTTCTCTTAATAGTTTGATCTCCGCTGAAAGCTTGTCCAGTCTTGGTGGCTTGTCTTTTCCAGCAATGTCCAGTGCCGTTTCTAAGATAGTGGAGGTGATAAAATCGCATGTTGTGTCAACATCCTTTTCTGGTACTGTTGCTTAAAGTGCTTTGAACCTGTTACTTAGTTCCTGTTGGAATTCTCGCACTTTGGCAGATAGCAAATCATGGTTCGGTCTTTTGGATTTTTTTATGAGTTTTGCTCTCTCTAATTTAGTGTTGATGCAGAGCGTACAAGACTGGTCACTCTCAGTGTTGAATCTGTTGAGGACAGAGACATCTGTAAAGGTGTATTCAGCTACTATGTATATACTCGGCGTTGCCCGGGGCTCTCTCTCCTCCTCTCCGCAAGCAAAATTGGATATTGAGCACTGTTCTCCCGGACAACGCCGAGTATTTAGAAAATCAAGAAGGCCTCCAGAGCACTACTAAAATCACTCTTACCGATCTCCCCCTCCTTTTCATCTGCACAATAGTCCGAAGAGAAACACTACAGTAGCTCTATCTAGGACATTTAGCACTTTTCTCCCGGACAACGCCGAAGCCTCTGGGTCCTATATTGAAAAAGCCCCCCCAGTGGTGGGTCCTATACTGTAATAGCACCCCCGGTGCTGGGTCATATACTGTAGAAGCGCCCCGGTGGCTATACTGCAGAAGCACCCCCCAGTTCCTGTACTGCATAAGTCTCCTGGTCCTATACTGTAGAAGCACCCCAGGGGCTGGGTCCTATACTGTAGAAGCACCCCAGGGGCTGGGTCCTATACTGTAGAAGCACCCCCGGTCCCTATACTGCAGAAGCACCCATGGTCCTATATTGTAGAAGCACCCCTTGGCCCTTTACTGCATAAGCACCCATGGTCCCTATTCTGCAGAAGCATCCGGGTCCTATATTGTAGAAGCACCCCCGGTGCTGGGTCCTATACTGTAGAAGCACCCCTGGTCCCTATACTGTAGAAGCACCCCTGGTCCCTATACTGCAGAAGCCCTTGGGTCCTATACTGTAGAAGCGCCCCCCCCCTGGTGCCTATACTGCAGAAGCAACCCCCGCTCCCGATTCCTATACTTCAGAAGCCTCCGGGTCCTATATTGTATAAGCACCCCCAGGGCCTGTACTGCAGGATGAAGATGTTGATAATCTCCAAAAAAAATTCTCCCCCCCCCCCCCCCCGCTTCACCCCAAAGAATTATTTTTATTTTAAAAGAAATAAGTTACGGTTGCGATTGAGCAACCCTTGTTTCACTGTTATTGATACGTCTGGACAGAAGTTATGGGATGACCTGATACAACCGGACAGAATTTAGAGCAAGACCAGGTACATCCGGCAAGGGATTATGGGGGATGTTCGGTGAGTCAGCATTACATTGGCTGATTTCCAAATTACTAGTAAATAACATTGAAAAAGCTTGAAAAAACCAGACCCGCCGCCAAAAATTGGCCCCGTTGACTCCCAGCAAAATTTTCTTTGTTGTAATTTTGAGATATTATGCTCCTAGGTGTTGTCTAAAGATGTCAACTTGTTGACAGTTTGCCCAGTAGTTTTTGAGGAGTAGCTGGACATACAGACAGACATACAGACAACTGGGATTTATATAATAGAAGAAGAAATTTAAAACTTATTATAGTTATAATTATAATATCAAGGGTACAAGAAAAGGCAGTTTCTCAGATACCGAAGAGAGTCTTAATACAACGGAGGATGGTCAATATTACAAATAGATCATAATAATAGTTAAGAAACGCATATAAAACAAACAAAAATGTTATTCAAGTTTAAACAGATATTTGTTTACTTTAGATGTTCGATGGAAGAGTTTAATATCCGTATTCCCGGAAATTTCAGAATAAACAATTACTCGGCTACAAAGGGAAATACTTGCAGATTACTACAAAAAAGCCTGTCAATATTTATTAAAAGAAATTTCAATTGTGATTTGAAAATTGTGTAGGTAAATATATACACAAAGAAGTGGCAAAGAATTGCATAAAAAATCTTTTTCTTTGAAGAAATTATTTCTAATGAGAAGCATCAGTGATTTCCTGATTTTTTAAAGTTGTTGGTTGGAGTAAGTCTATTCCACTTGTATGAGAGAGGTCACTACAATTAAGTTTCATTTTAAAAAACAGTCCCAAAAAGTTCAACAGATTAAGCAGGTCAGCAAACTTAGAAAGAGAGAGAGGGCATGCTCTGAAAATCAATCTGCCCCATGTTTGGGACATCTAGAAATATACACCATTGAATAGAACGGATATTTTTCCTGTCTCGGGTGAGGGTTGGTTTCTTCAACAGGGACAACGATGAAAACCAAGCTTTTTAAAAATAGCTAAATTAATTTTTTTTCTTTTTTACTTGTTAGTAAATTATTCATGCCCTAACTATTGTGATTTTCACTTTTATTTAAATTATTTTTTCATTTATATCTTTTTTTCTCTTACGTATTCTTCTATTTTTTCTTCTATTCCGTGACATCATAGCTAAATGATCTTTCTTCTGACTTATACAAAAGTAGATCAGTCCTTTCACCAACCTTACTGGCCGGTGAAATGTCTCCACAGTAGATATTACTTATGAGAGGGGAACCCATCATCAATTTTCTGTTATCTCTGGCACTTAAACTTATGCTATCTACATACACACACATATATATATATATATATATATGTATGACGTAATAATTGGAGCCAACAGGGATCGTGCACCCTGGGGGGCGTGCTGGCGTGCATCTTGGCGATGATGTTGGGCCCCACATAGAGATGAAGATGGAGATCTAGGGACTAGTATATATTTCACACGGAATAAACTATACAAAACAAACGGGGAGGATGGCGCCGAAAGTCTGGAAGGGTTCCTTAAGTTGTCTATAGCAATTAAGTCTGTACGACGATAAGTTTGAACAGCTGGACAATTTTGGTCAAGAATCTTAGTCACTAATGAATATCAGCTCGTGGGGGGTCGCGTGCGAACGTCCCCCCCCCTCATAGAGACAGAGAAAGAGAATGAGTGTTTGTGATAACAATATAGCCTAAGCTAGGAATTGCAATTTCCGTATCGCGCGCCCCCACCCCAGATCCGAGAGAGAGTGGGTCCATAGCGCGCACACCACCCTTGAGGCTAGCATTTACAAAACCTGGGGGCTTAGAACCAACGTCAATAACATAGAAACCTTTCTCCTAGTAAACTCCCCAGATATCTTTGCACTAAGTGAAACAAACCTACAAGTCTCAATCTCCTCACACCATTTTGACATGAATGTGGTAGAGGCCCATTCTACCGTAAAGACTGACAAACATATGCACGGACTAGGAGTTTATGTTCGGAACACCCTCCCCTTGACTAAAGAACATAGGCTAGAATCAGATGACCAAGCCTATATGTGCTTTAGATTAACCTTACAGCACAGCGTTAGTTACTGATATTTCTTACACCATTCTCCTTCGACCCAGTCTGTACACTGCTTAACTTTGTTTCTGAAAGCGTAGATACAGCACTCTCACTTGACTCGAGTGCCCAAATACATGTATGGGGATTTTAACGCACATCATTGTGATTGGCTTGGATTCTCCAGCTATACAGACGCAGCTGGTAACTCTACATATAGTTTCTCCATAGCGCACTCCCTTTCGCAGACTGTCACTTTCCCCACCAGCCTCCCTGATTGTGTGGACCATCAAGCCTTACTTCTCAGCCTGTTCTTGACCTCACTGCCCAAGGCCTGTGTGACGACTGCCCATAGCCCGCTTGGGCATGCTGATCACCTTGTGGTAATGATTGATATCACTCTAAAATCTCGTCCCAAACCTGATGAACCATTGCTTAAAACGACAAGACACTACAAGCAGGCTGATTAGGAATCCAGAGATCACATCAGTGACGCCCCATGGAGTAAAACTTTTTCTCTCCCTGCTGATCAGTGCGCTAATGAGATAACCAAATAGGTCAAAGCAGGCATTGAAGCATATACCCCCATGCAAAAATTCTACAGCTAGCCCCACTCTCCACAATGGTTCACCTCGAAATGTGTAGTTGATCTGGCTGAGAGGCAGCAAGCATTCTGACAATTCGGCCGCCATAAGTAAACTAAGAATAGACAAATTTATAGCGTAAAGAAAAAATTCTACGGCTGTGATAGATGAAGCAAAGAGAAGGTATACAGAGATAACCAGAAAACACATTCAGTCGCAGAAACTAGGTACTCGTGATTTCTGGAAAATCTTCGATAGTGTGATGAACAACGGGCAATCAACAATTCCCATTCTAACAAACCACAATGATGTCATTTGCATGGCAACTGATAAGGATGAACTACTTGCTCAGTGTTCGCCTTAAACTCCACTTTAGACTCCTCAATCCACTCCCTCCCAAAATTCTCATTGCGAACTGAAACCACACTTGATAACCTGGTCATCACTCCATCTCTTGTTAGGGACATCATAAAAAACCTTGACACCTCCAAAGCATGTGGGTCTGATTTTATACCAGCAATAGTAATAAAGAAATGCTCTGCAGAACTGGTCCCTGTCCTCTCCAAACTCTACAACAAATGCCTTGCTGAATTTTGCTTCCCTGGTAGCTGGAAAATTGCCTCTGTGGTACCAGTCTTCAAGAATTCTGGAGATAGAACTGACTCTTAGAATTACCGCCCAATCAGTCTACTACCACTTTTTGCAAAAATCTTTGAATCCTTAATCAATCTAGCGATAGTCCGGCACCTCGTTAATGCTAAACTTCTTTCTGACCATCAGTATGGATTTAGGCAAGCACGGTCTACTGCGGATATCATAAAGGTCATCTCTGAATGCATATACTATACACTGGACAAGGCAGGTGAAGTTAGGGCGGTAATGCTTGATATATCCAAAGCCTTTGACAAGGTCTGGCATAAAGGGCTTCTCATAAAAATTAATTCACATGGTATTACTGGACAAATATTTAATTAGATCCTTCTTAACCAAAAGAAAAATCCAGATTGTCCTTAATGGCCGTTCATCCCAACAACATGACATAGATGCAGGTTTACTCCAGGAATCTATCCTTGGACCTTTATTGTTCCTGATTTTCATAAACAACCTCCCTGATGGCATTGTGTCTAAGATGGGTATATTTGCTGACGGCACCACGCTTTACTCTCGTCATGTGGGCAAAACGGCTGAATCAATGGCTAAATCCTTAGAAAGTAACCTCCAGTCTGTAGTGGAATGGGGTGATAAATGGATGCTAACATTAAATGCCGCAAAAACAAATCTCCTTTCCTTCAATAACTACAAGAAACCTCTTCAACCACAGATTGCCATGGCAAATAATACCCTACCTGAGAGTCCAATGTTCAAACTCGTCGGCCTAACATTTACAGGTAGCATGAATTGGAACAAATACATAGAATACATTGCCAAAGTCCAAACACCAAAAAAATCCAGAGGTTATCCCCCATAGAAAAAAATAATTGGTTAACTGGCCTAAAATTATTGAATGGCCCGGAAGTGTGGGATCGTTTTACATTAAATTCATATGCAAAACTGATCCCCCACTCTAAATTCTAAATTGTTTGTTTTCTTCAGATTTTTCAGGGTGTTCACACATAATCGCTTAAAAAATAGAATCTTATTGTTTGGGAAGGGGGTGTAATGAAAGGCGTTACTCTACAAAACAAAGTTTAATTTCATCTTTCTTTTTAAATTCATAAAATTCTAAAAAGAATGTTCAATTTTTTTTTGTTTGTGTGTAATAAAAGTTTAAAACATGAATATGTTTAGTCCAAGAAAAAAAAAACAAGAAAGAAAACATAGCCGTTGAAAAGAGAAAGACCCCAAATTAGATGAGAGGAAGAGAGAAAAGGCAAAGAAAAAGAAATAAAATCGAATCAAAACAAAAATAAGACTTCTTTATAAAAAAAAAAACACATTTAAGTGGAAATCCCGCTTCTTCTGAGGTTAAAAAAAAATAAGTGGAATTCTGCCTTTTCTGAATTGCTCAAAAGCGAAGCTCTCACATCTATGGTTTACCATCGATGGTTAATTTAACAAAATAAAGCAACCTCTAATTATCTCATTAGTAAAACAAAGGGAGGTAAGCTGAAATGAATCGAGAAAAGCAGTTAAGGGGAGGTAACCCACACTTATTCTCAATATTAAAGATTAATCTGAAGTAATTTCAACATACGGTATTCTCAGCTATTCGTTACCAATAACAGAAAGAGATCAGGTCTTAGGTTTTAAACTTCAGAGACCTTTTATTAGGAGGAATTTGGGTTTCTAAATTTAAAGACCTTAGACCCGATATTAAATTAAAATTTATTTTTTCCTTTGTTGGTAACAAGTAGATGGAAATATACTATGCTAAAGCCACTTCAGATTAACCTTTAATACGGAGAATAAGCTTGGGTTACCTCCCTTAACTGCTTTTCTCGATTCATTTCAGCTTACCTTCCTTTGTTTTACTAATGAGATAATTAGATGTTGCTCAAAAGGGAAGCTGTGAACAATGAAAGATTGGGAACGACTGCTTTAGACGAGATCATTTATAGCATGCAAATAAGCTGAAAGAATTATAATGATAACAAGAGAGAGAGAGGGGGAGAGAGAGACTTACACTAGTGTTGGCTTGAAGGAGACTTTCTAGACAGGCTTTTCTGATGCTGTTATGGTCTGTTTGTATTGTAGGCATATAAGTCTCAGCATTGTCCAAAATCGGGCCCGGCAAACTGTCATACATTATCATTTTCTTTACATCTTTACTGAAGAAAAAAAAAAAAAATCAAAGTTGATACATAACAGTCATAAGTTTTTATAAGAAACAAATATTTCTCAACTTTTCTACACAACCCAACTTCTAAGTATATTGTTATATTGAAACGATTAGCTCCAAAAATGGCTATCAAGTTTTAATCCACCACATTAATTTGTTGTCTTATTTTTGTGCATTTTTCCTTTTTGTTTTTTTTATTTTGCAAATATTAATTTATTTTATGATTTCTGCGGATTATTCTGCAAATAAATATTAATGTGTTGCTACCCGGACTTAGGGTTAATGGTAAGGTTATGGGAGGGCATGTTTTATTTTGTAATAAAGTGTTTATCTTCTTCTCCTATCTTCTATTTTAGGGAAGTTGTGTATGTCCAACTAAAAGTCAAATCTATAAAGCAAACAGTCACAAAGTTGGTAGATTGTTTATCATTGTAGCCCTGATTGAATAATATCCAAAATTTAAAAGAAATTATTCATTCTTTGACCCTCAACTAGCAGATTTCGTTGGGGGGGGGGGGTGAAGTCGGTTTTTCAGCCATTTTATGTACTAAAGGAAGGTAACTGATTATTTTATCAAAGAATTACTTCCCTTATGCCAACTCATTCCTCAAGGAATCCATATAAAGGAGAGTTGTCTGTGTTTATGTCCAGAAAAGAATGGGCTGGGTGGAGGAGAAAGAAGAGGGTGGAGAAACGGAGGCAGAAAACGGGTGAGGAGGAAAGTAAGACGGATAAAGAGAGGTAAAGAGATAGAAATTTTAATAGAAATAAGTTACACTTTTGTGCCAGGCAACACCGGGTAGCCCTGCTAGTTAAAAATAAACTTTAAAGATATTACAAATTAATCATAATAATGACTTATACAATATAGAATATTACCGAAGAAATTGTCTTTCAGATGATGGCGCCAGAGGAATTTCTGAAGCTGACTATTGAAATTTAAAAATGAGAAAACAAATATTTGCAAATTAAAATTAAAAAAAAAAAAATTTTTTTAAATACAAAAAAAATCAGAGAACAAATAAAATGGATTAATTTGCCCTGTCACCGCTTGGAAAATCAAACAAAACTAGTTGATGAAATTTGGCAGCCCTTTTGGGAGTTAGCTGCTTCAATATAACTGGTGGTCTGGTTCAGGCTAAGGAGAAACCATGAAGCATTTGTTTTCGATTCATTCTAGCAAGTCTCGAGCACTCTCCTCGGCACAAAAAAAGACACATTCAGGCAGACATGTGACATGGCCAAGACATTTGGAGAATTTTTTTCTATGTAAATGTAAAAATAAGAAAAAACAGTTTTTCGTGTTTGTATACATTTTTATATACTCTGCATTTTTTTTTGGGGGGGGGGGCAAGGTGGGGGAGTATTGTAAGGGAACAAACTGAGAAAGACACCGGTTTCTAAGGACACCGGTGGGTTATTCTGTTTGGTTAGATCTGATAAGGGAGGAGAGAGAGAGAGAGAGAGAGAGTTCACCACAGCTGTATGTAATTACACATAGCTCCTAGTATGAAGAAGCTCTGGCTTTTATAGAGATTTGTAACCTACTGTGCCTGGTAGAGTCCTTTCCCCCCACGAGTCGTGAGCAACAACTTTTATGTTATGTTATACGTCCATCATGCGCTTCATTACTGATCATAAACTATCTGATCACATTAGTATCGTAGAGTTGCGAAAACTCACTGGCATGCCATCAATATCCTCTGTCATCAAATGTAAAGTCTTGAGATTATTTGGTTACATTAAGCATTCCAGTGTAGGGCTATGCAAAATATGCATTGAAAACATAATACAAGGAAGACGGTCAAAAGGTAGACAAAAGAAAAGATGGATAGACAAGTTTGTGAATGCACGAACACAGACATAAACCAAGCGAACACCTTGGCCGAAGATCGTAAGACTTTGAGGACACTCAGACATGTTAGTATATATTCTGCAGATTGCGAAGAAAACGTTTAAAAAATACACGTCCATTTGCACTTGTCAACATTTAAATAAATGTGTAAAATTATATTTTGTTGAATTTCCCCTTCTTTGGGCTCAATAGCATTACGCTTAGTACATATACATATATATGTTCATTCTTACGGAGTGAAATTAACATATATAATTACTAACAACAATAATATCAACATTAACGCAGAACTGACCATTTCATAAACAATCACATTTATTACACATAAAATAATAAGTGACTTACACTTCAGATTCTTCAACCATTTTTTGGGTTTTCATCTTCAATTCTTTCCACAGTTTAGATTCATTATTTAATCTATATTAAAGAAGAAAAAATATTAAAAATTAGATCAAGATTGACAAAAAAAAAGACCCCAGATGCTTAAAAAGAAAACAGACTTGAACCAAGGGTAAATGCCACAAGATGTGGCATAATAACTAATCATACAAGAAAATGAATGACTTCTAACTATATATATATATTTAAAAGTCAATGTTTTGTTTGTGTGTCATAGAAATTGATATGTGAACAGTCAGAACATTTAAATAAGTTTCAATAAGGGTTACAGTTTTCACAGAATTTAAAGACACCATTGAAATTTTCCTTTGATTCCATCTGGGGTCACTAGAAGCAATTATTGGTTAGGTCCATAAAATAATTGAAATATATTAGAATGTAAAGAAATAAAATTTATTTTTTTATCGATTTTATTTGTTTATAAAAAGAAAAAGAAAATTAAACTAAGAATATCTCAGTGAAGAACGTATTTAATAGAAATGGTTTAAACATTTAAATAATTATTTTATTCTTATTTTTTTAAATTTAAAATAATTAAAGAAAAACAAATTTGTTTCAATTTGGTAAAATCACTTGCCATTTACAGTGATCTGGAAGTTGTTTTTATTTAAGAAAACACCCCCCAGGTAACAGTTTTTTTTTTTTTTATTACTTGACCTCATATTGCAATTGTTATTTTTTTTAACTTTTCTTTCAAAGTAAAAAAACGTAAACATATTTGAAATTATTTCTGACCAACAATATATCTTAATAATAAACTGAAACTGAACCGGAGACTTTGGTGTGAAAAAAAAAAAAAAAAAAAAAAAAAAAAAAAAAAAAAATCAATATTAAAACAAAATTGTACCTACATGCAAAAATTTAAATGTAATGAAAACAAACATCTTGCTGCACAGCTCCTCACTTAGGATGTGCCCTTTAATTTCTGACCCCTGGTCCACAGTAGCCCCTTACGTCTCAGTGGCAGTATGCCTTGTCTGGGGTGAACTCAAGTTTAAAAAATAAATAAATAAAATAAAATTGTCATATTGCCAAACTCTAATATATCTAATCTACTCTATAAAATTAGTTGGTTAGATTTTCAAAGTCAGACCCAAATAGTATTTAAGCTGACAAATTAAACTTTGCTTATGACAAGCTAATTTTTTTTTTTTTTTTTGTTGATGTTGTACAGTGCTTTTGGTAATATAATAAACGTACTGAGGTACAAGTTCTTAAAAAAAAACAACAAAAAAAAACAATCGTTCCTGGACAGAATATTGGTAATATGTACACATTTCTTAATAAACACCTAAAAAGAAAAACGGTTTACTTTTATCATTAATAATAAAAAAAACTTTTCCAGTATCTACAATTTATCGAATTTTTGACATCAATAAAGTAAAACTGCAACACAATTTTTAATTTCTGATTGAAAATAAACTGTAAACATTACTATATTTTTAATTATTTGTCTGTAAGCTTCCCTCCTCTATCCCCAAATATTATATATCCACCTGGACAATGCTAGGTAGGTACAGCTTGTCTAATATATAAAGTCAGTTTCTTTATCATTTCTTTGTCATCGATAATATTTGATTCTTGTTCATTAGTCTTTTGTTGTGGATAGTTCAGCATGTTAAGAAAAAAAATGTAATTTGATTTAATCCGTTCCAAAAAATATTTTGTCCAGGTCGGAATTATTTTCAAATGGCCGCCATATACGTCCATACAAAGTTACTTACCTATTTACAGCATTTCCAATTTTTTTTTATATAGATTATTGTTATTTAATCACAGTAATTATAAAGAGCTCAGTAAATGGAATTCAAAACTGTTTGAATTATGCAAATATCCATAGTGGTTCAAAAGTTATAAGAATTAAAAGCTCAGAAATTCGGGGTTCAAAATTGACATCATTATACGAAGAAAATACTTAAAATCATGGATCAATTCACAATAAGAAATTCATTAATTTCTTCAGTTTCTCTAGTTAGGGGACAATTTTGATACAATTTGGCATTTTTAAGTAAAATTGTATGTTCAAATTGTATGTATCTCTATGATATTTAGAGAATAAGAGGTACAGTTATCAGCATTTTTTGTTTTTTTAAGAAATCTAGCAACGCATACAAAGTTATATATATATATACACACACACACACACACTACTATTAAAACTGGACGTTGTTTGTTATCGTGTATGTTTGTTCATCTCCGTGCACAATGGATGACGTCACTAAACGAAGTTGAAAGAAACCAGGCAAATCCTTTATAATGTCACAAGGAGATGACATCTAGTAAAATAGGTTTAAGATATCAGGAAGAGATCATGTATGACGTAATAGATGCTGAAGTAATAAAAAGGTGATGTCATCCATTAAAACAGAACATAGCCGTAATTTATAATTAACTGAACAAATCACCCATCTCTGAGCTTTCTATGTATTTCTTTCATCCTCTCACTATGTTAATTCAACCACTCTCTAATATTTCTTAATATGTCTGATAGAGAAAGGACGACTTTTTTCAGCATAGTAATCTAATTTACATACGTGTCTGTACACACCACAAACACGTATGTAAATTAGATGGCAAAATAAGAAATCTACATAATAAAAATAATAATCCTTCGCTCTATAACAAAGATCAATGTGTATTTAAAGTTATGTATAATATATATTAATATAAGTAGATAAGTGATGAGAATAAAAATGGGATACGATGCAATATTTATTAAATCATCAATTGTTCAAACAAGGGTAATATAGAAAAACTTTTTCCTTTCCTTAATCCATGGATTTTCAAAGATATACTCTTATCATCAGAGGAAATTTGATGGATAAATCAGTAAAATTTACTATAATGCAAACATTTGAGAATATAAAAATATAAAAGACATGAAAATATAAACAATTTAAAAAGTTTAAAATATGCAAAGAAAATCATCACCATTGAAGAAGCATAGAAGAGTTTGTTTAATTAAATCCAAGGATTCAAAGTATGAAGCAAGTGTAGAGTGATGGGTTGAAGGTAATCCAGGCATCCGAATTTTTAAAAGGTTCCATTCTGGGAAATTTAAGTATTCAAATCCAAATGAGAACTTTGGCTATTTAAGATAGGATACCATTTAGCGATATAATCTTTATTTTTATTTTCATATTGTTAAGCTCCCGCAAGGTTGAGCTTTTTTTTTACCTATCTTGATATGTTCAACAAGGAATTCTTTCCACTATCTGCAAAGAATATCCCTATTTCTTTCTAAGAAAGCTTATTTTTACAAATTTATTCAATCACTGAATAAATTCCTGATAAATGTAAGATGGAAAGCATTACATTATGATTTGAACTTTTAAAAAATCATCCAACAATCAAACCTCTACTGAAAATTCTTCCCATCAAAAATCCTCTAAAATCTAAATTTCCCATGAACTCATACAGAAAACACAAGAAAATTGAAAGATTAGCAACATCCCGATATGGATTAAAAACTCCTTCCTTCCCGAAACAAAATGAACATTTAAATGACTTTGAAAAGGCCTTAATTGATCTCACTAAGAGAATTAAATTTAAAAAACAGAGAAAGTCCTATAACCTAATTGTGAAGAAAATTAATAATTTTGCTAAAAAGGTAAAAACACAATCTGAGTTTATTGTACCAGCTGACAAAACTAAAAATTATTTTAAATTGGATTACGTTTCTTACAAGAATCTAATATATAAAGAACTTAATAAATCTTACAAAATCACCCCCAAAACACACTCAAAATATAAACAATGAAGCTAAATCCCTACTAACCTCTATGAATATTCTAAATTATACCAATATTGTAACTCCAGCAACTCAGAGATTCTCCTTAAAAGACCATAAAATAAATTTTCAGGATAACTCCTCTATCAGATTAATCTGTCCCTCCGAATCTGATTTAGGAATGATTAATAAGAAAATTCTGAATAGAATTATCCCTAACATAAAAGAAAACGTTTCTTTCTCTATGACAATCTTCTAATATGGTAATAAATTGGTTCTTAAATCTTAAAGAAAAATCTGACTTAAATTTCATCACTTTTGATATAGATAACTACTACTAATCAATCTCCCCCATCCTCTTTAATAAAGCATTTATTCTAGCTAAAAATAACTGACTTAACTGATCCGGAAATCAGACTAATCATAGTAGCTCTAGGAGATCACTTTTACAATTTGACAATAATCTCTGGGCGAGGAAAGAAACTCCTAATAATTATGACATTGTTATGGGGTCATCAGACTCTGCACAGGTCACTAACTTAGTAGGTCTATACCTATTACATAAACTTAAATTTAGATTTAAAAACATCCACGGAGGACTATACAGAGATGATGCTCTCTTTGTTGCTAGGGATAGATCTAGAAGATACAATAATACTATTAAGGATGTGCATGCTTTTTTTTTTTTAACTTTGGCCTCTCTATCATTATAGAACTTGAGAAAGAAATATCTAATTTCCTCAACATAACGCTCAATCTTAACTCTGAATCATATAGCCCTACTGTAAACCTAACCTAACACTATTTTATGTTCATAAACTCTCTAAACACCCGAAATCAATCATTAAATCTATAGTCCCTTCAGTCTCCAACAAAACATCCAAACTTTCAGCCAATAAATCAATCTTCGACTAAAATTCTGCTTTTTTCAATAATGCTTTACTTAATTCAGGATATTCTGAAAAAATAACAAACACAATTCCCCTACCCAAGAAAAAAAAAACCTTGAGCATAACACACAACATGACACTAAAAGAAAAAAAAATAGAATAGCTACTAATAATAACTTTTATAATAATAAACCTACGAATCCCACTAACAATGATAAACAGATTACCCCTCAACACTCTAAACCACATAAAACGGCTAAGAAAAAATAATCTATGGTTTAATCCTCCTTACAATAATAACGTGAAAACAAACACCCCAAAGGAATTTTATTTAATTATAAAAAAATCCTTTGTATGTGAACCTGTATGTATGTGAACCTGTATGTATGTGAACCTGTATGTATGTGAATGTTCACTGCACTGGCCGTCCCATGTGTTGTGCCTGTCCAAAGGTTGTTGTATGATCTCACTCAGTGCTGCAACAAAGAATTCTCATTCCAAGTAAAAACAATGAGTCCAGTTTATCAACAAGTAACAAATTTATTTGTTGGATGTTAAAAATGACACTCGTGTTCCCAAATTGAATGGCAGACTTGCAAAATGAGATCCCTGCCCGACCAGAAAAAGATAAGTCCAGCACCATCCTTTAGCTAAGAAACCCAGATGGATCCATCCTGCCTGGGCAGGCATCCCAGCTTTAACTCATTGCCAGCTCTCATAAAAAAAAAAAAAAAAAAAAAAAAAAAAAATCCTGTCATGCCTAAAGGGACAGGTTTTCTCCTCCCTGAGTCTTTTTCACTGGTTATCACCGGACCACTCAAGCACTCGCCACTTGAGATTTCAACTTGAGATAACTGTTAGACAGAGGATTATCATTGCGACAATCCAAACATCCCAGCATGAGTTCCCGTTTTTACGAGGTACTTATTATATTTCAAAGAGAAATAAACTTCTGGGTGGCCCAAAATAAAACCAACGATATTTTCACTTTCTTCAGTGACTCCTCCTACCTTCTTTCCTTTGGTCGAGCATCTAACACTTGCAACACCTGGTATTCATATGCATTGCTAAATAATGCAGCCTACTGCATTTATACATAAATATCCACACAGATATAGTACTATCTTAAATAAAGACTCCATAAGAATTCCACAATGCCCAACATTGTGAAAACACCTAACAATAAGAAAATTAAATCTGCTCAGACACCCATTTCCCCAATTGACAATGCCCACTCAATAATGATTGTATGCACAAAGATGTAATATACGCATACACTGTAAAAGAATTCCCTACCCGTGCTAACCTACTAAATAATACTAGTACACTTACACCTCCTCTATTAAGCACACTTACGCTTCTCAACTTGTACCTCAATAAATACCCATAATGTGACTCCAGGCACCAATTATTCTACATCAGTTAAACTCAAAGAACTCAGCCCAAAATAATAAATCCTTCAAATAATTTAAACTCACCCTTTAAGTAACACAGCAATACCCCTATTTCTATCGAAGCTAATAATATAAATAGTGTACCTAACACAATAATCCCTCCCTCTAAAATACACACCTATCTCGGGGCATCAGCTTACCCACTGAAAAACCGCATCTTTAACCATATATCTTTTTTAAAAAAACAATAAGAAGAATGAAGGAACATCCCTAACTAATCTAATTAAGAATTTAAAATCGAAAAATATCCCATATTCACTGCACTGGTCGATCCTGAAGAAATCAAAATCTTACACCTTAGGATCTAAATTTTATCAATTGTGTACTTCCGAAACCATAATGATAATCACTGCTGCTAAGAGTAAAAATATAATAAACTCTAAAAACGAACTTATCTCGACATGCAGACATAAAAAAAAATTTAAATATAGCCAATATTTAACTCCAACTGATATTCCACCCACACCCAATTGTCAAGTCGACTCAACTAATAGAATGCCCGAATTATAATATCTCTCCTTGAGATTCCATGCGTTAAAGTAATTCTTAATATCTTTTAAATCTTCTCTCCATATCCCTATTTCCATACTTATTGAAGACATCCCTAAAATTTTCATCTCTTTAGGAACACAACTAAACTATACGAAGCAGGAAAATATACTCTTGATAATGACTTTCTCTAAATACCACTATTAAAATATCATTTTAATCTAAAATTCCCATATAGCATTTTAAATCAGACCCTGCAATTAATTTTTAAATTCATTAAAATACATTATTTACTAAATGTACACGGTTAATAATTTTAAATTATTTCATCCACATATCTTTTATCCCCATCTTTACATCGTTTTAATTATCATCCACCATCCTATAATCTCATCTTTAATCTAACTATATCTTAGCCTTATGCTTATTTGATAAATATTATCTTATAAATCTGTATAAGCTATCTTAATAAACCCTTAAATAATATCTTCGCTAATTCTCACCATTTAACTAACCCCTTCAATTAAGTACTTTTATTTGATACGGTTGCATTGCCCCCTAAGAAAAATCTGTTTTCCTTTTTAATCTTAACCATTATAAAACAGTCTTATTTTTAAACCAATTATCTCCCCTTAAGCGTTAAGATTCCAATTCATAAAACAGTTTATCACTCTAAGATCTCTGTAGAACTATTACAGTAATTGATACCATCTTTCATTCTTTAGTTTATTTCTATCCTAAATAAATATGCTTGATTACTAATATACATATTGTGGTTTGAGTTGTCCCCCTTTGCAAATTGGCTGTTTGGAGAATTTGAAAGCTAGATGGCTCTGGTTGACAGTCAATTTGCATAGGTGGGGCAAAAAGTAGTACAAAAACCGTACTCTTTTCATTGAGCGGGTGAAGAGCGGTAAGGAGAGCAGAGTGAGGTTGAAAGAGGAGACTGAAGTAAAAAGAATTGTTCTTGAACTGTTGCTTACCAATTGGACATTCAGAAAGATTAACCACTGTGGTTTGCCACCAGATTTTTTTTACATTTGTCTTCACGGATTGACCACACATATACATTATCATTCAGTTTTCCTCTAGATTATTGTAAACCTTCTTAAGAATTTAATTTAAGATTTACATTTCTAATGACCTCTCTCCATTTGAAATCTTTTGAACGCCAGTCACTCTTGGTAATTTCTCTTAATTGTGCCTATCATCCCCATCTCTGCCTCTCCCTACCAGTATCAATTTCATTCCCCCCATACTAACTGACCTCTTTAAATCAGTTTCACCGCACCTCCTCTCCCCACCTGCCGATATATCCTATCCCCGTTCATTCATCCCCCTCTCCAACCCTCGTGTACACTCTGTCTCTTTTCGCCTACTTTTCTTTACTCCTCTTTTTTTTTTATCCATTCTTACTTCTATTAATATTCGTTTTCCCTTTTATCATTTTCATTCTTTCTGGCTGTTTTTAATTTACTTCATTACAGCTTAAAATTCCGTTGAATTACCACATTCTTATTCGCTCCTGATTTGAACAATTATTACCACTTTACAGCCCAAGAAGTAAGATAATGGCTTTCGACACGTCTGCTTTCTGATTTTATTAATTTTTTACAATTTCATTCAAGACTTATACTTCTATATTTTTTTAATGATTCATGTCACTACCAACGAATTCTCATTTGGATTTGAATACTTAAATTTACCAGAATGGAACTTTTTAAAAATTGCCTGAATTACCTTCAACCCATCACTTTACACTTGCTTCATGCTTTGAATCGTCGGATTTAATTAAACAAACTTTTCTATGCTTCTTCAATGGTGATGATTTTCTTTGCATATTTTAAACTTTTTAAATTGTTTATATTTTCATGTCTTTTATATTTTCAAATGTTTGCATTACAGTAAATTTTAATGACTTATCCATCGAATTTCCATCTGAAGATCATAGCATATCTTTGAAAATCCATGAATTAAAGGAAAAAGTTTTTTTTATATTATCCTTGTTTGAACAATTGATGATTTAATAAATATTGCATTCTATCCAATTTTTATTCTCATCCCATATCTAATTATACTATTTCTCTATCTTGTATATTGAGCTTTGACTATTTAAGATAGGATATAATTTAGAGATATAATCTTATCTTTATTTTCATATTTCATTATATATATATATATATATATATAAAGTACTTCCTTTCCGTCGCACAAGTAAATGCATTTGTTTCATTCCGTCACAAGAACGGTTTCAAGTGTTTAGGGTAAGGAGAAAGCAAATCGCAAATTAGACGACTCTCCCTTCTCGCCATCTGAAATGAATTTGAAAAGAAATCCTTCACTTTACTTTTATAATGAGACATATTTTTTTTTTTTTCTTCTGTCTATACCAAGTGATACATTGTTTTGTCTGTCTTTCTTCTTTTAAACTTCATCGATTTAGACGTAATTTTTTAGTTAGTTTTTTTCAAAATTGAAAGTTTCACAAACTTTCCGAGTGTTAAAGCATTATTAAAATTTCACATTATATTTCAAAATAATTCCAAGACAAGCTTCTATTAATAAGTAGTTGGGTTTTTTTTGCGTACTTTATAATTTTTTAACTTCTGTAAAGTTTACTCGGCCATATTTCCACTACAACTGGTGGAAGAAAAATACAACATTCTGGTTGTAATTTAAGGTGTGTTCTGGTTGGTTGTACAATTTCAAGAATATTGATAAAGATTGACTGCTTTAACTTTGAAAAACAAACTAACATGTAAAATTGAGTCTCGAAAAAAATATTCATATTTCGCATTTTCGGTGATTCAGAATAAATACTGTTTTAACTCGCTCAAAAAAATAATTCAATGGATAAAATCAAATACAAATTACATAATCTGAAGATTATTTTATTTGCTTTCAAACCATATATATATATATATATATATATAAAAATTGTTCGGGAAATGAGCAATAAATTACTAGTGGTACGAATTTGTCAATGTCGCATAATTTCAGCTGATAAGCTGGGAATGCTACTATTTGGCTACGACCACTGCAAAGAACTTTATTCTTTCTCTGCATACCGAAAACTAAACAGAACTTCCATAAGAAGAGCTTGTTTCCAAGAATGTTCCATCTGTGGAATACAATACCACAGGACTGCTTCCTTGCTGATTACAACATAGTCGTCTTCAAGTTGAATGTCGAACTGTTTTCCAAAGTATTATCAAAACCTGCCCTTTCCACTTGTTTCCAAACCCCCTCATCGTATTGTTCATTATCCAATTGACAATCTCATTAACCCTTATCCTCAAGTGGACATTGTGCCTTGATAAGTGGTGAGTCATTAGTATTAAAAAAATATTTCTTGGAAGTGTGTGGGGAGGTGGGGTGCAAGCGATCAAATCCGCTGGTTCATAAGCCTCCCTACCAATCTGCAACGGTTTGGGATCATTCCTACCAAATTTAACATGCCTAAGTGTAATCTTATATAAATAGAGATTTTGTCAGTCAGTCACAATTTTTTAAACGTAATAAATACATTGCGGAATTTGTCTCATTTCGAAATATCAGAGACCTTAACTATTTTTAGAAATGGAGCATATTATATTAATAGAAAATAATTCTCAACAAATAAAATGGATGGCATGACCGGAAATCAAAATCTTGAGATCTTCGGTCTGAGGTTCTACCAACTGACTTATTTGGACTTTCTCATAAATAGAGCTTAAAACATTACCTTAATTAAATAATTTTAGCTTTGGCATGAGGTCATAGATTTATAATTAAAGTCATGCTTCAAAACATGAATTCAAACATAAGTGATGATAAAAAATAAATAAATGAATGGTTAAACATTATCAATAGCGTTGGAAATTATTTTAATAGTCCAAAACAATTTATTTTGCTTTAACTATGTATTGTATATAGTTCATTCGCAATTATATAATCCTCCCAGCGCAGCAAAAATATGCGACCGGAGAGAGAGCATATATTTGCTAGTAACCTAAAATACAGGTCTCTCGTATTAGTATAGATTAATGAATACCTAATCTATACTTTCTTTTGCAACATGCAATGCTCTCTGATAGTATGTAAGGTTTCCATTCACGGGTGCAAAACATGCACGACCAAAAAGCAAAAAAAAAAAAAAAAAAAAAACTTTAAAATAACTAGACTTACTTTTTTATCACGGATTCAAATTTGGCCACAGTTTCATTGATCTCAACATTATCAGGATTCACTGTATATCTATAAAAATATGATAAAACATACAGTATTGAAATAATATGGAAATTGAAAGGTATGTTTAAAATTCAATTGGTTTAACTGTCTAGCAAGTGAGGTAATCAAAGGGAGGTAAGAATTAAAAAATTTTAAAACATTACTTCCTTTCATGGATTCAAAAAAGACTTGTAATTTTAGAAGCTTTCTACAAACTACATGGACCATACCTGAAACAAGATAAACTACTATGTCACATCATACTCATTAAAATGTGTATATAATATTTTTTTAAAGAATAATCATAAAAATAAAAAATGATTAAATATAAATTAAAGAAAAGAAATAAAGAAAAGAAATAAATTAAAAAAGAATAATAATAAAAATGAATAAAAAATATTTTAATATTTTAACTAAGGATTAAGTAACATTATTCTGTCATCCACATGTTAATTGGCATTTATATTTGAAAATAAGAATAATTTATAATTCAAATTATACATGTCTTTCCGTAATATATTCTAGAAACACTGATGACTTATGCAAGTCAAACAATAAACCAACACAAATATACATTTTGGAAGTCTACTTTATTAGTTATCTTAAGAATTGAGAAAAATTGTTAGATCTCTGGAAGTATTGATGGTAAAAAAACTTATCCCTTGTGAAGTATCAGTTTTCTTCTTTTTTGTTACTGTTTTTCATTGTCTACAACTCATCAGTGTGGTTAGATGTAGCGAGTGTATCAACAGAGATTCAAAACCCAAACAGCAATTCACATCCAAATGCGACCAGCAATCAAGCACTATATCAATTACACTAACAAACTAGCTGATAAGTAGAAGAAATTATGGTGTTTCTGCTGTTTCACAATGACATTAAAATATTTAAAGAAATAAGAAATGTTGTTCTTGGTTTAGAAAGCATTGTGTATATGGTAATATGAATTATTAAAAATAATAATGAGCAATTAGAATGCCATACAATGCATTTTAGTTTTATTAACTTCTATTTTTACTTATTCTTTTTTTCAAAAGAAATGTATAAACTTTGTTATGTACTTACGTGTTAGCTGAAAAAAAGATTGTACAGAAAAAATTACGCAAATTCATCCAGTATTTATCAAATTATAAGAAAAAGAAAAGAAAAAACGACATTACATATCGGTAGACATTTCAGCTTACGAAGCAGGCAAGAGAGATAACATTCAGAAAGTCAAAATATAAGAAAAATGGCAACATATAGATAAAATCGTTTATTATTTTTAATTTAATAAATACTGAATGAATTTGCGTAATTTTTGGTGTACAGTGTTCTTTTCAGCTACCACGTAAGTACATAAAGTTTATACATTCTTTTAGCTATTTGTTTTTAAGAGAGGCCTAACATATTGTGAAACAGCAGAAGCACCGAAATTATATATGTAATTTCTTTGTTTACATCTATTATTTTCATAATACTACAAGTAACTGAAAGAAATCTATTCTTTACAGAGATTGCTATTTTTCTATAACTATTTCTGTAACTTATATTACCTATATGAAATTTCATTGGAGACCTTGGATAAATCAAGAGTGGAAAATTTTATAAGGGAGTTTGGAATAAACAAAAAACGCATCTGCTTTTGACCAACGGAATAAACCAAAATTATTCCATTACAAACAAAATTACAGACAGTTTTACAGTAAGCATTATATTTATATAATCAAATTGTCTCAATTGAAAAAAATATCTGATAGTTATATTTCGGTATTTACATTAAATTTATTTTTACAGTTCAATTATCTTTTAGTGTAAATAAAAAAAGATATCCATTAAATTGGCACACATACAACAAAGTGAGAGTAAGCAGTGAAGAGACAAAATATGTGCCCTCTAATAATTCTTACTCTTTTTTTCTAAATATTTTCATTGACTTTTTTTTAGAATTCTATCTATTAAGCACAATCTAATTTTTTTAATTTTTTTTTTCCTAATATTTTTAGAATTTTAGAATCACCAAATTTTCAGATTAGAAAACATTTTTTTTTAAAAAATGATTCTCCAATTTTAGTATGCAGTTCTGTTTGCTGTGTAAGTTTAATGTAAAATGACCACCAAATTTTGTGGAGGATTTCTTTACAACCCTTTAAATTTTTTGTTATTCTTTATACATATATATATATACAGGGTGTCTCAAAAAAATGTACTCACTCGTAGAATGACGAGAAAACTTTTATTTATGAACATAGAGTGAAATGAAATAGCATCGAATACATGAGACAGATGTAATTGAAGAATCATGTTCGCAAATGTTCAAACTGATGACCATTATTGTTCAAACAAAGCTGATAACGCGCACCAAGGGATTCGCAAACGTCGCGAAACATGTCATTAGGAATATTTTTTTGAGACACCCTGTATATATATATATATATATATATATATATATATATATCTCATAAATTAGTTGAAAACAAAGAAAAACAAAGTGGTCAATCATAGGTTCTAGGAGAGCTAATATAAAGTATTTTATTAAAAACTAAATCATTACGATGTGTTTGTTTGGTGTACTGGGGTTTCATGAATCTGGTCATGGCAGGTCAGAAATAGAAATCGGCTTATATTGTCAGACGACTCTTCAACACTGTTCAGTAAGTGAAGAAGTGAGAAAAAAGTCTTTACCTACTGAATGGTGCTGAAGAGACAGTCTGACAATATAAGCTAGTTTCTACCCCTCCAGATCCGCCATGACCAAATAGATGAAACCCTGGTACACCAAAGTGACACTGTAATTGGAAGTTTATGAATAAAATATATATATATATATATTAAAATATCAATATTATGATAAATATTTTTTAATTTCTTATCCATATACACATATTTCATCATCAGTGTGGAGGATGATTGTTCTGCCAGTCACACAACACAAACTCAGATACATTGTGTACGAGTCAGTTGCATTCTGGTTGTGTGTGACAGTCGCAAACTGTTGAGGGCCCCCATTCTCGTCCCTCGTTAGCTCAACTCATCACAGCTCATCTACTCCGAGCTGCTCTTGCCAGAATTTGACTCCCATCTGATCGTCTCCGAGCCGCAAACTGCCGCTAAACTCGTCAAGTGCCTTAAACCCCTTCAATATATTTAGTCATACTGGAAATCCCATGTCCGGTCTTTTGTCTGTTCAGCCACTACCCAACTGACTACCCATCCTATTTTCTGATCGTCTTTGTGCGAATTAGTGAATCATTTCCTCGCCTCTGGAGGGGGGAGGGGCAGTCCATAGTACCACATTTGTTTAAAAACAATTTTTAGTAGATGTTTATGGTGCATGCCTTCTCTAAAAATGTTAAATACAAATTTAGAGGGCGGTGAAAGAATCTGCAGAAAATATCAAGACCAGAGGGATCAGTTAAACAGCAAACTGCCCTCGACCCTGCTAAAAACAATTAAGTAACTAAAAAAATAAGTGAAAACGTGATGCTTAATCAATAATATTCCAAAGAATTAAAAATAAATATTCGGTGAACGTCCATCGAATATTCTACCTGTGAGACTTTGTTTTTAGTTTGATTTTTTTAATTTTATGAACGTAAATCGATCTTTCATCCAATGCATTCATTTCAATAAGAGATTTAAAGGAAGCATCACATTTACAAACAAAAATATACGACACGAAGGAGTATATATATGCTAGTAAACATCATACATATATATAAAATACCTTTGTTTATGGCACAAGTCATAAAATGCATTTTCATTGGTCAAAGAATTGATTTCCGTAATCAGGTGTGTTTCTACTGAAAAAGAAAAAAGAAATACATTTTTTAATTATATTCCATAGAATGAGAACAAACAATTTTTTTGTATTACATACATACAGAAGCCTACAGTTGAATAAAGAAAAAAAATGAAAAAAATAAATAAATAACTGTTTATATTACATATCTTAGATCTATGATATGAAAAAGCCTACCTAATCAGAGGGGGTGGGAAGCACCCTTGCTCATTAAAAGTAGTTTCACCATAAATTTCTACTAAGGGTAATTGCCTGGTGAAGCCTTGTCACTAAGAAAAAAAAAGAAAAAAAGAGAGAGGAGGAGAAAAAAAAAAATAAAAAAAAATCAGGGTTTGTCCATAAAAATGTACAAGTGAAATATGGCAGTTTCAAATAAATTAACCGGAAAACTCTTTAATATACTTACGTATAAGGAAAAAGTAGGTGTCTACAACAAAAATTAAGGAAAATTATCGACTAGAATTTTAATTAAAAATATAAATCAGTTTTATCGTATGCTTCCGATTCGCCATTGATTATGACTTGGCGAAACGACAGAATGATTTATTTCCCTTGTTTTACATGTATGTGCGCCCTTATCAATGACGAATCGGAAAAATACAAAACTGATTTATATTTTTAATTAAAATTCTACTAGATAATTTTCCCTAATTTTTGCTGTAGGTACCTACTTCTGCCTGATAGGTAAGTATATAGAAGAGTTTTCCTGTTAATTTATTTGAAACTGCCATATTTCACCTGTACATTTTTATGGACAAGCTCCCCCAAAATATCTTTGGTTAATTTTTTTCTCTTCAATACATAGACCCATAGCTAAATAATGAAAAAAAAACTGTTCATCACAACAATTACCACTATTTATTCTACTTTGATTGCATTTGAAAATTCATAAACTCTGACATATCTTTTAAGACATTCGTCTAGTATAACTAAAGATAATAAGTCTCTTAAACTTCTATATTATTATTATTATTATTATTATTATATAGCAGTGAAACTCTTTTCTACCAGCATCGCTATCTAATTTATATACGTGTCTGCACACACTAAATACACATTATTTTACCATCTAACTTATAAGTTTCTTTACTTCTATATTATCATTATCAATTATTATAGACATATTATTCTTAGAAGTGACTTATGATTTTACCATCTAATTTACATACGTGTGTGTGGTGAGGGCAGACACATAACATATCACTAATAAAACAACAAGTTCACGGTAAAATTCTACTTTATTCATCAACATAGTGTATCATTCTAGGAGGAAACTAATTCCAATGTTCCTCTAACAATTTGATACCTTTTTTGTAGAATGATTTGTCTTTGGCCTCAAAATACGCCACTTTTTCCATTATCCCTTCTTGTTACTTTCCATAGCATTCCTGGAGGAGGGGGGTTCTGAACAAGTAAAGCTTCCGTTGTTTCACATACAAGTACTAAATCATCAGCATAGAGCATCTCTTATATATAACTCGTACGAAACTCCCTGGACAATGCTTCTAAGACACAAATGAAAAGCAACAAAACCCTTATGCACTCCTACTTTAACATTAAAGCTGTCACTATATGTGCTGTTAATTCTAATGAGTTATTCAGTTAATTATAAAATTAAAACATTTTTTTTTCGAAAACAACTCAATCCTAGAACTAAGGTATATTTTTGCATGTATTTTGTGCTATTAAAATATATAAGGAAAAAAGCCTTAGGGAAACAATCGTTGATTAACTCACATCTATATCTATAAAAAAAAGGCAGTCAGATTTTCAAGTCAGACCCAAATAGCAATCTGTCTGACATATCAATATTGGATACGGACTAGCCGATTTCTTGTTTTTTTTTTTCTTCCACAAACTTATTGGCACGAATATATTTTATTTTGGTTCATTTTTTATCTGAAAATACTTATTCCGGCTAGACTTCCAATGTTTCAGTGTCGGTCACCATAAAACAACTGTTCACATTGGCTGTGTTTGTACTTTTAAAAATTGTTCATTTATTTGAATTTGGAAATTATATGAAGACATGTTTCTTTTTTTAAAGCATAAAACAGCATAAAACACTACACGTTTTTTACATAAAATGCAGAACAAAGCATCATTGCAGATTATATTTAGTATTAAAGTTGTTCTGCGCTTCCGAAAACTAACAAAAATACAACAAACCTTTTCGTTGTAAGCTTCAGCCGTTAACGAAACTGGGTTTCACTGCAGTTTATTTTTCACAATGTTGTCTTGTGTTTTTCTAGCCTGTATGGAACATACTCATTCATTTTAATGAGTATTATTGGTTCATCATGCTCTTAGCTAATTTACCCATAGAGAAACATGAGATTTGTTTTCTTCTTGCCTTTGGAATTCCCTCCCTGCTCTCCCGGCTGTATCAACATGCAGAAATGTAATTCTAATCAAAAATTACTTTCTAACCACTAATTTTTAAAAATAAAGATTCTACCTTTTTTAGGCGATTACATAACACCCTAAAAATCTTGATGAAAAGACAATAAAAAAATAATTTAGAATTTAGAGTGGGAGAAGGGTCAGTTTCGTATATAAATTTAACGTAAATGATCCCCCATTTCCTGGCTATTCTTGTCCTTTAGAGCAGTTAGACCACCAAATTCTTTTGATACTTTTTCAAGCTGAAAAGTTAGTATAAAAAAAATAATTACCCTACCACTAACCCTAGGTTCGAGTGAGAAGCCTACCTTCTAAAAATGCCTTCCCTTGAATGTACCATTAAATCTGAGTGACAAAGCAGGTGTTAATCTACAATAATAGCAAATAAATCTTGCAATATATTCATTTTTAAACAGTCTTAGTATTAAATTTCAGTTTCTTGTACATAAAATATATTACAATTTAACTTTAAGTTCTCTAACTTCTTTTTTTGTTAATGGATACATGGTATTTTTAAGGTATTGCGGCAGATTTATGTGCATTTATTGCAGATTTGGAAATCATTAATTTATAGAGATCTTCAGTGGTATATTCTTATTCTTTGCATAGAAATACACTTATATGGCAAATTCCACTGCTTAATCTTGTTTTTTAACGAAGATATAACAATTTTACTTAAAAGGTAGTGCAAAAAATGTGATGAAATGCACACGGTCTTAAAGAGTGAAAAATATCCAACCGTGCGAGGCACAAAAATAGTCGTAACTTTCTTATTTTTAGTCAGATTTAAAAAATTTTTAAAGATTTTTTCTTAGATCATCAAGCTCTTTCTATATATGCCATTATTGAGATATTTTAAGCAATTTTAATTTTTTCATGTGTATTGCTAATTAAAATGAATGCACAATAGATTAAACTGGATTTGAACTCGCCTTAGTCTACTTCGGTATCCAATACATTACTTGTACCTCCCCAGCCAAACAATTTGATTTTATCAAGAAACAGTCTGTAAAATGGATTAAAAAAATGGTATTCTGAGGCAAAATAATTTTGAAACTGTTTAGGTTTTGTCAACATTTGAATGACATCAGATCCAGTGTTGTGCTAAAACGGTTCCTTTAAGAAGCTGGCAGAACTTAACTGGTGAATTTACATCAGACAGCATTTTTTTTCTCTTTAAAAAAGCAGAACTAAAAAGAAAAAACTGGTTCAGTTTCAATTATTTTAGAGAAAATGTTTAAAATTATAAATGTGATGAAATTAGATTACTTGTTAACAAAAAAAATGACTTGAAATTTATTCAATTGCCTTTTGTCATTTTAATTTTTATAGAATTCTCTTGAAACAGCTAAAGCCAAAGGGAAAAATATTCTGGTTTCAAACATTTTTCTTAAATGATATTCAAGATAATAAATATAAGATTCAACAACTTAAACAAGGTTAAAAAAAAAAGAAAAAGGTTTAAAAAAAAAAATAAAAGATTGAAAAAAAAAAAGACAAAGTTTAAAAAACAAAGTAGGGTTACCTTCATCTTTAATATCTTCATCAAAACTGCTAATTTCTTTTGCTAAAACATCCAATGTATACTGTCAGAAAAAGAAAATAGGCACTGAATCATTGTAAATAAAAAGGTACACAAAATCACTAAATTTCCACCAAAAATGTGTTTGTCTCTCAAATGAGTCACTAATTATCAAGGCCAAAAATAAGGGTAAATGAGATTTTCAGTCTAATGATGAAGAATATTACGAGAGGATTGAAATTGATTAATGGAATGAACAAAGTTTGATTACTTATCGGTGACGGTTTATGACAAGTATTCGTTGACATCGGATTTGAAGACGTCCAGGTTGGTAATGTGTTCCACAGATGGGAAGTTCTTAGAAAGAAACTGTTCATGGAAATTCCACCTGACGTTAAGGACATGGAGAGAAAAAAAAAGGATAGGTTTTTTCAGTTGTAGTAGAAAACAACTTGCTGTGCTCAGTCAAGCACCTTCCATGGAAATAACGATAGAGTAAAGACTAGCAACATCTTTTCTGTGAGAAAAAGGCTGCAGGGAGGAGATGACATCATTTCCCACAAAATTGTGAAATTGAATTTGTACTCTGTCAAGAAAAAGTGCTTTGAGCGGCCCTTCCGCAGATGTGGCAGCAGTACTCCATCTTGTTTGGTTGGTTGTTTTACAGCATATCAATCCTTTTCGGGTTATTTAATGCCAAATCCAGTCATTTTGATAGAATTTTTTATGTTTCAAGTTCTTTATATCTTCAAATATGTATTCATGGCGTTTCGTTTAGTTGTTTTGTAAAAGAAAATTGTTGTTTTTGCTTTTGCAGAACATGATTGAATTTTGCAAATTGGAGAAAAAGGGGGGGGAAAGAAATAAAAAATAACATCAATGTTTGGTTTTGTTTACGGCGTAACAGCCATCTAGGGTTTATTTAATGCCGACTAATGTTGTCAAATTAAGTCCCAAGATAGGTCAATTTATTTTATATTGTTTTTGGAGAAAAAAAAAAAAAAATTGAGATTAAATTTTTTTTTAAGTCCAACTTCTTTAATGAAGTCTAAGATTTTGATCAGATTTGGGTCCTTAAACAAATCCTTCAGATTTTTTGAGTTGTAGTATTTCGTTTGGCTTTGTTGTAGATCCTGACAGTCTATTAATATATGTTTGACTGTAAAAAGTTCTTGACATGATATACACATTGGAGACTCTTCACCTTCCAATAGATGTTTGTGGGTAATATATGTATATCCTATACAGAATCTGGCTACTACAACCTCTTCTCTTTTGGCCTTTCTGTAGCCTAAGGGCCACTCATCAATAGTTGGCCGAATCTTGTGTAATTTATTACTTTGGCATTCATCCCAAGATTCTTGCCATTTTTTTTTTATTAACCTGTTCATAGAAGGTCGAAGTTCAGTGTATGGAATCCTAGTATTGGTAGGTATGATACCTACCAATACTAGGATTCCATACACTGATCAGCGATTCTTTTGCTGCTCTATCCGCTTTTTCGTTTCCACAAATGCCGATATGACTTGGTATCCAGCATAATTTAATTTTACACTGCTTTTCGTTATAGATAGGTGATCTTATTTAAGATTTTTGTGATTAGGTTATCCATTTTTTTTTTAATTCTTTACTGCTGTGAGCACTGATAGGGAGTCAGGGAAGATGATGAATTTATCAGTTCTGCTACTTTCTATTATTTTTAGAGCCAGGTATGTGGCTGTAGCATCTGAATTAAAAATTGATGCTTTGTCAGATAGTCCACATTGCCTTTTAATCTTATCCAAGATAGCAGCACATCCAACTGTCTGCATCTTTAGAACCATCAGCGTAAATGTATTTGTATCCAGGGTGGTTTTCCAAGATCACTTAAGTTCTTCTTGGTAAGTATATATGGATGAATGTTTTGCTTTTTTCACACTCATTATTGGAAAAAGTTTATCTTCTACTAATTCTGATTCAGTGATGAAATCTTATAAAAATAAGAATGAATATCCTTACAATGTGTCTAGCAAATACATATTTTTGTATTTTATAAATCTAAACGAATTAATAGTTGGAGTAAATTCAGGGAACTTCTGCCATTACTAACCAGCAGAGCATTACCACTGTCGACCAAGGGAAGAGTCTATCAGGCATGTGTACACAGTGTGATGTTTTATGGTAGTGAAACCTGGGCAGTGAGAGTTGAGGACATGTGTTGCATGGAGAGAAATGACATATGAGAATGATACAATGGATGTTTAATGTGAGTCTTTAAGACAGGCTTAGTTCTGATGACCTCAGAGGTAGATTAAATATTGACAGTATAGGGAGATGTGTGTAGAAGAGTAGACTGATGGTATGGCCAGATTAAAAGAATGGATGAGAGTTCTTGAGTTAGTAAATGTAGAACAGTTGAGGTTGCAGGTTCAGTTCACAGGGGAAGGCCAAGGAAGTGATAAAAATGGACTTGAGGGAAAGAGGGATAAATAAAGACATGGCAAGAGATAGGTTAGTTTGGAAGTCAATTTCTTAAAGCTGTCCAATACATGCCAGCATGTAAAACAGATGTTAAACTGAAGATGATGATACGTTTTTTTTAAAAGACAAAAATAAATGTGTCGAATTTTGATATAGTAGAAAATATTGAAATCGATGAAAACAAGTGCAACAAACCGTGACACATTTCTTTGTAAGTTCAGCCAATCGCAATTCTGCCGGAAGAGATGCATCAATATCTTTGCATAGGTCTGAAATGATAATTCATAGATTAAAAGAAGAAATATTATTTTTTAAAAAAAAGGCGCAGATTTCAAACAATTGATTAATAAAAAACTTCTAAAATCAACTTAAACGTTGTGAGTAGCAGATGGCAAAAGCAAAAGCTGAATCACAGTTTGCTAACCTGTGAACTACGTTAGGATGAAATAATTAAGAAATATCATTGTTTTGTTTTAAACTTTTATGAAACCTAAGAAATTCACAAATTTACTTTTTGTTTACAAAAATAAAACAATTTCATAAAAAAGCTAAAGTAATACATCATAAGTGTATTTTCGTTATTACATTTATTTTTTTAAATGTTTAAATTTATTTTCGCACATATTTGCTAAATGTCTATATGACGCCTCTTAGAAAGTCCACATTTCAGTACTAAAACGCTGGGACAAATTTTTTTATTTTGCTGGCGCCACCCTAACCCTGGCCGTCATCTGGTAATCGCATATATATCCTCTGAAATAATTAATGTTTTATTGTATTTTTTTCTTTGTTTGAAATTCTTTAAACCTAATGCTTATTTTACTTGGAAATTAATTAAATCAATTTTCAATTTATGGAGAATTTAAAAACGTATGACTGCTAAGCTATCTCTCAAATAGCTATTTTCACTGAATTTAAGTAAAAATGGCACTGGTAATAATGGCACAAATGGATAAATAGGAAAAAAGGCACAAGTAAAAAATATAGATCGAAATCTCAATGAATTTATCAAAATCTTGGATACAATATATAAAGGGAAAACATTTAAAGTTTGTCAAATTAGAAAAATTATATCTACACTTAAATGCACTCTACCTGTAAACATACTGACAAAAACAAGAAATTATTTTAGAATTTAGTGTGTAGGGGGGATTAGTTGCTCATATTAATTTAACGTTAAATGATTCTCCATTCCTGGGACATTCTAACTTTTTAGAACAATTAATTAATTTTTTACCAGTAACCCTTAGTCCGACTGGCAAAGTCATAAAACTACACGTAATCACTTTATTTTTTGTATTACCACCCGGACTTAGGGTTAGTAGTAAGAAGAAGGCATGTTTTTTATGACTTAACAATGACATATTTTATACTAAAGTTTGATCAGGAACATTAGCATGGCCAAGATTTTTAAACAAACAAAATTGGTTACATGTCCTTAAAATGCTGTCTGGTCTGAAAAGGGTGATTATTTTACATTAAATTTATGAGAAAATTATTTTTTGTTGTTTTACTAATTTTTACCATTAAGTTTTTCAGGCTGTTTACATGCAATCGCCTAAAAAAAGGAGAATCGCATTTTTCTTTTTGGATGCATTAGCATAGGGTGTAGAGCTCTTATAATACTTTTTCTTTCACAACAAAAAGTTATAATTGCGAATTGGCAAAAAAAGAGAAAAAAAAACAAGCATTGATAATTTCATAAGAATACAGTATTTTTACAAAGTACTGGAAAAATGTTTTAAAATGAAATAAAAACATTGTCAAAGAAAAAAATTTTTTGAGAAAAAAATTAAATGAAGAAATTTTTTTTTTTTAAATTTTTTTTTTCGTTGGTGGCTTTTTCCATGTGTGAATTATTTGGGTGGGATGTTGTCCGATCACCGCTAAATCACCCCCTACCCTCTAAAAATGAGATTAAACTTTTTTTTATGAACACTTTATAAAGAAACAAAAACAACTATTTAAGAATTTTGAGTGGGGGTTCAGTTTCACACATAAATGTAAAGTAAAATGAGCTCTCATTTCTGAGAAATTCTAGTATTTGAGAACAGTTAAACAAAAAAAAATATTTTGCTCTGGGAGATAAATTCTGTGCATTTATTTTATTTTTGGGGGGGAGGGGGGTCTACTTTCGTAAGCAATTACGCATGATTTTACTCCCTTACCAGTCTGACTTAGGGTTAGCAGTAAAAAAAATTTAGTAAACATCCCGAAAAAGTTAGAATTGCCCGAAAATGATCATTTTACATTAAATTTATATACAAAACTGATTTCCCACTCCCAATTCTAAAATAAGTGGGGTTTTTTTCTTTCCACCAAGTTTTTCAAGGTGTTCACATGTAATCATCTAAAAAAAAGTAGAACCCCTTTTTTTTAGGCTTTAGTTGATGGTGATAATGTACAAATTTGCCATTATTACTATTATTATTATCTGTACTTTCTTTTTCTTTTTGCAGTAAAACAAATCAATCTATTACATATCTGTTATATTGACAGTAGCAATAACCGACCAAATCTTTATAATTAGGATAAAAATATGAACATTCTTTGATAGAAGGAAAGCACAGAATAGTTAAAACCCTCCCCCCGGCCTCCTCATGTTAAGAATGGTTTTCTAAATAGTAACATTATTAGAAACTCATTCTTAACATGGAGAAGGGGCTTTGTTAACTATTCTGTTCCTACACAGTCTTATTTTACATACCAATCGTTTAATATTTTCAATTTTTTATGAAAAAATTCTATTTTGTCAATTAATTATGAACTAATGCAAATCGGTTTTGTTTTAAAAGAGAAATACATCTTTAGTTGTCTCACAATTTTCACTCAATTATAAGGAAAACATTTGAGATAAAAAAATATTTAGAAAGATCTATGCATGTAATATACGCTCTCAAGTGTATCTTTTTATGTTTGCAAAAATATATGCGAACATTACACAGGGGTTTTACAGTAATTTGAAAATTTAAAAAAAAGAAACAAATCTATAATTAAATATTTAGAAATTTAAAAAGAATCATAATTAGTAATTGTATTGGAATCGTCCCACCACTAGTATATATGAGGGTTAGATATTTGGACTGCTGGTCACATTTGTATGTAACTGACTGACCGACCGACCGTTCGGGTTTCAAATCTCGGCATGGATAGACCCACATGTAGCCAGACTGATCAGTTATAGTTGACGAAACGGCTGTCTGTGGATGATTATATTATATATATGCCCCTTTTTATAGTTTGAGTGCTTTGGTAAAGGAAATAACGGTTTCCACTAAGCATAAAGTAATAATCTTCTGTAAAGAACAGATTTCTCTCGGCTATTGGTAGTGTTATAAAAAAATATGTAAACAAAGAAAGTACACGTACATATAACACTATAGTTGTTCTACTTATTCGCTGGTTTGTTAGTGTAGCAAGTATGGTGCTTGACTGCTAGTCATATTTTGATGTAGTCGGCTGTTCGGATTTCGAATCTTAACGTGAATGCATCTGCTACGTCTAGCCACACTGATGAGTCGTAGATGACGAAAAAGCTGTCTGTGAATGGCTATGTTTCGAAGCATGTACGTCCATCCAGATTTTTCATTGAATTTCTCTGAAATTTTGCATGAAGTTGTAACTTTGGTCAGGTTAGAAAGTGACATTCTCCGATTTTTGAAAAAAAATCTGGTTAGCCCCCCAGGGGGTCCAAAAGTCCCGAAATGACAAAAAATGACATTTTTTGCCCCATAACTTTTCATCCATCCATTCAATTTCTCTGAAACTTGGCCAAAATGTGGAGGCAATTGTTCCTAATAGAAAATAAGTATCGCTGACCTTGGAAAAAATCTGGTTCGCGCCCCCAGGGGGTCAAAAGCCCCCAAAATGGCAAGAAATTACCCTTTTCTCCCATAACGTTTGATCCATCAATTCAATTTTTCTGAAACTTGGCCAAAATGTAGAGGCAATTGTTCTGGATATAAAATGAGCATCCTTGACCTCAGAAAAATTCTGGTTCGCGCCCCCAGAGGATCAAAGGGGGGTAAAAAATGCCACAATTTATTGCATTTTACACTCGCCACATCAGGTCACATACAGAGGGGGACCACGCACGCGTGCGCACGGCTTGTTTATATATATATATATATTTCTCTCCTGTTACGCACAATAATTATGTAATTGAGTAGTAAAGAAAACAAACAGCGTACATAATGTAAGAGGGAGGTAAAACATGTGTCAAATGTCATGGTTGTGGGGTTTTTTTGTTACGGTCTAATTGATTATAAAATATTAATTTTCATACACAACGATTATGGAACCCAAGTCAACATTAAAGACACTTCTCAGCATTTTTCCTTGTCGCAGATATCACCAGAGATAGGTTACGCCAGATCTTATCAAATTAATAGGATGGTCTTGTATCACTGCAGACCAAACATTAAGATGTTATAAATAGATAAATGTACAAATATTTATCAAAAGCGTAAGCAGGAGAATAATGAAAAATAGTTTAATGTTAACAGTGTTCCAAACTGGAATAAGTATTATTTGAAAGAACCTGGTGCAAAATACATACAAAGAAAAAAAAGAAAAATTGGCTAGTCCAAATCAAATATAGATTTATCAGATTAATTGTTATAATAAACTCCAGCAAGATAATAATATATATTAGATATGGACACCTAACTATTAATTGTGCCAGGAAGACATTTTTTGTATGAGTTAACGGCAAGGAAAGATGTCCAAAAAGCAAAATATTTACCAAGTTAAATATTGGGAACGTAGAAAAGAATAAAGTTTCAGAATCTGTCAGTGAATAGCTGTTTTATGGTTCAGAATTTTTTAGATGAGGATTGATAATTTGTATTATTTAGACTACTGTTCTCATCTGAGATGTTATTCTCACAACACTTCGGCCTTCTTCAGGTGCATCTTGTCATGGATTAAACAAAGGATATTTTTCGAAATTCGGGTATCTTTTACAATACTCAGCAGAGTAAAAACGCTCAAAAAACAAATATACAACAAATAAAAGTAACTGTAGGCGATAAAAGTTATTTTCAAACTTACCTGTGGCATTTGTTTGTATTTTTAACCCGTTCCAATTGCTATGTATTAGAAATTAAATTATTCGTCGCACAATTCCAAGATGGCGGCAGTAGGGGGGTATGTAACGAGAACGAGAATTGGCGGCCATTTGCTTTTTGCAAATTCTGTGCACAAAAAAAAGAATTTTTTTTTTACATCTAATAAAAACCCATTTATACTACGTAAAAATACAAACAAATTTCATAGGTAAGTAGGAAAATCCCTATACTCGACGTAGGTCACCTTCACTTGTTGTATATTTATTTTTTTTTACCCCGTTCTCGTTCGTTTTTTGGACCCCGTCCGCGACTCTGCTGAGTATTGTAAAAGATACCCCGAAATTCTGTAGATTCCCCAAGTACGACAAACCGCACCTAAAGAAGGTCGGAGGTTACATCATCAGAAACGTTGTGAAAATAACAGTAATCTGAATAATCCAAATAATACATGGCAGTTTTATTTCGTCTTTTCATTTCCTTATAAGAAAAAAAAAAGTCACTCACCAACTTTTAAAATTTGAGTAAACAATGTTCTGCCAGGTGTGAAGGACGATCTCCGACAAGACTTCTTTTTGGTAGAACAGCCTTCCTCCATTTTGAAAGATTGCTGGCAAGGAGAAAAAAGGAAGAACAAATATTCTTAAGATTGGTCCATTTAATGATGAAAATGATATTTCAAGCATAACTGACTGATCAAACGTCTAAGAGATGCTTGGGTGGATCTAAGTTTATTTGTAACTAGTTGGCTATCTCTTTGCAATTTAAAAATCCTATTCACTACTTGAAATCAATGAAACGAAACTAATCAATAAAAAAAAAACACAAAACTACTGCTATTGCTCCCTCAAACTTCAGCTTTCTCTTCATAAACAAATCACTCAAGCAATGAAAAAATATTTATTAAGTAACATTAAGTATTCAAAGAAGAAAATGCTGACAGCTTAAAAACTGAATTCTTTATTGTTAACCTGTATCAACCTTTGAAAAAAGCAACAGCAATTTTTTTTTTTTTAATTCTTATTTATTCCCCTCCTCCCACCACAGGTCCGGTCGGTCGGACACACATATGTTCAATTTTTATTATATACATTATGACAAAAACTGTTCCATGTACATTTCTCACAAAATTAGTTTTATAAAGTGAAATCATTTAAATACATCAGAAAAAAAATGTTTTTTCTCAGTATGCATTTCAATTTGGAATTTTGAACACAGTACAGAAATAAATTAGTGAAAAAAATATTTTTATATTTTGAAAATAACTAAAACCCTATATTTGCTAAAATAAATTAGTAACTTCTATTTAGAAATAGACATAAGTAAAAACAGAGGAAGACTTATCACACTGCACAAAGAACTAAAATTTCTCAAGACTTATAGAAAATGGGAAATTATGGGTAAATGTAGCGTCTCATCATCATATTCGGTTTAACGTCTGTTTTACATGCTTGCGTGTGTTGGATGACTTTTAGAAATTGACTTCCAGACTAACCTATCTCTGGCCAGGTCTTTATTTATCCCTCTTTCTCTCAAGTACATCCTTATATCTTCCTCCCATGTTTTCCTTGGCCTTCCCATGTGGGTTGACCCTGCTACCTCAACTGTTCTACATCTACTAACCCAAGAACTTTCATACATTCTTTCAATGTGGCCATACCATCAAAGTCTACTCTTCTGCACACATCTCCCTATACTATCCAGATTTAATCTTCCTCTGAGGTCATCAGAACTAAGACTATCTTTAACACTCACAATACACATTCATCGTATCATTCTCATATAATTTCTCTTCATGCAATGCATGTCCTCAACCTTCATTGACCAGGTTTCATTTCCACACATCATCACATTGAATACACATACCTGATAGACTCTTCCATTGGTAAAAGGTGTTAACGTGCTACTGGTTAGTAATGGAAGAAGTTCCCTTTTCTTAAAATACAAAGTAAAAACTTCTTTAGACACAGGCAGAAACAGTTTTGGCTTTTCGTTTGATGTGGTTTTAACGTTAAAGCACCAACTTGTCTGAGCAACATATACAGTCTCTGAGACTTCAAATGATAAAGGTGAGTGTGCTCACATCCAAATGCCCGAAGGAATAGAGTTCGTCACCTGCCGATTTCATCTGGTTGATCAGTCATGGTCACCTCATGTTCACACGCACAGGTGAGTAACCAGCTGCCGGTATGTGAAACGAAAATCAGTTTTCATGCTTGCCTGTCGCTGAGAGAAAACACAAATTATCTTTGTTACAAAAGAAACAACTTTTTGAATGATTGATTCAACCGTCTTGAAGAGTCTACACGCTAAGAATTCCAGACACAACTAATACTTGACAAGATCACAAAACCATCTTAAGAAATTGAACTATATATAATCCTGCTACATTTTGAATTTTACTCTTGGACAAAAAGAAATACTTCTCAACGTCTCTCATTATATATTATTTGGATTATTCAGACTACTGTTCTCATTTTGAGTGTTATTTTCACGATGTTTTGACCGATGTAACCTCCGACCTTCGTCAGGTGTATCTTGTAGAAGTCAGGAATCTTTCTGTTGAACTCGGAATCTGCATGAAATTTTGAACGTAACTCTTTATTTAATCCTGAGTTCTACAAGATACACCTGAAGAAGGTCGGAAGTTACATCGGCCGAAACATTGTGAAAATAACACTCAAGATGAGAACAGTAGTCTGAATAATCCAAATACATATTAGCAATCCTTATCTAAAAAATTCAGAAACATAGTCTCATTATATTCGGTTTAACATCCGTTTTATAGCTTTAAGAAATTGACTTTGAAAGTAACCTATCTCTGAACAAGTGTTTATTTACCACTCTTTTTCTCAAGTCCATTTTATCACTTCAATGTTTTCCTTCCCTTGTGAACTGAACCTGCTACCTCAACTATTCAACTTCTACTAAGCCAAGAACTCTCATACATTCTTTCAACATGGTCATACCATCGAAGTCTCCTGTTCTGCACACATCCTATACTGTCCAGACTTAATATTTTTCCAAGCTCATCCGATCTAAACCTATCTTTAAGACAATACACATCCATCGTATCATTCTAATGTCATTTCTCTCCATGCAACGCATGTCCTCAACCCTCACTGGCCAAGTTTCACTTTAATGCATCGAACCAAGGGATATTATTCCTCAAATTATAATGCTTGCCACAACCACAGAGAGTTCTACTCATGAAAATATTTACTTTCCACTATAGTTATATCTTTGTTAAACATAAGTACCAACTTTGCTTTGACTTGTGATTATATTGTTTTGGAATTTTTGAGATGAGGATTCATTTGTATTATTCAGGCTACTGTGAAAATAACATCTAAGATGAGAACAGTAGTCCGAATAATCCAAATAGTACAGCGATAATAATAGACGGTCGGCGAACGACTTAGCTATCTGTGTTTTCAGTATAGTGTAATATATTTAACCAAACTTTTTAATTTAAATAAAAAAACAAACACTTTAAGGTACTTTAAAGCACAAAAATAAGCAGGTATGTAGAAAAGTAACTTATTGCCTTTGGTAACAGTTAAATAGTAAACACTATTTGTATTTTGTGCACCATGTCATTTTATATTTGTTATTCGTGACAATCGACAAATGCAGGATGTCAATTGGTCAAATAAAACAGTTATATATTCCTGAGTAATTTAAAATAGTTTTGTGTTTTTCGCCCTTATTATTAAAGACAGAAATATAAAACCAAACTTTATGACGATTTTTTAAAAATATGATTCTATTTTTTTTTATTTTTTGTAATTTAGAAAGGTGAGAGGAGGGGGATTGTTTCTTTGTTTTTATGGCAAATGTAATACTTATCTGCATAATCATCATCAGCAGCAGCATCATCATCGCCGTCGTCGTCAACAACAACAGAAGTTATCTTTTGAATTTCAAAATAATAATTTTGAATGTTAAACGTTTTTCATTAAATCATTGTAATTAATATTACTACTACTAGTAATAATATTAATATTAATATGACGAAAAGTATTACATTTATGTAAGGAAAGCGGAATACAAGATATAAATGAATTGTGCAGAATATCAATTTATTTGAGAGTGTTTATAAAATTATTATGCAAATAAAGCATCTTGGTCAGTGTGTTTTGGCAGTGTTCTATTGGGTATATATGTGTTTGAAAATATATAAATGTAAAATTTAATTAAATTAGCTTAAAATGTTTTGATATGAATATAGTCGAGATAAATGGAAAAAAATCTTTTGCACTTATTCATTTAGATACAGAGTTGGGTGGTCTGAAAATTTTAATTTTGGTTTCTTTTTTTATCCTTCATACCTCAGTTTTTTGTTCATTTTTTTTTTTTTAATTTAGTATTTTTTCTTTATAACTAGCAAGGTTACCCGGCATTGCCCGAGCAAAAGTGTAACATAACTTGTATCTCTTTCTTTTTTTCCTTCCCTTTCCCCTCTCATCCTTTCCACACCCCTCACTTCCGAATAGAACGTGAATAAACGATAAATGAAATCTAGAATCAGCGTCTAATAATTTTTAAATATCAGGTTGGAAAGAAAGTAATGTCGTATTTTTTTTTACTTCATCACTTTGCAACTTCCTAAGTTGTACACAGTCCTAGATTTTTTGGTGAATTGGTGTCTTAATATCTTGCTTTGCCTTTCAGATATAGTAATTAGTTGTAACATATTAAGTTTAACGGTCTCAGCCATTAAAAAATAGATATTAGTAAGGAGCATCTGAGACATTGCATGCTCTATGAATTCAAAAAAGAAAACTCAGCTGCAGAAGCTACAAGGAATATTGGAACTGTCTATGGGATAAATGTTCTGAATGATCGAAAATGTCAGCGGTGGTTTGCAAAATTTTCTTCTGGGGACTTTAACCTGTCAGATCGGCGACGTTCGGGAAGGCCACAATCAATTAATAAAGACGCCATTAAAGATGCTGTGGAGGTCAATCCAAAGTTAACTAGCAGAGAATTAGCTCAATTCAATACAACCCATACCAAAATTATTTCATGCCTTCACGAGTTCAGAAAAGTTTCAAAACTTGGATACTGGGTTCCCCACAATTTGACCGACGCTCAAGGAAATCAAAGATTGACTGTTTGCACATCTTTGCTTTCCAGGAATCATCGAGAACCATTTTTGCAAAGAATTGTGACTGGAGATGAAAAATCGGTTCTTTACAAGAATACCCAACGCAAAAGACAATGGTTAGACTGAAACCAAAGTCCACAGCCTATTCAAAAACAAGGACTACACCCAAAGAAGGTTATGCTCTCTTTATGGTGGGACATGATAGGACTGATTCATTATGAGTTACTAGAGCCTAATCAAACAATCACAGCAGTAAAATATTGTTTGCAGCTGAATGATATTAGAATTGCTCTATCAAAAAACGACCAGTACTAAATGGGTGACGATATCAATCTAAAGTTAACCAGCAGATAATTAGCTTAATAATTCAATACTACCTATACCACAATTATTTCCTGCCTTCACGACCATGCATTACCCAATAGGAAGGGTGCAGTGCTTCAGCATGGTAACGCGAAACCTCACACAGCAAAAGCCACTCAGAAAAAGGTCATTAGTTTCAATTGGGAAGTTATACCTCATCCGCCTTATTCGCCTGACATTGCTCCATCCGACTACAATCTTTTCCGGTCGTTGCAGCATCACTTAAACAATCAAATTTATGAAAATGACGACCAACTAAAAAATGACCTAAATTTGTTTTTCTCTAAAAAATAAGAGAATGTTTTGAAGAAGGCATCACGAAGCTCGTTGATCGTTCGACAGAAGTCCTAGAAAATGAGGAAAATTATTGTAAAGATTAAAAATGCCCTAATGTGAATGTTTCAGATGAAATAAATGTGTTGGATAAAAACGACATTACTTTCTTTCCAACCTGATAAAAATGCAGACTCATTTTCAGTATAGAAATGTGTTGGCATTTTATTCCCTCCGCCCTCAAGAGAAATTATGTCATTTCCGGAAGATTTCGAGGAATAAAATATAATGTGGAATTTTTTTTCGAATTAACACAGGTTTGAAATTTCTGATTTCAGCTATGGCAGCCATGGGCAAGTGGATATTTTCTATTTTATCATTAAACAAATTATTGAAAACAAATTATTATTTGCAAAAAAAAAAAAAATCCGTTCTAAAATATAATGTAGGATTTTTCTTTTGATTAACACCGGTTCGCAATTTCTGATTTCAGATAGTGTGGTCATGAGCAAGTGAATATCTTCTATTTTAGCATTAAACAATTTATTGAAATCAAATTATTTGCAAAAATAAAATCCGGCTGTTGATTGAGCAACCCTTGCCTCACTACACACTCTTTTGTTATATATGTATATATCGGTGATACGATGAAACTGCAATAATTTGCTAAGCTATGTACATTTCATTATCATTTCTTGTATATAATATTATAAAATAAGAGTGTAAAGTTGTTTATCCCGAGCAAGGCCGCATTTAAACACATCTGCTCTATCTATTGTATCGAGCACTTTTGACATAAGATATGTATTACTGTATTATTATTATTCCCGGACAATGCTGAACTGGCCAGGATATGCGTCGCTTAACTTCCTCTGATTCATTTTATGCCTAAAGCGTACATGTATTTGTATACAATTGATTTGTAGATTCATTTAGTGGTCAGGCTATGTGTTGCTTAACTTCAATTGTAAAGCACCTGGTCTTCCGAAATCGTCACCCATTTAGTAGTGGCCAGGATATGTGTTGCTTATCTTCGATTTACAGCACCTGGTCTTCCTATATCGTCACCCATTTAGTACTGGTCAGGATATGCATTGTTTAACTTCTCCCTTCAAAGGATAATAATGGCAATAGAACGTTTCTCCCGGACAATGATAAGTACTTGTTTCTATGAATATAAAATCAAGGAGGTTCCAGATCTCTACTAAAATCACTCTTTCTGATTTCCATTCCCTTTGATAACGACAATAGTCTGAAGAGAAACGTAATAAAAATAAACAATGTGACGATGGCCTAAAAATATTATCCAAACCTATCACTATGACGTCATTTACCTATCACTATGACGTCATATGTGCAAGATAACATAAAAATTGATCACATTAAACAAAAAAAAAAAAAAAAAAAAATATGGTCATTTGACCCCCCAAAAATTAATCTTTTTTTGTAATTTTCATTATTATTTCCGGGGTTATACCGGTTAAAATAATACCTACTTTGTGGGTGGTTGTTGTGTATTTCTCAAGTTTAGCAAGACATACATACACAGATTTTTGTCTTATATAAACTGAGGTGGGAAGAAGAAGATAATAGATAGAAGATAAAGCCATTCATTCTCTTGTGTCACATCTCATTGAATTAGGCCATTATTAATATACAAAGTTGGTCAATTTGCGGCTCAATAATTCTCTCATTTAAGGAGTGACAAAATACAACCTTGTATGATTCATTTATTTTATTTCTCGATAGTTAACTTTCTAAAACAGTGACCATGATGACAGATTTCAAAGATTTAATAAAGAATAAAACTTAATCTTCATCTAATTGTTTAACCACCTTATTTTGACATGGTTTTCTTTTTTTTTGGGGGGGGGGAGTACCTAAACAGTAGAAATCAATGAAAGAAATTGACAAGAGGTTCAGACTTTGAAGTAATGCACTTTTTTGATACACTTTTTTTTTCATGAGATTGTTACTTATTTGTTTTTTTAATTATAGTACAATTTCCAAATAATGTTGGCGTTCAACAGTATGGGGGTATAAGATAATTGATTTTCTGTCCACGTTGCGTGGAGGGAAAAGAGATATCTGCCTCACCTTAAGGAAATGCGACAAATAATAAATACCCTTTAGAGATTGGTAGAGAAGAAACACTGCAAAAGAAATAATATTCTGAAACACGTGAAAAATAGAATGTATGATGCAAGGAAGAGAAAGGAAATAGGTTTAACATTAATAATCATCATCATTAATAATAATACATTTAACATTAACAATCATCATCATTAGCAGCAGCAGAAAATAAGTCAGATAAGCATAGATGAAATGCAGTTTTATGTCTGGGTAAAGTACCACTGCTGCTATATTTATCCAAAGACAAATGCAAGAGAAACATAGTTTTAAAACATAGTTCAGCCCAAACAAGGCAGGCCGCCACTGTAGACGTAAGGGGCTACTGAGAAAAGGGGTGATGGTTGGGGGGGGGGGGGGGCAACCTAAATTGGGAGCTGCGCAGCGACATGTCTGTTTACATTAGTTTTAAATTTCTGCATGTCAGTACAGTCAGAAAAACAGGGAGCAGGGAGGAAGTTCCAGAGTCCAGCAGCACGAGGAAAGAAGCTTTTGGAGTAGAAAGCCCTTCGGCATCTGGGGACCTCCACAGTGAATGGATGGGATTTGGCAGATTGTCAGGTTGGTCTAGTGAATTTACGTTGTGGGGATACCAGAGCAGCAAGCTCATCAGAGCACAATCCATTGAAGTACTTGTAAAACAGGCACAAGGAAGCAACATTGCGGCGATGGGACAGGGGCTGGAGCTTGGTGGATAGTGAACGACTTATCAAGTTGGCGACTCTTTTTGGACCTTGTCTAAGAGGGAGAGACTAGTGGATGATGCGCCAGCCCAGATGTGACAACAATACTCCATGCATGGGCGGATGGTGGCTTTGTAGAGATATAGAATAATGTCAGGTGTGAGAAGTTTACTCGCACGGTAGAGGGAGCCCACCTTCTGAAGAAGAACTTCTATCTTACCTTTGTGGACCTTGAGAAAGCTTTTGATAGAGTATCAAGTGAAGTTGTCTGGTGGACTTTGCATAAACTAGGGGCAAATGAGTGGTTGGTGAAAGTTGTTCAAGCAATGCACTCATAATTTATTCAGAGTGAGGTACACAGGAGAAAATATATACATGTATCAAAGAGAAATTAAAGTTAGAGTTTGTTCTTGTATTTTATTGTGCCTGGGTAAGTGTGCATAAGATGAGCATGTGCATAACACAATGCATACAAAGGGAGGGTTGAGCATGAATAAGATAATCCATCTCACAATGAATGTTTTTAAAAATAACATCTTGAGATTGCATGACATTAGAAATATGTATGTGCTTATTCAGAGTTCCATTTTCTGTGTGCATCATTACCTTGTTCAGTAGGCGCTTTTTCTTGTCATCTTTACAGAATATTGACGTATGTGTTTAGCCAGAAGAACTCTTCCTGGGCGGTTATCAAGTGATTGTTTATATTAGAATCATTAAGTTCACATAAACTTGTGAAGTGAATCCGTTTCAAACAAGCGGGAATCATTTTAATTGTTTGTAAGATAATGTTTTTTTTTGTTTAATTTCATGACTGCATGCTGCATTTGTGCAGACGTCAAAATTACTTCTGGTGTTATCTCATGAACAGTTATTTTCATTTGTGAAATTAAAAACTTTTGCAGGGAACAAAGTCGACTTATCAACACTTGTAATCTCTGATTAAAGTCGGAATTGCAGACATTCCAGCTAGACATACCAAAGATTATCATTAAAAAGGGTTTATTTTGTACTGATGGGTCATTACTTATCAAGATCCAGAGGCCACTCGAGGATAATAGTTAGAAGGATTGTTGTTTGGACGATAATTGCCACCACGAGAGGATTGGAAACAGTGGGTGCAATAAGGAGATTACGTAGGATGACTTGATTTTCCAAAAGAATGGCTCGACGAGTATTTGTTTACATGAGACTTGAAGACGCCCATGCTGTAATCAGTTGGGAAGCAGACTCATGGTATCTTGTTCCACAAATGCGATGTTCTAAAAAAGAAACTTTGTTCATGGAAATGCTGTTTTGTTTTTGGTACAACAAGAGAAAGGAAAGTTCTTTGCTGTGGTTGTAGCCAGATGAGTTCTTGCTGTGAATGTTTTACAGGGGGGAGGGGACCAGGAATTACAGAGCTCAGTCGAGCAACTACCTTGAACATAATGATACAGGGTGTCAAGCCTTAGAACAAAACATTGGATAATCGTAAATAAAAGTTTATTTTTGGAACGGTGGAAACTTTTGTGCATTTTATTTGTTGCAGTTTCATACAAATCTGTTTCCATTTAAAATTCTGTTATTGTTTCTTTTCTTAAACTATTTCATTACTTTGCATGGTAATTGCTAAAACTTTGTACCTTACCATGGTGGCTGAAAGTGACATTAGCACTTTGACGCAGGTAATAATCTAATAAAAAAAGTACCTGAGCTTACTAAGACCCGCAAATAGTAATTTTTCTGATTTTTGCAGTAAAAAAATATATTACAAAATTTTCTGTTTTTCATTTTTATTGTGAAAAAAGAAATCAGTGATTTTCATAAATTAATTTGAAATATAACAAACAGTAATTTTGTTGGTTTATTTTTCAGATGTTTTGGTTCAAAGAGTAATCAATTAACAAATAATAAACTAAGTGTTTTTCAGTGTTTTTTTTTATAGCAGGATTTGAAATATTACAAATTTACAATTTAACAAACAACTTTTTTCTTTCTTTTTTTTTTCAAATAATAAAATCAGTGTTTTTACAAATGTACACCTCATAATAATGCTGTATCAAATAGAATATATTGTAAAAAAAATTCTTTTTATACAACAGCACCATAAAAATTATTGTAAATGACTTTGGAAATTATTTTTAAATAATTTTATTAATATACAAAAATAGATTAGTTTTATTGTTAATAAAATGTCTTTTTTCAAAACCAATATTCAAATATCAGAAAGCTTCATCGGATAACGTGTTGGCTTGGCAGGCTGAGAGTAGGTTCAAGGTGTTTCCATGAAGTGGCAATGGAGTGGCGCTCGTAAAGCCGATTCATGATGGTCCCCCGAGTGGCATGTCATTAACAGTCCAAGGGTGTTTAGGAAGTTGCATGTGGCGGGGTCTATCGCTCTATGGCGATTGGTTGGAACAAACTTATCAAAAAGACATATTTTGATTGCTTGTGGTCCTCTATTACATGTTCAGGGTTTGTTGCCAATTCTGTTACTGATGAGGATGCAATAGTGTCGACACAAGTCACATCCCAGAAAGCGATTTGCCATTTGCAAAAAAAAAATACCATCTGTCGAGGCCAACTGGTTCAAGGGTCGACAGGAAGCCAACGATGTCTAGGGTCTGTCAGACAATATTATTGAGAGCCCTGTGTCTGGGGAATCTGCTAACGCTCTTTCTACATGAAAGAGTGTGGAGTCCATATATGTCAATCAGTTGACCACAACAGCACCTGCAGGTGCTGCACACTCTGGAACCTGAGGCAATCGTCGAGTTTCCTGACAGCCGATGATTGCAAGCCACGCACCGCTGTGCCTCATCCGCATAGAACTATAAACAATTTGTTTTAAAAGTTATTAAAACAAACTGTCGGGTTATTACGGGGTGTGAGTGGCGAATGGCAAAAAAAAATCTGTAAACAAAATGTATTTCCCAATATGGGGGCCACAACCCAACCCCCTCCAATTTCGCAACTGCACGTGAGAAATTTAACGTAAAATGATCCCCAAGTTCCTGCCAGTCGGACTTAGTGTAAGTGGTAAGTCATTTTTTTTTTTAACTATTTTTTAAAGAATGAAACACCAACAACACATGGGTCGGCTATATTGGATTCTGAGTGTATCCGAAAGACAGATATCGACGAAATCTTATATTGAAATAAAAAATAAAAAAAACTTTAAAACACTTTCAGAACTTTAAAACTATGCAGGTCTGTAAAGACTTTAATTTTATTCCGTTTGGTAACAGTTATTTGTTGGATATTTTGTTTGTTTTTGATTTATCAGCTGTTAGCTATACTGCATAAATGCCAAATAAGCTAACATTTAAATAAAATGGTTTAACTAAAAATATAAGCTGTTTGGAAGTAATGCAAAAAGTTTACTGAAATCCATTTCATTCTTATTCTAAATAATTTGGGTGACTGAAAAAGGAATTAACAATTTTTTCCTTTTAAATTGTAATGTAGGTACTTCCTTAGAGAATCCATTGTTTTTATTTATGTTTTCATTCTAGTTTCTGTTTAATCGATAACTTGTAGTACGAAGAAATTAGTACCCACCCTGGATCGATGGTCGGAGACCATTTTCTTGACTTTAAACTACTCTTTAACCAATTTTTAATAATAAAACAGCGATGTTTAATAAAAAGGATGTATCACACGAAACCGTTTAAAGATGAGAGACAAAGATGAGAGATAAAGATGAGTCCAGCGTACAATAACACAAACAATCAATACCATATGGCCGACCCGAGCGCCTCGGAGCAGACGATAAGGGCCATAACTCAGTCATACCTAGAGTTATCGCCCTTTGACCGTTAAATACTGGCGTAAAAAAAAATATTTTTAAGAAATAAAGTTTAGTAGGGGATGCTGCATGTCGTGTTTACGTACGCTCGATGTCGCCACATTAAAATTAAAAAAAATGAAAATGACATTTCTAATAATTTAAATTATCAAGTATGAACATTTGGTGACTTTTATCTAGAGAAGAGTTCCTATTGGTAAATTAGTCGATTCCCAGCCAAAATCGTGGACAATGAATCGGCTAGAATTTTCCGACCTCAATAATGAGTAAGTAAACCCAAATAAATTGTTTGGGACTAATTTCAAGTTTACCTTAAATTATTTTAAAGGAATTACAACTGGGAAATTACTCCAAAACAATTTATTTGGGTTCACTTACTCATTTGTGAGTTCGGAAAAAAAATCAGAAAATTGCAGCCAATTCATTGTCCGACATTTTGGCTGGGAAACAATTAATTTACCGTCCATAAATCTTCACACTCGCCCCCTCCTTATACAGAAAGGAGGAGGTGACCTTTACGAGTTGACCTTCGGCAGTTGAACTTAGAGACATATTTTGACGCCTTTTTTAATACGTGCGGTGCCAGACAACCATCTTTATTCTTGAGTTGAGATTTTGCAGGGGAAGAGCCAACCTTGTCATATTCTTACTTGATAATCTTATTACCTCCACCCTTGAAAGTCTCTGAATGAACTGTTCTCTTTTCTTTATGCATTACCTGCCCTCGTCCGGGAACTCTTCAGTAGAAGATGACCGGCCATGTTTGTTGTTAATTAAAGCCTTCGTCTTAAGGTAACTGTCACGTTTTTGCTCATTTCAATTCAACATTCATTCTCAATTTAAAAAAAAAAAAAAAAAGACAAACTCTTAAAACCGGAACGTTTGGATATACTTCCTACTACTGCTTCCTCGACAAAGATATTTAATCATTGGTACCGGACTTTTCAGCTCTTATGCGAAGAACCGAAATACGAGAAGACCTTGATAAACTGGACATGTTGGTTGCTTATATTTCTCCGAACATCTACGAATATGTAGCGGAACAAACTACTTATGATTCAGCAATAAATCAACTCCGAGAACTTTTCATAAAACCTGCCAATGAAATCTTCACCAGACACATGCTGTCTACACGCGCTCAAAAGAAGGGGAAACCCATAGACGAATATGTCCAGGAATTACTTCTATTAGCAAAAGAACATAGTTTCCGAGCTGTCAATGCAATGCAAAATCGAGACGATAGTGTTAGGGACACATTTATTACGGGAATGCTCTCAAACACTAGCAGACAACGATTAATAGAAAATAGAATACTCGATTTAAAAACGGCCATTGACCAAGCGAGAGCTCTGTAGCAGTCATAAATGAGCTTTACTGTGTAATGCGTATCAGTGTCCCTGTGAAGCTGTTTGGCAAAATGTTGGCTAATCAGCTCATAGGGCGTATTGATATCATTAGTTCCCTAAGGGACTAATTCAGGCTCATTAAGAGATTGCAGACGATCGCCAGACGTTTTCCTGGCACCAGCCAAGACGGATCGTTTCAGACAGACTTCTGCAAGCAAAGAGGAAACTCCTCTTGCCTCCTTGTCCACTGGACGTTCACATCACCTACTACCTTCGCTTGAAGATAGTTGCTGACAGACATCCGGCAGCTCTAAGAACTTCTTACTTTCCTCTCTCGGATGCTGTCCAACTTAGTTCCAAATATACCAAACGGCATAGGTAACCTTTTTGAATAAACCCTTTTCGTTGTTGTTGTAAGCAGAGGTTTTTGTTATTTTATTTTGTGACTGAAGCATAGATAAAAGGACAACATCGCCTCCTTTTACAGCTCTCTATACTACACAGAAAAACTCAATCTTATTTGCAACCTTTTCTACCAGTTGGTGCCGCTACAGTTGAAAATAGTGACACATCGATGATAGAAAACTGTGCTGCTGCCCCAACTATACAAAATCGTGATGTCATTTTTGTAATGGGCCGCATTACAGACGTCAGATTTGCCTGGCGAGAGAAAAAGCATGTGTCACAGATGCAATAAAGTCGGCCATTTTTCAAAAGTATGCCGTTCCAGACCAGCACATACTTCTGCTTCAATTGAAACTCCTAGACTTGCTACTATAATAAATAATTCTACACTTTCACCCGGAACAACGGCTTCTTTTTCAGAGATCCTAAAACAAGCCACAATTTTCACGTTGATTGGGAAAAATGTAGCTATTGTGTTAATGGACACTGGAAGCCCCGGATCCTTCATTTCTTATGACTATGCCAAAAAGCATCAATTAAAAATGAATCCTGCTTCGGGGACTGTTTCTATGGCCTCTTCGTTGCTGAACGCTTTGGTAAAAGGACGTTGCTCTGTCAACATCAATTTATTGGGTGAGTCCTATTCAAATACCCAACTTTCTGTGTTACCAAGTATTTGCTGTGATGTTATTCTGGGTAAGGATTTTATGAACCTGCATTCGAGTGTATCCTTTGCTTTCGGTAGGCCTAGAAAAAATCTCATCTCTGATTCTACCGTCTGCAGTGTGCCATCCGCTTCAGTAGACAGGCCTTCACTACTCTTAAACCTTACACCTAATTGCAAGTCCATTGTTACAAAGTCTAAGAGGTTTAGAAATGAGGACAGACACTTCATCTAATCAGAAATAGATACGATGCTTCAAGAAGGGATGATCGAAGAGAGCACATCGCCCAAGTTCTTATTGTCTCCAATGAACGTTAAAGAAAGAGACTAGTGGTGGATTACAGTCAAACCATCAATAGATTCACCAAATTAGACGCATACCCTTTACGAAGAATGGACGATTTAGCATCGGAAATCTTGCAATACAAACCTTATACTTCGTTAGATTTGAAAAGTGCTTATCATCAAATACCTATTCGAGAAGAGGATAGACAATACACCGTCTTTGAGGCTAATGGCAAGCTGTACCAGTTTTGCAGGGTTCCCTTCGGAGTCACTAACTGAGGGACCTGTTTTCAGAGAACTATTCATAATATTATAAAACAACACAACACAACCTACAGGGTACTTATGCTTACGTTGACAACATAGTGGTAGTGGGAAAACCAAACAAGAACATGACGAAAATCTCACTAAATTCAGGAGAATCGCTAAACTGCATAACCTCACATTTAATAAAAAGAAATCCGTTATATCGACTGAATCAATTGACTTTCTGGGCTACACCATATCACAAGGAAAAATAAAGCCCGATGCAGAAAGGCTGCGACCACTAAAAGAGAACAGTTCATTCAGAGATTTTCAAGGAGGGGGGGAGGTAATAAGATTATCAAGTAAGAATATGACATGCTCCCAGCCTTATAAGTTTAGAGCTTTAATTTTGATAAAAAGGGGTTAATATTGTTAATTTTACTAATTAATTTTAAAGTTCACAATATCTAGCTGGTTTACGACGCTTCCATGTAGAACGTCTCAGTACATCAGGGGTTTCTGGGACTGATGTAAAATGTTCAGTATCAGCTGACGGATGGAGACTTTCGCTATCCATTAGGACTGCTTCTGCAAGGTCGTTTTCATCAATTTCCGTCATGTTATCGTCAGCTACATGCTGTTCTTTTGTTATTGTAGTATGCTGTTCTTTGGGGGATGTAGTGATATTCTCCCTATCCTCAACCGTGTTGCTGTTAGTTGTCCTTTTATTTGGCAACATGTTTCCAATCGGAGCTAAATCATGCATGAAAACTTTATTCTCGTCCGTCAGCAAAACGTAAATGAGCATATTGCGGGTTTGCTTCCACTAAAAGTTCATATTTGCTGGTACGAACATGACGAGGCAATAATATCAGACCTGGTACAGCTAACCAGGAGGGTACAGAGTGTCCACTTGGTGACCGTCGCTGATATGAAAAAAGTCTCTCATGAGGTGTTGCATTAGTTGCGGTACAAAGTAGGGATCTCATGGAGTGTTTCCCATTAAGCTTCCGGAAGGTTTCTAGAAGCAAGAGTTAGTCTTACATGTTTCCAAATAATGCCGTTATAATGTTCACATTGGCCAATTCCTTGAGGATTATAGGGAGTCATCCGGCTGGTTGCTATGCCTAGGCTAGTAAGATGTTCTCGAAGATCCTTGGATATGAATGAGGATCCACGATCCAGGCGGATGTAGGAGGGCATTCCGAATATCGAAAATAGCTGACTCAGACATCTGATTACCACGTCTGTAGTCATATTTGAACATGGGAAGGAAAACGTGAGTATTCATCTATTACGACTAACATGTATCGGTTTTTAGTGCTGGAAGGGAGAGGTCCTTTAAAATCAATACTGAGTCATTCCCTAGGTTGTGTGACCTTCACTAAACTCACTGAATCTGGTGAGTAAAATCGAGGTTTCCATCTAGCACATACATGACACTCAGTACACACTCTTCACTTAATCTATAGAATATGGAAGATTCCTGATTTTTACAAAGTGGGCCAATCTAGTGATGCCAGAGACGAACATGGAGCTCACATAGCTTTTCTTTGCTGACCATAGCTCCACAATGCGCCCTTCATAGTGTATCAGCAGGAATGTTATTTTTACCTGGGCAATACATTATATAACACCCCAATTCCATCCTCCATCTTTGGATTTTATAGTTCTTAATTTCCCCAGTTTCTCAGAATGGAACATGTAGTGAACTGTTGGTTGGTCAGTTACCATGGTGAACCGTCGAGCTGACAAATAGTGGGACCACTTTTTAATGGCTTCGACTAGACACAAGCTTCTTTCTCGACTGAAGCGTGTTTACGTTCAGTTGGGGTTAGGGTGCGTGAAAAAAAAGGTGACCTGACGACCGACTTGGTTCAGTGTTGCAGCAACAGCTGTATCTGAGGCATTTGTTTCCATTATTAGAGGAATGTTTTCATCTATAGAATGTTACAGCGCACCTCCAATTTCATTTTTGAAGTCATTAAATGCTTTCAAGGAATCGTGTTTGAGTGGAAATGTGTCAGCAACAATCAGGGGCTTGATTTTATCCGAAAAATGAAGAGAGTGTGTACTGAGTGCCATGTATGTGCTAGTTGGAAACCTCGGTTCTACTCACCAGATTCAGTGAGTAGTCAAGACCACACAACTTATGGAACGACTCAGTAGAAGATAACCAGCCATGTTTGTTGTTAATTTAATATTGAATTTTTCCTATGAACTTCAAAGCATCTTTTTTATCAGTTTATCTATTCGAGCAATGCAATAACCTCATGGAAACTGAATGTAATTAACATCGAATTTCTAAGAACTGCGAACTACGTGATAACCGAACTAAAAGGCTTCGGGTTGCGTGGAACGCATTGTTCTGCAAGATGGAATCACAGTACCCGAGTTTCTACTAATAAGGTAGATGTGTCTTTTTAACGGTTGTGTTCGGTCCCCCATAGCCCTCATCTGTGTGAGAAGGAATTCTCACACCCCACAAGGGCAGAGTTAGGCACAAGGTCGGTTTTTAATGTGTGTGTGCGAGGGGGGGGGCGAAAGGAGAACTCTGGATTGGAACAAAAATTTAAATTGCCTCAGTCTAGAAGGATTTCTCCTTCAATGACTGAGGACAAAAACGATTAAGTGCAATATCAGAACAGGGTGCTTCTGCAATTTCACAATGACATTAAAATATTTAAAGAAATTTATAAACTTTGTTATGTACTTACGTGTTAGCTGAAAATAAGATTGTACAGAAAAAATTACGCAAATTCATCCAGTATTTATTAAATTATTTAAAAAAAGAAAGAAAATCTTGTGATACAAATCGGTAGAAATTTCAACTTACTTAGTAGGTAAGGGAGATAACTTTCGGAAAAAGTAAAAATATAAGAAAAATGGCGACATATAGATAAAATCGTTTTTTTAATTTTTAATTCAATAAATACTGGATGAATTTGCGTAATTTTTTGTGTAGTCTTCTTTTCAGCTACCACGTAAGTACATAAAATTTATACATGTCTTTAGCTATTTATTTTTTTAAAGAGGCCTAACATGTCATTGTGAAACTGCAGAAGCACCCAGAACAGATACTACACTTTGCAATATTTCATTTATTTATCTTTTGCTTCTAGCCAAACGGCGAAGTAGTGAAGAGTTAATTTCTTAAATACGCGAGTAAAATTGTCACTGCAAATGAATGAAATGGATCATAACAATACCACATGAAATGGTGGTCTTTATTTTTACGTATGCATTCAATTGCTTCTTTTTTTTTAACTGAAACACTCTAAACATCTTTTTACAATAATAAAAAGGCACAAGTTTACCGCCGAACGCTATAGTAATTTTGCGAATCTTTTACGAGACTCAGCAGAGTAAAAACGCAAAAAAAAACAAATTACAACAAATAAAAGTAACTGTAAGCTGTAAAAGTTAGTTTCAAACTTGCATGTGATATTTGTTTGTATTTTAAACCCGTTTGAAGTGCTATTTATTAGAAATCAATAGTTTTGACACCGTAATTTCGAAAACAAACATGGCCGATTTGGGGGGGATTACTAACGAAATCACTAGGAGCGACCATATTGTTTTTGTGAAAACGTTGGAAAAAAAAAAACAAGACATTTTTTTTTTTACATCTAATGAAAACCCATTTATAATACGTAAAAATAAAACAAATTACATAGGTAAGTAGAAAAATATCTATTCTCGTCGTAGGTCAACTTCACTTGTTGCAAATTTATGTTTTTAAACCCTTTCTCGTTCTTTTTTTGGACCCCGTTCGCGCCTCTGCTGAGTCTCGTAACATATACCCGTAATTTTTAACCCTATAACTTTTAACCAGTTTAACAGTTTAGAATTGTAACTTGTATTAGAAATAGTTTCAGTGCTTTTGCTGTTTCAGTTACCACGTAAGTACATAACAAAGTTTATACATTTCTTTAGCAATTTTTTTTTTAAGAGAGGCCTAACATGTCATTGTGAAACTGCAGAAGCTCCTTAGTTTCCGTTATTTAAAACAAGAAAAACAATCCTTTACAATTTAAATTAATATCTTCATTGTCTGATATGAATAATACAGCCCCAAATAAACTTGTGCCTTTTTATTATTGTAAAAAGATGTTTAGGGTGTTTAAGTTAAAAAAAAAATTTTAAACTACTTATGCATACGTAAAAATAAAGCCCACCATTTCATGGGGCATTATTATGATCCATTTCATTCATTTGCAATGACAATTTTACTCGCGCATTTTAGAAATTAACTCCTTGCGGTAAATTAGTCGTTTCCCAGTCAAAATGGCGGACAATGAATCGGTTGCTTATTTCTGATTTTTTTCTGACCTCACAAATGAGTAAGTAAACCCAAATACATTGGGGGTAATTTCACAGCTGTATTTCCTTTTAAAATAATTTAAGGTAAATTTGAAATTAGTCTAAAACGACTTATTTGGGTTTACTTACTCATTTTTGAGGTCGGAAATAAGCAGCCGATTCATTGTTCTCCATTTCGGCGAGGAAACGACGAATCTACCGGTTCGGAACATAATGCGATACAAAAATTACGTATAGGCGATAAATGTTTTTTTCCTGTTGTTTTTGTTTAATATTAGACAATTTGGAACAATTTCGAGTTAAAATCTAATTAGTTTTACGCATTAGCGACAATTTACAGATTTCAAGCGGGTTTTTCTTACGCTTATATGCGTAAAACTAATTAGATTTTAACTCGAAATTGTTCCAAATTTTAACAGAAACAACAGGAAACAATATTTATCCCCTTTACACAAGTTTTGCATCGCATCATGTTCCGAACGCTATAGTAATTTTTAACGAGTTATAGAATAACTGTATTTTTTTTGTAATGCTATATTTTTTTACATACTAAAATTTTTATTAATGCATAATAAACATCGTAAATTTTATCTTATTTAACTGACTTCAGTCTTACTTAAGTTAATTTCTTCATGTAGTGTTATTTGTTTTGAAATTAAACTGAAGTTTAGTTAACCAAACAGAAAAAAAGATCGTACATTTACGTGTTTAATCAATACAATTATATTATTGATTAAACACAATACTGTTGTTTTTTTTAAATAATTTCTTTTCGACTAAAGAAAGAGTATCCAAAATTATTATAAAAATACTTACGATCTTTTAAATGAGGAAACTGTAAAGATTGTTGACGACTGATGACAGCGGGGCGAAGGGAAATTTAAAACGGCCAATGAAAAGCCTTTTAACAGAAAAGACCAAGATTCAGCCAATGAAAAAGTGCCATTCATTTCGAGTTTTTAATTTCTTAAAAAGTACTTCACTCGGATCGGATGCACCGTAAAGATGGTACAAAGAAGACAAAACTATGTCTCGTGTGGAGATGAACTTGGCGATCTATTAGTTCAGTTGTCATTGATTTTCTTGCCAGTGGTTCAATTATTGAACAGAGCACACAACTAGAGATATTTATTATTAGTAAGCAATGAAAATATATATGGCAATCAAGCTACACAGAGGCTCCGGTGTTTCATCCCCGGGGGGAATCGTCAGGCTAAATACTAGATATTTATTATTATATATTAGTAGTTTTTGGATGTAGTGTATGAATAAGAGACAAGCATAATACATATCTATCCTGTGTGGAAGATGATCATCTACTTTCCGAACCAGATAGCGTTTGAACGACATAAAACCGTTTTAGTTAAATTTTAGATGTAATCATGTTCGTGTTTTTAGGGAAGGGGTTACCTGGACTTAGGGTTTACTTTGGAGGGGGCTGTTGCATCCCGGACTTAGGGTTAAGGGAGTTTATTTTTTTGCATTGCCACTCGAACTTAGGGTTAGTAGTAGGGTTATGGAAAGGGCTTTTTTCGGAAAGGGGTGAGGCTGTTGCCACCTAGTCTTTATGTTAATGGTAGGGTTAAGGGAATTTTTTAACCTCCCTCTAAAAAGAAAGAATTTATCTCCCCTAACAAAAAAAAAATCTGGTTATATGCTCTTAAAACGTTATCCGGTTAAATAATGATTCAGAAAAGGGTGATCATTTTACGTTAAATTTATATGCGAAACTGATCCCCCACTCTAAATTCTAAAATATTTTTTTCCCAAGTTTTTCAGAGTGTTCACACAATCGGCTAAAAAAGTAGAATCTCATTTCGGGGTGAGGATTATTTAGCTGAGGATCCTCATTTACAAATTTACCTTAATTTTAAGAGATATCATTTTCTTTTTAATTTTACAAACTTTTTAATGGTTTCCCTTTATGCATTGTATTCTAGATTTTGATAAAATCATTTGAACATTTTCATCTATATTATTCCGATGTGTTATTTTATTCATATTTATCTACTTGTGCCATTATTACGTAAATTTGTGAAAATGTATTCCCGCTTCCACAAATATGTTTCTGCAAGGTAGGCATAGAGTCATCTTGCTTTTCTACTGCTGTATTTGTCAAGTTGTAAAACCGATCACGATCATCATCAGCCCCTATAACAGAAAGTCTTAAATCAAAGGAAAGGAGAAAATAGATTTAATTGTAAGAAAATAAAACGAACTAAAAACCGAGAGATGATAAAAATAACAAAATTAAAAAAAAAAACACAAATTTCTAAGATTTACACAAAGTGTCATTTACCATCAGAAACCTCTTAAATTTTTGGAGAAAGGATGTGTTAGAGAGAGAAAAAGACACAGAAATAAGGGGTAAGAAAAGCATGTGGTCACAAAAGAGTATTCTATGTATAAAAACAGGTCACTTACAAAGGTGGAAAAAAGAATATTTTTTTCTGAGGATTTGCAAAACAAAATGAATTCAAGGAGCATCTGAAAGGCAATAAAGGCTTTGGTGAATACAAAAGATGCTTTTGAGTAGCACCGCTACTGTTTGAATGTTCAGGGAGGTGTGAACTATATACAAAGGAACTCAAATACAAGGAAGACAATAAGCGAAGGATGAAATTAGCTGATCTAGGGAGGAAGGTTTAGTCGACAAGTGCTATGAAATATTAACAGGACAGAACAGCCGTGACCAAAATCTTTCCCACTCAACTGAAGATCAATTAATTTTTTTGTCTTTATATACTCTTGAGCTTCTTCAATGGATCTCAAATAATAATTGGATAATTTCACACAGAAACTTCTGATTGGCTCAAAAATATATATCTGCATTTATTAATCCAATCAGAAGTCTGCTATATGTGCACTAACAATTTTAGGCACTCTTATATACAAAATAATGTAAATTTATAGAATTATTCCCATCTCCAAATTAGAATCAGTGCGTGTGCACGAAACATGGCCGTAACAGGGAAAGTAGGTGGGAAAATACACAAAAAAAGATTGAAATTTAAAATGTAAATATCTTATTTGCAACCCTAACTAATAATATGCAATGGATTTAAATAACATTCGTTTTTAACAGTATAAAATACATTGAAAAAAACTGTTTGGAGTGATTCTATAAGAATATCCAAAAAATCTTTTTTAAACAGACTTCATGTTCTTTTCTATATTTTTTTCAAAGGCAAAAATGTCCTCTTTTTTTGCTTCAAAGAAGAGTGAAAACATTCTAGCTTTTTACAGTTTTTCTTTTTATCTCAGCTTAGCAGAAAACTACAAATATTTCTTTTTTCTAATCCTTTTTAGCATAAATGTTGCTCTTTCACCTACTGAGTGTGCACAAATCCTTCACACACGCATGTTGGTTTTGCCATCGCAAACTCAGGTTGTTTTTGTTTGTTGATAAACTCACTCCGACACTGGTTGTTTAGTTTTTAACAGAATTTATTTAAAACAGAAGAACAGTTACAGAAACAGGTTAATTTGCATGCGTGAGATAGATAGATAGATAGATAGATAGATAGATAGATAGATAGATAGATAGATAGATAGATAGATAGATAGATAGATAGCCCATCTCTCTACACCCGGCCACCTTTTGCTCGCTTTCCTCATTTTGGGGGACAGCATGCAAACTCGCCTTTCCTCATTGAAATCTCACCAGGTAAGAAGGAGAAAGAGCTTTGCTCAGAAATCATGTGGTTTCATAATTTCTGCTTAGTGTCACTCTCTGACTCTTGACCTTTAAACTTTTCCACTCAAACACGGCCCTCATTACCTAACATAAAGAGATATTCCTTTTTTTAAGGCTATCTTGACCTTACTTGTTTTAAAGTCTATTTCGACACAGTTGTCTTTTGAAAGAATTTTACGCTGTTTTTTTTTCTCTTCCATTGAAACGATTAGCTTCAATTAAGTAGTTGGCAGTCGAACTGTGCTCTCACTCTCTCTTTCTCTCTCCTGCAATCTGGCAACTACATGCCAAAAACAATATATGGAAGTAAGCCCAACACTTTTTTAATTTTTTTTTTTTTTTTATGGAAATTGTTCCAGACAAGGCATGAAGCCATTTGATGTAAGGAGCTAAAAGAAAAAAAAATACTACTTCAAAGTAAAAAATCCAGCGATAAGTGTTAGATCAGAGGCGGGCAACCTTCGGCCCGCGGGGCCACATCCGACCCGCGAAGGCTTAGCGTCCAGCCCGCCACCCTGCTATGCTTTATTATTGCAATCCGGCCCGCGGACCTTCCAGTAAAACTCATATCATTTTGAGACATAGACGTAAAAGTAGATTTCAATTAAGATTTATAGTGGGATAAAAATGTATAAATATCAGTGAGTGATGATGCATGTATATATCATTTTTCTTTAACTATTAATTTCAAATCCTTGGCCTGAGATGAAAATAGAAAAAGAGAAAGAGAGAGGCAAAGAGGAAACGAGAGACGAGGAAAGGGCATGAAACATAGAACCTATGTGAGGTGTGTCAAAACGAATGCTGGATCAACTTGCTACTTCTCCCTTCTTTTTTTTTAATGATTCCAAAATGGCTCTTCGTCGGCGCCTTTTATAACATCACATACAAAAGTCTCCTGAGAAAAAATATCGGATTTGTAGAGTGTTCAATGCAATTTTTGTACAATTTATTCATGTAAACAAAATAATTCTGAGATTTCGTTTTTCACTCCGGCCCGCGATCTCCTTCCAAAAGTCTCATCTGGCCCTCACTCTGAAAAGGTTGCCCACCCCTGTGCTAGATGGATAGATTCCGACCAAGAAAACAGCAATTCTTCCCCTTTGTCAGAAACATTGCACATGAAATGTGAGGACTAAAGGACAAAATAAGGGAAGCTACAGTTATGAGACTGCCGAAAGTAAACCCAACGTCCACTTTCTACTCTCCTAAACTAACCAATAGCAAACAAGCTACTACCTTCAGTTGGTTATAATTCACAAATTCTCAAACACGACCGAATAAAAGAAACGATTACTATTTTCTAAGACACAGAACTTAAAACCAGAACCTAATACCCTAACCCTAACCTAATACCAAATGAAATCATTATCCATTTGATTTATCTTTGTTGCAGATCTTTTAGGATGAGAAGAAGATAACACAGTAGAAACCAAACTTACTTTACGAGGATCAAAACTTTGATGCGAATATGTGATCAATAACTTGAAAGGATACAAATTATTTACAAAATGATCCTGTATTTTCTAGTCAGACTTCCTGAACCACTTACCAAACCTTCAATCACCAAAATCCCACTCCTTCCTTGTAAAGGTCTCCAGATGCCGGAAAGCTTTCTACTCTGATATATTCTTTCCTCAAAATGCTTTCCTTTGGAATTCCCTCCCTGCTCCCTGACTGTACCAACATGCAGAAATTTAAATGTAAACAAACTTCTCACTGCACAACTCCCCACTTAGGATAACCCTATAAATCTGGCCCCTAATTCACAGTAGCCCTTTACCTCTCAGTGGTAATGTGCCGTTTTAAGGGTGAATATAAGTGAGAAAAAAAAAGATCTGAAAAAGCAGCATCAGCATGGGTTACTTCTATTACTCTCCCTAAAAACAAATAAAGACGGGACTTAATAGGATTCTTAATAACGACTATATCTCCTACCGTTATAACACGTTGCAATCTACTTGAAAGAGATTGCTCCCTAAGGCCAAACAGATATTTATTATATTATGATATTTTTAGGTAGGTATCCCTGAATTCCAAACATTACCACAGAACTTCATTCGAATGAGGAGTCAACACATGAACCCTCGACGTAAATTCACTAGACTAACTCCACAATCAACTAAATCTCATTCATTCACTGTGGAGGTCCCCAGATGTCGGAGAGCCTTCTACTCAAATAGCTTCTTTCCTCGTGTTGCTGGCCTCTGGAACTCTCTCCCTGCCCCCTGTTTCCCCAACAGTACAGACATGCAGAAGTTTAAAACTAATGTAAACAGTCATCTCGCTGCGCAGATCCCAATCTACGTTGACTGCCCCCTACCTTCTCCCCTCTTCTTTTTTCTCAGTAGCCCCTTACGTCTACAGTGGCGTCCTGCCTTGTTTGGGGTGAACTATGTTAAAAAAAAAAATTTTTTTTTAATCTTCCTGATCTCTCGAGATAAGAGAAGTGTTACAATGTGGATGAAGACAAACATTGAGTAAGATGATGTCCAATCCAGCATCCTCGGAACAGCAGTAGGTAAGTGGTCAAGAATTTATGGCATTCTGCACATCGGATAAAACTGTAGGATCCCTACAACAACAAGAACAACAACAACCACAGAGAAATAATGTCTAAATCATTTGATATTTGTTTAACTGGAATGCTTGGTACTGATTGGATCAGAATGCACAATCTTGGTTGGTTGCTTGTATCAGACCTGTTCGCAGAACCTATAGAAAGAATCAAATTTGTGCTTTCCACACAGAGAGCCAGCGAGAAGGCCAAGTTGCCTAACGAATCTTTGTTACTCTAAACAATAGCACACTTCTTATTGGTATGCAAATGAAACGTCTAGCTATTACCGTAATCAGCACATGGACTTAACTTCTAACAGATGGCGACACTTCCTAATAATAATACAAACCCTCTCAGTCTGATGAACTTCCTATTCAAACCTGCGTACATAAAGTTATAATATTTTCCTTGTCCAGACTTATGAACACATCATAACATTTTTCTCGTCTTGACTTTTGGAATTTTAACATAACACTCTCCGTCTAGATATATGAACACTTAATAATTTCTTTACTTAACCTCTTTCTTTTGTTTGTTGAGCGAACATGCGAAATAGAGTTCATAAAATATGTTAGAAAAGACTTTGTCATTTAATTTACCATTTGACCAACTGTCTTATTTCTACAAACCCGTTTAAAACTCAAAATATTGCACCAGTTTGAACAAGCAACTCTTGACTATCTTAATGAGCTTCTTACTGAACCAAATACATTGAAATAGTTAAATGCTTGATGTTAAAGGAACTAAATGTACCCACATGCTCGTCAGACACAAAAACCTGTGTCTCCAAGTTACAACCCAAAACGAATCAACAACCAAGAGAAAAGTCTATCAGGCATGTGTACACAGTGTGATGATGTCTGGAAATGAAACCTGGCCAGTGAGGATTGAGGAAATGTATTGCATGTAGAGAAATGATATGACAATGATAAGATGGATGTGTAATGTGAGTCTTAAAGACAGGCTTAGTTCTGATGACCTCAGAGGAAGATTAAATCTGTACAGTATAGGGAGATGTGTGCAGAAGAATAGAATTCGATGACATAGACACATTGAAAGAATGCATGAGAGTTCTTGGAATAGTAGATGTACAACAGTTGAGGTAGCAGGATCGGTTAACAGGGAAAGGCCAAGAAAAACATGGAAGGAAGTGATAAAAATGGACCTGACGGAAAGAGAGATGAATAAAGACCTGGCCAGAGATAGTTTACTTTGGAAGTCAATTCTTAAAGCTTTTCAACACATATCAGAATGTAAAACGGTGGTGGCTGTGGTGTGTGTAGCATGAGTCCTGGTATGAATGAGATATAGATGAGGTGTACTATGACTCACGCTAACAAGTAAGAATAAAAAAGATGCTTATGAAATGAAGTGGGTAAAAACTAGCGTTGGGACGATTAATCGGTATCGGAAAAATTTGTGTCTATTTTCCGATGCCAAAAACGATTCTTTTAATTGTTTTTTTTTTTGTTTTTTTCTTTCAAACTTAATTTTCCATTGCTTGTACTAATTATAAAACGATAAATATTTATAGATTTTAAACTACCAGTAAAACAAAAATCTATAGATTCCCTCTATCCCACAAGTGTATTTTTACATTTGCAAAAATTTATGCACATATTACATGGGTTTTTACGGTAAGTCGACACCTCCCCCCTCCCCAAAAAAAGAAACAACAACTAGCTAAATATTTAGAGATTTTAAAAGAATCGGAATTGATAATTGTATCGGAATCAGGAAAAATATTTGAAAAAAATCTAAAAATATACTTAGAAAAAATCCCTGGAAGACCAAGCCATTAGGTCAGTTGCCCCTATAACAGCCTGTATAATGTTTATCTCTTTCAAGGGCCATGTTGTCTTCAAGTAATTCTTAAGGTTCTGATATTTTGTCAAAGTGTGTGTGAGTATGTGTGTATAAATAATTTCATAGTAACTTTTATCTCTTCCCCGCCTCCTCCCCCCAAACGAATTGCTGAAAAGAGCATAGTTGTGTTTTGACCGGCCTCTCTAATTGCTCTGACCGACTACTTGGCTGACTGACTTGAATTTAATTAATCATCTCCCAGGAACATATTCATTTTTGGCAGGAAAACGATTTTAGTCTGTGAATGTAAGCAAGTAACGTAAGTTGTTATTTTTATAATTTTGTCTTTTTGTCTGTTTTGACCCTCTGTTCGTAAAAAATGTGATCGGTTTTTTAGATGTAATTTTGAAGCATGGCTTATGTTTGTACTATGGCTACTGTTTAATAAATATAGGATTTAAAAATATGTTAATGATACCATTGGAGCACATGGTGGAGCAGGTGCTAGTGTTATTGCAAGTGTTACGAGTGGGTGGAGTAAGTTCAGGAAACTTCTGCCATTACTAACCAGCAGAGAATTACCACTGTCAACCAAGGGAAGAGTCTATCAGGCATGTGTATGCAGTGGGAATGTATGGAAGTGAAACTTGGCCATTGAGGGTTGAGGACATGCATTGCATTGAGAGAAATTATATGAGAATAATACAATGGATGTGTAGTGAGTCTTAAAGACAGGCTTAGATCTGATGATGTCAGAGGAAGATTAAATCTGGACAGTATAGGGAGATGTGTTCAGAACAGGATGCTTTGATGGAATGACCACGTTGAAAGAATGGATGAGAATTCTTGGGTGAGCAGGTTCAGTTGAGATAGCAGGTTCAGTTCACAGGAGAAGGTTAAGGAAAACATGGGAAGAAGTGATGAATGGACTTGAGACAAAAAGAGATGAATAAAGAGCTGGCCAGAAATAGATTAGTTTGGAAGTCAATTTCTAAAAGCTGTCCAATACATGTCAGCATGTAAAACGGACGTTAAACCGAATGTGATGATGATCATGATCATCGGTTCTTTTTAAGGGAATCATCCATATTGCTGGGCTTCCATCCATGTAGCTGCCTAGCAGCATGCATGGCAAATCTAACTCCACACCTTCAAGAAACTTCCACGCTATGCGACCTCTTTGTGGCAGTTTTCTCCAAGGCAACTTAGGTTGGCCTCTCCCACATCAACCGAGGACTTCCAAATCTTGAGCTATCTTTATGGCACCACTCAAGTGTTCCATATATCCATACCAACAAAGTCTCTTTTATCAATTAATGACATCAATGTCCATGAGGCCGAGCTGTTCCAGCACATCTTGCGACCATACAGCTGCTGCATCTTCTGGCTTCACATTGCAAATCTGTCTAATCATTACTTTGTCGTTGCATTTCAATTATTTCAGGTATGCTTTTGCCAAAGGCCGGGTTTCACTTGCATTGAGCATTGCACTGCGAACATAAGAGCCATAAGCACATGAGGTGACGTGAAGCTGCAGTTCACAGAACTTTTTCAGGCAGTTTTGACTTTTGCTTTGGTGGCCAGTTAACAGCCCCCAGAAGCTGAGAGCATATCTCCTAGATAGCAAAATGAAGCTACCATCACTAACTCATCAGAGCCAGCTTGGACACTTGCTTGTGGTTTACCATCAAAGGGAAGTGCTTGTTCCTGACAGCTTGCACATCTGAAACCCGGATCTTTCACTAAACCCCTCAGCCCACTGCACCTCTTGTGCCCCTAGAACTTGCACTCATAGCAGAAGATGCTATTATTGCCAACACCTGTGCATCAGATGACGATTTTGGTCTTTCCTGCATTCACTCTAAGTCTCTTCTGTTCCATGCTCCTTAAGGGATTTCGCTATGATAATAAGATCATCAGTATAGAGATCCTCCCATGGGCCACCAGCGCGAAATTCCTGTGATAGAGCCTCGATAATCATGATGAAAAGCAGGGGGCTGAGTACGGAACCCTGATGAACCCCAACTTTCACATGAAACTCATCACTGTAACTGTCCTCAACACAAAGTCCAAGCATTAGCGTACATTCCTTGAAAGAAACATACAATCCACTCCTCATTGCCCACCAAATAACTTAGTGAGGTACACGGTCAAACGCTTTTTCAAGATCTACAAAAGCCATGTAAAGAGGTTTCTTGACTGCCAGGTGTTTCTCCTGCAGCTGTCGCACCACAAAGATGGCATCAGTTGGTCAGATGATGATTACTCCTATAGATGCGTGAAGGTACTCCATACATGTTGAAGAATTGCATCATAACAAGCACTACAGAGCGAGTTAATGTCATCAACTAACTCTAAATGAACAGTCTTCATATTAAAGCAAGTAAATAGCAAAATATACATTTTTTGCATTTTTACATACTCTTCTATCCACAAACGTCCATCCAAATCTACTTATAAGAACTGTACTTAATAAAAATGTTACGACCAACTCCTATTTATAATCAGTAAGTAATGAAAACCGTCACATGAAAGAAAAACAAAACCTTTTTTATAACAACAACAAAATGGTTTATTCAATTACCTAAATCGTTTGGTATAGGTGGAAGAAAGTTCGACAGTGTCCGAGTGAGGAAAGAAAAGTAGAAAGTTCTTTGGGCTACAGAAAGTTTCTTAGCAGTTATCTTCAGGTGAAGATAGTTGATACTTGAGCGTCCAGTGGACAGGGACAGGAGAGAGAATGGGGACGTCTTTCTTTGTTGCTTTCAGGATTCTCTCTGCTGACCGACCGTGATTCCCAAAGGGTTTAAGTAGTTCTTCAGGGGACAGATGAAATAAATGTGGCCTGCAAGCTGATGGTCAGTGTGTAATCGAATCGCCTTGCGGGGGCATTTCTCCGAAAGAGAAAATATGTCTTTATTTATGACTGTTACATATTTTCTCCACATTCATTGTCTTACACTTTCAGCACGCAAACTGGTTATAATCTCTGAACCTACCTGTAATTCCACTGCACTTTTTGTGTACCCAATGCGTACAATTACCACAATAAATTGAGTTGCACAAACTGAGCAGGGGAATATTCCTCTTTCTGGGGGCTTTCAACAGAACAATCAATAGACTTTCTATTGTTTCGCAAGGAAAGTAGAAAATGAACTTTCGGCAGCCTCATAACTCTTGCTTCCCTTATTTTGTTCTTTCGTCCTCACATTCCATGAGCAATGTTTCTGAAAAAGGGTGAAGAATTGCTGTTTTCTGTGTCGGATTCTATTCATCTAACACTTATCATTTGCTAGTTTTTGACCTTGAAGTAGTATTATTTTTTTTAGCTACTTACATCAAGTGGCTTTGTGTCTTGTTTGGAGTGATTTCCATGAAAAATTTTTTTTAAAAAAAGCACTAACTCATCAGCATAAAGCATTTCTTTCGTTTTTTTCACTATAGCTTCCAGTGGTTTATGATCTGTGTGTATCTCTGTTCGTCTGCCATAAGTGTATTGGTGGAATTTCTCCAGTGAGAACACAATCGCCAACATTTTCTTTTCGATTTGGGCGTATCTCTGCTCGATATCAGTCAACGCTCTGCTTGCATATGCTACTGGCTTGCCTTGTAGTAATGCTGCGCCAAGTCCTTCTGAGCTGGCGTCACACTGTATTATGAAGGCCATTTTCGGATCGTAGTAAGCGAGTACTTCAGTGACTGCTCGCTTCATTTCTGAGAATGCGGTATCTTGAGCTCGCGACCATATCCATGGGACATCCTTGCGCATCAGTTGCCGTATGGGCTCCATGACGGTCGACAATCTTGGTAGGAACCTTGCTAGGTAGTTGACCATCCCACAGAATTTCTGTATCTCTTCGATCGATGTGGGCCGCTTTAGTTTGGTGATCGCATCAATTTTAGAAGGGTCTGGGAGTAACCCATCACTGGTAATGAGGTGACCCATAAAACTTATGGCAGTCTTTTTTACTTCTGCCTTTCCTCGGTTCAGCTTCATTCCTCTTTCTCGACACCGTTGTAGGAGTGCCTTCAGGTTTGCATCATGGTTTACGGAGGCTTGTTGTAGGTCATCTCCTGAACCGAATGCAATATCGTCGGCGACGCATGCAACTCCATCTATGGCTTGATGGAGACGTTTTTGGAATATTTCAGAGCTCACACAAGTTCCGAAGGGGAGCCTCAGCCACCGGTATCGACCGAACCCTGTTTGGAAAGTTGTGAGGAGGCTTGACTCGTCTTCTAGCACTACATTCCAATATACTGACGCAACGTCTACCGTAATGAAGTATTTTGCATTTGTTAACTTGGGTAGTACTTCCTCTATGGTAGGTAGTTGGTATCACTCGCGTCAGCGCTTTGTTTAGCGGTCTTGGATCGATGCAGATTCGGATTTCACCTGACTTCTTTGTGGCGATAATCATTCGACTATTCCAGTCGGTTGGTTCGTCGACAGGGGTGATAACTCCGAGGTTTTCTAACCTTTTCAATTCGTCGTTGACTCGAGAAATCATAGATACTGGTATACGTCCGGCTGGGCAGTATGGGGTGTTATGGTGGGGTCTACCTGTAGGTGCACTTGACCGGGTAGTGACCACAGTTCGTCGTTAAAAACGTCCGAGTACTCTGTCATCAATTGCTCACAGACTGGGTCTGAGTGAACATTAGCAATGTTGTCATAATGTACCGTTATTAAGTTCATCTGTTCACTCGCCCGTTTCCTCAGCAATGGGGTTAGGTTTTCTTTAACCACCGTGAACTCAACAGAGTACTTTTTCGTGTTCTTGAGGTTGCGCAAAGTAATCCCGCATCTGCCGAGCGGTACGAGTTCGGTCGTATTCCACATCTGTAATTTCTTAGATGCTGGTTGCAGATTAACATTGCGCACATATTTCAGTGGAGTTACATTAATAGTAGCACCAATGTCGACTTGGAATTTTACCTGTTTATGGTCTAGTGTCATTCTAGCATAGATGGTTCTGTCGTTTTTTTTCTCCTCTCAGAGTTGACGTTTAGTACATAGTCCGTATCGCTAGAAGAGTCAGAGTCGGACACTATTCGATTCACCTCGTGTCTTGGTTTAGACGGTCTTGGTCTCTCACCACGCCGCTTTTCCGGGAATTTCACTGCAAAGTGGTTTTTGTGACTGCAAAGGTTGCACTTCTGTCCCCATTCAGGACATGCTTCTTTTCTTTTGTCATGCCTTCTGCCACAGAAATGACAGTCTATTTGCCTGTACTTTTGGTTCTCTTTTTTATAACCTGGGCCTTGGACTTTGTTAATCCATTCTTGTTGGTCAGGATTAATTATTTTTAGCCGTGTTTGCTCGAAAACTTTCCGCCATCTTTTTCGCACGAGGGACGTTGTTGATAGTTTGTAGTAGTAGTTGTTATCCATTCTGTTTTATGCTATGTAGGCAAGACATGGGTAATCATTTTATGTAAAATTTATACATCAAAGTGAAACTGCACTCTAAAGTTTAAAATTATTTTCAGTTATTTCCAGGGTGTTGAGGTGTAATCGCACGATAAAAGTAGAATCTCATTTTTATTTTCCCGTGGATAGCGTGAGCGCCAAATATAAATGGTACAGTCTTTGAACAAAACAAAACCAACTTTTGCAAAGACAGAATTACGTAAGTAGACGGAAAAGGCCGAATGAAAATGAACCCACGTCAAAATCACAACAAGGCGGCGTTCGCCGTTCACACACAAAAAAATATAATCACTTTCCTATATAAATTTAACGTAAAATGAGCACCCACTTCCTGGCCAGGTAACGGTAGATCGAGACATGAAAATACAAAAAAAAAGTCCCCCACCCATTTATATTTAAAACAGAAAAGAAAACTAAAATGGATAAATAAAATTTTTAAAAATGCCCCCTGCTCCAAAAATAAAACTAGAACTGATTACATGTCTCGATTTACCGCTAACTGTCCAGAAAATGGGTGCTCATTTCACGTTAAATTTATATAAGATTCTTCTTTTTTTGTGGGGGGGGGGAGGGCGATTACGTATAAACAGCCTAAAAAATATCTTTGCTGATATTTTTTCAGGCTGTTTATACGTAATCACCTCCAAAAAAGAAGAATCTGAAGTTTTTTAGCGGTAAACTATGCTGGGTGTGATAGTCAAAAAAAAATACCCCCCTCCTCCAAATAGATATATATTATCGCCTAGACTAACTTTATTTAAGTTTTTGAAGAACCAGTTTATGCCGTCAATTTTAACGATTACTCGTTTTTTTTTAATGCCTATTCGTGTTTATTTTTTTACCACTTTTTTCTGTTTGAAATTCTTGAGAATCGCCAATTTATGATTTAATCAATTTAGAATTTAACTTGTCTGCTTTTCTCCCCTTCCGATTGGATAAGCGCTTCAGCATCTTCCGACTGTTTACGTAAGAAGTTGGAAAAAAGGCGAACGAAAAATTTGTTTTGTTGGGTTGAAAAGCTGTACCGTGTACCAATAGTAGATAACATTTTGGTACTTGTTTAGATATTGACCCTAATTTCCGTGACTGCCCGGCAGCAGCAAGCCGACAGCTAACGGAAGCGTCCGAGACCTGCCGAGTCGGCAGACGACAACAATGTAAGACGATGAATATACGAAAAAGAAATGCATATATTTTTATACAAAAAATGAAATAAATGAACAAACCCATAGCTGAAATAAATAAACTTTTTTATTATTATTATTTTTTAACCATTTTTGTAAGAAAATGTCAAAATGTACGACGTACGTAAACTCATTTTCTTTCTTTTTCTTATAATTAAATAACTACTGGATGAATTTGCGTAATTTTTTCTGCACAATCTTATTTTCAGCTAACACGTAAGTACATAATAAAGTTTATACATTCTTTAAATATTTCATTGTCAGGGCTGATATGCATAAGCACCAAAAAATGGTTTAAACAGTTAGCGTTTCTAAAAAAGTTCTTACAAAAATGGTTAAAAAATAATAATAATAATAAAAAAGTTTATTTATTTCAGCTATGGGTTTGTTCATTTATTTCATTTTTTGTATAAAAATATATGCATTTCTTTTTCGTATATTCATCGTCTTACATTGTTGTCGTCTGCCGACTCGGCAGGTCTCGGACGCTTCCGTTAGCTGTCGGCTTGCTGCTGCCGGGCAGTCACGGAAATTAGGGTCAATATCTAAACAAGTACCAAAATTTTGATCAAAACTTTTCAACAAGAATGCTAAAATTTAAAAAGTAAAGAAATCTGCATTTTTCTTTAAAAATATTATTTGTTTATTTTTAATCCAACATATTTACAAATGTATTTTATTTAATTATTTTCAATTACGCTGACGTACCGCCGCCTGAAAGATAGTTTCGTCGTTATTTTTCAACAGTTTTCATCGCGTGGATTTCTGTATTATTGGGGACAACAAGAAATAGACACCGGCTATAACAGAGGGCGGTGTTACCGTTAAAGAACAAAATGCTTCATTTATGTATTGCTTGGCATCGGGAGACCATCCTTCCAGGCATGACCTCCTCCTTGTGGAGGTGGGGCGTAAATTTAATGTTCGTCGCCTGAGGTGCCTCTACCGGGGAATGCTGATGGATCGTATCCAGGCTATTTTTTCCGAACTTCCAGAGTACGCTTTCGGAGAGTTGGACCCCCCCCCACCTCCATAAAATTGACTTTAACTTAAGTCGAACCTTACCGCAAGTGGGAAATAAATATTGCATTAAAACAACATTTTTCTTTTTCAACAATAGTTTTGGTGCTTTGTTACATTAGGACCCGAGCTAACTTTGACCTCGTCGTTAGGGTCAGGACAGGATCAAAATGAGGGTTGGCCGTAGAGTTAGGGTCATGGTCAAAGTTAGCTCGGGTCCTAATGTAACAAATTATTACCATAGTTTTTTTGTAACTGGACAGTATAAATCGAAAATTTATTTCGATTTTACAAAAAAAAGTTTGTTGTTTACACTGTAAACTTAATAGCAAATGTTTCTTTCTCCTTTAAAATAAAATGTTCATATTTATGGGCGGCATTGAACTTTAACGGACTTATGATTAGTCGTACTATTAAGGAAATACGTGTTTTTTTTAAAGACTTTTAATATTCACATTTGTTCCTACTCAAGTTTGATCAAGAACAATAACATTAGCTATAAAATAGATTGTTCATCAACATGGCGGCCTAAAATCTGATTTTCAAATCGATTCAAATGAAATAAAATGTAATTTTAACTTAAAAGACATTTTTTTTTTTTAAAGGCATGCCCTTCTTTAACACTCCCACTCACCATAAGTCCGGATGGCAATAGGCAATTTTTTTTTTTTAATGATGAAAAACGTTTGCGCCATTGGACCATTTTATAGTCTACGGGGCCGTTAAAGCATAATTTCACCATATTTTCGTTTTCAAATGAAAATATTTTCCAAATCTCGACTAAATCGTAACAGCGATTATTCAAAATAGAAAAATGAATCATTCGATCAACAGTTTCCCTTCCGCGAAAATAGCGACTTGTTTCCATGTCCTTGAATGTGAGGGTTTGTTGATTGCGAATTTAAGGTCGTAAAAAAAACTGAGGGAGGATTCTATAAAACATGATAAAAAATGTCCTATTCTTCTTTCTTGATCCCCCAAATGCGGTAGTCGTTTTCTCGAATTTCCAAACGTCCAGATTTCTCTACAGTCCAATAATAACCATCCAATAACGTCGGGTATGTTTTGTAGATTTTGTGTCGGAAATTGCGGTCTGTGTTCATCCAATGCCAGACCGAGTAGGCGCCGGCAAAACAAGCCAACTCCGCTACAAATGCAACTTTCAAACCGAAAGTAAAATTAAACTTGGTAGCTTTAGGTTCTCTTCGCATTTCTGATGTTAAACGAAAATAAATAAAAGTTTACTTATATTTTAGATGGTAAGTAAACATTCATTCAAGTATACACAGAAATACTTTAAACTTTTTTTTTAGAACGACAGACGACACCGTTTTCATTTAACACATTGCCAAGGGCAGATAACTCAATTTCAATAAGGTGTGAGTATAATTACCTGCCCCTTTATCTGTTCTGATGCTACACTTAATCATTTCTGTCCTCTCTCAGTGAAGGAGAAATCCTTGTAGACTGAGGCAATTTTAATTTTTGTCCCAATCCAGAGTGCCCCCTTTTTGGGGAGCTGGATTTTCCCCACATTAATCTGGCGTCTAACTCTGCCTTCGTGGTGAGGCAAGTAAATAGAGAAATTACATCACTTTATAGTGAAGAATCCAGCTCCCTTAAATAGGGGCGCACTGGATGGGTGCAAAAACGTGCTGCCATCGGATCCGTTGGCAGCCCCCCCCCCCACCCACATTTTTCTTTAAAAAAAAACAACAACACTATAGGATTACTCTGCTTTACAAACAAAGGAAAAGAATTTAACTTTTGAAATTTAAATTATTTTGATTATTCAGCCTACTGTTCTTATCTTGGATGTTATTCTCACAACATTTCGGCCGATGTAACCTCCAACCTTCTTCAGATGTGTCTTGTCAAACTTGGGAATCTATACGGAATTTTGACCTGAACACTTTATTAAATCCACGGGATAGATTGTTCTCATTCCGTCAGACATGCCCGGGTAGAATTTGTAACAATTACATGAGTGAACTATTTTCTGTCGGTCTGTGTGGCCTGCAGTGAGATGTGATTCGGCTTGGCGATTATATAACTATCTCCTGTACACTGCATGAACAAGCAGCACGCCTAAGTTCAATGAGATTAATATGCGATGAATCATCTTGGCGCAAAACACTTCAGTCCCAGCCTGTACTTCAAACAGACAAGATGTGATCCTGCATTCTCTACCATCGGCCCGGTAGAGAAATCAACAGACGCCATAATTATTTTATTGTTATATCCACATATTTTACCCCATAAAGCATAAAAAAACAGGGGACTTGTTGGCACATGTTCCCCTATGCATAAAGAAAACAGAGTGCAGACAAACACACATGTCAAAAGGTCGGATAAGATGTTCTCCAGACAAGATAAAACATGACACGTTCAAAATCAGCTCATGCATTTTGCGGGGGCGGATGATTCAGCCAATGAGATGGGGGAACGGGTGTTGCTATGCAGAGAAGAGGCCAGAAGACGGGAATAAGGCTGGCAAAGGAAACACGAGGAGTTGGTTCGCGGTAGTGGTCGAGTCAAGACATGTCGGGATTTGCTGCTGGCGGGGCAGACAATATATATACCCTCATAAAGGGATGGATTTCGGTAGTGATGGAGAATTGATGTGTCTAGATTTGAGGCTCAAAGAGCAGTCTATCAAAAACATATATGCCCACACACGGGACGAATTACAATGGTGGAGGAAAGATGACGTTTCTAAGATTTGCTGCCGACCAAGCAGAAATTGAAATAAAATATCCCTGCATGCAAAATACAAAAAAGGGGGAGTCACAAGGAAAACCCCAATCCGACAAAGTTGACCACATAGATGAAGTCAACAAATTTCTTTCTGGATACGAGATTACATATACCTCACCACCTAAAAACTATCCGCGAAAGACGGAGATCAGAATCTAAAATTCTGTGACAATATCTTTCATATAGCCGAAAATCTACACTAAAAACTATCTGCAAGGATGGACTCAGAATAAAAAAATCTGTGAAATTATACTTCATATAGCTGTCAACTTCACACCAAAAACTATCCGCAAAAGACGAAACAGTTAGATTTCAAGAGCGGAATGGTAAAGTCGTGTCAAGATTTTGTGCTGAACCAGCACTTAAAATTGAGATATATATCCTCATATTCAAGGAAGAGTGAAATTCAATTGTTGTAGGCTGAGAAAAATATACAGCGAGGTCTTGCCGCTGTCTATCAGACATCTTGGAAAAAAAAAAACTTCCGACAAAGTTTACGAGATTACCTAAGCTCGCCACATTAACAAAACTATCCACAAAATGAGGCACGTTTGGATCTAAAATCCTATGATAATATCCTTCATCAGTCGACATTCAACACTAAGAATATCCAATAAAGAACGGACTTCAGGATGTCCTATGAAAATATCTTCCACTCAGCGTGTCAGTTAACACACACACCAAAAAAGGCTCGATAAACGTTTTAATGAAAAGTCGCTTTACTACCGTAAGTCTTAACATGTGACCTGCGGGCCCGATTGAAACCTAAAGGATAGGAGACACATGGTGAGAGGAGTGGGGGTTTCCAACCTTACACATAATTAACATTCTATGCTACTTTACATGTTTATAATATTGGTGCCATGGGATCACGTTTATAACATTATTTCATCTTGTCTACAATACTCAACCCAATGTATTATCTTTGTTCTGTTCCTGTGTTTCCAGTAAATAAATCTACACACCACTTTAGTTGTGAGACCATCGTTTATTTTATGAGGAATGGTGACCTCATATTGTTTATTCTATTTCAGTCAGACATGGTCAGACGAATTACTCTCCCAAGTAAGTCATCAATCTGATTTTCTTCTCGATTTAAACTCTCACCTAAAATTGCCTATATTGCAGCTAAAATTATAAAGTATCTTTTATTTAGTTAGTATCGCCTGTTATCTATCTCAAAGCTTCAGAAATATAAAAAAAAAACAATTAGTATTATTTTGACTACTGCTAGTGTTGGGAGTGAACATCTCGTGTTGTTGGGGAGAGAAGAGATGAGAACTACTACTGCTGCTGATATTGGCAGGCAACATGGTGACTGTGGTTGGAGAAAGGAGGGGGGAAAAAGGGATCTAGACTCCGTTTTGAATACTGAGAGCTGGCATTTTTGTGTGTTCTGTCAACTCTAAATGATTTACGTGACTGAAATAGGAATTAATTAACTCATCTTTCAAGCTATTTCAGCAGTTACTATGGCAAAGGTATGCATAAACAGTGATATGATATTGCCACTTACTGGCGAGAGGGACGTGGTGGCATAGTTGAAGAAATTGCGAGGTTGATGGTGAGACTTCAGAAGATGGATGATGTGGCAAGCCTGCTCCCATTGTATCTGGAGGGGGATACATTGGCCTTCTACCTTGAGAGGAACGAGAGTGACCAAATGGACGTAGAGCAGATAGAGGTCTGGTTGAAGGAGACATTCACAGCTTATAGGAAGTTGATCGTGGTTAGAAGGGCTGGCGAGCACGTGGACGTTTATGCGAACAATATCAGACAGTTGGCCGGGTTCGGGGAGTTGGGCTGGAAGACTTGCCAAACTGGCATTTATTATGAAGTTCCCTGATGTCATCTCCATCAGACTCCAACAGATGCCAAAAATTGAGACTCTGACTATGAGAGACCTAATAGTGATGGCAAGGGTGTTCACAACCACTAGGGGCCAAAGCCACCATGTAGTCGCAGCCATGCGTCCACCCCGCGGTAAAGTCACAGTTCTTACCAAGAGCTGCCCTGGCACCGGTGTAACCTGATAAAGATGTGACGGCAAAGGTCACATAGTGAGACACTGCCGAAGACATGGAACACATTGCTACCAATGCAATAAGATTAGACACTGGGCCCAGAACTGTTCGGTCGGTAAACAAGCCAGGAGATGAGGGATCAGCGCCAGCTTTCTACCCCCCACCAGGATGTAAATGTGGATATGCGTCTCGTACATGCTGCGGCAGTGGAGTGGTCACCATTTCCAAAGACGAAAACATCCTATCAGAATCGATGTTCTGGTGTGCGTGGTAAACCACTGGGGTTTGATTTGTTATTAGAGCTCAATTAGTAGTCAGCACTGTTGGGCCTACGGGAGCGGTTCAGATTGGCGACAGGAAAGTCACAACGTGTGCGGCCATCTCAATCAGTGAACCTGACTTGGAAGTGGGCAGATAACCCACACCTGAAGGACTGCACAATGGATTATCCGAATATCAGGTGGCTGTGGAAATTCGACCAGAATATGATCAAGTGCTCTGCGCATGGATGGACAAGGGTTGGCTCGTGCCATACCTAGTAGAAAAGCTACAGCCTTCCAAAGGGTTGATTCTGTTGATGGCCGTGATGCAGTGGAATAAGTTAAAGGTGCGCCTTAACCATCATGTAGATACATTCATGGCAAAAGCATACCTCCAAATACGAGTCCACAAGACGCTGTGACCATACTAGACTGTAGAGATCGACGGAAAGAGGTACACATCTGGGGTTGGATTGAACGTGGTTTCCCTTGTCATGAAGGCCATTGTCAGCACGGTGCTACCCTGGGAGGAAGCCATGGATCGCGCAACATCGGCTTACATCAGCAATATCATTGTCGACGAAAATGTTGTGCCCGTGTCTCATGTCAGGGAAAATTTGGCTTGGTTTAGACTGGAATGTAAGGACCCGGAATGGTTGGGGGACGGCACATGCATGCTGGGATTGATGGTCTGGAAGGAGTGTGATGCTCTATGCTTGAAGTGAGGAAACGCGATCCCAGAAGTTCCTGATATCCTCACACAACAAACCTTATTCTCCGTGTATGAAATGCTTTTTGGGCACTTTCCGGTGTGTGAGTTGCTTTGTGTGGTATGTTGAGTAATCAAGAGGATAGCTAGTTCGATCACAAAGGGTTGGGATAATAAAGTGACAGACTCCCTCTTCTGCCATATGATGTGTGAGACCGTGGATGCAGTAAGGCGGAGTGATCAAGCTTGTGGAGACTGGTGTGTGGACGCTATCAACTGGGGTGGAATTGGAAAGATACAGAACATTGTTAGAGGACACTTGTTAGCTGCAACCTAAGAATGATGCCCAGCATACTAATTTAGCCAAACTGGACGTCATGTTGAAGGTCATCAACTTGGCTCTTCAGTGGCAGGGCAAGGTATTGCATATAAAGACTGCATGTGTGTACCACTGGGTGTCGGACAGCTCACCCGGAAAGTATGAGTTCACACCAAGGCAGCCAGTGAGATGCTGATTAGGAGACGGTTGAGTACACCCAACGAGCTGGTTAAGGAGTACGAGCTCTTGCTGGACGTGATGTTGGTTGCATCACTTCAAAACATGACTGACCAATTGACGCGATTGGTTTGATGCAATGAAGAAGGAAAGCGAACCCGAGTCCCTGATCAGTGCTGTACATGTAGCTGAGCTGGACGCGGCCTGAATCATGGCTATTCACAAAAGCAGTGGACACCCAGGAGTGCAACGTACCACTTATTTTGCCAGAAGAGTTTGCCCAGTGACAGTGAAAGCAATAGTTAAGTCAGCTATACGGGCATGTGTGGAATGCCAATTGATAGATCCGGTGCCAGTCCACTGGGAAAAGGGAAAACTGGAGGTGAGCAGCAACTGGCAGAGGTTTGGGGTCACCATTACACATAATGGTGCTTACAATTTCCTAACGATCATAGACTGCGACCAGTCACAGTTTTCCATGTGGAGGCAGTTGACACGGCAGGACTCGACAAGCATGATTCGTCAACTGGAATTGGTCTTTTTTGAGCATGGCCCACTGCTGGAGCTGCTCACGGATAACGACACAGCCTTCCGCAGAAAGAAATTCAGGACGTTTGCAGATGAGTGGAGTGTGAATCTGAAATTTTGTTGCACATATGCACTAGCCAGAAATGGCATAGCAGAGCGATGCCACCATACCGTAAAACAGGATGTTCCAAACAAGTGGTTGTCTACTGGCAAAATGTAACCCCAAAAGACGATAAATCGCATTTGACTGCAGCGGCCAATGCGATCTACTATTATGAAGTTCGGGTAAAAGGGGTTGATGTTTTTCCATCATCGATGGGTCCTGAACACAGTCCTTACCAGGTTGAAGATTGTGTGTGGGTGAAGGCGCCCGCGAATCGCTGCACCACAAAATTTGGCCAGGGTCAGGTAACAGAAATAATCAGTCCACAGGCAGTCCTGGAAGATGGAATGCCCTGACATATGAAGGACCTGTGCTCCTGCTACAGTGTCTTCTCATTGGAAGAAGATTCTTGCAGCACAACAGTTTCAAAGAGCAGGTCAGAGAGTCTGATACGTAAAAACGATTTATCCGAGGCGGAAGTGGAAGCTCACGCCTCTGAAGAAGACCTGCTTTTATGAAGGATCACCCAAGAAAAACAACCACCGCCGGGGTGCTACTTTTGTGATCATGAGATGAGGTGGCAATGTGGTGACGGTGCGAAGAGACTGAGGGATAAGTGGCCATGACTAGCATGCACCCGCTGCAAGAAAACAGTGGTCACATGCAGTCCCGAACCTAGAACCTTTGATACATGACAAGGACTACTGCTACCTCTGGGAGAGACGAGAACTGCTATTGCTGCTGATATTGGCAGGCAACGTGGTGATTGTGGTATGAGAAACAAAAGAAAAAAAGGATCTGGACTTCGTTTTGAAGACTGAGAGCTGGCATTTCTGTGTGTTCTATCAACTCTAAATGATTTATGTGACTGAAATATATTTTTTTATGGAAATCGCTCCAGACAAGACATGAAGCCACTTGATGTAAAGAGCTAAAAAATAATACCACTTCAAGGTCAAAAACTAGTTAATGATAAGTGTTAAATGGATAGATTCTAACCCAGAAGACAGCAATTCTTCCCTCTTTGTCAGAAACATTGCTCATGGAATGTGAGGACTAAAGGACAAAATAAGGGAAGCAGGACTTACGAGGGTGTCGAAAGGAAACCCAAGATCAACTTTCTACTCTCTTTAATAAGAATTAATTAACCAAACTCATCTTTCATAATGTTAAAAATGCAAGTATGCATATTTCACATAACATTTGTACCGTAATGTTTAATGGAGATGGAAATAAATCTCTTTCTGATGATAATCTAAGAGTAATTTTCCTTTTTACGGCAAAACGCATTTTTAACATTTTAACATATTTCACTCCAAACAAGGCAGCCCACCACTGTAGATGTAAGGGGTTACTGAGAATTAGGGTGTAGGTTTTGGGGGTCACCCCAAGTTGGGAGCAGTGTAGCGAGATGTCTGTTTACATTAGTTTTAAACCTCTGCATGTTGGTACTGTTAGGAAAACAGGGAGCAGGTAGTGAGTTCCAGAGGCCACCAGCACGAGGAAAGAAGCTATCTGAGTAGAAGGCTCTCCGGCATCTGGGGACCTCCACAGTGAATGGATGGGATTTAGCTGATTGTCGAGTTGGTCTAGTGAATTTACGTCGAGGAGGCACCAGAGTAGCCAGCTCATCGGAGCACAATCCATTGAAGTATTTGTAAAACAAGCACAAGGATGCAACATTGCGGCGATGGGACAGGGGCTGGAGCTTGGTTGATAGTGAGGGACCTATTAAGTTGGCAACTCTTTTTTGGACCTTGTCTAGGAGGGAGAGACTAGTGGATGATGCACCAGCCCAGATGTGGCAACAATATTCCATGCATGGGCGGATGGTTGCTTTGTAGAGATACAGGATAATGTAAAGTGTGAGGAGTTTACTAGCACGATAGAGGGAGCCCACCTTCTTTGCTGCAGCCTTGGCAATGTCTTCAATGTATTTGTTCTAATTCATATTACCTGTGAAGGTTAGGCCGAGGAGTTTGAATGTTGAACTCTTAGCTATTTACAAATTACAGTTAGTGTGAGCACGTGATCACGGCTGCAAGCGCAGCATTTTAAAGTCTTTTTTTAATAGAATTTCCATGAACAGAGTATATTTCCAAGAACTTCCCATCTATGGAACACATTAGCAAGGGATTGTTTCCTTGCATGCAACGCTCGTGTCAAAGGTGTTGATAATGCAGAGGGATAACAAGGTTTCTCAAAGAAAATAAACATAAAATAGAAAAAAAAGGACGCTTATTACATGAGAGTTGTTGAATCTGTCGATTTTGTTTCAATAGTAATTATTTCTAATTAAAGATATTTTTAATGCAATTAGTAGACACTTTAACTTGCTCTGAGTCTTTATTATTATTTTAAATAAATCATGATCGTCGCAATCATTTTAATTAATTCAGTTATAAGAAGTTTTATGTTTTGTTTTCTTGTACTTAAATCAGTAAAACTTTTTTATTACATTCGGAAAAAAAATTCTGTTAACTAACATTGTTACAGGTTATTTAATTTTATGTTCTTATACGTTAACAAGTTTATTAAATCTTTTCAATTTATTAATTAACATTTTTCAATTGATTAATTGTAATAGAAATTGTTTCAAGTATTCTTGTATTTGTTATACTTTTCAGCGTCCCAATTCAATGTTAATTAGTTTCAAACATATCTATCTTTAATAATTAAAAACATAAAATTTGCAACGCTTTTATGCTTATTTGATCAGTCAAACTCAGTTATCTAAAAAAATGTTATCACTAACCCAAGTCAGAAACCTTTAAAAATGATGTTTTTATATTATTAAACATAAAGATATGTTCAATTCATTCATGTTCATTCCATTCATCCTTTTCAATCCTCTAATGATATTCTTCATCATTCTACTGACAATCTATCCATCTCATTAATCCTTATCTTTGAGTGGCTTTTAGCTGTGATAAGTGTGTCAGTTGACACGGTTAAGATTCGGATAAAAAGTGTTGTTTGGGATAAATACAATTTAGGCGCGCAGTGTGAATATAATTGTATTGGCGCGTGAAAAATAAAAAATAACGCCCACGCAAATTCCGGCGTGGCCTTATATATTAAATTAACTCAAAACGAGCGGACGTAGTAGGGAGCACACCACGTGATATTTCTGTCCAATGGGATTTCTCCAAAGACATTTTTCTAAACTTTTCTCCTTAAGCTCGCTGGAGCCTATCCAAATAGTATTTAAGCACACACAAACATCAAACCCTCTCTCTCAACTGACTCTTCATTCGGAGGTTACACGCGTCTTATTATCACTCTTCCATTTCACCTTTCACGCGCTTCATACAATTTCACAGGCGAACATTACCTATTGCCTCTCTTAACATTTTATAACATATGAGCATTTCAACAAAACAAAAGACATTCTCCTTTTTATTTACCCTGAAACTAAAGAAAGGACTTCTGAACTCATCACAAAAGGAAATATGTTATATTTGTTAATGGTTTATTTCAGTGAATAAACTTCCGTTGGTTTTGCATGTAAGTCTTCTTATTATTATTTTTATTTTTATTTGTGGAGGAAGTTATCACCAAAAAAGGCATGACGACCCCCACATAAGTGGTGACCCCATTAGTAAATTTAAAAAAAACTGATGCTTCTTGAGTTCAACCCCTATATGTAAAAAAAAAAGGAACTCTCTTTTTAAGAAGAGCTAATTAAATGGAAGATAACCATTGATTAAAATATACAGAATAGTTAACAAAAAATGTAAAGAATGGGTTTTTAAATAATAATGTTATTATTTCAGCATGGTCCGTAAACTGCAGAAGTACAAAAAGAAAACGCTGCTGGAGAATGATGCGAATACTTTTCGCCGCTGAAATAATAACGTTATTATTTAGAAACCCATTCTTAAGATGGGGAGGGTTTGTTAACTATTCTGTAGATTTTAAGCAATGGGTATCTATCCTTTAATAAGCTCTTCTTAAAAAGAGAGTTCCTTTTTTAAAGATAGTGGTTGAATTCAAGAAGCACCAAAAAACTTACTGGAATTTCACCATGTTGTGCTGAAGATATATATAAAAAAAGATAAAAACAGTGAATCAATGTTTAATCTTTGCTTTTATTTATATTAAAAATACAACGGTGTATCTTTCACATAACGTTTATACCTTAATGTCCAATGGAGGTATAAATAAATCTCTTCCTCATCATTTTCTTTTACCAATAAAATTTATTAAATAGAAATTGAAATATATTACAAAAGAAAGAAAGTTAATAACATTTCAGAAATGTAACAACAAATAATAGTTTATTAATAAAATGTCATTTTTCGAAATCAATATGCAAGTATCAGGAAGTTTAATCGGATGTCCTGCTTGCTTGGCAGGCAGAGAGAAAACTCAAGGCGTTCTCACAAATAGTAGCGATGGAAAGACGCTTATAAAGCCAATAATTCACGATCTTTTGGCTAAGATCAAAGTGTAGTATCTGTTCTTATCAGTTGTGCCACTTTAATCTTCCCAAAGACCAGTGATCGGCTACCGGGCCTTTGGCTAGGTTAAAGCGTGTGTTTTTTGATCCAGCCCCCTTTTGGGGCTGTTTTCACTTTCTTCTCTTGTTTAGTTTTCTAATTTTTATGCTTTCTCTTACTATCTCCTCCCCTGTTCGGGAGGCAGCTCCCGTTGGTAGAGCTTTGTCACTTCTGCCCCCTTTTGGGGCTTTTTTTCTTGTCGCCCCTCTTGGGCCATTAATTCTAAAAAATTTTCTCTTTTTTCAGCGTCTGTCTGTTGATCCGACTTAAGCAGCCGGCAGGTTTCGGGGAAAACTCACATACCTCTTTAGGCGACGGTCTCCCTGACTCCGAATCGGCAGGTTGTGGTCAGCAGACGGACTCAGATCTCGATGGAGACCTCTTCCAAGGTCTCAACAATGGGTGCTGTCCCCGGCGTAGACAGCAAGAGGGGTGTGGCCGCGAAGGGCACCCCTGTGTTCGTGGTGGGTTCGGGGAGTGGCACGCCCAAGTGCCCCCCAGGAGGTGTGGCCTCGCAGGGCACCTCTGGATCGTTTTTTGAGAGTGCCCTAAGCACCATGCCCAGTATGGCTGCCAGTGCCATCCCCAGCACTGGAGGTAGATCAGAGTCTACTGCCTTAAGCGGTAGCCCTGCTAGTTCTCACGCTGCTGTCCCCGGCAGTGCAGGCTTTGCTAGCCCGACTCAGAGAGGTGATCTGGGTCGGTGGGATAGATTCCCCACCTTACCGACCTCTCGACGGGCTTCATCTGCCAGCCCGCCCGCCCACAGGAGAAAAAGCCTCCTGCCTGCGGGATTAAGGTAAGCAAAGTCGGTGGACCTCCAAGAGAAAAGAGCCACCGGTCCAGATCAGCCGCCAGCCCAAAGCAACAGGGACTCTGCTCAACTCCACATGCTGAACTTGGACTACGAGCTATTCGGAGAACCTGCAGGCAGCAGTGGTAGCAGTAGCCGAAGTAGCAGTAGCGGCAGCGAAAAGATGGACTACACGTCAAAAAGAAGAACTCCGGACAAAACTAGACAGTCCAGGCCGAGGAAGATGGGGGTCACTCGACCTGAACACAAATCTGGGATATTTGGTGTCACTGGAAGAAAAGAAATCAGGACTAAAGTGGCCACTCCCATAGCTCCGACTGCATCTCCAAAGGAGTGGCCGTCCCTTGCGACTAACACAAGCCAAGAGGAGACAAGTATATGGTACATCCCTCCCGGGCAGAAAACACCGCCGAAGAAATTACCAACACCATCAACGACTTCGGCGGCCACCAAATCTCCTGCCCTATCCAAAGGAACAACAAAAAGTCCAGACAAGTGTGGACCCCAGTCCCAGCGAAGCCCCGAAGAGTACCATCGGTTGTTTGAAACAACTTACAAAGATTTAACCGACGGTGCTTCAATTAAAGCAGCTCCAGGTGTGGTGGACCGGCTGGAGAAACGGATTGTCTCTCTAGTCACCATCGATTCGAAAACCAAGGGGTTGGCTGGGGTCTTGATGGACAGAATGGCGGACCTTCTGTGGGTGCTAAAAATCCCGGCATCTTATTTGTGCTGCAGAAGGTTCGCCACCTGGGACATCCTGGTCCCATCAGAGGAAGAAGCAGAGAAGGTGGCCAGGGCCGACCTGAGACATAAAAATTTAATTCTTAGGCCGGAGTACTTGAGCAGGAGAAGAACAACTGTCTCCGTCCTTGGCGTCCCCTGTTTCATTGACTCGGAACAGCTTGGAGCTGTGATGAGCCAATATGGGGACGTCGAAGCCATAATTGCTGGGTCCCAAAAAGTCGATTGACATGGATATGCCCACCAAGGAGCAGCAGCCATCAACATCCGTCCCGGCAGCGACTACCAAACGAAAGACGGAGGTCCCCTTGTCAGCAACGTCTTCTTCTTCATCAGACTCGGAAGGGGAGAGGATGGAGGGCGACGCCGGCCCGGCTTTGGTAACAGAGAGCAGCAACAAGAGGGAGAAAATCACTGCAAAGCGAATATCTAAAAAGATCAAAGAGGCTGGGCCCCAATCCCCCACCCCCAAGTCTGAAGAGATGACCATCTCTTCTGCTCAGTCCCCCAAAACCCTTAAAACTAAACCCCCAACTGAGCAGAAATCCCCCTCTCCCACTGAAGCCACCCCAGCTGGCTGCCGCTCTCTGTCCAAGAAGAAAGAGTCGGATCCTAAATCTACAACAACAACTACAACCAACAGAAATGCGTCGCCCTCCCCAACACGTAGGCAAAAGACCAGAAGACTCCCCTTCCTTCCGGGGGACTTCATCTGCGATGCAGATCTACATCACGCTGCTGCCGACCTCAACCCTCGGCTAAGAGGTGCCATCCGGCCGCTGCAGCTCCTTACTCAAGCTCCGGGACTAGATGTCGTCAACCCTGCAAACTTCCCCGATACCCCCTTGCTGATCACGTTCGTCAGGAAGATGAGTGGCGGCCGCACCAAGGCCATGTGGAAGATGATTGAGGCCACCAAGGGGGCGTTCCTGAGCTTGAAGTTGGTGGAAGAAGGGCACGCCTCCCTCAAAGAGTTGGGGGATAAATGCGAAGGGAGGGTCCCGATTTACGTCCACCCTTAAGCTAACCTTTCCCTTGGATGTCGGAGGCATCTCCCAAGACGGCCGTGCGTCATCAGAATTGCTCACTGGCAATATCGGGTATGCCTGCAGCATCCTGACACCCAAAGACTTCAGACCGGTGCTTGACACTGAATAGTGCAGATGGCCACGAACTTGATTTTAGGAAGCCTGAACGCAAGTGGCTTGAGATCCTTAAGCGAAGCAGCCCGCATACTGGGGGATCTCGAGTCCTTTAACATAGATGTGGCTACGGTACAGGAAACTCGCTATGATTCGATTGACGATCACCGACTGCTGGAGAAGCATTTCGATGTTTTTTCAGCATTCGGTGACCGCCATGCTAGGGGAGTTTCTCTGTTAGTTAAACGCACCTTGTCCTCAAGTGTAAACGTTGTACACGCAGATGCTGATGGCAGACTGATCGTAGCTGATGTTGCCGTTAACAATACCAGGTTTCGAATCGTCGCGGTTTATGCACCCAATACCATTCGGGAGAGAGTTTCTTTTTTCCAGGGGGTGGAGGGGTTCCTCGGTAGTTCGGAGCGGTTAATTTTACTGGGTGATTGGAATGCTATCCTTGATCCCAAGATAGATAAGGTGGGTGGGCCTAGTGGGTCGGATGGGTGTGAGATAAGTCTGTCTGATCTGATGGCACAATGCGATCTGGTCGACAGATTTTGTGTCGATCACCCGAGACGGGAGTGGTGGACATGGCTGTCTTACTTGGATCGGTTGTTAGTTAGAAGAGGCAACGTAGACTATATCTCTTGTCCCACGTTCCACTGGTTAGGACATTCTGATCACAAACTACTTGTGGCCAGTCTAGAATTAGGCAATAAAACTCACAAGTTAACTGGGTACTGGAAGTTAAATACCTCTTTACTGGAGATACGTGACTTCTGGGACAAGCTAACTCTTAATTTTCAAAAGGGATTAGTGGGGGCGGTAACCGGGAGTAAGTGGTGGGTTAACGCTAAAGTAAACATTAGATGCTTTTCTGTACAGTATAGCCAACGCCTCGCATTAAATAAGGCTGAAGCAGAAAAGCGTTTAGAAACAAAGTTGGCCCGGGCGGTGGCTGGGGAGGATTCCCTAGGCATAGAACTAGCGAAGGGGGACCTGAAACGTGCGGCTAACATACGGTATGAGGGTCGAGTAGTTAGATCTAGGCTAGATAGAGTGTCCAACGAAGCTGTAAATGTCGACGCTGTTGAGAGTAGAGCTCCACCCCGTCACAGCTAGGTCAGTCTGATTCGTGAAGTTCAACACCCGGAAGGACACACCCTTGTGTCGACTCGGGAGATTTGCAAGGGGTTTCGTGAGCATTTCGAGGATCGCTTCACCCAACTGTCCAGATTCCGCGTCGAGGAGTTTGGCAACTATTTAGCTGGCTTGCTCCGCCTGGAGGCGGCCCGAGCGGCTAGTTGTGATGGGCGCATTACAGAATGTGAGGTCTTGGCTGCGTTGAAGCAGGTCGGCTTTGATAAATCTCCGGGACTTGATGGTTTGCCCTATGAATTGTTCTTGAGTTCTTGAGGCTGTCGCACATCTTCGTACCTATTCTGGTAAATGTGTTCAATCACTGGTTTGCACAGGGTTCTATCCCTGGTCAAGTTACCAGGGGGGTGATACATTGCTTCAGAAAAAGGGCACATATGGTGGGGGTTTAGATGATTATAGGCCCAATACTCTGTTAAACACAGATTTAAAGATTTTGGCCAAAGTTCTTGCAAATCGGTTGTAGGTTGTTATCGGTGAATTGGTCGAACCTGATCAGAATTATGCTGTGAAAGGGAGATCGATTCAGAACAATTTGCATCTGATACGCACGATCATAGAGGGATTAGAAGACGACACTGAAGCCGCGCTGATCAATTTAGATCAGTCCAAAGCTTTTGACAGGGTCGACCATCGGTTCCTGGGATCTGTTTTAGAGGCCGCCCGTTTTACACCAGACTTCCGCAGATGGATCTCCATTTTGTATCGCGGGCCGACGGCAGTGGTGCAGGTAAACGGGATGCGATCGGAGTCGTTCGCCGTCTCTCGGTCGGTACGTCAGGGATGTCTGCTGTCTCCCCTGCTTTACGTCCTTGCCTTGGAGCCCTTTCTCCGCAGGCTTAGGATCGGGGAGGCTGGACTGGCCCTACACGGTATTGCTCTTCCTGGCAGTGCGCGAGGCAGGGTTACCGCGTTTGCCGATGATGTCACCGTGTGTGTGTCGAGCTTTCGAGACATTATCACGGTGATTAAGGCACTCAAAAGGTACGAGGAGGTTACAGGGGCCGTAGTCAACCTTAGCAAATCCAACGGCCTATGGTTGGCTGCCTGGAATGGCGCAGCTGCACTACCGGGCCTTTTCAACTGGACAAATGGCCCGGTTCAGACCGGGTCTCCAGTATGATAAGAATTGGTCGGAAGTACAGTCAAAGGTCGAAGCGTCTGTGAGGATTTGGCTTCAAAGGGGGTTTTCCCTTAAAGGACGAGCTGAGGTATGCGCCACTTACGTCTTTCCACTCATCCTTTACCGATTGGCTGTACTACCTCTGCCTGCGGACCGCCTGGCGGCTTTAATACGTCTGCTTTTCTCACTTTTGTGGGATAAGAGGAAGCCGCTAGTCCATAGACAAATCTGTACTGAACGTCCTGATGTGGGGGGCTTGGGAATGCCCGACTTGGCGAGCCATATGAATGCCGAGAGGTTAACATTCCTGAGTCGAACTTTGATGGAGGAATCTGCGTGGGGCCCTGCGGTTGAGAATGCTTTTCCCAACCTCATCCCTGATCATTTGGCCGAATGCCGTCATAGGCCAAGACGTCAGCCACAGTTCTTCAACGAGTGCCGAGCTGCGCTCAGAGTGCTGCCGGGGTCCAGTGACCTCGCCTGATCTAGAAAGACACTATATCAGGATTTAGTGGTGGGGACCGCTTCGGATCCATTCGGGGAGCGGCTTGGATTGTCGGAGGGGGAGGCTCGCTCTCAATGGAATTGGGCGCCAGGCCGGAGCCATCTCAATAATACTGAGTTCTTTCTGACCTGGCGATTGGCTCGAAATGTGGTACCCCTCAATGGCATATGCTTCAATATTGGTCTAGTTATGGACCCTTTTTGCCCGCGTTGCGAGGACGATGAAATTGAAACGGCTGAGCACGCCTTTTTCACCTGCTCCTAACTTCGTGAATATTGGAAGTATGTCAACGAGGTAACGGCTCGCATCACCCCCTACCGGGTGACGTGCCTGGATTTAGCATCCGTTGTCTACAACATGGACCCCTTGTGATGCAGGGAGAAACGTATGGTTTTGTTCGCGATTTTAGCCGTAGCTAGACTCGTTGTGTACTCTTCATGCTTAGAAATAGGGCGTGGGGGCGCCGCCTTCTCATCATCATTTGATTTTGTATTTTAAACATCAGCTTAAAATCAAAATCAAATCTGATAGAAGGAGGTTGTCTACCTCACTGTTTAGTAGAAGGTGGATACACACCGCTAGTTTATGCGTGTTCACATGGAATAGATTCGAGTTCGTGTTCCCTGCCTAGGCATGGCACATGCTGACCTTAGGTACTTTTTTGAAAAAGCTCTCCATGACCACCCAAATTGTTGGATCATTCCCTTTTAGCTAGTAGTACAAATGTGTTCCGAGTCCCCATCTTTATTTTAGGTGTCAGAACTCCTCCAGGATGCCCGCTCTCAACTTTACTTTTCATCCCTGACCTGCCCTAATGGTGCTTATCCTGGAGGACACCACACATCCCTAAAAGAACCCATCCCACCATTTCTTTTGTCCTGTAGAAACGCCCACTCCCACCTAGGAGCTGACTTTCTTGCTTTCGACTTCTTCACTGAAAGACAGCAAGCAGCTCATACCTTAGATAAGATGGGGGGGTCCTACTAACTTACCATAATTAACATTTTATTTTGTTCTTTATTTTTATCATCACTTTTATTTTTATTTATTTTGGGGGGATTATTTAAGGCTTAGTCTTTTGTTCTCCCAATCCCAGCATGTACATTTTTCTGTAAATAAAAATTCATTTCAAACACCTGGGGATATTTTAAGTAGCTTAAGTCCATAGAGTGAATGTGGTATTGTGGTGACCGAAACTAGTTTCTAGGACATAGACCAAGTGGACGACCCCCATTCCCCCCCCCCCCCCATTTCCCTTTTTGGCCTTGTGCCACATCGAAAATTATATATTCATGTATCATTTTTGATAAATAAATAAGTGTCTCAAAGAGTTACTTCCCTTTAAGTATAAGGGCAAAACATATTTGCCCTTATCCAAATGAATCTCTCATTGTGAGAGGAAATGCCGCTTAACAGATTAGAGAGAGTGAGAGCACGTGACCACTGCTGCATGCGCGTCGTTTTAAAGTCTATTTTTTAAATTATTTTTGTTGAGTGGCCATCTCGTGTTAAAAAAATAAATAGTAAAAAAAATAAAAAAGGACAAAGTATATGCGTCGATAATAATAATAAAAATATATTTTTTTATGGACTTTGTTTTTTTAATTTCTTAAAGTTTAGCGTATTTTAGCTGCTGGCTTGAATTTGTTTTTTCCTCTTGTAATCAAACGCCTCGTCTGCGCTCTACTTATAACGCAGAAACTCCGTGCTTGTATTTGTTTAACTCTATTCCACGACTACTTTCTCTATTTTTTTTTTTTTAAACAAGAAACTAATAATAATAAGCATTGCGTGTCTATCCGTTTTTCTTATTTTAAGAAAAGGAAGAAGGAGTCACTCCGAAACACTTTCTGAGATCTCAATAGCGTGAAAAAGCAATCCTAAACCCGAGGTATTTTGATGTACCAGTGGAATAAATACAAATATCCGTCCCCCCTTTTTTATATCAAGATTTCCCCCCTCCCCTCTTGTCCGAGATTAAAGAATACATTTTATTTTGAAGAATAAAAAAGGACAAAACCATGGAAATTAGTTACGCTGTTGAAGAAGACGAAGAAGAGACATTAGGTTCAAAATTTGAGAAAGCCACTCTTTACGTCCGCCAGAATGGATGGGATCTTGACTCCAAAAAGATGCTCTACTTCTACGGACGATATAAACAGGTAAGCAAATAAATTTAAAAAATCCCCCCTTTTACCATTTTCCTCTGTTTTTTTTTATCCAAATTTCAACTTGTTTTGTTTTGTTTGTTATTATTCCAACACGCTTCACTCAATTCTATTATATTTAAAACAAACGTGCAACTTTAATAATAATGATAATAATAATAATAATAATATATTTGTGAAATTGATTTTTAACGGTCCCTTATGTTATAAATTAGCTTTTAACGGACCCCGTTATGCCTACTGCACGCGCACCGTTTTCGTCTTTTTGTTTTGTTTTTCGTATTGCCACCCTAACTTCAAGTTAAGAAAGGGCACGCTTCCTTTCTTTTTTATTTTTTTTTTATTCAGCAATTATTATTTACTATCCCCAGCGACATGTGGTTTGGTTATAATGCAATTGCAAACCTTCCTGTAAACCCTCCTCTTTACATCCGCAGGTGATCCTCAAACATTTTCGTTTCGCTTTCTATTTTTCCTTTCAAATTATTATTTTAGAAAAGAAGAAAAGTGATTTGAAAGTTAAATTTTATTATTCCGGTATCATTTTCTCATTAAATTGCATTTTTGATTAAAATAAATAGTAAATAATAAATGTGCAAGTCACGTAGAGGTGAGAAAAACACGCACACTCATACAGGAGCATGTGAAGTTGTCTTATGGTACTTTTACAGAATTGAAACGAAACCAAAACTGACTTTTGCCGAAGCAGATTTACGTAAACAGCCGAAAATCACGGAAGCTTTTTTCCAATAGGAAGCCGAGAAAAAAATCATGGCAGACGACAAATCAAGATAACGTGAAAGAGAATAGGACTGATTGACTTACGTTTTTACCATAAACTAAAGCTAATCCTAAACTGTAATAATTGACTGTTTGTCAACGACAGAGACTCTTGTGTTTTTCTAAATGACTAAAAAAAATGTTTTAAGTGTTTTCATTGTTTACCTTCGTCCGAAATAAATCCTCCTTCATAAAGAGTGAGTGTTTTTTTTCCTTTTTAATACTAACTGTTTGCTGGCGGCTCGGTTTGATTCGGTTTCTTCCGGTGTTTACTTTAAGATATTAGTTAAGTCTGATGTTTCAACACAATTACAAAGCCCAAGAAAAACCGTAATTTAGTTTCCGTTTTGAAACCGGTTTGGACTTAATCGGTAATTCTATAGAAGCATGGACTGTAAGACAAACTTTTTTAACAAAAGCCAACGAAAAAAAAGAAGGGTGAAATAAACAACAACTATGCCACAAATAAATGTTACCAAAGGCAAGATAAGTTACTCTTCTACCTATCTGGATAAGCTTTTTTGTTGTTGTGTTTTAACTAATTTTAAATCGTTTTTTTTTTTTTTTTAGTTCAATACACAACTAGTGCCAACTCTGTTAAGTTAGAAGGAAAGAAAAATGGCTGACATTACACGATCGGTCACGTGGAGTCTCGATAATCTTTCAAAAATCGAACATTCTGGTGCATCATCCACTAGTTTCTCACTCTTAGACAAGAGTCTCTAATCTGATAGGTCCCTCACTATCCACCAAGCTTCAGCCTCTGTCTCATCTCTGCAATGTTGCATCCTTGTGCTTGTTTTACAAGTACTTCGATTGAATGTGCTCCGATAAACATGCTGCTCTGGTGTCTCCTCAACATAAATACACTCGACCAACCTGACAATCAGCTAAATCGCATCCATTCACTGTGTAGGTCCCCAGATGTCGGAGAATCTTCTACTCCAATAGCTTCTTTCCTCGAGCTGCCGGCCTTTGGAACTCCCTCCCTGCTCGCTGTTTCCCCGACTGTACCAACATGCAGAAATTTAAAACTAATTTAAACAAACATCTAGATATACGGCTCCCACTTTAGAATGATCCCCTAAACTTTCACCCTAATTCTCAGTAACCCCTTACGTCTACAGTGGCATCTTGCCTTGTTTGAGGTGAACTCAGTTTTTAAAAATATACTGTTCGGTTGAACATTACATTTTCGCATGATTGGTGGCAGTTATTAGCTATGATTGTTTAATTTTCGATTTTTGAGAGATTATCGAGAATCCACGTGATCGATTGTGTAATGTTAGCCAGTGTTTTTTTCGTTCTAACTTAACAGTTGACACTAGTTGTGTATGGAACTAAAAAAACACTTTAAAATAAGTTAAAACACAAATAAACTTATCCAGGTAGGTAGAAGAGTAACTTATTTTGCCTTTAGTAACATTTGTTTGTTTTTTCACCCCTTTTTTGGTTTTGTGGGTTGTTAAAAATGCCTCAAACTCCTATATATTTTTTGTAACAATACAGACGTCAAACTAAAGAGAAACAAAACTGTTTTGTAAATAAAAAAAGAAAATTATTTATGTTACCTTCACTGTTGGGTGTAGGCAGGCGAAAGTTAGGAGAGTGTCAGTGAGAAAAGGAATTAAATAAGAAAGTTTGTGGGCTGCCGAAAATCTATGAGCAGTTTATTTTCACGTGAAGATAGCCGGTGTTCGGATGTCCAGTTGATAGCGGCAGGAGAGAGGCAACGTCATTCTTTGGTGGTGCCAGGAAATTCTCTGACTGCTGTCTTCAATTTCCGAAGAGGCTGGAAGTAAGCCTCCAAGGGTTGGTTGAAATTAGTACGCCCTGGAATGTGATTGGTCCCCGTGTGACAAAACCACCTCACAGGGGCTGCTTTTCACTAGAGAAAATAAATGTCAATGTTTATAACTGCTACAATTCCATGATGCATATGATAGAACATTATCAAATGAAAGAATAACAACGCCTATTCATACAAAAATAATTAGTTTTTATTAATAACTTGTTAAGAACATCAAAAATGAACGGTTCGTAATGTTTGAGAGTTCAGTGTCCGAGGACTTTTTAGGTGAAGTGTTTTGTTTGTAACGAGAAGTTGAGTATTGATTTACTCCTCTCCAGGAGTTAGGCACAAGGCCAGTTTTTATCTTACTCCCACAAGTAAGATGTGACCCATGGTCGGGTCGGGAAAGTGGGGTTTAAAAATTGCCTGGGCAGCCCCGTCGGCATTACCCGGTAGGGGCGTCTCAGGCAGTAAGCAATAAACTTACTCCTCCCCAAAGAGGGGAGGCGAAGCCTGGGAGGGTGGACCTCCTAGAACTGCACAGGACAGACCCATAGACCGGCATAAATCAAGCCCCAGAGGCCAAGACAATACCAGTCTATGGGGTGCAGTATCCATCGGAACAGATACTACACTTTGATCTTAGCCAAAAGGCCAAGAAGTTGAGTAGACATGTTCATTTCGGATGGCAAGGTGTGCGTTTACGTGTTACATTGTGTGTACATGGATCTGTCATTGTAGATGTGTGTGCGTATTAACGTGTATGTTTTTTGTTAGTGAGAGAGTGTATGTGTGTCTATGAACTTGTGCGTTCGGTTAGCAGCGTTAATCTGCTCTGCTGGGCGTGCAGTTTGTGAATCTCTCTCGTCAGGGTTTGCTACTTGCCAAGGGCCTTTTGGCCCCAAAAGGTCTAGGCAGGATTGTGTTGTGTGCACGTGTGTTGTCTCTGGACAAAAAATAGGAAAGAGAGAGGAAAATACTGCATTTGGGTTTTTATAGTATGCACAAATATTTGGAAATTAACATTTCTTGCACTGTGATAGGTTAGAAAGAAACTGCTGATTTTCACTTTTGTCAAATCGAGAGTCGATATGTAAAAACAACATTCACTGCTACTGCTCCTACTAACAATCCATTAAATCTTCTCTTACTTTAAAGAAAAAATTTAATTATTTCTTAAATACTAAATCATACTTGGGATTAATATTGTTTACGTTTATTAGGGGAGAGGAACATATACGTTGATCTTTTCTAAAATGTTTATTTAATTTCTTTGGATCTTCATTTCGATTAAGCAGCATATGTTCAGATTCTAAATTTGGTTGAGTTGTACTATAGACTATCTTGGAATATCGTTCCCTTTGGTATTCGCCAAAATATCAGATAAAATCAAGTGTTAGAATTCTTCTCCTGAAATAAAATTAAATTTTTTTTAATATAAATAAAATTAAACTTTTCTGCTAGATTTTTGGTGATTTACTTTTGAAATAAAATAATGAAATCATTGTGTGCAGTGCTCAGGTGCATTATAACTCATCAAAAGTGCATATATATGGAAGGGGGAGATCAGGTGTAGTTTGGGCAAATTTCAGGAAGCATCAGAGTTTTAAAGGATGCAGTGTCTCTGCAGCCAAGAACTGATGCAGGCTGTTGTTTCCTGCTTCCGCCATTCTGAGCATGAAAAAAATGTTTTCGAAAGTCATTGGAGCTGTGCTGTTTGCAGACTTTGTAGGCATGTCCACGTGTGTTAAACACATGGAGATCAAAAAGCTGCTCCGGGTTGTTGTTGTTGGTAAGATGATTAATAATTTTGTGACTATTTATTAAGAGAATTGCTAGATGTCTGAGTCTCAAAACGAATTCAAGCCTTGGGACACAAAACATTCAGAGTATGGCAGGGGTCTGATGGAGGATAGTCACTTGGTTGCACTTCTCTGAATGTTTTCCAGGGGATTAATGTTCTAAGCAAGATAGGGGTTCAAGACGAATTCTAATTGTAGCCGCACCATAGTTGTATACAATTTTAAATAGATGGCTGGAGAGCGGCTAACAAAGGTCTTGCCGAGTAGTGCTAAAACACCTTGGCCTTCGTGACCATTTTCGAGATGTGCTTTGTGCAATGCAAATTGCTGCTGACAGTAATGACTGGTCACATTCACAAAAATACTTCTTGATATTAATGTTGTGGAGAGAGCATGTGTATACTGAATATTTCCTCCCAAAATGTATTGTGTATACTTGTTCACAGCATGTTGCCAGTTTGTGATCCAGTGCTGCATTGTGTTCAAGTCTGATTGCAGGAAAGATCTGTAGAGTTCAAGATCTGTCCCTTTTTTTTATCTCGAGGTGCAGCTTAATATCATCAACATATTTGGTTTAACATCCATTTTACATGCTGGCATCTGTTGGATGGCTTTTAGAAATTCACTTTAAAACTAACCTATCTCTGACCAGGTCTTTATTTATCTCTTTCTCTCAAAACTATCCTTATCACTTCCCTTCATGTTTTCCTTGGCCTTCTTTCCCCTGCCAACTGATCCTGCTATCTCAATTGTTCTACATCTACTAACCCAAGAACTCTCATCCATTCTTTCAACATGATCATACTAACGAAGTCTCCTGTTCTGCTCTCATCTCCCTGTACTCTCTAGGTCTAATATTCCTCTGAGGTAATCAGTTCTAAGTCTGTCTTTAAGACTCACATTACACATCCATCATATCATTCTCTTCATCATGCAATGCATATTTCAGTACTATGGTATTCTTAAAGTTGGCATCTTTGCTATCACTAATATATACAGCAAACAGAAGGAGACCAAAAGCAAACTCATGTGATACACCAGATGACATCTTATATGGTGAAGTATGCTGTCTTAGGACCATGACTCCTTCTTTTTGACTGAGAATAAAATATCTCAACCAGTTCACCTTTCACCTCCATTGCAGAGTTTTGTCATAAACTTTTAGTGTGGCATAAAATTTTCGATAACTTATTACATGTTAACATATTAATTTTTGCTTTTAAATTTGTCAAATTATATTAAAAAGTTTGTTTCAAAATATTCAAAGTTTCATCTGCAGCATCATCATCATCAAAACTGTCGATTTGAGGTCATTAAATAAGATATTCTCTTATCTTCAGTGTCATTGTATACTGATCTGATAATATTTTGTTGGCCCTCTGTCTTCTGCGAGTCCTCAAATTATTTGCAGATCTTCCTTTTTGTTGTTAACTTCTTCAAAGAGAAGGTGTGATCTTTTGCCTTGTTCTTTGAATGTCTTGGTCCAGTGTTGTTACTATCGTGGTTTTTGAGTGACCTCTGAACTTTTTGGAGCCAGTCTTCTCAAAGTAAAAATCTATAGCTTTGTTTGTGGGACATTCTTAATCCATCGGTGAAATATGTCCGAGTAGTTTCCATCTGGCTTTCAAAATTAACAAATACAAATAAGATTCTTGATATTTGCTGTACAAGTTTTTTCTTCAAATAAATCTGTTATTTTTTTTTTTTTTAATACTCGTCTCGTGAAAAGTGGTTTGTTTTGTTTATTTCAATCTCTCCTTACTAGTTGAAATAACATGGTCTTTGTGAGTGGTAAGACACAAATATGATGAATAAATTAGATGAAAATGCTTCTGTATAAATCAAAAAATATAATTATTTTATTATATAATTACAACTGAAAAAGAATTACTTTGTAATGAAGACGTAATTAATTGTATTCACTTAGCATAACGTTCATTGAATGTCGTTCTCCCAATATCGGCTTACCAAATGTAAAAAACATAACTTGGTTTTTTAAAAATGCTGTTTATATCAAGAGAGATAACAAACGGCAAAGAGTTACTTCTCTTTTAAATATAAATCGTTTAATTATTAATTTTAGGGTACTTTTCCTTATCAGAATTCGCATATGTCATCTCTGGAAACTATCTAACTCCTGTTTTTTATTTACCTGTTCTGCAGTTGTATGTTAGACTGGTTTTGCAAAAGTATTATACAGCTTTAATCTTTTTTGCTCTTCTTATTCTCTCTCATCTTATCTATATCTCATCTAGCTTTTCCATACTGATGATTGCTAACCGTTTCCTTCTTGTGATGTCTTCAGAATCTCCAATGAGTGAACCAACTTTTTTCATACATCTCCATTGCTCTGTATTTCTATCTCTTCTTTTAATGGTGATGTGTTCAGTTTTATCTTCAAATTCCATGTTGGAAAGCTCCTTTCAGCAGCTGCAAGCATTTAAAAAAAATTATTTTTATCCTCATTTGATGAGATAACAACTGTATCATCTACATATATTTATAATAGCTAGGGCTAGTAGTCGTAGCCTCACTATAAGTATAAGCACGGTAGACTGTAGTCATACAAGGAAAAACTCAACGCTTCTTTTAACATTAACCAAATCTTTATTGGGTATCCTATACCATTGGGGTATAGCTTAGAAAAAGGTAGGACTGGTGTCCGGTGGAAGGAAACAAAGTTCTTTTACTGCCCGGGGAGCAGTGCTCGGAAATCCAGTGGATGAGGGGGCAGGAGAGAGGTGAAGAAGAGTTCCTTCTAGGTTGACGGTCAGGGTCTCTCTGACGATCCGTTCCATCGTTCAACAGGGGTACAAATAGTCCACAAGGGACTAGCTGAAATCAATACGCCCTGTGAGCTGATTGGTTATTTTAAGACCAACTTGCCCACAGTGGACGCATAAGAAATAGGTCCTATTTCAGACTGCTACATATTTTTTGATATGGAATGTTTTCGCCTTTTCTTTGGACTGAATATGAGTGCTCTACTAATGGCTTGTTACTTCATCATCATGTCTGGTTTAACGTCAGTTTTACATACTGGCATGAGTTGGACGACTTTTAGAAATTGACTTCCAGTTCCAAACCAGCCTATCTCTGCTTAAAATCTAGTTCTTTTCAGACGATTTTCAAGGTGCAGACGATATTTGTTCACAATGTTCAACTGCTAATTTTATGCATATATATATACATATATTTCTTTTTACTTTTGTTGTCAGTCTTGTCTTTATGTAAAACAGCGACTATATTTGCATTCTTTATTTGCAGAATAATTGATTATGCTTTTTAACCTCCATATTTGTGGGAGAAACACAGGATTCTCCTTGGAATCCACACCGGAAGGACAAATAGAGATTTCAGACTTCCTTAGCCTCAGCTAAAAATAGCATAAAGGAATTGAAAGATTCAGAATGCAACATCTGAAAGAAAAATGTATAATCGACGATCTGACTTTGTGAGAAATCTGGAGTTTGTCGCTGAAGTCCAGGTTAGGGTTAGCGTTGACAATTAACCCAGTAAGTCTATGGGTGCTTATTGACATAAATACACAGATGAAATATGGTAGTTAAAAATAAATTAACGGGAAAACTCTTTGATATACTTATGTATCAGGCAAAAATAGATAGCTACACCAAAAATTACAGAAAATTATTGAGTAGAATTTTAATTAAAAATAAAAATCAGTTTTCTCATATTTTGTGGGTTATGGGACCCATTTTACGTCTTTAATTTAGAAAAATGACTTAAAAGATAGAAAATGAGATAAGTCTGTCTATCGGTTCATGCCAACCAAGAATCTGAAGTATACAAAAAAAAAGTTATTTTTATTTTTAATTAAAATTCTACTTGATAATTTTTTGTAAATTTTGGTGGAGATATTTATTTTTACATTATACGTAAGTATATCAATAAGTTTTCCTGTTATTTATTTTGAACTGCCATATTTCACCTGTGTATTTCTGTCAATAAGCACCAGTCAATGTGTGTCATTTCAAGAGAGAAAGCCGTAGATGAAAAGCTCATTAGGTTAGTGGTGATTGAGGACATCCGCTAATTTTTATTCAAGATGAGGAAAAGAGAATTTCTGTCAACGGCGATGCAAGAAAAGCAACCAAAGCATACAAAGAAGCTGATCAACAAGTTGAAACACCCAGGAGGACATGTTTGAAATGGAGTTAAGTAGCAGATGCTGTTGCCTTGTGGTGTCATGCAGAAAACATCTGAGGTCTCTGTCTCCATAATCAACCTAGAAGGGAAATGTTAATGGGAGGTTCCTAGAGGTCTATTCCGCAGTTAGTAGTATAACCAGCTGGGAAAATTTATAAAAAGATGAATAAAATAACATTGTGAATATTCGGCGTATCCATGTTTTTCTACACCTCTTGTAGCAGACTGAAATAGAATCTATTTCTTCTCGTCCCCTGTGAGCAAATTGGTCATACACTGACCAATCGGCTTGCAGGGTGTATTGATATCAACTGTCCCCTCATGGACTATATTCTACCACCTGGTCAGTTGAAGAATTCAGCAGAGAGAAATCGTCCAGCAACGAAGAAACATCTCTCTCCTGCCTTTCCCTTGCATCGTTTCAGCAGCAGCCATCTCCACTGGGAATATATTTGCTGACGACCCGGCAGCCTGTTTTCTTCACTGGGACACAGTTCCAACCCTCTGTTAAATAAACCCTTTTTTGTTGCCTGTTACTCGGTTGTTGTTCGTTCAATTCATTTTGTGCGATAAATGTAAGGAAGGGACCAACACCTCCCTTCTATTTCACTCTTACATCGGCTATGAAGCAGTAATTCAAAGTTGTGATCATACGTGTGGGTCCAGATGAAACGACTAGACAATCACAACTTGAGGAGTCAAGTAAATAGGAGCAATCACAAAGGATTATCCAAGAATTGTTTAAATAATTAATCTTCAAACATCTCATCTTTTTTTTTTAATTATGAGACATCCCATTAAGATAATCAGGAAGAATCCCTATGAAATTTCTCCAGATAATCCACGTTATTCTTTATATTCATTTTTAGAAATATTGCTTGTTTTCTTTTACAAAACGTTTCCAGACTATAGATCTCTTAATTTTAAAAGTGAAATCTTTCAACGTTTAGACAATTTGCCATGCAAACCTATCATCAAAATTTTAATATAGATATTGAATATACAATTTTTAAGGCAAAACTTCTGTAGATTTGATAAATATAATCAGACCCATTTTTAACTTTTCCTTTTTCTAACACAATTTAAAATGGAGAAATACCTGAGCACTTATGATTTTTTTTTGATTAAAATTTTTTTTTTTTTATTATGATGTTCAAAGTATGTCGGGTTAGCTTAGCAGATATGCCTATGAGATGCAAGATTTTGTATACAGGCTGCTTATAGGCAATAACACCTAGCTATGCTAATTACTGTATTAGCCAGGCCAACCACACTACATCTCCTGGAATCTTATGGGTTTCACGCCCTGTGTGGATCTATAGCTTCTTCTCCATTCTCTGTCTCTCTCTATGCTATTATGAGGACCTTGATCTGGCACATTTATATTCAGAGTATTCTATCTAAATTTATTCCATATTCAAAAAAGATCCTATCATCGATGCCATTTTGTTAGGATGTTCAAAGTATGTAGTTCACTTAACAGACACGCTAATGGGGTTCCGGATTATTGTATACAGGTTACGTATAGGCAATAAAGCCCAGCTATGCTAAATACTGTATTAGTCATGCCAACCGCATTACAGTTTATGTGTTGATTTTCTTTTATGTAACCTTTTTTGCCATCTTTTTGTGGGGTCGTCCCCACAAAGAGATGGTACTAGATGACAATACCCTGGAGGTAGTAGACTCTTTCTGCTATCTAGGAGATATGCTGAGTGTGAATGGTGGATGTGAACTCAGTACGGCTACAAGAGTGAAGGCAACTTGGACGAAATTTAATGAGTTGTTGCCTCTGATAGCATCACGTGTTGTCCCTCTCTACATCCGGGGTAAGTTGTATAGCAGCTGTGTCAGGAACATCATGATATATGGCAGTGAATGCTGGGCCCTCACCCAGTCCTCTCTCGCCTGTCGGTGGCGCAATTACAGATTCATGATCAGATGGATCTGCAATGTGAAATCTAACCAAACCCAACACATCATGTCAGGTGATTTGCTGAAAGCACTGCACTTGCCCAGCATGGAGGTTATCCTAAAGATGAATCGATTATGCTTGTATGGTTATGTGGAATGTTCATCCTCCTGGATAAACCATTGCAGAAGTATGAATGTCCTAAATCGCAGGAAGGTTGGCCGCCAAGGAAAACTTGGAAGCAAGTGATTGGACAAGACTGCACAGAGTAGAATTTGAAGATTGCTGACCCGCTGAACCATGAGAAGTGGAGAGTGAGATTGTGTAATATCAGAAAACATCTGACCTTTGAATAAAGAAAACGTGACATTAAATGAATGGAAGAAAAAAAAAAAGAATTTTTGAAATGACTCAGTAGATACTTTTGCTGCATCAAATTTTATAAAAAATAATTTTTTTAAAGATTATATAGCCATGCCCTCTTTAAAAAAAAAAAAAATAGTCCATACATCTCTATTTGAGGCTATATCGGTCTGTCGTTAAGTTTTAAATTAGCATTAGTATTTGTTCTATCTAACATAGAATAGATACCCTAATATTTATCTCCCTTTGCCGGCTCTTTTTTATTGAGGGATTCCTTCAGACTCGTCGCTGGTGAGAGGCTTCCATTTCTTATCTCCCATCTATTTAGCTGCCTTCTTCACGGTCCTCATTCTGCAGTTTTCTATCTCTTTAAATATCCTGACATTTTAAGCATTAACAATAAAAAATTTTTTTTTTTTTAATATTGCCTTTCTTCTCTCTAAAGATAGAAATAAATAGTGCTAGTATCGGTCTGTCGTTAAGTTTAAAATAATCATTAGTATTGCTAAACGTGCAGACTGAATCGATCCGTTTTTGTTTTTTTTGTTCATCAACCATTCTAAAATATTTCTTTTAATTGCAGGTTAAAGAAGGACCATGTAACATTCCCAAACCAGGAATGCTACAGTTTGAAGCCAAGCAAAAATGGTAAGAAATACTGTTTTCTTCTCTAAATAAAATGACCATATATCGGAGCACAGGGTGGAGTATGTGCTAGTGTGATTGCAAGAATTAGGAATGGATGAAGTAAGTTCAGGAAACTTCTTCCTTTCCTAACTAGTAGAGTGTTACTACTGTCGATCAAGGCATGTGTATGCAGTGTGATGATGTATGAAAGTGAAACCTGGCCAGTGAGAGTTGAGGATATATGTCGTATGAGAAATGATATGAGAATGATATGATGGATGTGTAATGTGAGTCTTAAACACAGGCTTAGTTCGGATAACCTCAGAGGAAGATTTAATCTGGACAGTATAGGCAGGTGTGTGTGCAGAACAGGAGACTTTGTTGGTTTGATCACATTGAAAGAATTGATGAGTTCTTGGATTAGTAGATGTAGAACAGTTAAAGTAGAAGAAGTTCCTTGAACTTACTCCATCTACTCTTAATTCTTGCAATCACACTAGCACCTGCTCCGCCCTATGGTCCAATGGTGTCACCAAGCGAACAAAACTTCTCAATAGCTTCGCCATCCAAATATACTTTGTCCACATCCGAATTCTTTTCAATCTCTATTGTCTTACGTTTCTTGCATACAAACTGTTTGTCCTCTCTCAGTCTACCAGTAATTCCACTGCACTTCGTGTGTACCCAATGTTTACAAGTACCACAAATGATTGAATTGCACACGACTCCTTTTCACAAACTGAGCAGGGATTCTTTCTTCTTTTTGTGAGCTTTTCGACACTACAACCACTGATCATCACTTTGGTCTGGGTAACATTCACTCTCAGATCTCTACTGTCCATAGCATTCTTCTATGTCTTTAACTTAACAAATAGGTATTCCATTGTTTCACAGACAAGTACTAAATCATCAGCATACAGCATCTCTTCTGGACAACCTGTACGAAACTCCCTGGACAATGCTTCTAAGACACAAATGAAAAGCAACAGACTCGGTACAGAACCCTTATGTATTCCTACTTTAACATTAAAGCTGTCTCTAAATGTGCTATTAATTCTCACACGACTTTGAGCATTTCTATACATTGCTTGAACAACCTTCACCAATCACTTGTTTGCCCTTAGTTTATGCAAAGCCCATCAGACAAACTCTCTTGGCACTTATTCAAAGGCTTTCTCTAGATTCACAAAAGCAAAATATAGGTTCTTATTATTAAGGTACTTCTCTTGCATTTGTCTTATGATAAATATAGCACTAATGGTACTTTGCCAAGCATAAAACTAAACTGGATTTCATCTATGCTTATCAGACTTATTGGCCTTTTGACCAGGATCAAAGTGTAGTATCTGTTCCAATTGATACTGCACCCTATAGACCGGTGTCGTCTTGGCCTTCGAGTCTTGATTTCGCCGGTCTATGGGTTTGTCCTGTGCAGTTCTAGGAGGTTCACTCTCCCAGGCTTTAACTCCCCTCTTTGGGGAGGAGTAAGTTTATTGCTTACTGCCTGAGGCGCCCCTACTGGGGAATGCCGACAGGGCCAGAGTGCTCAAATTCTCGGGCGCTGACTTTTCAAATCCCACTTTCCGACTTTGTGTCACATCTTACTGCTGTGGGAGGTAGATAAATAACTTATCAGTCTTATTTGCTGTTCAATTATTTTCTCAATCATTTTCAAAGTCTGATTCATCAACTTTTAGCCTTTATAATTAGCTTCATCAAGTGTTTCCCCTTTACCCTTGTAACAATTTACAATTGTACTAAGTTCCAAGTCTTTGGGATAACCTCTTCTTTTATGATCTGATTTGTCAAGTTCATGATCATCACCTGCAGTCTTCAACATTTCTGCAACAACACCTGAGGGTCCAGAAAACTTTACAAAAAAAGTCTTCCATAGTTTCCCAGAACTTAAGTATTTTGAAACCAAATTAATTTTCAGAATAAATTCTGTCTTTATATCTTTCAGATTATGCCTCAAATATATCCCTTCTTGTAATGCTGCCATAAACTACAATAGTGTAGTGAATAATGGTCAATCTACGATTCCCCCACTTTCAAACCACAATGATGTCGTTTGCACGGCCACTGATAAGGCTGAACTACTTGCACAGCGTTTCACTTCCAACTCTACTTTAGACTCAGATAACCACCCTCTCCCTGAATTCCCTTTGCGGACCGAAGCCACACTTGATAACCTGGTCATCACCCCATCTCAGGTCAGAGACATCATAAAAAACCTTGACACCTCTAAAGCTTGTGGGCCTGATCTTATACCTGTAATAGTAATAAAGAAATGCTCTGCTGAACTGGCCCCTGTCCTCTCCAAACTCTACAATAAATGCCTAGCCGAATCTTGCTTCCCCGATAGCTGGAAAATTGCCTCTGTGGTACCAGTCTACAAGAGTTCTGGGAATAGAACCGACCCTCAGAACTACCGCCCAATCAGTCTACTGCCGATCTTTGCCAAAATCTTTGAATCTTTAATCAATCTAGCGATAGTATGGCACTTAGTTAATGCTAAACTTCTATCTGACCGCTAGTATGGATTTAGACAAGCACGATCTACTGCAGACATCCTAACGGTCATCTCTGAACGCATGTATCATACACTCGACAAGGCAGGTGAAGCTAGGGCAGTAGTGCTTGATATATCCAAGGCCTTTGACAAGGTATGGCATAAAGGGCTTCTGAAAATACACTCATACGGTATTACTGGGCAACTACTTAATATAATTAGATCCTTCCTAAACAAAAGAAAAATCCAGGTTGTCCTTGATGGCCGTTCATCTAAGCAACATGACATAAATGCTGGTGTACACCAAGGATCTATTCTTGGACCTTTGTTGTTCCTGATCTATATAAACGATCTCCCTGATGAGATAGTCTGAGATTGGTTTATTTGCTGACGACACCACGCTTTACTCTCGCCATGTTGGCAAAACAGACGCAATCATATCCGAGGCAATGGCTGAATCTTTAGAAAATGACCTCCAGGCTGTAGTGGATTGGGGTATATAAATGGTTGGTAACTTTTAATGCCGCAAAGACAAAGCTCCTTTCCTTCAATAACTACAAGAAGCCTCTCCAACCACCGATTGTCATGGCAAATAACACCCTACCTGAGAGTTCATCATTCAAACTCCTCGGCCTAACTTTCACAGATAGCATAAATTGGAATAAATACATTGAAGACATTGCCAAGGCTGCCGCAAAGAAGGTTGGCTCCCTCTACCGTGCTAGTAAACTCCTTACACCTGACATTATCCTGTATCTCTACAAAGCCACCATTCGCCCATGCATGGAGTATTGTTGCCACATCTGGGCTGGTGCATTATCTACTAGTCTCTCCCTCCTTGACAAGGTCCAAAAAAGAGTCGCCAACCTAATAGGTCCCTCACTGTCAGCTAAGCTCCAGTCCCTGTCCCATCGCCGCAATGTAGCATCCTTATATTTGTTTTACAAATGCTTCAATGGATTATGCTCCGATGAATTGGCTACTCTGGTGCCCCCTCGACGTAAATTCACTAGACTAACTCGGCAATCAACTAAATCTCATTCATTCACTGTGGAGGTCCCCAGATGCCGGAGAGCCTTCTACTCAAATAGCTTCTTTCCTCGTGCTGCTGGTCTCTGGAACTCCCTCCCTGCCCTCTGTTTCCCCGACAGTACTGACATGTAGAAATGTAAAACTAATGTAAACAGACATCTCGCTGCTCACATCCCAATTTAGGCTGACCCCCCAAACCTTCTCCCCTTTTCTTTTTTCTCAGTAGCCCCTTACGTCTTCCGTGGCGGCCTGCCTTGTTTGGGGTGAATCATGTTAAAAAAAACAAAAAAACTGCTCCGTACAATATTGAGTAAATGTTGTGGATTATTCCCCTTGAATCATTTGTAGTTGAGTTATGTCCCTTGAGCCAGTGATAAGTTTTTAGGTTTAGTGCTGGCATAAAGTGAAATTCTTCATTCTCTAAAATGATAGAGCTTTTGCTGTTGTAATGTTAATAGACGAGTGAAGCTAAGAACGTGGTTGATATTTAGATCGAGACTAAGTTTTGAGATATTTAATATTATTTCATGTTGTACTGTAGTGAGACAGCGAATAATAAAAGACCAGAATACCTTTGATAAAGGTATTCTGGTCTTTTATTTGAAATCATTAGTGACACAAACAACTACATCTCTGCAATAAGAACTCTGGATTCGGCCTACATTAAGCCTAGTAATATAGTTTACAGCCGACACAAACTTATCACTATGAAACAGCAACCAACACAAACAGTGGATTATTGTAGTGAGACAAACAAAAGACCAGAATACTTTTGGTAAAGATATTCTGGTCTTTTATTATTTTCCGTCTCACTACAATTTTACTTACAAAAGAAAACTACAACAACATTAAACAGTGAGGAGGCACTTTACATTGTATTGGGCCTAATGAAAGAAAGTTTGACGCACGAGTTCATCCAGTGGGAGGAGGGGTTAATAATATAATTTACAATATGTATGCATTGACACTTATACTACATCAGCCTTAGAAAATGAAGATTTCTATATGGAATGGAAGAATAATCTAACAATATGACAGATGTATCTGGACCTAAATACATCCGAGCCGGATCCAGTAGTGTTTCTCAGATTGAGCAGAAGAGCAAAAGATTGTGTGGTGGATCTGCAACGTCAGAAAATAGGTCAGGAAAATAGACAAACAGGAAACATTGTTTTTAAAAGATGAAAACAGCTGGGATTATTTAGCCTTTAAGGAATTTTATGACTACATACGTTTTTCCAACGTAAGTATTATTGATTTTTTAATTTTTTTTTTCTTATGCAATTTGAATATCTATATAACAAATTTTAAAGTTGAATTATCGGAAAGTTTGCATGCTTTTATTATTATTCTTCTTTGCGTGTCTTCGAAGCATGTGGTCATACAACAATTTCCCACTTTTTTACACAGTCCTTTGCATTATTGTTGTACTCTGCAAGATCTTTCAAGCTGCACAGGTTGGGCAGTAGAGAGCAGACAAAGCAGTGTTGCATCATATGGTCTTCCTCTCCACATTCACAGATGGTTGGGTCAGTTTTGTAACCCCATCTACTCATAACAACGTTTGATCGTCCCGTTCTCAGGCAATTGAGTGTTTTCCACTGGAGCCAGGGTGCCTCTGAATCAGGAGGGGGGGGGGGGGATTCCCATGTCAGTAGGAGGGGAGGGGGCATTCTCTAGCCGTCTTGTCCACAGCTGTAGTCTGATCTCTTCCTGAGATATTGTTATAGGTACGACATGGCTTTTATTATTATTAACTACAGCAAATGTGTCTGACAAAAACGATCACTGGCTCATGCTACGCGTGATATGAAATGCACAATACAAAAGATTTTTGTGATCATCAGGTGTCAAATCTGAACTGTGAGGAGGGGGAAGGGGGAGGTTGGGTTGTAACTGAAAATGAGGATATATTTTAAACAAACGGTTGGCATGACACAATAAATTATAGAGTTGGTCGGACATATCCCAGCAGAACTTATGAATCCAGTACAGGTTAAAATCCAATAGGCAAGGATGGGAAAATTATAAGATACTTTAACTGACTCTACAAAACACTTTAAAAAGATTGTAGACATCAAGGGGGGAAAAAAGCATACAAGACATTCACATAACCGTATTTAACATAGAACTCCATGTTTCAAAGTTGGTTAAGGAATGTTTTGGAATTAGACTTACTTAGACTTAGGTACTCCCATGTCCTGAGACATATGAAGCTGTCAAAATGATCCATCGCATTCATAAAAATTTGAATTGGGCATACTTTTGACTGTTTTCAAAGCAAGAATATTTTACAGGGACAGGTTGCTAGCCTGAAGCCAAACCACTAACATTTATAAAGAAAACTGTTTTGAAAGTGAAGCGAAAATTCAAACACGACTCCCTGTTGTTGTTATTTGCTTTTGTTTTGTAAAAGAATATACAACTAAGTATTTGTCTTTATCAGACAGAGCATCAATAAAAAGTTCAACCCTATTTTTACTGTTAATTGTTTTTGTTTTTTTAAAAAACGTCATGAAACCAACAGCTTTTGGCTGTTCAGAGCCATGAAAAGATCCACTTCCTTGTCGTTAGTCGTGTTTATAATTTTTGCTCTTTACTTCTCTAAAGACAAGGAAGTGGATCTTTTTATGGCTCTGAACAGTCAAAAGTCGTTGGTTTGATGACATTTCAAAAAAACAAAACAAATAAAAACAACAACACCGGCACAAATTTTTAGGAATGGGCTCAGCATAGAGATAGTGCGAAAACTGTCACCAGTAAAATATGGCTGAACTTTTTATTGATGCTCTGTTTGATCAAGACAAATACTTAGTTGTATATTCTTTTACTGGTACAACATTTAAGTTTGGAGATGGAGCTGAGGTTATTGCGACTAAAATAAAAATAAAATGTCCAGCAGTTATTGACAGAAAAAATGTCCTGTATAGCAAATAATAAAATTCCATAGTTGTTACGTGAAATCTCTAGAAAGGAACCTAAAATTAGTTTAAATTTTGTGAATGAACGGCAAGGATTCTTGATGATGCAATAGATTTGGTTTGCACCTCATAAGGCTTCTATCGTATTCCACTTCCAGAGTACAGAACCGACTTCGAAATCTAGTAGAGGTTGACCTCATGTCCTCTTCTCTTCCCTACCACCTCTTACAGAACAGAGGTTGCTAGTCTTTCTTTACTCTATTGTTATTTTCATGGTAGGTACTCATCTGAGTTCCAATCTATGGTTTCCTCTTGTAAAATATTCACAACAAAAACTTGTCTAACTACAACCACTGTAAAGAATTCCTTTCTTCCTCTGTGTACCTAAAACTAAACGGAATTTTCATGAGCAAAGTTTCTTTCCAAGAACTATCCGCCTGTGGAACACAATACCACAGGGCTGTTTCCCAGCTGACTACAGCATGGTCATTTCCAATGTAAAAAAAATCTTGTTGAGTGGTCCTTTTAAATAATCAAAATCTGCCCAGTCTCAACCATTGTTACCAATCTTCACGGTGTTGTCTCACCGTCCACCTGACAAACCCATTAACACTTATCCTCGAGTGACCTTTGGCCCTTGATAAACAGTGACTCAGTACATAAAAAAGAACTTGCAATTTTATTCTTTGACAAGCGAGGTGAATTGAGTGTCTGGTGTTGCATATCACATTTGTCAAAACTTTCAACATTTGAGAAAGGAGAGAGTAAGGATTTTTGTGATGCTGAATTCCTTAAGATAATTTTAAGAAATGTTGCGATACATGTAATATAACATGCATGAAATATAAGTGTGTACCTTCACGTCTAGTGATAGCTATGCCCATGGCTGATAAATTTTACCAAGTTGTGTGTATGGACTTAAAGCAACATATTCACAATAAAACTTAGCTTTACATATGATTGCTTTTGCTACAAAATATCCTGCAGTCTGTTTACTGTTTGCTCAACAGCAAGATGAAATTGTGCGAAACATTAACCAAATGTGAATAACATATTTTTGTGCGGCTAGTGATAATAGAGGGAAATTTAAAAATGAAAAATACAGAGAAATGAATAAGAAAGTAAATATAGAAACTGCAACAACAGCAGGTGAATCGCCATTTAGCGACAGGGTTGTGAAACGGCAAAATCAGATTTTGGCAGACATTTTACAAAACGATTGCAGTTGTGACATGTGAACCAAAACTTTTACTTGCATGGACAGTACGGACAAATGAACACTTTAAAAAATAATGGCAGTTTTAGTCCAAACCAGTTTGTATTTGGAGTAAACCCTAACAGTCCATCAATCTAAGAAAATGAACTTACAGCTTTGAAGAGTTCATTTGGATATATTATACATCAGTACATTAAAGTTTTAAACAGTGCCAAACAAAATTATATTGCAGCTCAGTTGTGAAAGGATCAGGATAGCACTCAGACATATGGTGCGCATTTAAAACTTTTGGTATCCTAGGATTTTGAGTCTGAATGTTTGGCATCCTAGGAGCCCGAGTTTGAATGTTTGGCATCCTAGGAGCCCGAGTCTGAATGTTTGGCATCCTAGGAGCCCGAGTCTAAATGTTTGGCATCCTAGGAGCCCGAGTCTGAACGTTTGACATCTTAGGAGCCCGAGTCTGAACGTTTGGCATCCTAGGAGCCCGAGTCTGAACGTTTGGCACCCTAGGAGCCCGAGTCTGAACGTTTGGCACCCTAGGGGCCCGAGTCTGAACGTTTGGCACCCTAGGAGCCCGAGTCTGAACGTTTGGCACCCTAGGAGCCCGAGTCTGAGCGTTTGGCACCCTAGGAGCCCGAGTCTGAGCGTTTGGCACCCTAGGAGCCCGAGTCTGAGCGTTTGGCACCCTAGGAGCCCGAGTCTGAACGTTTGGCACCCTAGGAGCCCGAGTCTGAACGTTTGGCACCCTAGGAGCCCGAGTCTGAACGTTTGGCACCCTAGGAGCCCGAGTCTGAACGTTTGGCACCCTAGGAGCCCGAGTCTGAGCGTTTGGCACCCTAGGAGCCCGAGTCTGAGCGTTTGGCACCCTAGGAGCCCGAGTCTGAGCGTTTGGCACCCTAGGAGCCCGAGTCTGAGCGTTTGGCACCCTAGGATTTCGAGTCTGAACTTTTGGCATCTTAGGAGTCAGTCAAAGTTAGACCTTATGCCTTCCAATTTTGTAACTCTGATTTCAATACATAAACCTTACAAGTGATACTCTATAGTTTTTTAGCAATAAAGCTTTGGTATCTGTTTCGTTATTTTTAAGCCGATATCATGGTATGGATATTACTAGTTTAAAGACAACTTGTACTAATATTGTGAATCTAGGTTATTAAAGTAGGTGGTACATTAATAGGATAATGTACAATTGTGATGGAAATGAAGAATGTATGAGTCATGAAATACATGTGTGCATGTGTATGGAGGGGATATCATGTAGTTTGGGCAAATTTTAGGAAGCATGAAGGTTTTAAAGGATGCAGTGTCTCGACAGCCAACAACTGATGCAGGCACTTTGTTCCATGCTTCAACAATTCCGAGTATGAAAAGAGGTTTCCAAAAATCATAGGAGCTCTGCTGTTTTCTGACTTTGTAGGCATGTCCATGCGTGTTAAACACATGGAAATCAAAAAAGTACTCAGGGTTGTTGTTGGCAAAATGGTTGATACTTTTGTGGGTGTTTACTAGGTCAGTTGCTATATGCCAGAGTTTCAATGAATCCAAGTCCAGGGAAAATAGGCGTTCAGGATATGGCAAGTGTCTGATAGAACGTATTTGCTTGGGTGTACGTATCTGCAGTTTCCAGGCAGTAAATGTTCTGAACAAGATAGGGTTTCTAAACTCCTCATTTTTGGTTTAACGTCCATTTTACATGTGTTGGATATCTTTTAGAAATTGACTTCCAAACTAACCTATCTCTGGCCAGGTCTTCATTTTTCCCCCTGTTTCACTCAAGTCCATCATTATCACTTTCTCCCATGTTTTCCTTGGCCTTCCCTGTGAACTGATTCTGCTACCTCAACCATTCTACATCTACTAACCTAAGAACACATCCATTTTTCAACGTCTGGAATTAAGTGGTCTTTTGCGAGTAGTAAGACACACATATGAAGAAATAATTTGGATGAAAACGATTCTGTGTAGATCAACAATAATTATTTATTATATAAATACAACTGAAAAGAAATTACTTTGAAAGGAGGACATATTTAATTGTCTGTAGCTAAGCGAATGTCCATTGAAATGTTTTCCCAGTCTTGGCTGCCAAATGCAGAGGCCATAGTTCTGCTTTATAAAATGATGTTTTGATCAAGCGAGATAACTTAAGGGCAAAGAGTTATTCCCCTTTAAACACTATTTTATTTCCTAAATAAGATCTATTCCATTTAATAATGTCCATACCATCGAAGTCTCTTGTTCTGCACACATCACCCTATACTGTTCAAATTTAATCTTCCTTCGATGTCAACATATCTAAGCGTATCTTTAACACTCATTTCTCTCCATATTATACATGTCATCAACTGTCACTTCCATACATCATCACGCTGCACACACGCATCCCTTGGTCAACAGTGGTTACTCTGCTGGTTAGTTATGATTCCCTGAACTTACTTCATCCACTCTTAACTCTTGCAGTTACACCAACACCTGCTCCTCCCTGTGTTCCAATGGTATCACCAAGATAACAAAACTTATGGACAATCTTAATAGCCTTGCCACTCAGATATACTTTTTCCACAAGTTTTTGAACATAAAATGATGATGATAATAATAATAATACACTCTTATGTATTTTGTAATTTCTGAACGATTATTGTTGTCTCTGAAACTTTCTGTTGTCCATTTTAGGGATGCCTGGAAAAGTCTTGGAAAAATGAACAAAGAAAAGGCCATGTTAGAATATATCTCCGAAGTAGACACGCTATATCCAAATTGGTTAGACATCATCAGGGTAAGTAACCGGCTTTAGTTGTATGTTAGCGTGATAAACATGAACGAGATATGCTGACAGAGTTGCTGTTGTAAAATAGTAATGGGTACATTGCTTGTATATATCTGATGATATGGGTTCCTATGGTGGTGTTCATATGTACACAGGATATATTGGGGTCATGGAGTCGGAGAGTATGCACTAAAATGTCACCTCAACTTGGTAGTCAGGAGCGGACATGATGTCACATGACTTGGGGGTGGGTGGGGTGGAAGAGGAGTAGTTGTTTGGAAGTTTTTGAAGCGAACATCACGAGTAGAGTAGAGTTCTAACATCAATGGTAAATCAGGGGGTCAACATATCCAAAGATCTCTGGCCGGAACGCACCCCCATCACTATCAGAAAAGAAGACTATGACAATAGCCTAATAAAATAGTTCTTTCTTCAAACTCCTCTTTTCTTTGTGGTGTTGTGTCAAACTTTAATTCCAGCGATAATTTACCCCTGGAGACGATCGTGGAATGATTGCTGTAGTTAAATGTAAGAGACATGAGGTATGTTTTTGAACGTCCACCTATTTTATTTGGTTGTGACTTGTGAAACATTAAATCTCCCCTGAGAGGGGAGATAATGTAACACTCTTAGGTACTCGTCCTGTGTCACTGATTAATAAAAATCTAAAAAGACACCCCGTGAACTCTCGATGACACATTGCACTATTTCATGAACCACTAGAAACATATTTGATAAATAATCCCCAAATAATATCTTCAGCCTGGCTTTCTGTCGGCATTAATGGAACTCAGTTTTTACCGCCATTGCAAAAAAAAACAAAAAACTTTCTTTTCTTCCTCTGTGTACCTAATACCAAACAGTTTCCATCAACAATTTCTTACCAAGAAACTCCCATCTGTTGAACACATTGCCATAGGACTGCTTTCCTGCAGACTACAACGTAGTCGCCTTCAATTTCAATGCGAACTTGTCAGGCCGTCCTCTTAAGTATTCAAATTTTGTTCTTTCTGTCCATTGTTTTAAACCCTCTCATAGTATTGGTCAGAATCCAACTGACAATCTCATTAACCCTTATCCTTCAGTGGTTTCTAGCCTTGATAAATGGTGACCCAGTAGTATATATAAAAAAAAAAATTTTAATAGAAAACAAAAAGGCAATCAAAATGCTAATAACAAACCGTGTATTTCCATTTTGACTACAAAAATAAGATTATATGATGCATTAAAAGGGAATAGTTGATCCAGAGTTATAAACAAATAGTATGTGTGCACATACTATTTGTTTATAACTCTGGATTGGGCTAAAAATTTAAATTACCTTAGGATTTCTCCTTCACTGATTGAGGACAGGAAAGATGAAATGTAATGTCATACACCACACTTTGCTTATTGTTATACGCACATTTTTAATAAAAAAAAATGTTTATTTACAAAACGAAAAACAAAACAATATGTAACTTTTTTCAATAAAAATTTATTTTCTTTGTAAATCTCCAAAATTTACAAAACAAAACGTTTTTTTTTAATTAAAAACAAATCTGCGAACTGCGTGCGTATTGTTGTTACTATAATTCAACCGAAAGTAAAAGAAATCGGTGTTAACCTGAATGTGTTCTTTTGGTATTTTTTAAATTCTGGGGTGCCTGAAGTCTAATTAATCTTCTTTGCATAAAAAAATATGCAACAGCATTGTATATAGATTTTATGAGAAATTTATATATTTTTTGAAATTGGAAAGAAATAACTAATCTGTTTACATGTTTTCATAAAGCTAATTAAATATTTGCTTGCAAATCTAATTGCAGTGTATAGAATGTATTTTCCTTTGATAATTAAATTTTTAGAGTTGGGATCACATTTCTATAACTGGCTCTGTTTGTTAGTTCCACTTAAACATGCCCTTAAATGTCGTTCCAATCGATTAAGCTGCTGCTAAAACAATATAGGGTAGAAAAACACTATCTAGGTGTTCTCAATTTACTTGCCTCCCCACGAGGGCAGGGGTAGACACAAGGTCATTTTTTATTATATCATTATTATTATTTTAATTTTTCTTGTTTCATACTAAGGTTAGACGTTTCATAAATGACTTCAATTTCTCCTGTCTGTTGATATTTCGCATGTGCCGCCTGTCAGGATCAGGTTGCAATCAACTGATCCCCTCCATGTCTTAAACGGCTTACCATGTGGCTTTCAGCAATCAATATTTATGTGAGACACACTTTAGAGCATTTCAGACAATTAAGAGCCGGTGCCATGGTCGTACCAGTTGAGACCTTGTTGTGCCACATACTTTCTCATAGAGATCTCTAGAGACCGACAATTTTCTCCATCCGATGCACTGCAGCCAAGATTGTGTCGTTTTGATATTTCATCGTTGACCGCATTTTGCTGCCATACAAGAGTATAGGTCAGACATTTGGGTTGTATGCTGCCAGTCGCATACAATGGGATCCCTACATTTTGTAAAATTGTCGACAGCTGCCTAAAAACTCTCCATGTGGCAGATATACGTTGTCTGTTAACTCACTGGAATCAATTGTTACCTATGTAGGTGAAATAATTGACTCTCTTTCGACATCTGCAACAATTTCTCCTTCCGTTGGAGTCAGGTTTCGATAAGTGCTGCAAATGAAATTAGCTGCATCTGCTACACCTAGCACTGGCAGGTTGGTGCACCTTTTGTGGCACCACTTATTCTGCACTTGATGGAGTTTGAGCCAATTCCAAGCTTACAGATGCTGCATGGGTATTTGCCTTGTGGAACAGTTATCTCTTTACCATCAGATATCATATGTTTCGTCTTTGTCATATTAACTCTGAAGCCGCCCCTTTCAAGTGCTGATTTCTACCTGTTAAACGCTGTACTCACTTCTGTGGCAGTAGGTGCACTGATAAGAATATCATCTGCATACAGGACCTCCCACAAAGCACTACTTCTCTGCAGGTTTCTGTAAGCTCATCAAAGACAATTATAAACAGGAATGGGCTAAATACAGATCTCTGGTGCACTCCTACTGTTATTTCTAGGGGTTCAGAGAGCACACCAGCAAAACTCATGGCTGTGGTTGATTTGCGGTAGGGAAAACGATGTTCATCGCTCTCCAGAAATTACGGTTTATGGTGGTCGATTAGCTTTTCAAAACAAAAAAGAATTAAACCTCTTTTCATGTTTAAAATAGAAAAAGAATTCCGTAGAATTTAACTTCAGTAAAAAAAATTTGAAGCAATGTATTTTTTTTAAGAGCAATGTATTCTAGGAATATAAATGATTATCTTACCTATAGAATTATATCTGACAACTTTATTCGGCATTAGATAACCAATAGATGATTGATATGCCGTAAAACAAACCAAACAAGTTATGACAAAACTGGCAACTCCTTTTTTTAGTTTTACTCATTACTATTTTTTTGCTATTTTAACGCAAAAAGTTTTTTTGTTTTTTTTTTATATTTAATTTTGATAACTAAGAGGATTCTCAAAACTGAAATATCTTCACAAAATTATTTTACAACTTTGAATTGGATGAAATTAATAAATTTCCCATGTCATTTCAATTTTTTTTTTTTTTTTTTTCATATTCTGTACTAAAATATAAAGATTTCAGATATTTATTTTCTATTTTAATAAAAGTAGTCATTATATATTCATATATTTTTGTTCAAACTGTCCTGTTTCTAAATAAAAATGTGGATTAATTTTCATTTTATTATAATCTGAAAAACTTTTTTTTAGTAATAGCACTATACCAAATGGTTTGGGGTTTCAAAAAAAAAATTTAAAAAAATTGGGTTTTTGATGGACAAGTGAAACCAGAAAGCTGCCCATCTTTAGTGAATGTACATATACATTGATAAAAGTGAGGTTGAAATCATACATGGAGATGGCTGTATGTTCATAGCGGTTGTCTTGGACATTACCTGATCCATGCTAGAGAGTTCGGCATAGGAAGGGGCATAACTGTCTCATCATTAACAAAGAATTTAGCTAACATCAATAATATAGTTCGTCAATTTTCTTTGAGATGTTTGAATTAATGGATGGAGAAAAAACCAGCTTACGTCAAGCATGGAAACAAAATGCTTATATTTCTAAAATATTTTGTTTTATTTCTCCTGATGAGCCGATAGAAACTATTATTTTGATTTTGTAGATGTTTTTGTTTCTACTTAACGAAACGGCTGTCAAAAGTTAACATAACTTAACGTGGATTTTATCTTATATATCATCATCATCACATTCGGTTTAGCGTTCGTTTTACATGCTGCCATTCGTTGGACGACTTTAAGAAATTTATTTCCAAACGAACCTATATCTTGCCAATATTTATCCCTCTTTCTCTCAAGTCCATTTTCATCACCTCCTCCTATGTATTCCTTGGCCTTCCCCTGTGAACTGGACCTGCTACATCAACTGTTCTACATCTACTAACCCAAGAACTGTCATCCATTCTTTCAACGTTGCCATACTGTCGGTGTTTCTTGTTCTACACTCATCTCCCTATTCTGTCCAGATTTAATCTTCTACTAAGGTCACCAGCATTAAGCCTGTCTTTAAGACTCACATTACACATTCATCGTATCATTCTCATCTCATTTCTCTCCATGCAACGCATGTCTTCAACCCTCACTGGCCAGGTTTCACTTCCATATATATATTTATATATATAAAGGTTAATGGGAAAGAACCTCAGCAGAGTTCTCGATTATTAAGAAAATTAAAAAATAAGAGCTAAATATTTATTTATATATGTATTACAGAAGATCAGAACAACATCGGTACCGTCGGTTTTCCGGGGAGACACACATAAACAGAAGCTGAATGGAAGTCCCCTTTGTTGGGATTTGAAACCGACGCTACCGATGTTGTTCTGATCTTCTGTCATATATGTATATAATTATAAAATTTGTCTGTCTGAAGCCTCAACATCTGATTTCTTTTGGACAATTTGTTTTCATTATGCACTTGTGGTCCAGAGGAGATACACTGCAATAATGGAACATGAATTAATTTGTGTAGACCATTTTAAATGTTTATACTGTGTGTGTATGTGTATAAGCAAAATTTCCATGGATTTTGCTAGTTAATGAGTAAAATGCCAGCATTTGAAATAAGTCTGACTACATATAGATGCAGCTTGTTACTGAATGTTGACGATGTCTGCATTGACAACATTTTCTTATGACTTATCTTTGCAGGAGCAGGGATTCAGTGATATTTCCTTTAATAACCTTGGACGACGCACAGTTAGCAAGATGCACGCTCCAGAGAATGATGAGAATACGAGTTGGACAATATTTGACACGTGTAAAGAAGGCAAAATGAAGGACTTGGTGCAAGCGTTGGATACGGGAACAGATGTGAATGCACGTGACGAAGAGGTGAGTGATTCTTTCATGCTTTTCTGGTGTCACAAAAAGGCAACAGTGCAACTTGTTTCTATTCAGTCATCATCATCATCATCATCTTCATCATATTCGGTTTAACGTGTTTTACATATTGGCATGTGTTGGACGGCTTTAAGAAATTGACTTCCAAAGTAACCTATCTCTGCCATGGCTTTATTTATCCCTCTTTCTTTCAAGTCCATTTTTATCACTTCCTCCTATGTTTTCTTTGGCCTTCCCCTGTTAACTGGATCTTCTGCCTCAACTGTTCTACATCTCCTAACCCAAGAACTCTCATCTATTCTTTCAACGTGGCCATACCATCGAAGTCTCCTGTTCTGATCTCTGTAATAAAGGAGAAGGCATATGTATTGACAATGTCAGTCTATCTGTCAGAATTTAAAAAAAAAGGGTCTATTTTATTTTTTCAAACTCTTAAGTTAATATGATCCGAAGAAGGGAGTGAAAAGATGGAATTAAGCTTTCTTTTCTTTGTAGGAAATGATCACATATTTTCTTAAATGGATTTAGAAAAAAAAAGTTGATATTTCTACAAAAAAAGATAGAGGGGTTAGGTTTTGTGTCTGTCTGTTTGTCCTCACAATATCTTCAATTACAGTTTGAGAAAGAGTGAGCCATAAACCAAGGAATGATTATTTAAATATTTAAACTTTAAACAGATTAACACACACATATGTATGTATAAAAAATAAATATGAAAAATATAAATGTTTATTTTTTTCTCTATGTATTTCTTATTTGTTGACATATAGGAATACAAAATGTCTTTTAAAAACATCTTTTTTCTAAAAGAACATAATTTTCGGCCGTTCCTTCGGTCTTCCTCAGTGTATTGAGAGGTATGTATAAACCCTTTCAAGAGATAATAAATTAATGATTAATAAATTAAGCCAGATTGCATGTTTCTCTCTCTTTAGAATCACAGTACTTGTGTTTACATCGAAAGAATACAAGACGTATTTCTCTCACATTAAAAGCATGATCGTAGCGAATAGTTACGAGACTAGGGTTCATAATACGTGGAGCCCGGTTCGAATTGTACGACCGACGATACGGTTACATAATTCAATACTGACGAGCATAAAATAAAAACACAAAGCATATATATGTCTATGGATATAAAGATATTTAATGATCAATAATATATATATATTGAAATTATCACTCTAAGCAACCCGGGTTATTTTATATATAACTAGAATAATACCTGCCCCAGGACAAGTAAAAATAAAAAAACAGCTTTGCACCACTTTTATGTGTTCTTACAAAGATTAAAATCAGGATATAATGCTATTCCACCATAGGTCTAAAATCCTTATTCCAATTTTGATCAAAATCCATTACATAATTTTGATTTTAGAAAATAGCTAAAATTCAAGGCTTAAGCTTAAGGGGTCTTAAGAAGAAATTGAAATTCAGGGAATTTTACTTGATTGGTGTCTCATGACTATGTTAACATGTTAAGAAATTCGTGTTTAGCCATCTGATTAAGTAATCAAATTCAGTCCAGATCAAACTATGGTCTCCAATCCTCAAGGTGTTTATCTCACCATCCACCTGACACAAACCATTGACCTTTGTCTTTTGGGCCTTGATGAGCAGTTACGCGTTAGTAAAAAAAAATAATCAAAACCACAGAATTAGTGCTTTCGCACTCTCAAATTATAACTTCCTTTTTTTTTTTTTTACAGTCATCAAAACTATGACAGTACAACGGTAACACATTCGGTTTTTAGTTGAAAGGTTGCTTGTTCAAATCCAACCGGGAATTAATTTTTCTGTCTTCATCGTGTACTCTTTCCAAATCAAATCAAACACTGATTTGAATTACACATTATTCATTGAAATCAATCAAACTTTTTAAAAATCTGATTTTTGAAATAATAATTTATTTACAAATATATATTTCAAGAAATTAAACTCACTAAAATGCCTTTTAGATAAAATAATGTATTTACTTATTTAATTAAATCAACTTGGATGCATTTCGTTTTTTTGTTTTTTATGGTTATCGCAAAGACAGGAGATGCCTATTGGCCTTAGTCTTGAAAAGACCAAGGTTATAGGTAGGAGGAAAACAGTCAGCAGGAAGAGAGTTCCACAAGCCTGCAGTTCTTGGAAAGAGCTACGGGAATAGGAAGTTATATTACAATGTGGTATCAAAACAGCGAATTGATTGAGACCACTAGACCCAACGAGTCTTACAAAACAAGTCAGCCATTTTAATGATTTACTTTGTGAAATTCTATTTTCATGGCTCTCAATGTATTTGCTATTCCTCTTGTAAAATGAATAAATGAGAATGTCTTCTTACGATTTAAACATTTCATAAAATGTTAAATCAATTTACATTTAAAAATAATATTTTGGTTAGAAAACAAACGGTATAGTTTAAGAAGAAAAGCGTAACTATACCGAGTAGGGACAAATTTACAGTTTTTTAATAGGAATGTGGGGGTTCATGGATGGGTGCAGGAGTTTCTTGAGTTACTCAATTTTCCAGGCCACACTGGAAAGTGGGTCCTGCTAGTTCTTTATATTCTCTTTAAAAATATTGCAGGTGTTCTGATAGTAAAATTTTGGCAAAATCCAAAATACTAGATCTTAGTTTTAAAATTAAAAATCTTTTAAATTTTAAGACAATTTGACAAATTTTAACATTCACAATCATGTTAGGTTTAACATCTGTTTTACATTCATCCAATTTTTACGTTTTTTTGATTAAGGCTAACCATTTCAATAAATTTGAAAAATATATTCAGACCAAATGTGTATTTTGTACTTTTCATTCTAGAAAGTTTAAAAAAAAAAAAAATGGACAAAAATCTAAGAATGTGATTTTTTTTCTGAGATTTTGAAATTTATTTGACATTTCCCTTTGCTTTAAAATAGTTCATTACAGTTGTGAATAATATCTTTCTTCCATATTAGCATCCAAGATGGCCACCAAATCCTTAACAAAAGTGCTCATTACTCCATTATTACTTTACCCAACATTTTTCCTGTGTTTTCCATGTTTCTTTATGTATCAAAAGCTGATAAAAACTTGACCAGTCTAGTCTGACACAAGGTCATTTAATATTTTACATAACTACCAATCAAGGTGGCATTCATATTTTTTTTCAAAATTTTAAACAATAAATGAATATTTTGTTTAAGGATTCAATCATTGACCATCTTGAAAGCATATTGCAAGGTAAACAAAAATTAATCACCATGTCTTGTTAATTTTATGTCTTCTTTGTTGATTTGCATGTCTTTTCCATATCAGATATGGTTTGCACCTTGGTCATAGCGATATAAAGTTATTTTCTCCAGTAAACCTATCATTTAAATTGGTTTTGACGTACCATTGCTTGAAATATGTGTAAAAGCTTCAAACACAAGAAGTGTGTATTAATAGGATGATATTTAAAAATTTTCTTTCAGGGTATGTCCTTACTCCATTGGGCATGTGATCGAGGGCATGAAGATATTGTGGACATTTTGTTAAACAAAAATTGTGATGTAAATCTCAGGGTAAGTATTTTGCAGACCATTTAAATGTTGGTTCTTTCAGATGTGTTTGGTGTTTTCTCTTCATTCCTACTTAAAATCAGACGTTCTTCTCTTTTCTAGAAATTCAGAGAACAATTTTAATTTTAATTTCTTTTCTATTTTGCGAAAAATTTCAATTAGAAAAACTAACGTTATGGTTCAAAATTCCGTACAGATTCTTGAGTTCAACGTAAAGATTCCCGAGTTCGACAAGATGCACCTGAAGAAGGTCGGACGTTACATCGGCCGAAACGTTGTGAGAATAACATCCAAGATGAGAAGAGTAGTCTGAATAATCCAAATAATCTAGCATTTAAAAACTGTTTTTAATTGAATTACACACAAATTCTTTTTTTTTCACACATATATATATATATATATATATATATATATGTATGTATAAAAGAATTAATGTGAAAAATATATAAATGTTTATATATTTATTTTATTTCTTATTTGTTGACGTATGGAATATAAAATGTTTTTAAAAATGTTATTAAAAAAACAGAATTTTTGGCCGTTTTCTACAACCTTCTTCAGTATAATGAGAGATGTGTGTGGTAGTAGCAGCGGAAAAGAGTATAGCCAATGGGATGAAGAGATGCTTACATGTGACTAGTGTCTATCCATTCACATATCTCTGACCAAAAATTTATACTAATATATGACAATTTATGTCATTTTTCAAATCATATTTCCAATAAAGAGCATACACAAAAGTATTATTATAGTTGTTTACAGCTGTTTCATGGCTGTGTTTTATGTAGAGAGATATAAAACACAGCCTTGAAACAGCTGTAAACAATTATAATAATACCTTTGTATATGCTGTTTATTTAAAAAATGACGTAAATTGTCACATATTAGTATAACTTTTTATTTATGCAAACATTTTGGCTATATATTTGCAAACGTGTTCAGCTATAGCCTTATTTTGGCCAAACCTCATCATGCCAGATTGACAGTTATGAAAAGCGAAATGATTTGGGATTTTTAAAGGGTATGGGAGGGGAGGTATCCATGTTACCAGATTTATATTTAAAATTTTGAGAGCATGAGGTTGAGTTATCACAGTTTCTAATTTTGTTATTTCTAAAAGTTCTAAATCATTCATCTTTTCATCTTCATCACTATTGATTTAGCCTGAGGCTGTTTAGCCAAAAAACATGGCTGCAACTATGTAACCAAAATAAAAATTCATACTAAGTATATAGTTAAGAAAAAAAAGATTTGCAAATTTAAAATATAACCATTAAATCATTTAAAAGTAATGAGTTATAGTAGATTAGAATAAATTAACTCATCCATACAAAATTATTTTTGCACTAATACAAATTTAACTATATGTACATATATTAAAGTGGGTTAAACATCTATTTTGTTAAAGAATATGTTTATGCAAAGTTCCTATCCATGTCATCTGTTGAACACTGTTAAGACAGTTGACTATATTATCTGCTTTATGACATAAATAGGATTTATTTCTCGGCTTGTCGCATAGCTGTTGAAGTTGGCCATTTGATTAGCATGTTGGAAAATTACTTTACGGTGACTTGTGTCCGGGGTTCGAATCGTCCGATCGGCTGAACAGTTATCTTCCACACTGATGATTCAATGAGGATGAAACGTATATGTATGTGGATAATAATTAAATACTGCTTTTTTGCAATATGAACATCTAAGTGAAAGATCAAACATTTCTGCTTGATGAGATCTCAGTTTCTAATAACTAATGATTGATAACATCAACACGCCAGTGTAGCGGCTTTTTGTACATGTCTGTACAAATAAAAATAATTATATAAATATTTACTATTGAGCATTATTATATAAGCCCGGTTGAAATTCTTTGGATTTTTATCCTGTGGATGTTAACTGTCAATTTATCCATTTCATTAACCCTTATCCTCAAGTGTGTTTTTTTAAACTAGACTCATTAGTAAAAAGGAAACGTTTGTTGTGAAATCAGTTTATGCGGTCCCTAGTCTGCTTAAGAAGCTGGTGGCAAATGCTGGCGCCCATATTGAATTCTAAATCAAATCCGATTCTATACACTTTCTTATCATTCATTTCTTGTAAGAATTATGTTTCACAATCACACTGTATGTCCATGTATTTATTTATGAGTAGTTTTAAAGATGTATAATTAAAATATTTCTTTACCAACTGATTGAAACAAGACAAATATTTTCTATATGTAGATACATTTTATCTTTTAGGCAACAGATGGACAGACTCCTCTCCATTATGGTAAATATTTTTGTTTTCTTACTCAGTTCTCTGGTGCTACCAGATCAGGCTGTCTGAAGATACTGACTTCCTGACCAAAATGCACCTAACATTGAAGTTTTTTTTGTTTTTCTCCCCCTTTGCAAAACTCAACCATGTTCTGCAAAACAAAAACAACAACAATTCACTTTTTTCTTTCTCTCTCTGTTCCTTCCTTTTTTTTCTTTTTTTTTTCTTTGTAACCTCTGACGGGGTCGCCAGTTTGCCGTGAGTGGCAACCCATGATGTTCAAGAGTGGGATCCTGGTAGCTGAGCAGTTCATAATCTGAAAAAGTAGTGGCTATGTACACTGCAACACTCCACTTTGGCCCATACCTGGGCTAGACGGGTGGTTGGAGAGGCCCGATCCAATCAATCGGCTAGTCACGTCAAGCCCTACCATTTGTGTGGAAAGTGGTGACCAAGGGTCAAACGACGAGGTGAGAATAGGTTTTGACATGGCTGCAAAAATCTGGCATTTCTCTACAAAACAGTACTAAAATAAACTTAGCAAAATGACCAATGGAACAGGTGCTCAGGACCTACACTAAAATCGTGTATACCACCCCTGTATCCCTGTATCCCTGGTGTTGCTAGGGTGAATAGGATTCCCCCTAACACATCCCATATAGGGCTCCGAGGTGGGTGGGGCACAGAGGTGATGAAAATTAAAAACACTAATTCCATATGGATACTAACTTAAATACTCTTGATACATTTCACAAAAAATATTAAAAAAAGAGCCTACTCTGAACTGGTATATCTCTCTGACGAGAACCCAGCTCCTCTCCTACAGAGAAACACTCCCCTAATAAGACAAAAAAAAAATTCCCGAGATTCTTAGTAGTAGAATCTGTAGAGGCAAAAAAAATGACAGAAATCTCACCCTTTCTCATTGAGTAAGTGATTTCCTCCCATAGTAAACCTGTAAATGTTAAAACAATGAGAAATGGAAATTTACTCAGCGAAACAAATAACAAAAGAGGTTATCAAAACTTCAGAACTATCTCTAGCCACAGAGATAGAAATAAAAGAAGCATTTGAACAAGGATCAATATAAAGAAAAATGAATACATCCCAACAAATACGTACATATTAACCTTCGACACCCCAATCCCACTAAAAGAAATTAAAGTTGGTTACAGCATTGTAAAAGTGGAACCATACATTCCAGCACCCTTAAGGTGCTTCAAATGCCAAACATTTGGACATCACAGCAACGTCTGCAGAGGGCAGAGAAACTGCGGGGGAGAAAAAACCCTGACCTCACTGAAGACGAATGCAAAGGAGAAATTGCAATGGAAATTTCCCAGCATCGCAAAAAATGCCAGATCTACCAAAAAAGTAGAGAAATTACAGAAATAAAAAACAAAAGAAACATCACTTATAAAGAGGCAAAAAACATTGTCGAAAATAAACATACCTATGCAGAAGCTACTAAAACTAAACAACCTAATCAAAACAACAATAGATACCAAAAACTCATCGACAAACTCGTTATTATGGACCAAAAAGAATGGACCGTTTTCCAAGAAAACCTAAAAAAAAAATGTTTTCGCCCACAAACAACAAAACACCCAAAACCACTAACTCAAATAACGAACACTCACCTAAAGATCAAACTGTAAGTGAAACACTACCAACGCAAACTCCTAAAATCCATAAAACTGAAAACAAAGAAAAAACAAATCACAACAAACAACAGATTTTAAACTCTTAAAGTAATAGAAGATGAAATTGTCACTCCTGAGGCAAGTAGGCAGGCCATCAGCGCAACCAAACCAATTAAAGATAGACCTAAACCAACATCACAAGCAAGGTCGAGGTCCACATCCAGATCTGGACCATCCAGGCCAGAAACACCATCGCGATCTAAATCCAGATCGAAATCAAAAACTAAACCCAGAACCAGATCTGGACAAGGATCGAATGAAAGGAAAAAAGCATTGGGCTCTCAACCAGAAACACAAAGCCAGGCCAAAAGCAGAACTACATCTCCCTCTGGAATGGAGGTGGAAGAAGAAGAGTCAGAAAAAGACAACAATCCGCAAACATGACAATGGAACTGCAGAGGACTAAAACCAACTTTAGAGGAATTAAAACGGCTCATTAAAAATCACAACCCGAACATCATATGTCTACAAGAGACTTTATTAAAACACAATAACTTGTCCTTCGAAGCATACAAAATGTTCAACAAAATCAACCTATCACAAACCGATCACAGACCCATAGGTGGTACAACCATCCTCATCAAAAAAACAATACCACACGAAAAACTCAACTTAAATACAGAACTTTAAGCCATTGCCATAAGAGCCACTCTACATCAAACCATAACGTTCTGTTCCATCTACATACCACGAAAACACAAATTGGACAGAATAGAAATAGACCAAATAATCCAACAACTCCCAACACCATTCCTCATCCTAGGAGACTTCAATGCCCATAGCGATCTGTGGGAAAAAAAAATCAATCAAATAATAATAATAGAAAAGTCGTAGAATCTATCATGAACACAACAGACATATGCATACTAAATAACGGCGATCATACCTACCTGCATCCCTCCACTGGAACAACCTCCGCCATCGACCTAACACTCAGCTCCCCCATAATCTATATAAATTTTAATTGGAGTGTATATGATGAACAATGTGGCAGTAACAATTACCCAATCTTCATTAAAACAAACTACCCCACATCTGAAAACAAAACAGCAAAATGGCAGCTGAAAAGAGCTGACTGGCCAACATTACGAACTCTCTGCGAAACTCACATAAATGATGGACTGTTGGAGGAGCCAAACCCATCAACGGCCTTCACCTAGAGATTACTCCAAATAGCAGAAAAAACTATCCCTAAAATTACCAAAAAAAAACAGCAAACACAAACCGTGGTTTACCAAAGAATGTAAAGAAACAGTTCAAAATCGGAAAAAAGCACTCAAAAAATTCAAACTAAACCCGACTTTGACTAACCTACAAAACTACCACCAAGCTCGTGTAAAAGCACGACAAACAACTAATACAGCCAAACAAGAAACATGGCAAGATTACGTATCTAAACTGAATAATAAAACACCCACTAAAAAAGTATGGGACATGGTTAGAAAAATTAATGAAAAACAAACTCAATTCCCTGCCACATACCTGAAAAAAACAAATGGCGAAAAATGCACCAACAAAAAAGACATATCAAACCAATTTGCTGAAGAATTCACTAAAAACTCCTCACCTCAACATCACGACTCTACTTTCCAAGACTTTAAAAAGGAAACAGAAAAAGAAAAACTTAATTTCATCTCAAACAACTCAGAAAAATACAATGCACAATTCAAAATATCTGAACTTAAAAGAGCCCGAAACAAAAGCAAGGACACTGCTACCGGACCAGACAAAATCCACTACCATTTCTTAAAACAGCTCCCAGAAACTTCACTAAACACTCTACTAAACATACTCAACAACATTTGGTACATGGGACACTTCCCCAACTCCTGGCGAGAAGCACAATCATACCAATTCCAAAACCAGACAAAGATCTCTCAACTCCAACAAATTACCGACCTATGTCACTAACCAGCTGCATCTGTAAAATCATGGAACGGTTAGTGAATGATCGCCTCATATGGATTAAAAAAAAAAAAAAAAAAAAATACTCAACAAGCATCAATTGGATACAGGAAAAAAAGAAACACCATTAATCAACTGGTTAAAATAGAAGCATTCATATGCGACGGTCTCATCAGAGGGCACTATTTGCTGTCGGTCTTTTTCGATCTGGAGAAAGCATACGACACCACATTGAAATATGGCATAATGAAAGATTTATATACCCTGGGCATCAGAGGCAGAATGCCTATATTTATACAAAACTTTCTTAAAGATCGAACATTTAAAGTGCACCTGGGACGGGAGAAATCTGATCTATATAAACAGGAGATGGGAGTACCCCAGGGAAGCATTTTATCTGTCGTACTCTTCCTCCTGAAAATAAACAACAGGCAAAGTAGTAACTCCAAACATCGATAAATCTCTCTTTGTAGATGACTTTTCAATAATCTGCCATCCCCTAATATGCCAACAATTGAAAAAAAAATGCAAGAATGCCTCAACAAAATTGAAAAATGGACTAACGAAAATGGGTTCATCTTCTCCAAAACCAAAACAGTCTGCCTGCATTTCTGAAAAAAAAAAGAATATCACCACAATCTACTACTTAAAATTAATAACAATACAATACCAATTGCATACAAAATAAAATATCTGGGTATAATCCTAGATAACAAACTCAACTTCAGAGCACATATAGACAAACAAAAAAAAATGCCAAAAAGCACTGAACATTCTCAAAATTATTTCTCACACAAACTGGGGAGCAGACAAAAAAAACATGCTCTTATTATACAGAGCACTTATAAGACCTAAATTTGACTATGGCTGCATCATTTACAATTCAGCTAGAAAATCATACCTAAATAAATTAAAAAACATACACAATCAAACCCTTAGACTTTGTCTAGGGGCCTTCCAAACTTCCCCCATTCTTAGTCTACACACTGAAGCAAATGAACTCCCCATCCACCTGAGATGGGAAAAACTCACTCCAATACACCGTAAAACTCAGAAGTACCTCTGATGAACCTGCTTACGAAAAAGTATTCATACCAAAATACGAACATTTCTACACAAGTAAACCTACAACAATCAAACCTCTAAGACACTGTCTCCAAATAGATATCCAAGAACGGTATGAAAACCCCAAAAATATTCTAACCCACAAAATAGAAAGAATTCCGCCATGGATAATTCTAGAACCACATATTGATATGACATTAAAAACATCTAAAAAACACAAACAATCAAATATACCAAAGCAAATTTTTAGAACTCCGGGACAAATACCTCTCTCACAAAACCATCTACACAGATGGCTAAAAAATAACGGAAAGAGTGGGAGCAGCAGCAAAGATGCAAGGTACCCACAAGCAAATTAGATTACCAGATGGTGTATCGATTTACACTGCAGAATTACAAGTCATCAAGATGGCACTAGAATTGGTCCAGGAATCTAACAAAAACAAATTCATCATTTTCAGCAATTCCATGTCCAGCCTAATTGCTTTAAAAGAAAGAAATATAAACCACCCGTTCATCCAGGAAATCATGAAAATATACAAACACCAAATGGAAAACAAAGAAATAATATTAGCATGGGTCCCAAATCATGTTGGCATAAGAGGAAATTCAGAAGCCGACAAACTGGCTAAAGACGCAACAAATCTGATGCCAGCAAACATAAGGATCCCATACACAGATAGAAAAAACAAAATTAACTCGTATATTAGAACCAAATGGCAAAAACTATGGGACGAGCAACAGAACAGCAAACTTAAAGAGATTCACCCAAATGTTGGGCAAGACAGAGAAACAATACCAAAACGAAATTTAGACACTAAATTCACCAGAATCTGAATTGGTCATACAAGACTTACTCATGAATACCTTCTGAAAGCAGAAATCGCACCTCAATGCAGAACATGTGATCATCAACTAACTATAAAACACATATTAATGGATTGCAAAAAATATGAAAATACCCGTAGGAAATACTTTAATGAACATAACCTAAAAACATTATTTGAAAAAGTGACACCTTACAAAATATTGTATTTTCTAAAAAAAATAAACCTTTTGGAACTTATCTAAAAATTCAGTACAAAAGAGACAAAACAATCAAAATTGAAATTTAGGCCCTAAAACAGAGGCAACAAGATTCATCTATCCATAAACAATTCAAAATACCAAAGCTCTTAACTAATGACTATAAATGACCCACTGACTCAAATGAAGGATATTTCCTTCTACATTCATGGCATGAAATGACCCAAAAAGGATTAGGGTGCCATTAAGCAATATCTTACCTTACTCAGTTCTAAAGAAACTTCAGTTTTAATGAATTACAAGATTTATTAAATTAGAAGTAAATATTTAAAATTATAAACACCTGTAGTGAAACGTGGGAATAGGGATTACAAAAAAAAGTGCTAAATTAATAAAAGGAATAAATATGTCAATTATAAAAATAGTTTGTAATGTTTTGATTGAACTAATTTACTAGAAAGAAGAATGAGGAGAGATTTTGATGAAAAATTCAAACTATTTTTTTTTTTTAATATTTCTTTTACTTATATTTACCCCAAAACAAGGCAGATTGTCACTGAGATGTTTGTGAATTAGGAACCATGCCTACAGGGATACTCTAAGTAGGTGGTTAAACAGCGAGATGTCTGTTCACATTACATTTAAATTTCTGCATGTTAGTACAGTAGGGTAAGCAAGAAACAGGGAGTTCCAAAGTCTAGCAGTTTGAGGGAAGAAACTATTAGAGTAAAAGGATTTCTGGCATCTGGGGACCTCTATTTTATGGGATATTTAAATTTGGAACATGCATTTTTAATATCCCTCTTCAAACTAACTTGATTGGAAAAAAAGATTTTAAAAAAAAGAAGCCAATTCTGCCACAGAATTAGACTGTTTTTTTATAGAGTAATATACTTTTGTAGTTAATTACTTGAGTTAAAAATTAGTATAGAATACTAAGTAATAATAAACTGGATGAATTCAGAAATAATGCTAGAAGAATGAATTTACAAGGACATTTTTTTGGAGTCTATCTGATGAAATGTTTAAGAATTCAATCTTTATATTCCTATTATATATTCTGTGAGATTGTAGGCAATTGAGATATACAGACATCATCATCATCATCATCCGGTTTTGGTATTTATGGTGCTGCAAATGTCCCAGGCCCTGGGGTGGGCAACACCAGGCAACATCTCACGTCTGCTCTTCATGCAATTCGATCTAAAGGGTTAATACTAGTCATGTTGCAAGCAAACAAATTACCTAGTACACACTCAATCTTGGTCTTCAACACATCGTTATGCCTGAAGTATCCATGCGTGTTATTGAGTTGATGCAAGAAGTAAATAGCCATCATCGTTATAATTAATAATGAAGACTGCTATCAGAGGGTCCTGATCGACCTAAGCAAGATGATGTTGATTTATTTTTCCATCTCTGATGAATTTAGAGTTGAAAGTAGAATCCTGAGGTTTGCAGCAATTTGACATTAATTAAATCCACCTTCAATTGACCTTATAATATGGTTCCTCTGAAACAGAATTATAATTCTTATTTGGTCCATGCCATACTTAAAAGGTAATACACAATAGATATTTTGATAACTGAAACACAAAAAAATGTCAATTAGTATAAAATACTGACATTTCAAACTTTTACTCCTGCTTTGTACAGTTCCAGGTGCTGGCTATCGATGAAGGAGGCAGCAACTTTAAGCATTAATCAATTATGTTTGTGGTGTGTGATACTATCTCTCCCTCTTCGAAACACGGAGAATGTTAGGAAATGATTCACTAAAATGCACAAAGTCAGTAGGATGAATAGTCGGAAATAGGATGAATAGTCAGCTGGGAGTGGATGATAGGGCGAGCGCCAAAGTAGTCAGTTTCTATTGATCAGAAGTGATGGTGACTGAAACAAAAGACCGGACATAGGATTTCTGGTCTTAGTTTATGACAGTTTTTAGTTTTTTGGTAGTTTTTGATTCGGAGAGAAGATGACCAGATTGGAGCAGGTCAAGCTGGACAAACAATTTATCTCAGTTGGGTCTTAGTTAATATACTAGAACTTAACTAAGATGTGGACATTATTACGCACACACAATTTTATACACAGTGTTTGTGTTCTCTCTTGAAAGTTTGTGTTTTGTTTTTTGTATACTTGGAAACCAGTACTTGTTGCACCCTCGGTGATCACCAAGCTGACATGGCTAGAACAGAAGATGAAGACTAACAGAAAATCACGGTACCGAGCATTGGGGGTCGGCGGTTGTCGAGGGAGCCAAAATGGTTCTACAGGGTGTCTATTTACTTCTTGCATGTCTGTGTATAGATGCAATAAAGCATTGAAAAAAAAATAAGCAACATTTTTATATCGCAATAAAATTCCTTTACATTCAAACACTGAACTATTTACATCACCTGTTCCTATTCGGATATTAATTAGTTGAATTATTTTTGAGCAGAGTATGAAAATGTACTGGCTGTAACTCTTCTGATTGAGACGTTTCGTGTTTAATACATCCTCCCACCACTTCTCATCTCACCACTCTACATTGTCACACACAGATGGATGGATAGAGATGCTTTATATTGAAGGTTGGGTATTTTAATTTGTTTAAAATTATTATTTTTCCATTTAAATGTGTTTCTAAGCATTCAAGAACAGACAGGGAAAAGGGTTGTCTGGTGAGGTCAAAAAGTCAAATGTGAGAAAACGTGTGAATGGAAAAAGAGAAAGGGAAAAAAGCGTAAATCACATAGAGTGAAGTCATCGAAACAGTTAAAGATTTTCTAAGAGAAAACGGTGTAGCAGTCACATGATTGAGATTTATTTCCTTTTGTATTTAAATGTAATCGCTCTCGTAGTGATTAATGTGGTTCGGTTGTCTAAAAAAGGCATGTCCAAACTTGTGTAGAAATACATTGGCCGATTGGAACACTTCTGCGCATGCTTGCTTTTTCGCATTCTTGACCGGCTCCATTTGTGCCTAATATGAACAGATCCATCCGAGATGCCAACATGACAAGACGTCACAATTCCTGACTCGTCTCTCGGCATAGCTTAAATGGAAGGCGAGCCCAAAAACCGAGACTAAAGACCTGTACTCAGTTACATTTTTCTAAAACATGCCGGTTGAACCAAACTGTCTTGCTGACTTATATTCTTGTGTGGCTAACTCCTTATAGTTCCTGTTCCTATGTTGATGAAACTGTTAGATAAAATAATATAAATTGTAGAGAAGATGTTTGTCTTGTTAACTAGAACTCTGGTGATCCTTTTTTCTTCATCATCCAAAACAAGCTCAGACGTTACTACAAAATGGCTATCTCCAACAAGCATCTCAACCTCACCAAATCCTCTACAATGGACTGAGAAGCGAGTCGAAGTTGATGTAAATAAAATATGTTCTTAAAAATGAGTAGTTAAAATAAACTGAGACTGTCTCTCTCCTTCTTCCACCATGCCAACTTATCAGAACCCAAATAAAGGAACAAGCTGTCAATCTGAAAATCATCTCAGAGTTTGTTACCTGAATTTTTGAGATGAAGATTGATAATTTGTATTATTTGGACTACTATTCTCATCTTGGATGTGATTCTCATGTTTCGACCGATGTTACCTCCAATCTTCTTTCAGATGTCAAACTCTGGAATCTGTACTAAATTTCTAACGGAACCCTTCATTTAATCCACGAGAATAACTTGCTCTCATTCTGTCAGCCATGATTGGGGATAAATCTTAAGTAATTTGTAATTGTATTCTTAGTATCCCGAAGTCGATAAGACACACCTGAAGAAGGTCACATCGGCTGAAATGTTATGAGAATAACATTCAAAATGAGAAGAGTAGTCTGAATAATCCAAATAATACAAAAGCTTTGAAGTTTTCTAACCCTCTTTAAAACTCTTAAATATAGTGAGGAATTATATGAAAATGATAGGACGGATGTGTAATGTGAGCCTGAAAGACAGACTTATATCTGATCTCAGTAAAATATTCAATCTAGACAGAATAGGGAGATGTATGCAGAACGAGAGAGTAGGTTGGATTGGTTACATTGAAAGAATGGATGACAGTACTTGGGTTAGCAGATGTAGAACAGTTAAAGTAGCAGTCATTTGGCAGAGGAAGGCCAAGGAAAATATAGGAGGAAGTTATAAGGATGGATTTGGGATAAATAAAAACCTGGTCAGAGATAGGTTCGTTTGGAAGTAAATTTCTTAAAGTCGTCCCACACATGCAAAACGAACCTTAAACCAAATACAATAATGATGACTTCTACTCAGTTATGGCTGATCGAATGAGAACAATCTACTTCCGTGGAGGAAATAGTGAAATGTAATCAGGGTAAAATTGATTTCTGATGACCGATTGGACAGGGTCAAATATACTTTTATGTAACAGTCTTAAATTTTGAATCTGCTTGTGCGAACGTTTCTGTGAAAGTTGGGGAGGGATTAGGTGAATGTGTATATTAAATTTGTGACCGAAATATGGGCCGGGGGTCTAGCTTACATGGGGGTGGTTAAAATATAATATATATTGAAAAAGAAGAATTAAATTAATATTTAAAGTGAAGTATGAATATATTTAGTGCTCATTCTTATAGAATATTTTATTTTAGGAAATTGTTTTCAGAGAAATAATTTTTTTTATAATTAATTATTGAAATGAGATCATTGATAAAAGGAAGAGATGCCCAAATATATACTCTCCTAAATTGGTTATTTTTTATTTATTAATTTTTGAAATTAAAAAAATTTTTTTTGTATTTTTTAAAAATTTAAAATACATTTAAATTTATTTAAAAAAATGTTTTTAATTAAAAAATTTTTTTTCTACTTTATTAAAAGTTTTCTATTATAAAAATATGTATTTTATCTTTTTTTTTCGGTGTCAGCTGTTTCATGTGAATATGCGACCATTGTTCAACGGCTCCTGGACCATCATGCTGACCCTTCTATTAAGTGTAACGAGGGAGAGACGCCTGCAGATGTGACTGATAATCAAACCATTCTTAATTTGCTTCCTTCCTGGCATCTGTGAATACCTGCAATGGCAATGGTGGGAGAGGGCAACAGATACTGCAAAGTGGACATTCTTATTAGCAGAATCAAAGAAAAAAAATTACAGCCAATCACAAGGAGCAATTTAATTTTAAAAAAAGAAAAAAGAAATTTTAATTATAAAACTGGTCGAAATATTCCGTTTTCGATTTTTATAAGCTTGGCCAATAAATTTTTTTTTTTATTGGTGGGTCGATGGAGATGTTTGTTTTTAGTCTTATTTTGAGTTTTTTTTCTCAAAAATAATTCGCCATTGATTATTTAAAAAAAAATTCTTTGGTTATATTTCTTTTGGTTGGTTTTTGTTTCATATTTTCTCTTTAATTTTTTTATATGCTCTTTTTTTTGTATTAGATTTTATTTTCCTTCAATTTGTACTTAGTATTTATTTTAATTTTTTTACTTTAATATTTGTTTTTAATCCAGTGTTATTGCATTTTATGTTTGTAAAACAAAGCCAGATACGTGTGGCCCTCATGGTTTCTGTGGCTTTAAAAGTCTCTGAAAGTATAGAAGATTGAACTTTCTTTGTCAAAGACAGAAAACCTTCCAGTGTTGCCCTTTTCTTGATATTATAAAGAAAACTTCAGCTTTTGTGTTTAAAGTTACACTTTTGGACCGTATCAAAAAGAAATGCAAAATGCTTTCTCCATTTTTTTTTTATCTGATTCAAAATGTTACTTAAAAAAGAAAATGTTATCTGATATAATAAAATGAATCAAGTCTCTTTGATTCAATTACCTCAATTGAAATCTTCATTTAAGATAAGTTCTTCTTTTTATTCTTTAAGCTATTTTAGAGAAGGCAATTCATGTCGGTAAAAATTGTTCCAAGAGATGTTCTTTTATCTGACATTCATCATGGTTAAGAACATTAACAACTCAATCAACAGAAAACGTTCAAACCTCATCAGATCTCTTGTGTTCGCTAAAACAATTGGAAGAGATGAACCCGCACCTCCCCAAGCTATGGGTAAAATAGCCATCTTTAATAAACTATTTACAATAGTTTTTTTTTGATAGTTTATACGACACATATTACACTGCCCACCCCCCCCCCCGCCCCCCACCCCCCAAAAAAAATTACATACAGATTCATGAGTTTGACAAGACACACATGAAGAAGGTCACAAGTTACATTGGCCATAATGTTGTAGGAATAACATCCAAGATGAGAACAGTAGTCCGAAAGATACAAATCTAATTATAATGGAGATTATGTATCTGTCTGTCTGAAGCCGAAACTATATTATTAGTTTTGATCGCTCTCTTTTTATATCTACTTATCAGCTCCTATGTATACCCATTCCAAAACTTTCGCAAACATCACACGTCTTTCAAATTTACATAATTAATTTGTTTTAAAGCTTCTAATAAATTAATATTCGCAAATATATTCATGGTTGTTTTATTCAGATTTCCAGATGTATTTAAAATATTTTCCTCAATAACAATCTTAATAAAAATTATAAGTAGAATTAAAGACATTGTTTTTTTGTTTTTTTAAATCTATATAATTGAGTTACGTAATTAAATTAGGTTGTAATGAAACATGATGGAACAGCCGGCAGCCATTCCAACATTTGGTTACCCACCCTCTGATTATTTGAATGCACAGAAAGTTCTATTTCAAGAAAGAGAGGGAGAGAGAGCAATTAAATAAAACAACTAGCAAAAATATGCGACCGGAGGGAGCATATATTTGCTAGTTGAACTAATTATGTTGTCTAATGTTTATCAAATTCAAATTTTTCTTTTCCGTTCAAAGTTAAAAATGATCTTTAATTTGTGCGTTCCATATTTAGTCGGACAATCTGCATGTTTACAATTCTTCCAAAAGATGACGGAACTTAGGCAGTTATTTTTTTAGCTTTTGACTAAGATGGAGTACTGTTATTACATCTGGGGAGGTGCCGCTTGGAGCACTCTTTCCTGCCTTGACAGAATACAAAACTGACTTTGAAATCTAGTGGGGAATGTCCTCTTCTCTTCCCTACAGTCTCTTTCTCACGAAAGAGACGTTGCTAGTCTTTCTCTACTCTATCGTTATTTTCATCGTAGCTGCTCGGATGAGCTCCAATCTCTGGTTCCCTATGTAAAAAATTTGCAACTTGTCTAACTACAACCACTGTAAATAATTTTCCTTGTTTCCTCTGTGTAGCTAAAACTAAACGGAACTTCCATGAGCAAAGTTTCTTTCCAAGAACTACCTGTTTGTAGGGATGCTTCCACGCTGACTACAGCATCGTTGTTTTCAAATCCAATGTTAACAAATTCTTGTTGAACCGTCCTCTTAAATAATCAGATTCTGCCCAGTTTATACGATTGTTGCTAATTCTAACGGTGTTGTTTCAGTATCCATCAGAAAAACTCATTAACCCTTACCCTTGAGTGGGCTTTGAGCCTTGATAAGCAGTCATTCATTAATACATAAAAAAAAATATTTATCTCAGTCTGACTTACATAAGTTTTTCAAATTTTTAAAAGAATAATCAACAGATCACATTTAAAGCTATATTGTGAAATTTTAAAAGTTGGGCCTAAATAGCATTTACGCTAACTCAAACTTTGATTCTGACTAGCTAATTTTCATTTGTTATCGTTGTACCATGTTATTGGAACTATAATAACATACTTTGATACAGTTTATTTAAAAATGTATTTGATCCCACCCGGACAACTGTTAATATGGAAGCATTTTTCAAGTATGACCGTAAAATCAAAAACTTATATTTTTATTGAAGACTATAAAAAAAAAGAGTTGTCTCCCTTACAACTAAAATTTTATTTATTTTTTGCGTAAGCTTAAAAAATGTGCATATAGATAAAAATTAAAAACTAAAATAACTTTACTGCAACACTGGTAGATACAGTTACTATTTGATAACATAGACAACATTCGTTAATTCAAGCATAATAGCACATAACTGGAATAATGTTTACTTTAGTCTATTTTGAACTATCCTTACAGGAGTGTTTGGTTGGTATAATGGATTTCCATTGCATACTATGCAATCATCTATACCAATCATCTATACTGAGTTCAAATCCTATAACATCTATTGCGTTCAATTATGTACTAATACTATTGCGACGTTGAGCCTGGCCAGTACAAGAGAGCTGAATATTTAGAAATACTAGGCGCTGTATGTTATCTCCCCTAACCGGGATATACATGCTGACTGGGGACCGCATGTGAATTTGTATTCCCCATAAACTTCCACTTTCAGTGGAAGGTAGAATGCCCAATGCTGTGCGAATACCACAGAAAGTCGTTTATCAGTCGTTCATTCACTATTGGGAAAGGTATGAGTCCATTATTTTTTGCTTTATTATTGGTAAAACCAAATGCCTCGTTGTCACTACTTCATCCCCCGGTCACCTTTAAACCATATTTTACTTTCATCACTGGAACCTGATTGGAATGAATCGTTGACTATAGCAAATGGAATTTAAAAAATATGAATTAATTCCATTATTCAAGTTGCCCCGAGGAAGAGCATCCTACATGATCACCTGTAGTGCTTATTCTGTCTCTCTCACTAACTGAATTAATTTAACTATTTAAAAAAATACTCCCTTCCACTCCTCGTTCCTATAACATGTGATGTTGTTTGACCAATCACAGCTTCCCATCATCTCTTTCATAACTATTTTAACACTGGTGAATGTCAGTTTAAAGAATATCTCAGTTTTGCTAATATAGATCGATCACTTTTAATATGAAATATTTTGCTGAAAAAAAATTACACTGATTCACATAATTCTAAATAAACCTTTTTCTTTCACACATTTTCTTTTTTTTTTCTTATAAAAATCAATCCTAATTCTTAGCAAGCAAGATTCACAAATTATTTATTGCTGAAAAATGATATAAGTTAATTCCCCTCCCCAAACTGAATAGGTGTATTCCAAGGAGCAGTGAGTGGGCTTGTCTCCTCCTCCTGCCAAGATAGATTTGACTTTTCTGCTGGCTTTGGGTGCTGCAAGTGTCTCAGACTCCAGCATTTCATACCTGCTATCCATGACACTCGATCCAAAAGGGTGACAGCAGTCAGGTTGCAATCAATCATATCACTTCTTTTACACTCGACCCAAGTCTTCCTTCGTCTACTATGCTTCCTAGTGCCTGAAATATCCATGCGTGTTATGGAGTTGAGGCAGTATGCTGTACATGGCCGAATTACTTGAGATGCTAAGTGCATAAGGCATCCATAATCCCACCAGTACCAAGTTTCTGATGAAGCACGGTTGATGGGATCCTTTCTTCCAGATTCCAACCGCACATCCACCTGATCATGGCATGATCATTATCCCAAAGCTGTTGCCGATCAAAAATGCTTGAGGCCCATGTCTCACTGCCATACAAGATAGCAGAGTGTGTACAAGCTGAAAAGAGTTTGTCCTGAATCTTGAAGGAAATGTTTCTAAATGTAAGAATTGGCGGCAGCTTCTTGAACCTTCGCCGAAATTTGCAGAGATTTCATCTCAGCACTTAATGTTCTACTGCCTAGGGGAATTTTTATCACTTTTCACCCAGACTGTTATCCATGCTTTTATTAGAATAGTTAACATTCTGTTTCCTATATGTCATTTTATGAGATTGCTTAGAACCTTCCACCCATCAATTCTATCAATAATCACAGCATTTTTTTTTTTTTTTTAAAGTTAAAAAAAAAAAAAAAAAGACTTACTTAAATATACACCCACGTTCTCATCGACAAAAGTATCAATATTATTTGTATGAAATTTAAAATAGACAATTTTTCCTGTGATCATTTTTAAAAAAAAATTTTAATCAATAATTGTGTTAATACAATAAAAATAATTTTGTTTTACAGTGATAGAAAACAATTTAACGTTTTAAGTAAATGTATAAATGTGTGTGTATATGTGATGAGGAGGAATGTAATAATAGCATGTAATATTTGTTTTATTTGAGAAGTATACAATTCTGAGTGATTGGATCTTCATACCCAGAGTTTCATAGGCAGTCTACAACTGAGAGCTGAGCCTACTTCAAAATGTATACCCCTCAATCATCAGGTGAAATCAGAAGACAGGACCTGTTTTCCCCAATTCTACCATTGGATTTCACCTGACGATTGTCTAATCATCAAATAAAAATAAAATATATATATATATATATATAGAGAGAGAGAGAGATAGTAGCTATTTCACAATAGGTTCCATCTACTAAAAGTTTTCACTTTGGTTTATTTTGATCCTATATATATATATATATATATATATATATATATAATGTTTCAATTCTTATCATACTTTCAATATAATCGTTATATTTTCCTCTAGGAGAGATTTTGTTTTCTTTAACAATAACTCAAACTCAAATAATTTATATAATTTTTTTAAAATAATTGAAGCAAAAGTTTTTATCTTTACAAAATTGGCTTTACCTTCTGATGAGAAGAATAGTTTTTCTTTGAAAAGTTTAGATTTAAAGGATACTTATAGATTCATTATATACTTGGTTGCATTTTAAGAAAATATGAGAATAAATTTGTTAACTATCTAACAATATATTTGCTTATTTTCACTCTGATTTTACTAATATATATATATATATATATATGTGTGTTAGATCAACGAAGGATAGAGAAATTTCTGTAGGAAATCTTGAGTCAGTGAGCTCAATGTAAAACAGAGCAAGAATAGAAGTTAAGAAATAACTCAGACCAACATTCTAGCCATTTCACGTTATAATTTTATTTCTCGACAGGACGAGAATCATCAGACGTGGTACGATGGTTGGTGCTTAGGAATTTTTTTAACCTCTCTCTCTCTCATTTATTTATTTATATTTATATATATATATATATAAACTGTGTCCATCGCTTTATTGCAGATTACAAAATAATCAATATTTCAGTAAATATAAGTTATAAAAAGCTGAAAATTACACCATCCAAGGACTGTATTAAGGTGAGATAAATCCTAAAATTTCATTAAAATTCATGTCATATTTAAAAAGTTATGTTATTTTTTTAATATTCAAGGAATTTTCACCGTCCATTGCTTTATTGCAGGTCTCATAAAATGCCAAAAAAGGACGTTTAACAGCTACCGAGAAGCAGAGGATTATTGCAGGACTAGCAGAAGGACTCTCGATCATAAATTTAGCCACAAAACTAAAAAGGGATCCCCGAACTTTAGCTACATTCGTCAAGAACCCCAACATCAAGTCCAGGAAAGATAAGGGCACAAGGAGGAACCTTTCTGATCGGGATCTTCGAAAAATTCGTAGAGAGATTGTGCGCAACCCAAACAGCACCAGTGCAACAATTTTTGCGAGGGCTGGAGTAATACCAAGGTCCAGACAAGCCCGATGCAATGTACTGAATGAAATGGCAAGGAACATCAAACCTATTCCAAGGCCTCCATTGAGCCAAACCCACAAAGAAAAACGATTGGCTTGGGCACAAAAATATATGAAAATGGATTGCCAAAATGTTCTGTTTACAGATGAGGCTCGTGCTACCCTTGATGGACCGGACGGATGGGCCAAAGTTTGGAATCCAAATGGAACTCCAACGCCTTATAGATTTCGTCACCAACAGAGAGGTGGAGGCATAATGTTTTGGGCGGGAATTATTGGGGATAAGCCATGTGGACCATTCCGAGTGCCAGAAGGTGTCAAGCTCACCAGCAATGCCTACACTGCCTTTCTAAATGAGAATTTGTAACCATGGCTAGATGATCTTCCCTTGTCACGTCGTTTTAAGATTATTTTTATGCATGACAATGCCCCATCTCATGCTGCTAGGGCAACTACATCCTTCCTTGGATCTCAGGGCTTTGTTGGAGAAACCCTCATGTCCTGGCCACCGTGTTCTCCGGACCTTAACCCCATCGAACACCTATGGTCAATATTGAAACGAGGAGTTTATGAGGGAGGAGAGCAGTTTTCTTCGAAGGATGCCCTTTGGAACAAAATAGTCGACGTTGCCAGAACCATTACTCCATCTCAGATCAAACAATTGACCTCCTCGGTGGACAAAAGGTTGTTTAATGTAATTTCAAAACATGGGGGATATGTGGACAAATAATTCGTTTGTTTGACACTTAGCCCTCGGGATGTGCCTTTGTTTTTGTTAATTTTCCCCAGAAAATGTGTTCAATATAAATTTATGATGCTTTGGTATTGTTTTATTGAGCTAAAACATTATCTTAGAAGACTTGCAATAAAGCGATTGACGGTGAAAATTCCTTGAATATTAAAAAAATAACATAACTTTTTAAATATGACATGAAATTTTAGGATTTATCTCACCTTAATAGAGTCCTTGGATGGTGTAATTTTCAGCTTTTTATAACTTATATTTACTGAAATATTGATTATTTTGTAATCTGCAATAAAGCGATGGACACAGTTTATATATATATATATATATATATATATATATATATATATATATATATAGATAAGTTAATTACATTGAAGAAAAATACATATCCCCCCCAACAGGATTCAAACCTGTGTTTACGAAGGGGCATTTAATAGTTAAAGAGAGCATTCTGGTTGACCTATGGGAATGGGTCAGAGCCAGACCTGAATAATACCAAAGGAACTATATTGTCTCCATATTAATCAGGCCACCTTCGAATACTGTCTGACTGACTATTGTAGCTGAGTAGGTTAAAGAGTGTCTTCTGGGTAGAATAGTCTCTTTTTGGATGCAAATTTGATTCCTTACAGAAGATCTGCAATTTCTTTCAAAGGTATTTTTCAGATTATTCGGACTGCAGCTTGTATGTTAGCTATATATAAAATGTGTTTGGAGGCGAAAAATAATGAATTCCTTCGAATTTGACAAATAAAAAATAGCTTTATGGAAAACTTAAAGTCATGTAAAATTATAGGTGTTATTATAATTTAAATTTTAATATTTCGAGCAGTCCTCCACTCTTTATCAAACAATGTATTCTTTGATAAAGAATTAATGCAAATGAAACTGTTGTGAAAAACTCAATATTTTCAACTTTGTGTAACATTCACTTTTGGTCTTAACATGCGAGTCAGTTCACACACAATCGCTAGCTGTATATATATATATATATATATATATATATGTAGTTTAGGAGGAATAAATACATAGAGCTCAATTATGTTTGTAAAGGTGTAGTATATCTATACACTGATAATTCGATTGTCATCTTGATACTAGCAGTTATAAAAGATGCGGTAAATCCGACCTGTTGGATTTGGGAAATCATTATAGTATCATCCTCAGTCAGCAAAGTGAAGAATATTGAATATACAAATATTTATAAACATTTAATAGCTAATGAATGTAGTTTTAACGTGTGGAAACGATTTGTAAGATTCTTTTAAACGATATAAAATCTCTTAAAAATCGTTTCTACAAGTTAAAACTAGCTGAGTTTTATATAAATTATGCATTCATTTTGTTTACAAGTTCTCGAGTGTTAACTATTTTGTGCACTTTGATCCTAGCCCAAAGGCCGAGAACTCTCGGCTTTTATTAGGTATTTTTGAAATTTTGTGTCCATCAAGATTAATTTTTTGAATGGATATGTCTTATAGTCTGATGATTGGTCCTGCATTCTAAATCATACATGAAATTAGAACTATGTCTCACATTCAGCTTCAGACCGTAGGATACAATCCAATGTTAAGACATTTTTGTTTTTACTGTTTTTTTTATTTGTTTTTTCTTAATATAAAACGATACAGTGCCTATAGATTGTTCCTATTGTTTGTTTTATTGAAGCATAAGGCCAATAAGTGCCTTTGAAAAGTGCTTAACTCTTTTGGATATTTGCCTATTAAATTTGCACGTGTAGCTCGGTCTGCTAGCATTTTTGTTGCATCTTTTTGTAATTGGTCATGTCAGCCATATTTGTTCATTCCTTCATGGAATTAGAGGATTTCATAACGAAAATTCATATTATTTAGGACCAAAAGAAATGCTATTTTATTATTTTTATACTATGAATGCTTATCTCAAATAACTGAAAAAAGAAAAAAGAAAAGTTATTACATTCTTTTTTCTTTCATTATTGATAATAAAAAAAAATGTTTTTTTGAATTAATATTTAGAATGTGAGTCATAAATGTTTGCTGTCATCCCACCCCAATCAGAATTAGATATGACAAATGCCTTCAACACGGTGCGCAGAGATCATTTTCTTAATGTGTGCCATCGTCGGGTCCCTAACATCTACCGTCTTGCCCACACAGCTTACGCTGAACCCAGTCTCTTATTGTGCGGAAACAACTCTATCACGTCGGCTACAGGCGTCCAGCAAGGCGACCCAATGGGCCCCCTCCTTTTTTCTCTGGCCGTCAACAATATTGCCCAATCTTCCCCGTCACTGATCAACATTTGGTATCTTGACGACGCCACTTTAGGCGGCTCTATCGATTCGGTGCTCCACAACATTGAATGGATCGTCCCAGCTCTGGCTGAAATTGGTTTGTTAGTTAACCCTAACAAATCTGAAATAATCAACTTGAACTGTTCCACTGTGGAGTTTCAACAGGGAATAGATGTCCTACGACTCGCCCTGGGATCTGTCTCAATAACTGAACGGGACAAGACAATAATTCTTGGGTCGCCTATCAGCTCTAAAGGTGTAGCTGCATCCCTACAAGACAAGTCTACAAAGCTAGAGTCTATGGCAGAGCGCCTCAACATGATCGACGCTCATGCGGCACTGTTCCTGCTGCAAAACTGTTTTGCAATGCCCAGACTTCTATTCACACTGAAAAGTGCTCCATGTTACAACAAAGTCAAACTTCTGGAAAATTTCGACAAAATTTTACGTCGCTCGGCCAGTGAAATTTGTAATGTAAATTTTGACGACACCAGTTGGCACCAGGCCACATTGTCGTTTCGGTTCGGTGGCCTTGGTTTGCGCTCTGCAACCAGTACTGCGCTGCCGGCATATGCTTTCTCAACTCCTGCTTCGGCAGGTCTCGTTGACGAGATTCTCTCCTCATATCTCGAATCCCCGTCTTCAGATCTTTTATCAGAAAATAATATTTCTAATTAGTAATTTTTTTTAATATAAATTTTTTTTAAATTTTTGTTTTAATATGCAGTGTTTGCTGATTTTTATAATTATTTTCTAAATTTACTACTACTAAAACTTTGGACGTTTGTATTTTGGATGACATCATAAATCTATCATTCACCCCTTTATGACGTCATCTGTGTAAGTGGAAAACATAAAGGAAATAAAACTTAATGTCACTATCGCCAATAAAAACAATTACAAAAATACATAACTTAAATATTTAGGTGATAAAAATCGTACATGTTTCTGTCCAAGGCGTCATGGTCCGGTGGTAAAACTCCAAACTATAGATAATGATGTTGAAGGTTCGATCCTTGTCCAAGTTAGCCATGCTGATGATGCCTGATAGCCAGAAACAGTGTTCATGGATTACTTTTATGTACGTATAAAATTAATAAAAATATTAACGAAAAATACGTCCTATAAAGTTAAGTGCGACTAAAAATGCAATCTTCTGCATTACTCTTTATCATTTAGGAAGTGAGAAACATAAGAGAAATAAAACTGAATGCTACTATCACCAATAAAAACAATTACAAAAATACATAACTTATGTGTATACATATATATATATATATATATATATATATATTAGTCTTGGAAGTTTTTTTAACCTTCAAAACTGAAAAAAAAAAAAATTTTATATATATATTTTATATTATTTTTATATATATATATATATATATATATATATATGATAATTATGGAAATAATAATCCAATGAAAAAACCGAAAATGGTTTATATATTTATCAACATTTCGTCTTTATTTCAAGATTTTCTCAAGATGGCTGATTTTAAGAAAAACATAAGTCAATATTTCAAAAATATGTGAGACGTCTACGATGTGAAAAGAATGTTTTTGTTCTTTTTTTTTTGTTTGTCGAACCAAATATAGATGTTAGAATTCAAAATATGTAGTGAATTTAATTAAGTGGAATGAATGTGTGTGTGCTTTTTTATTTTTAAATCTATGTTATATACAAAGTTTTGTTGTGAATGTGGTGTAGAATAGCTAACCTAAATCTAAATTCAAGATCTGTTCGGTTAGTATTAGTTTGCTGATTAAAGGAGATAAATTGTAGAAACCGTTACGTTGTTTAATTGTGTCCGAGTTTATGAGTGCTGATTCAAGAAGTCTTCTGCGAGATTTATTTAAAATGAATTTAATGAGTTTAGCTTGTTAAAAGAATGATCATGTTGTAATGCATGAGAGAAGAGTGCATTTAGGGATTTATATTTTTTATATCTCTTATGTTCACCAAGCCTTTTCTTCAGTTCGCGTTGAGTTTCACCAACGTATATCTGATTGCAATTATTGCATGGGACAGTATATATTCCTGCATTAGATGTGGGTGTTTTAGGAAAATGTTTTGTTTTTATGGTTTGTGATGTAGTCTATATTGTTATAATTCCTAGTTTATTTTCAATGTTGTAAATTATTGTATTATTGGTGTGGGTAGGTAAAAAGATGTCTGTTTATAAGAGAAGTGTTTGGTGTATATGATTTTTGTTTATTTTTTCCAGAAGAAATGAACATGAATATTTATAGGCAAAATGTACTGAATGTTTTGCTTATGGTTCATATCAACGAGTTTCTGCGTAGCTTACTTGCCATAAATATATTTTCATACTACTACTAAGCTATACTCACGTATTGAGCACTGTTGAAGTAAATATTGAAAATATATGTACATAATATATTTTATATATGTGTATATGCATGAAATAGAAATATAATTAATTCCTCTTTTTATAATCAGCACAGCTTAATGGAACGCCTATCTTCCTTGTTAAACCAACAGCAACTGTCACAAGTGCTATTCAACATGCTAAGAGTTCAGAACTCAAAGAGAGCTTTTTTTTGTATTTATCTCCCTTCCACAGCGGGAAGATTTGACGCAAGGTTGGGAAAGTGGGATTGAAAAGCCAGTGCCTTAGAGGAAGAGCGCTCTGGCCTACAAAAAATGCCTGGGCAGCCCCATCGGTAGAAGCACCTCAGGCGATTAGCAATAAACTAACCCCTTCTCAAAGGGTGAGAAGGCAAAACCTGGGAGGGTGCACTTCGTAGAACTGCACAAGACAATACCTCAGACCGGCGGAATCAAGGCGTAGAGGCCAAGACGCTACTGGTCTCCAGAGTGTAGCATAAAGGGAGTTAACCTCAAATAAAAAGTAACTACTCACTCAATTATTCAGTTACATGTGTCGGAAGATAAACAGGTTTATGTCAAAAATGTTTTAGCTTGCATACATCCGAGAGTGAAATTTTATCCAAGATTGCATTTTGAGTTTTTAATATCTTTGATTGTTTTTTTTGTTTTTTTAGTTAGTAGAATTTACTAAGATTAGCTGTTTCACTTTTAACTTAGTTTGGGGAACATTTTATTTATCAGACTGCTCTTTAATAACAGAAAGAAAACTGATTATGATGCATAATATATATGTTATATAATTAAAAAGCATATGGTGATACGAAAGAAACAGACAAACAGGATGGACTTTTAACTGATTGTAATATTTAATGATTTATTTTGCGATAAAAATTGAAAAAAAAATATATATATTTACCGTTCAATGGCATGGAGATTTTGTTAAAAGAAAGTTTGTTTTGATTTACGTCTTGATGGAATAGTAGTAGCGGTACTGCGTTGATAATTCTCAGTCATTTGTTTTTGATAATAAAATTGTGAGCTTTCATCGCAAATAGCCAGCTCTCGTCTGCCGAGAGAAATGAGATATTTCTAAATTGTTGGTGGGGGGGGGGGTGTTATCGATTCATTTGTCGATGGAGATAACGGATTTGTGGATAATGGTTGATTCTCGATTTGCCGAATGCTGATGTGCTGGGGATCGAACTCGGGTGTAGTTATCGATTCATTGGTCTATGAAAATAACGCATTATGGATCATCCATAGTTAATAGTTGAGCTTCGATGGCCCAGTGCAGATGAAGAAATATTTCTTGCTATGATATAGATGACCATAGATTATCTTGATTGAAAACTGGCCAGTAAGGGTTGAGGACATGTGTAACATAGAGAGTAATGATATGAGAATAATACAATAGATGTGTAATGTTAGTCTTAAAGAAAGACGATGACCTCAAAGGAAGATTAAATCTGGACAGAAGATGAGACTGTTGGTTTGGTCATATTGAAAGAATGGATGAGAGTGCTCAGGTTACTAAATGTAGAACAGTTGAGGTAGCAGGGTCAGTTGGCAGTGGAAGGCCAATAAAAATGAGAGAAAGTGATAAGGATGTATTTGAAAGGAAGAGGGATAAAGACCTGGCCAGAGATAGATTAGATTGGAAGTCAATTTCTAAAAGCTCTCCAAAACATGCCAGCATGTAAAACAGACGTTAAAGCGAATATGACGATGATTTTAGCAGAACAGACAGTTCAGTAAAATCTGTAAATTTTATGTAAAATAATTAGAGTTTATATTTCTGAAGCATTTCTTTACCACCGTCTAACTTACCATATCTATTTAAGACCAAATCATAAGATTATAAAACATATCTGCCTGTTCGGTATCCGAAAAGGCATTGTTAAAAGTTGGTTGAAAAGTCAATTACATTTAAATAGCAACCGGCTCCCCTCCTTCTGCTAAAAATCGAACAGATATATTTTTCTTAATTCTTTAATCTGAAAAGGTGGTGTTTAATGGATATTATTTTAAAGAATTAAACAAAAAAAGTTTGCCATCATATAATACGACCACTGCACCAGATTTTCAGATTATACAAAATCTGAATAGTATAGGGAGATACGTGCAGAACAGGAGACTTGGTATGGTCATATTGAAAGAATCGATAAGAGTTCTTGGGCTAGTAGATTCAGAACAGTTGAGATAGCAGGGTTAGTTGACAGGGGTAGGCCAAGAAAAAGATGGGTGGAAGTGATAAGGACGGACTTGGGATAAATAAAGATCTGGTTAGAGATAGATTGATTATTTATTAGCCTGGAAAAGATGTCTCACACCGGCTAGCCATATCTACCGCTCATCCCCTAGTTTTTTTAAAATCTCAGTACTTGTCCAGATTAGGATCCAAGCTAAAATCGATTCCGGATGTTTACGTAGACGATCGGAAGAAGCCGAATGAAAAGTCGGTTGTCTGTGTCTAAAAAATGCAAAACTAGGCTGGATGTACAACTGGAAAAAATGTGATTTGTTACATGTAAAAAATTTTGGGGTAGAAAAATATCACTGAACAACTGTTAAAACGGTGTTAGGGTAAGGGTCATGGTTAGGGTTATACAATGTTTTTTCTGCATAATTTTTTTTTTTTCACTGAACAAGTGTTAAAACGGGGTTAGGGTTCGGGTTCGTTAAAATCCATTATCACTTTGATCAATTTTTAATTCCAATTAGTGAATTGCGCGATTCAATCAATTAAAACGTTAACTTGTCGTCTACTTATTTTCTCGCATTCTGATTGAATAAGCGCTTCGGCATTTTCTGGCCGTCTACTTAAACATCTGGAAATTACTAACGCCAAGACGATTTTAACTTGGGTCCTAATCTGGACGAGTTCCAAAATTTCTTTTTACTTTTTTTAAGCCCACTTAATACAATTTCTATCCACTCGTTCACATCTAACTCTATACGGTTATATATTGGTTAACTATCAAGTCCAATCTTATATGTTCGGACTGTGTGGCGCAAGTTTCATGAGATTCTTCCCATTTTAACCTGTCGTTCACTCTCACTTGTGACTCGGGGGTCGAGTTTACAACAGCTATGTACATAGTGCAATATTACATGCAAGTGAATACTGGGTTTTCACTAACTTGATCATTCTGAGGATGCATAGGAATAACATGGCTAAGGTTCAGTGGATTTGTGGTGTGCACCTTGATGACAGAGTTAGTTTTAACTCCATGCTATTGAGGTTGAAGGTTCCCATGGAGTCAGTCCTGCGCTTCAACTGACTACAGTGGTATGGGCATGTTGAACAAAGCTCTGATTGGATAAACAAATGTACACACATTTCAATTGAGAATAAGCGAAATAAGAAAAAGGCAGGTCGAGAAAGACTTGGAATGACTCAGTCAAAGATGACCTCAAGCAATTGCACATTGAAATCAATGTAATTGATAAAGTGTCGTAGAGAAATTCACTTTGTGCCGCCATGGCAAACATGCAACTCGCATCTGGTGTGGAAGAGACGCATTAAACAAAGAAGAAGTGCTTTCATCGACTAAAATGTTAACAACACCACACAATAAATGACCTGTCAATTTTTTTATTAAACCCTGGTCAGGAAAAACATTTCTTGCTATGTACTCAAACTTCCCCTACTTATGGCCACTTGAGACGTCTGTTCTTTCAGAAGTCTAATCTGCAAAAGAGCCTGTTCAAGCTGCCACTTATGACGTCCCTCAATATACAACACTAGTGTACACTCTCTGTCAAAAATGAGGAAAACATAATGCTTCATCAGTGTTCGCACTCGCTATTTATCTAGATATATTACTAAATAGACATTGTCATTTTTCGTTTGATATTGCCTTTCCTTCTACACTGCCATTAATCATCTTGTTTTCCTTATAAGCGAGCAGGAGTTATCTCCCTTGGACTGAACGACAAACAGTAAAATTGTTTAGTCAAAAAGTCCTTTTTAAAAACTTTTTTTCGGAATGTTTTAGAATATTATCTTTAGAACCATTTTTGTTCAAAAGAAATGAATTCTAGAATCTTGTGGTAATATTATGTATGGACTCATCCTAACAAATACTTCAATGGATTGTGCTCGGATTAACTGGCTGCTCTGGTGCAACCTCGATGTAAATACACTAGACCAACTCGACAATCAGTAAAATCCCATTCATTCACTGTGGAGATCCCCAGATGCCGGAGAGCCTTATTCTCCAATAGCTTCTTTCCTCGTGCTGCTGGCCTCTGGAACTCCCTCTCTGCTCCCTGTTTCCTCGACTGTATTAGCATGCAGAGGTTTAAAACTAATGTAAACAGACATCTCGCTACTCAGCTCCCAGCTTAGGATGACACCCAAACCTACACCCTAATTCTTAGTAGCCCCTTACGTCTACAATGGCGGCCTGCTTTATTTGGGGTGAAATATGTTTTTAAAAAAACAGTAATGACAAATAAAAAAAGTCATGTGAAGGCACGTAGGAGGAGTCGAAAAAGAGTGAATGGTTTGGAGAGATTCTCCTTCAGGTGCAAAGAGTACTATGCGATTGCTTATAACGATTGTGATTTCGTTGTTGAGATTAGAAATCGTCTGAAGAATATTTTTCGCTTTCAACAAAAATTATAGCAACGTGAAAAAATAGAGATACAAATAACAATTTTCATAAAAAATCTGTAGTTTTAATTCATGGCTATATTTACTTTTGTAGAGACGTGAGAGGCTTGTTGTATGAAGGCAAGGGTTGTTGAGTAAATATCCATCCTTCTGCTCTTGGTGGATATGAAGAAAACCTGGTTACCATCGTTTGGTTATGAGGAAAAACTTCTCTACATAAACACAACAAACATGGTCTTCCGGAAAGAGTTATGAAAACAGGAATAAAAAAAATATGTTGAGTCAGTAGACATGCATGTACTATACAAGTGAGATTGAATCAGGGTCTTTTAGTTTTATCTCACCTCTAGTCCAAGTCATGGTGAGAGGCAAGAAAGGGATATGATATCTTGTTGACTTGACTTTCAAAAACTGACTGTTGGAAAAATGCGGGAAAAGGTTTGGGCAGAAGTTGCCTGCCAAGCAATAGGTGTGCTTACCGAACAATATATAAATCACTCTGTGCAAAGAAAATAGATTGTAATTATGTAACTGCTACACTTTAAAGGTGGATGGAGGACTGCCAGGAGTTGATGGATCCATGGATGCTTTTATTTTTTAGCAGAGGTTCTGCTCCCTTTGTAAACGAAACGAAGAAGCAGCACACACCCTAGTCGGGTTGAGCCGGATTTGTTCAGAAGAAGGAAGTTTCTATGGAATATTAAATCCACAAGTGTTCCCCAGTCGAATGTATATCCTGATCAAGGGGAGATGACAACGTTCGATTTGGCAATTCTTGGTATTCCCAAATGGTCACCCATCTGGTACTGACCAGGCTCAACGTCACTTAACGTCGGTGATCTAACGAGAACCGGTGTGCAAACGTGATTATACCATATATTGCACACCTCAAAAATAAATCAAACATACTATTTTAGATGCCGTTTTGGGTTTACTATCCTAAAATTTTGTCTATTACTTTCTTAATCCATCATCATCATCATCATTATCATCAACAACAACCGGTTTATTTATTGAATCAGGCCACAAATTAATCCTCTGATGAGGGTGGGGCCTGATTGTCCAGTCTTGATCTAAGTTTTCCCCTCCATTTTTGTTTTTGATGAGGATCGACAGAATCCATACCCAAAGCTTTTCTATCACGTTTGACCACGTCCTCCCAAGACAACTTGGGTTTGTCTGCCAGAGGAGGTGGTCTTCTCTGCTGGCACATTCAACTGTCGAACTTTAGCAATCCAACCATTGTTGCACTCAACATGCCCCAACCAACACAGTTTGCTCTTCAGCATGACGTCTGCGATGCTTTCCAAGTTGACCTGCACCAGCAGAGACCCAAAAGGCATGCTCTGTTCAGGTCTCACCATACAGATCCATCTAACCATTGCCTTGTCATTACGGTACAGTTTCTTTAGTGTGCCGGCAGAGACAGCCCAGGTTTCGGAGCCATACATCAGTACACTTCTGACACATGAGGAGTATATTACGACCTCTCGTAGCTGCTGGCAGGTGTCTGTTTGTCAGAATTGGTAGCAGCTCTTTAAACTGTCTCCAAGCAGACTTGCAATGTGTAGCTGCCTCGAGTTCACAGCCTCCACCCGATAACAGCACGTCTCCAAGGTAACAGAATTCCGTCATTACTTCAAGCTTGTCGTCACCAGTATCCCCCTCCGTCAGTGATCTGCCATCTATTGGTCTTGCTGCGCCGGCACAACGGAAACACTTAAAGTGAGGATCTGTTCTGAGAGGGTCCTTTATGCCACTGCACTTTTTGTGGACCCATCTTGAACAGTGGTGCAAATGATTGAGTTGCTGCCTGTTCCTTTTAGGTATACAGCACACGGGTGTTTTCCTGTTTTCCCCAGTAAGCTGAGGTTTGGACCAGCAATCATTACCTTGGTTTTACCCATGTTGACTCTGAAACACTTCTCTTCCATCTATCCAGACGTTCCTTGAGTGATTGAATCTTCTTTAATCCATATTACTTTTAAAGGGGAGGGGGTAAGCTTAACATAAAAAATAAATCAGATATACGATTTTAGACTCTGTTTAATCTCCACTGTTTGTACAAAATTTTAGACTGTTTAATGTCCACTATTTGTTGAAAATGTTAGACTCTGTTAAATGTCCACTTTTCGTTCCAAATTTTAAACCCTCTTTAATGTATACTATTTGTTACAAATTTTAGACTCTGTTTAATGTCCACTATTTGTACAAAATTTTAGACTCTGTTTAATGTCCACTATTTGTACAAAATTTTAGACTCTGTTTAATGTCCACTATTTGTACAAAATTTTAGATTCTGTTTAATGTCTACCATTTATTCCAAATTTAAAGCTCTGTTTAATGTCCACTATTTGTTGCAAATTTTAGACTCTGTTAAATGTCCACCATTCGTTCAAAATTTTAGACTCTATTTAATGTCCCCTATTTGTTCAAAATTTTAGACTTTCTTTATTGTTCACTTTTAGTTCTAAATTTTAGACCCTCTTTAATGTATACTATTTGTTAAAAATTTTAAACAATGTTTAATGTTCACTAATTGTTCAAAGTTTTAAACTCTGTTTAATGTCCACTATTTTTCCAAATTTTAGACCCTTTTTAATGTTCCAAAGTTCATAAAAAATCTTCCAAGTAGTTCTGGAATCGATGGGTATATTAATTTTCAAGAGAAGGTTTTGTAGTTTTATTGGGAATGAGGTAAGATGCTTGTCGGAAATAATCATTCTGTAGTAGTGTTTCTGTGTTAGTATTCATCTGACTGACTTTGCTTGATAAGGAGAAAAGAGGATCATCAGACTTCAGTTAAAAGGACAAAGATCTTCTCTATAATTTATATTAACTTTATTTAACAGTTTCATCAACACAGGAACACAAGAATAGTAGTTGGCTGGCATGTATTAGAGAAAAGGAATTGAGTCATGGTCTTTTGGTCTCGTCGAAATCATGATGAGAAGCGAGCAAGGGATATGACGTTTTGTCACGTTGGCATCTCGACTGGAACTGTTCATATTAGGCATGAAAGCACACCTGAGAGAAAATTGGCAGAAAGACGCGCATGTGATGTACTATTACGCAAGTTTGGACATGTTTGTGTTATCCGACCAAACCACGTACCAATCACTACATGGGTGATGACATGTTAGTACAAAAGAAAGTAGTTCTCAATCATGCAACTGCTACAGTTATGCCTGCTTTTATCAACTTAAAAAGAAATAAAACGTAGCCTATTAGAATCTTTTTTATTTATTACCTATTTTAGAAATTAAACAAAATAACTCTCTCTAAGAGATATTGAATGTATGGGTAAGCTCATTTTCAAAGGAAGGTTCTGCCTGCTTTGTTCAACTCCAAAATAAATAAAACATAAAAAATATATATCTGCTTGTTTTTGCTTCTAAAACTTACAAATTCAAATAACACAATGCTTACATCGAGGAACAATCTCTAAGTCATTTCACACCAGCGTGATTCTTCTGATTAAAACATTTTTTTTTAACCACTGTTGAAAGACCATACGAACTTTTATAGTGACACCATGCCACGAGGAAAGAAAACGTAAATACAGAAAATGTTTCTAGTTCTGAAGAAGACGTTATATCGTCGAAACTAAGTTTATTTTAAATAAATAAATATTTATTAAAAAAAATATATATATATCTGTGTTGTTTTGGCTTCTAAAACTTAAAAATTCAAATAAAGTATCATTTTTTTAAAAAAATTCTTTCATTTCAGACCGATTTATTTTTATTATGTATGTTTTAAATTTCATCAAACTGTACTGAGTAGTTTTTGGATCCATGGGTACATTTATTTAAAAATGGAGGTCTTTATTTCTACTATATATATGCCAAAATTCATACAAATTTGACAAGTAGTTTTATAGGAAATAATCTTCGCATGGACTGTAAGACTAACTCCTATAATATTTTGTGACAAAACGGTCGTCAAATGAAAGGAAAACAAAGCCCTTTTACAAACAACGATATGTGTATTTATTTAAGTGATCTGCACCATTATGCATAGGTTTGTAGCAGTTTACATGAATGAACTATTTTCTGTCGAACTGTGTAAGTTGTGATTCAGCTTGACGATCATTGTAATCATCGCCTCTTCAACAGGTGTGCGTCTGCATGTAACGAGATTCACGCGCGATCGCTAAAGCGAGATCACGTGATCGACATGAAAATTCCAGTTCGTGACTTACTCCCAAAAAGACAAGATGTAGATCCTGCTTTCTCTGCTGAGCTGACAGCAGAAAAGTTTATTTCATCTTGTATATATTCACCATACTAAACCCAAAGTATTATCTTTGGTTTGCTTCCCGTGTTTCTCCTGCATGCAACTATTACTCATCTGTGCACCGTGTTATTCAATTCTATTATGTCCCAAAGAAAAGTTGCACAAACCAATGCACCTATTCTTGTTCCCGTCTTTATTTCATCTTAAAATTTTGCCTCTCCCAGCTAAAGGTTGCTGCAAGTTAAGACACTGTCAAAGTGAAGGAAGTAAAAAAGTAAGAAAGTTCGGTGAAGCAATATATCTTCAGTAAAGATAGCATTGCTCAACTGTCTAGAAAGATAGAGGCAGGGGAGAGAGGACGTCTTTCTTCATAGGTGCCAAGAAGCTCTCTGATGGCTGGCTGCAATTCTCAAAGGGGCTTGAATTAGTTCTTCAAAGTTCCAGTTGAAATTAATACGCCCTGGAGTCTGATTGGTTTTCCTGTGACCAAATCCCCTCACAGGGGCTGCTCTCTGCAAGGAAAAAGAAATATTAATATTTATGACTGCTACAGTTTTCCTTCTTTTTTTAATTTTTTTAAAAACTTAGTTCACTCTAAACAAGGCAAGTTGCCACTGTAGATGTAAGGGGCCACTGAGAATTAAGGTGAAAGTTTTGGGGGTCATTCTAAATTGGAAGCTGTGCAGCGAGATGCTTGTTCACATTAGTTTTAAATTTCTGCATGTCGGTACAGTCGTGGAAACAGGAAGCAGGAAGGGAGTTTCAAAGGCCAGCAGCTTGAAGATAGAAGCTATTGGAGTAGAAGACTCTCTGGAATCTAGGGATCTCCACAGTGAATGGATGGGATTTAGCTGATTGCCGGGTTGGTCAAGTCTATTTACATCGAGGGGACACCAGAGAAGCAAGTTCATCGAAGCACATTCCATTGAAGTACTTGTAAAACAAGCACAAGGATGCAACATTGTGGCAATGGGACAGGATCTGGAGCTTAGTGGATAGTGAGGGACCTATTAGATTAGATACTCTTTTTTTGACCTTGTCTAAGAGGGAGAGACTAGTGGATGATGCACCAGCCCAGATATGACAACAATACTCCATTCATGGGTGAATGGTGGCTTTGTAGAGATACAGGATACTGTCAGGTGTGAGAAGTTTTCTAGCTCGGTAGAGGGAGCCCACTTTCTTTGCAGCAGCCTTGGCAATGTCCTCTATGTATTTGTTCTAATTAATGTTAGGCCGAGGAGTTTGAACGTTGGACTCTCAGGTAGGGTGTCATTTGCCATGACAATCGGTGGTTGAAGAGGTTTCTTGAAGTTGTACTTATAGATGTACAGACAAACTCACAAATTCACTCACACACACTTACATCTTACAGGGTGTTCAGAACGAATTTGATAATCTTTTAATATTCTTTAGTTTCAGAATCATTTGAAGTATTTAATAACAGTAAAGTGCAATGGATAGCTGTTTCTGTGTACTATTGGTGGATTTGAGAGCTGGATACCATAGATAACTGGAAAGCACTGGAATATTGGAAGTATGAGTTGCACCGGGTTAACCTTTGAATGCTTTTTGTTCCAAATATGACACATTCCAACAAAATACCTATTTGATATAATATTCAACAAAAATGTGTCAAACTGCAACTTGTTTCACATCTGCAACAAGCCTGTGTGCAAGTGTGAGTAGGTATTAGTATTATGTTGCATCAGCACACCCGCTAAATATGTAATCAGCATCTTCGTTGATAAAATATTTTCAAACCAATATAAAAAATAAATTATTTAAGGGTTAAAATGTTTGGATATCTTAGCTGCATCTTAGTGTTCTTGAAGGCCGTGAGATGTGAGCTGGAGAAGTGCGACAAGGATGTGGAAATAGTGGCTAGCAGGAAGGATCATAGCAGGATTTCTGTCTGTGCCTGCACAACCAAATTCATCGAGAAGCTGCAAAAAAAGATGTGGCAAGATCCAAGTAAGGCAATGCAGACACCTTGGTTAGAGAGATGGACGTTGAAGTGATGACTATGAAAAAAGCGTTGAACGAGAATTTTTGTTACTCCTCATACAAGAGTTGCAAGGACCAACTACTCACCACTAAGGTTCAAGAGAACCGCCTTACGAAAGCCAAGAAACTATTACACAAAGTCAAACACCTATTGAGCTGAGGATACTCCGGTTCTTCTAAGGACCAGTTGCACAATGCATAGAACAACAGGTGGCTAGCCTATAATTTGTGATGGCCTTTGAATGTCTTTTCAGCAAAGGTCATATCATGCTACCCTACATCTTTGAAAAGGGACTTAGACTCAATTCAGCTGGCTATATTTTATCAAGATGGCTATACTGTTGTCAAGATGGCTATACTGTTGTAAAAATGGCTATATTGTTGTTAAGATGGCTATACTGTTGTTAAGATGGCTATATGGTTGTCAAGATGACTATGTTGTCAAGATGGCTATATTATTGTCAAGATAGGTATACTGTTGTCAAGATGGCTATATTCTTGTCAAGAGGGCTATACTGTTGTCAAGATGGCTATACTGTTGTCAAGATGACTATGTTGTCAAGATGGATATATTGTTGTCAAGATGGCTATACTGTTGTCAAGATGGCTATATTGTTGTCAAGATCGCTATATGGTTGTCAAGATGACTATACTTTTGTCAAGATGGCTATATGGTTGTCAAAATGGCTATACTGTTGTTAAGATGGCTATACTGTTGTCAAGATGGCTATATTGTTATCAAGATGGCTATATGGTTGTCAAGAGGGCTATACTGTTGTCCAGATGGCTATATGGTTGTCAAGATGGCTATATGGTTGTCCAAATGGCTATACTGTTGTCAAGATGGCTATATTGTTGTCAAGATGGCTGTACTGTTGTCACGATTGCTATACTGTTGTCAAGATGACTTTCTTGTCAAGATGGCTATACTGTTTTCAAAATGGCTATACTGTTTTTAAGAACTGCGTATAGAAAGTAGTTGTGGGAAGGCTATAAATGTGGCAGCAGGACTCAGCTCTGTGTCACACCTAAAAAAACAAAACAGAATTGGCTGCCTGAGAACTTCCACGACTTCACCTGTCTTAACATCTGCCTCTGTCCTCTGCAACTCACCCGATTTCAGTTGAGAAAGACACCAACCGTATTGCCTGCAACACAAAGAAGATGCTGATGGCCAGGATCAAGCTGGTGTTCAAGTCCTGCTTGGAAGCCATGGTGCAAGCTCAGAACGTCTTCTTCAAGTGGATTGTATTCGACAAAAAATCCTCTAAGAGATGCACTTTAAGTTTTGAGAATACATCAATTATTGGCCAAGATATGATGTTTTTTTTTCGTTCCTTACCAAAATGTATTAAATTTGTCTTGAACACCCTGTATATATTCTTAAGATGATGTCCTGTGTGAAGTCATCGAAAGGGCGACTGAAAGATGTCGAGACCGTCTACGTCGTTGTCAAGCTGCTCATGGAAAGGGCACGTTGAACATCTTATCTAATATTTACGCATTTTCTTCTGTTTTAGCAATACTTCTGTTATCAACAACTCTTTTTTATTTATTTCCAAAATTAATTGAAATACATTTCCTGCTCTTTTTCTGTGGGACATCCTGTATTAGCACATCCCATCGATGAGTGGAAGACGAAGAGAATATAAACAATCATTGCACACTTCACCAAACTCAGCTGGAATTTTGGTAACAGCATCCGCATGGACACCTGTTAGATTAAAAGAATGTTTGAATACGAAACGAATTTGGCTTTTGGATTAACATTCCTTTTGCCAGACAGCCATATTGTTGGATACCTGTCCTCCACAATTAGCAATATCAATTCCTTGTTCGTAAGCCATCACTAAAATCGTATTTTACCCAGGATATTCTATTAAATCCATAGATGGGACTAAGACAGGCACTATCTATAGAGTGTGAATAATATTTGTTTGCAAGATTATTGTTGTTCATGATGATGATCATCATCATCATGATCATCATCGGTTTAATATTCGTTTTACATGCTGGCATGTTTTAATCGGCTTTAAGAAATTGACTTCCAAACTAACCTATCTCTGGCCAGTATTTATCCCTCTTTCTCTGAAGTCCATTTTCATCACTTCCTCCTATGTTTTCCTTGTCCTTCCCCTGTGAACTGGACCTGCTACCTTAACTGTTCTACGTCTACTTACCCAAGAATTCTCATCCATTTTTTCAATATGGCCATACCATCGAAGTTTACTCCTCAGCTCACCTCGCTATACTACCCAGATTTCATCTCCCTTTGAGGTCATCAGATCTGAGGCTGTCATTAAGACTCACATTACACACCCAGCATATAATTCTCATATCATTTCTCTCCATGCAACGTATGTCTTCAACCCTCACTAGCCAGGTTTCACTTCCATACATCATCACTCTGCGTACACATGCCTGATAGATTCTTTCCTTGATCATCAGTGGTAACATTCTGTTGGTTAGTAATGGCATAAGTTCCCTGAACTTACTTGATCCACTCCTAATTCTTGCAATCACAGTAATACCCGCTCCACTCTGTTTTCCAAGGTAACAAAACTTCTAGACAACCTCAATAGCTTTGCCATCCAGATATACTTTTTCCACATCTGAGTTCTCATCCATTGTCAAATAGCACAGCAGTTTCATTTTTTAAATATTTATTCATCAAAATTTGGTTCAGTTTGTCTTCATGACTTGTTCTGTTAATTTCCCTTGATAAATTCGCCTTTGGCTTTGATGACAACCTTGAGGCGACCGTGGAAATAGCTACAGGCCCTCGTTTTTGTTACCCGACTAAGACCCCCAAAGTCTCTGGTGATCCTGGCCTTCAGCTTGTCCTTCATCTGGTAGCTAAATCTGTTGGTGCTTTGTTCAACCGTTCCTCACAAAAAGAATTAAAGGGTGTTACAGTCAGGTGAGCTGAGAGGTCAGATGTCAGATGATGTGTTGTTGACGAAGTTCTCTGACAAACTAGCCTGAGTCTTTTGGCTGGTATGACAGTGTGCAGAGTCTTTCTGCCACAAGTACAACCTACCTGGTCGATTCAGGGTTCGCTACTTTGCTCAGAATGTGGATGTAGCCATTAGTGTTCAGGAAAACTGTTCAAAGACATACAACCAAGCTAATATGCTCCATCAGATACCTGCCATACCCTTAACGCCTTGTTTTCCTGCAATTGAATTCATTTAAGCTCCGATGTCTAGCAACTGACTTGATAAACATCCATAAAATTATTAACCATTATGCTAACAACCCTGAGCAACTATTTAATCTCCTTGTGTCAAACACATGTGGACATGCCTACAAAGAAAATAACGCAGCTTCCATGACATTCGGAAACATTTTTCCATTCTCAAAATTGCTGAAGCAGAAAACAAACTGGCCACATCAGTTGTTGCCTGCTGAGCTATTGCATTGTTTAAACCCCTCATGCTTCCCTAAATTCGTCAAAACTACGCCTGATGTCTTTCCTCCATATACATACACAGGTGTAAATGCACTTTTGAAAAGCATTGTACACAATGATTTAACTTATTATTTCAAATTATAGATAGACTATCATTATTCTCTTAATAAAAATTTAAATTTCGAAGCATTATTTGCCCTTAGACTCTGAAGAATCTCCAGAATACAACGGAATGTTAGAATATAACTTCCTCTTAGCATGTCTTTGAAGCATGTAGTCATACGACAGTTTCCCACTTTTTACGCAGTCCTTTGCATTATTGTTGTACTCTGAAAGATCTTTCAAGCTACACCGGTTGGGCAGTATGGGGCAGACCAGGCAGTGTTGCATCGTATGGCCCTCGTCTCCACATTCACAGATGATTGGGTCAGTTTTGTAGCTCCATCTAGTCATAGCAACTTTTGATCTACCCATTCCTGTTCTCAGGCGGTTTGTTTTCCACCGGAACCAGGGTGCACCTGAACCAGGAGGGAAGGCCTCAAAAGAGAGGATTCCCATGTCAGTAGGAAGAGGGGCATTTTCTAGCCGTCTGATCCACAGCTGCAGTCTGGTCTCTTCCTGAGATGTTGTTAGGGGTTCAACATGGCTATGGAAGCTTCTCCTTGACTTCAGTCATTGAACTGTTGGTTCACGTCCATGAAGAAAATGATGTTCATCACTGATAGCCTTCGTGAGCGAGCCAAAAGAAATGAACTGATTTCAAGTCTTTCAAAGTTTCAAATCCACATATGTTCTTGTGATCTAGATATATAAGATGACTAATAAAGATTTTAAAAATGTCTGTGAGAGTATGAAGATATTTTATTATATACATTCTTAGGAACAAAAGTTTTGGTGATAATGCATAACGTTTGGAATGTCAGTTACATTTTTATAGATCCGTCCAACTATATCTTTTATAAGAGGCTTTGTTTGTCGGTCAGCCGGTTGATCTGTCACGATTGGAAATAGGACTTTCGTTGTCAAATGCATCGATTGAATGTACATATCTTAAGAACATCCGTTCTTGTTTAATTATTTTAATCCTTAATCAATCTAGCGATAGTCCATCGGGGGGATGGACTATCGCTATCGTTAATGCTAAACTTCTTTCTGACCATCAGTATGGATTTAGGCAAGCACGGCCTACTGCGGATATCATAACGGTCATCTCTGAATGCATATACCATACACTGGACAAGGCAGGTGAAGTTAGGGCGGTAGTGCTTGATATATCCAAAGCCTTTGACAAGGTCTGGCATAAAGGGCTTCTCATAAAAATTAATTCATATGGTATTACTGGACGAATATTTAATATAATTAAATCCTTCCTATCCAAGAGAAAGATCCAGGTTGTACTTGATGGCTGTTCATCCAAACAACATGATATAAATGCAGGTGGACCTCAGGGATCGATCCTTGGACCGTTATTGTTCCTGATTTTCTATAAATGACCTTCATTATGACATAGTGTCTGAGATGAGTATATTTGCTGACAATACCACGCTCTACTCTCGTCATGTGGATAAAACGGATGCTCACATGTTCGAGGCAATGGTTGAATCTTTAGAAAGTGACCCCCAGTCTGTAGTGGAATGGGGTCATAAATGGATGGTAACATTTAATGCTGCTAAGACAAAGCCCCTTTCCTTCAACAACTACAAGAAACCTCTTCAATTGGCAAATAACACTCTACCTGAGAGTCCAACGTTTAAACTCCTTGACCTAACATTCACAGGTAACATGAATTGGAACAAATATATAGAAGACATTGGCAAGGCTGCTGCAAAGAAAGTGGACTCCTTCTACCGTGCTAGAAAACTTCTCACACCTGGCAGTATCCTATATCTCTACAAAGCTTTTCCAGTTTCCGATGTAAAAAACTGGTATTTTTTTCTGTCAGTCAAGATCATTTATACTGATAAAAGATACACATGAAAACAAATTAGTTTTGCAATATAATAAATCAAGAATAAGACAAGTGAAAAATTTCAATATTTTATTTTCAAACGAATGAGGGCAAAATTTTTTCTTTTGTCTGAAGGCTGATGCATATGAATGAAACAATAAAAGTTCTTCCTCATAAGGAAATGTCAATTTGAAAACAGTAAATAAATTTCAGTTTATACATACTACATACACACAGGTACACATCGACATTTCATGTATATATATATATATATATATATATTGTATGCACATTTGGTCAAAGATGAGAGACACGTATCATTGTCAGTTTCATTGTATGAGTCATTCATATTTTCAATGGAACAAGGCTTTTATTTGATGTATGACATAAAAACTGGTCAATGGTTTCTTTTCTTCTAGTCTTTTCAGCAAACATCGTAGCCCTTATCAAGGGTTTGATACTTCTCAGAAAGAGAAATTACTAACTTTACTTACATTTTAATATGCTCATCTTTGTTTCATATTTAAATCATATCGAATGCTTATTTTAACAGCAATTTTCAAATTTATGAAGTGTAACGTAAAAAAAAAGTTACATGTGTAATAGCGTGGAGCAATACATGTAACATTTTAAGAAAAAGTTACATCATGAAGAAACAATTAGAAAGTCTTTTCAAATGGATGTCGGTACATCCAACGAACGTCTTGTTCATTTGAATATATGAAGAACTCATACGGTGACACTTGCAACAAACTTTCTTCTTATTCTGGGCTGTTTGAGCTAATTTCCTACTTCGCCATGCACAGCATCTCTGACCACTACATCCTATGCCTGGCGGTCCTGCACAAGCTCCGTTGAGATAGCAAGCCAGTCCCTAGTCCCTATTCCATCAACGAAGACCAACAACTTGCGGTCTGGAGATTTTACCGAGGTCCTCCTTTCTGGTAGTTGCACAGGTTTTCAGCCGCCCACTAACGTGTTTGCACTAATTAAGTAGTGGGGGCGAGAGAAGAATGTCTCGGATCAATTTTCTTGTTGATGACAAACAGCATGACTAAAACCACCGAAGATGTCACTGCAACAGCGCAATGGAGAGTGGTTGCAGATCCAGTCATTTATGCAGCCGAGCTACCAACACTTATGAGTGTTAGCAAACCTTGTGCATCATATTTAACCAAATATACATAAAGGAAGGCTTGCTACCCAATAAACTTACAATATATATATATATATACAAAGACATGTGTACCTGTATGCGTGTGCACAAGTGTATTTGTTTCTTATGTATTATTTGTTTCTTTCGTTATAATAATAATTATATAATAATAACAACAATATATTCATAATCATCATCATGAGGAAAAAATAAAATAAAAAATAAAAATAAACAAGTCTCTTTTTCTTTCTTTTTCTTTGTGCGCCTAAAAACCAGAATTCCTCTTACTGGTCTTGATTGCTTCAAGAGTTAGTACGCTCCGATACATCCAAGAATGTGGAGACTATCAAACCGGTAAGGGATATATGCCTGCCATGAACGCACACAACACAAGTGATTACTCAGTTTTCTTTTCTTCTTTCTTGTATTGAAGTTGCCTGCCATTTGATACACATATATAAATATATACATATGTATACATATATATATATACATACATACACATAATATATATATATATATATATATATATATATATATATATATATATATATATATATATATTATATACATACATATATATACTGGGTTCACCATAAGTAACTATATATTTTCTTTTGTTTGTAACTGACATATTTCTTTTATTTCAAGAGTCATTCGAAAACGGAAATGGTATATTTTCATAGCATCAATGAGCTTAAGCAACAAATCAGAGGAGCTGCCATTGCTCAAATTCTGTTAGAGCTGTGCGCCAAAGTTTGCCGCTAAGTTCCAGAAAGTTTAGCAAAGTGCATTCAGCTCTATGGAGAGCATACGGAGTATTAATGAATTTTTAATAAACATTATGTTCTATGTTTTGAAATTTTTTGGATGAGAATTGATAATTTGTATATTTTGGATTATTCAGACTACTGTTCTCATCTCGGATGTTATTCTCACAACGTTTCATAACATTGTGAAAATAACATCCAAAATGAGAACTCCAGTCCAAATAATCCAAATCACGTTTTATGTTGCAAAAACTTAAGTGTACCCTTTGTTAGTTTCTATATTGTAGTTGTATAGCTGTTCTGTTTTACATTTATTATGTTTAAATAATATTATATAGTTGGTTATGGCAGACCCTGTATATATATATATATATATATATATATATATATATATATATATATATATATATATATATTTATATATGTATATATATTTCTATCACTCTTTTGCTTTCATTTGTGTTTGCTAGCTTTCTTCTTTCTCTCTTTTCCTCTCTCACACTCTCTTTGTTTCTCTCTCTTTTTTTCTTTCTTTTGTCTTCATATCTTTCTCTATATGCTTGGAGTATTGAAGACATTTTTTTTTTAATTTCTCTGGCCATTATGTTTCTCACCTCCTCTGCTCAGACCTGCTTAAACGCATCACAATGTTAAACCGCAGACCATAATGCCTTGGCCCTACACTGCCTGGGTTGCTCGAAGACAAAAAAAAAAAAACAGAGAAGAAATACCCCAGCCAGTGGGACCGGCCCACCCAATTGTCTTTAAGGCTATTTCACATCCGAAAACACTTGTATATAATTTACAAAAGTTCTCATATCACCAGTAAATAGTAAAATCCATGCTGATCGCAATGGTCAACCAGACTTGATCCATGTGGTAATTGCCACACGCAACAACAGACAGGTCACTTTTTTTTTCTCTCTCTCTCTTTTTGTTTGCTGTTGTCATTTTAGAAGGCGTCGTCATCTGTCTGACCTGGCCAGCCAGAGCCAGAATCTCATTGGGACAACTGATCTTACACGCATGATACAAAGGCACGAATCACTAACAGTTAAATACCAGTTGACCCTTTCTCCCCTGTTAATAATACCAGAGGTCCATCAGTAAGGGACAGTTTATTTGAATTCTATCTAAAAAAGAAAAAAATTAGTGGGAAGGGGCTAAAAGGAAAAAATATATTTTTGGTAAGGTTAAAATAAAATTAAAATAAAATAAAATAAAATAACCACATTGAAGTGATTGCTTTTTTTGAATTATTTTGTTTTTGTTTCTTAATAGTGTGATTGGTTTTTTATGTATTGTTTTTTTTTTTCCTTCTCTTTATTTGTGCTTTGGGCCAATGGCTCCCTTACGAGAAAATGGCAGTGTCTTAGAAATGGAATAATGTTTCCGTTTTTGTATTTTTTTTTATTCCGTTTATTTTTTGTGTTTTTTCTTACTTTTTAAAATATTTTATCTTTTTGTAGATCCTAAGATCTCAGAGACATTTAGTCATTCTTAATCACTGAGCAGTAGTACTAATGACGAGGAGTAGTGGTAGTAGTAATAGTACTAATAGAAGTAGTAGTAGTAGTAGTAGTGATGGCTGTTTTTGTTACAGATTATGTACGAAGGACACTGGCTGTGAACAAAGAGAAATGTCTACAGACTGATGGTTTCGTGGAGACGGAAATGGGTTCAAGCCGACTAGGATGTTAGCAGGAAGGGGACATAGATCATCTTGCTCTTCAGCAGGAGTGCAGAGGCAGACTGAATCTCGGGTAGCCGCAGCAATAACTCCCCAAATCGGTTCGGTTCGTCCGGGTGATGGACAGCAATGTACTGCTGCAAGGCATTTGTATATCTATCTTGGACCTTCTCCACTTCTTTCACCGGCATTGTTTGGTCTGAAAAAACAAAACAAAAACAAGCATATATGTTAGAATGTTGAATTTGGAAGTAATAAGAACACGTCATCATAGTGCGGAATACGATCTATCGTTTATAAAATCAAAAGTAAAACATTTTTAATTAGGAGGAGGACTTAAGAAAAGACAAATACGACACCCTTATAACTATCTCATCCATTGTTTGAGGTACCCAGGTTACATTTTCTTGTTGCAGATGAAAATTTGTACAGCAATCCACCAAATTTGCAATTAAAATCACCCATTATAAATATATGTGTAAGTGACATGGTATAATGGTTCCACGTGCAGACTGTGGGTTCAGCGTGCTACGTTCCAGCTCTGTTGGGGCTATTGCATTCATTACACTAATACCTTTGTAAAAGGTATGAAATCCTATATCCTCCTTCCAACTTTAGATTAAATAGTAGGGTAGACTAGACTTTCAAGCCTTGGTTGTGCAACTAGTCTAGGAGAAGGAAAACTCCAGAATAACATTTTCTCTGCTTATCTTGCCATTGTTTCCAGTCATCCTGTACGTTTTGACACTGAACTCAAACAATGCCAGTTCAGGAGATGTGCGGTTGGGATTGTGCAATCCTTGCTTCACTAGATTCCTCATGCAGACACCCTTACAAGGGTCATCCATTGTCTCTCGAGGCTAAAAAAGTATTTTTATTTTATGAAATATATGATCTCTTTTGAGAACTTTATCTGTAACAGATTGTGTATTTTAATAACTTCTCTGTCAGAATGTGCGGGTGTTGAGAAATACCATTGTATAACAATTAACTTCAAGCTTATCACCTTGATTTGTAGTCGAAAGTCTATTGGTTTATATTCTTCCACTGCAGAGATCTGGGTTTTTTTTTTATCTATGCTTTGAGCCAGCAGTTTTATTGCTCAAAAAAAGAAAATACTGAGAAATGGCGATAAATGGGAATTTATTCACATGTTAATACGAGTGAGGCATTTTGCCCATATAACTGGCTCAAAGTTGTAATGAATTTTTGTTCAGTAATTCTCGGGCTTGTGCATTTGACTTTCTTGGGGATACCGAACAATATATCAGAGTTCATATCCTCTTATTATTGATCTTAGAGCGAGATATATTTATATATATCTTATGCAGGTGACGGTGGCTAAGTGGTTAACGGCACGAACTGACGACCTGGGTATGCCAAGTTCGAATCCATTTTGTTCCACAGAAATATTTTCACTTAGGATGTTGGCAAACTTCACGTGGTCCCTTACGTAAATACTCAATATTTTTCAAAAAAAAATTCTAACTAAGAAGATATCGGGGAAACCAATGCCCACAATAGGATCATCTGATTCATACGAAATGAATGAATGATTTAAAATATCTTATTTCTGAATTTATTACAAACAAATAGACAATGAAAATTGCTAAATATAAAACAATTAGATGTAGTGTCCTTATTTATTTGCCTTCCCATGAGAACAGATTTAAACACAAGGTCAGATTTTAAATTTGGGGAAAATCCAGCTCTCCAAAATGTGGCACTCTCGATGAATAGATGTAGTGTAGAAATAAAATAAAATTTAATTATCTCAAAAGTCTTGGTGTAAAACTTTTGGTAACTTTTTAATCGTTTTGTTTTTTTTATATATATGTGTAGTAGTAGAAGCATGATGCATTAAATCGAAGGAAGGTTGGCCGACCAAAGGAAAACTTGGAAGCACGTGAGTAGACAAAACTTCCAAGAGTGGAATCTGAAGATAATTGACCCGATGAACTGTGAGAACTGGAGAGTGAGCTGGCATAATATCAGAAAACGTCTGACCCCTGAACAAGGGAAAAGTGGCATTAAATGAATAGGTAGTAGTAGTGGTAGTAGTAGTAGTGGTTGTGATGATGATGATGATGATGATGATGATGATGATGATGATGATGATGATGATGATGATGATGATTGTTTCAACCTACACTTCTTTAGCCATTCACTACACAACTAAATAATATGACACTTTTAGACTTTTGTGTCTAAGATTGGGGAAATCGAAGCTTGAAGGGGACTGGGCAGTAGCCCTTTACGCTTCAGTGGCATTATGACTTGTTTGGAGGTGAATAAAAAAGAAAAAAGAACAAAAAGAAAAAAGAAGAACTCACTGTGATTTAACAGCAGCACAACTTGTAAACAGACATATTCTTGCTTGGACAAATTCATATTCATAAAAGCGGCCATGACGTGCGTAATCTTTTCAACAATCTCTCCAATCTCATTGGTCAGCTCTTCCAAGGTGAAGTATTTTTCAAAGTTTTTGTTCAGATATTTAGCCAGCTTCGACATATTCCACCGGTAAAGCTCTCCAAACGACATGGACATGCGGCCGCTATTGACCAGCGCCCGATGTGACGTGGTAATAAGCAAGAGAAGCTCGTGCCATTTCTCAGTCAGGATTTGCTGGTGGATTTGTAACGGGATTTCGCTATAGAATGGCAACTGCCGTGTCCACTTCACCAGGTTGTTAACAATGTTGTCTCCAATTTTGTACAATGTGTTTGAGACTATGTCGTCATTGACCAGCTCATCCAGTTTACAGGCATCGGCAATGTCCAGCAAACAGTCGCATTGGATGAGTTCATTGATGAGACGTTCAAATTGAGGCATTGCTGCAACTGGCATCAACGACATTAGTTGCTGTGGCTGTGAGGGAGGTGGTTTCACCGGTTGAGGTCGTGACCCTATATGTTTTGAGTGTTCATTTTGATACTGAAACTGGCTTCCTTTCATATCATCCTGACAATTTTGTGGTTGGGTTTGTTGTTGTTGGTGAATACCAGGTAACTGGACTCTCTGTTGGTGTGGTTGTTGGTGTTGTTGCTGCTGCTGTTGCTGGTGTTGTTGATGTTGTTGTTGCTGTTGTTGCTGTGTAAAAGCAGTAACCGGATTGTACTGGGCAACAATTGTTGTCCGTCTTGGGTTCATAACAGACGACGTTGATTCAAGAGGTATCTTCATTTGACTGCGAATGTCTACAGGTTCAGTCTTAATATTCATGTCCTGATCAACGCTAATCTGTGCGACTTTCTGTTTATACAGCTTGGCCACTTGCTTTTTCCTCTTGTGCTTCTTGTATTTCACCTGAAAAAACACAAAATGAAAATAGAAATTAGAAACAAGCGCATCAAACATAAGTACTGTGGAAACAAGAATAAGTAGTTTTGTAAAACCATAACTTCTGAATCAAATTAATCTTATTTTATCATTCTGGAGCGATTAGCGATTAGCAAGGACCCATGGTATAACAGATGAAGTATTAAATAAAATTCAGTTCTAGGTTCAGTCTTCTGAAGGTTCAAGGTTCAATCCTTAGAGTGGGCGATACTAGGAATTGCGAATTACTTCTACCCGGTCATGGCTGACGGAACGAGAGCATGCTACCCCCGTGGATTAAATAAAGGGTTCCATTCGAAATTCCATGCAAATTCCCGAGTTCGACAAGATACATCTGAAGAAGGTCGGAGCTTACATCAGCTGAAACGTTGTGAGAATAACATTCAAGATGAGAACAGTAGTCCGAATAATTCAAATTATACAAATTATCAATCCTCATATGAAAAATTCAGAAACATAGTGTAATCTTCTCTTGGATTGTATTTATAAAGCTAAAGTACATTAACGTTATAATATTTAGCATTCGTAAAATGTTAATGAGTATTTTTACCTTATATAGATTATAAACAGCACCAGAGTTTCGCCCTCCAGGCATTCTGTCTTCTCGTACAGCTGAAAAATGAGAGAAAAAAGAAATATAATAACTTACTTAAAAAAATGTAAACAATGCTAAGGTTGAAATAGTAGGGGATATTCGACTTGAAATAGTAGGGGATATTGGACTTGAAATAGTAGGGGATATTGGACTTGAAATAGTAGGGGATATTGGACTTGAAAAGGAGAAACATTTAAATATGAACTCAGGTAAAATTAAAAAGGAATCTGCAGAAAAATAAATATAGAAAATGAGAATTGTATTGAAATCTATATCTTTTTCCTTGCCCTTTTGACTATCTATTCTGATATTCAGATACTACACTTCATCTATTATGTCCTCAGTCAGTGAAGGAGAATCCTAGACATGGGCAATTTCTATTTTTGTCCCAATCTAGAGTGCCTTTTTTGGGGAGCAGGATTTTCCCCACATTAAAAACCGACCTTGTGTCTAACTCATCCCTCGTGGGGAAGCAAGTAAATAGAAGCATCGGTTCTAGAATTTTTAGAAACTTTAGTAAAAATCCTATAAGTATTGTCAATATGGAAATGAACAAATTGAATAGAGACAGAGAAAACTACTAATCTCAATCTAAGTTTTATGAAAAAGAGGGAATGGAAGCCCTTCGTGAAAATTCAGATACCTCTGATTTTGTGAAATTTAATGATAGGTATAAGACATCAATTAATAAATATTCACCAAATTTCAGTTTCTTTTGAGCATTTGAAAGTGTTTTTAAGGGACATAATATGGGCAAAACCTCTCCGCTGAAAATTCAAATATTTCAGATTTGCATTAAATTTAATCTTCAGTCATTAGACAGCAATTAAGCAAGATTACCTGAATTTAAATTTCTTCTCAAGATCTCTTAAGCTTAAGCCATAAATTTTTAGACATTTTCTAGAATCAAAATCATGTAATAGATTTTGATCAAAATTGGAATAAGGATTCTAGACATGAAGTTTAGTAGCATGATATGTTGATTTTAATCCTCATAAGGAGACATAAAAGTGTTGCACAACTGCCTCTAGAAAATCTTCAGTTAATCCTTTTGATAAGTACAGGAAGAGTCAAAGTTTATTTTTCTTAGCTTTACTTTCAAAGTGATTGTTGTTGTTATCAGAATATTTGTTTGTGCTAATTTTACAAGTGCAAAACAGACAGAAAAACATCAAAGTTTGACTTACCTGCAAGAACCATCCCCATCTGTAGGCATTTTTTGAAACGGCAATATTGGCAGCGGTTTCGTTGCATTTTGTTGATTTCACAGTTGCCACTTGCAACACATGTGTACACCCGTTTGTTTTGCACTGTGCGTTTAAAGAAACCTTTACACCTGCAAGAAATAAAGACATAAAATTGAAGGGAAGGTGTTTTTAACCAATGGTTAAAATTAAGCAACGGTAAAACAAGTTATTTACAATGAACAATGGTATTAATTTTACTTTCTTTTAAGAGAAAACAGTTTTTATATGTTTTAAAGATCTGGTGATGATGTTGGAAGTTTGCTTGAGGTAATTTTAATACAAATATGTAACAAAACTTTTAAAAGTCTCTAAATATCAACAAATATAATTCTTATAATATTAGATTTTTTTTGTTTGAAAAAGAAAAAAAAGTAAATTTGCTTATTGGATTGATACACCGTAAAAATAAGCATTTAAAATTTATAGTTACATTCTAAGAGTATTATTATTTTAAATATCCTCAAAAACCTATGTTTATATATTTAATATTTAAATATTGCAAGATAATTAGATTTACCTAAACATTTTTAAAATAGATTTTTAAAACTACAATAAAAATATTGTAAACTAAAACTGCATATTAAATATGATATTAATATTTTACACTTTAAAAGACATCGTAAAAAATTGTTTATGATTAAAATAATATCATTTTTTGGATTGTCAGTAAAGATCCGCTATCTGGACTTCACTAGCCTATCCTCTCTTCTCAGTTGCTAAATGCATTTCAAATCTTTCTATCAATGTCACATGGTTGAACTAAACCAATGAAACATTTACCTTTGTATCATGGTGACAGGTGAAGTTACGATCAAACTTTGCCAATCATGCTTAAGTATCCTTTTTGTATTTAGCAAACTTCACTTAACTTCAAAAACATATCACTACCTCGTAACCAAACTGTATGGCAGCAAATAAACAAAGTAGCATCACGGTTTGTTTTGGGAAGGAGATGATGGTGGTTAAGTGGTCAACGACATGGACTGATGACCTGGGTATGCCAAGTTTAGATCCAGTTTGTTCCACAGAAACATGAACTTAGGGATGTTGACAACTTTCACATAGTCCCTCCCGATGCCAATAAGAGACTCAAGTCGGTCAAAATAATTGGATTCATATAAATTTACTTTTATAATATGTATGATATTTAAGCAATACCTTTAGAAATGAAACTTTTTCAAAACTTACCCTTCACATGTGATGATACCATAATGCAAACCGGTGGCTCTATCATTGCAAATGGCGCAAATCATTGGTTCTTCGTTATCACTGTCCACATCCATGACCTTCATGTCACTGTCCAACAAAGTGTTGCAAGGCTGCTCATCGATACGACAAACTTCTGACTCCTTGTTCAACTGTACTGAATTGTGGTAATACATATTGGAGGGGGGACTGTTGCTGCTGTTGATACTGTTATTGTTGTGGGTTATGGTGGTGTTGGTGTTGTTGTTACTGTTGTGGTGGAGGTGGCTGTTGGCGATGTTACTCGAGTTGTTACTATGGTAATGATGGTGGTGGTGGTGATGGTGTTGGTGGTTATTATTACCACTGCTACCGTTCACTCCACCAGGACTGTTTGGACTACCTGTTCCATTATCGTTGCTGTTAGTAACAGGAGTACTACATGTTGTAGCTGTAGGGGTCATGCACATATAACTCGGGTGGCTGTCACTTGGAGTGACCACCCATGGTTTTTTAGCTTCCGGTACCTGCTGCTCAAACTCCTTATGTGAAGGGTTGAGATAGGGATATTGGCAGATCTGGTAGGCACCAGGTCTTTGTATTGATACCTGGTTGGGGGAAGCGTTTGGTATGGTAATTTGCTGTGTCTGAGACTGGGGTTGTGCATTTGGGGGCTGGATACACTCACTGGTAATTTGTGGGGGTTGGTCAAGGACAAAGTTGATGTGGGACATTTCAGTAACACTGCTGTTACAGCTGCTATTCGTGTTAAGCATGGTTGGCATCGTATGGACTGTGGGTGTTGCTACCGTCGTCATCACCGGGATCATATTTACAGTAGTCATATTCTCTCCCACCGATTGGTCATTAATTATCTGCTGATGCCATACAAATCCAGGTGGAAAGCCTACGTAGGCAACACCAAATGGCATATTCACCGGGCTATTACTATTGTTGCTACCAATATCACAATTGGTGTTGTCAATATCACTAGCATTGTTACAATTCATAGATGTAGAACTGTTTATTGCAGCATTGTTATTGTGATTGTGTTGATTGCTGTTGCTATTCTTACTGCAGTTATTATTATTATCATTATTGTTTTTATCGTTATTGTTGCTATTACTACTGTCACTGTTGGCCTCGACCTTTACCTTCATGGCAAATTCTTCGAAGCGTTGCTTTTCAGCAAAGTTAGAGGCTTTATCGCCCAAGACACTTGAAGACTGAGCATCGACCGACTTTAGCTTGGCGCTGTCATCTATGACAGGCATAAGGTTGTGGGGAGAGTTTGCACTCTCAATGCTCGCATCGCTGAACTGGTCGCAGTCAGATACGTAACCAGAACTTTCACTGCCCATGCTACGTCGACTCTCATTGCTCACGCAGGAATCAGTATCACAGCCAACGAGGTCAAGTATCCGCCTCCGTTTCAGTTTCAAATCACGGTAAAGACTAACACCGGGGTTATCCATGTTGTAAAACGGTCGTTTAAAAGTGGAAGACTGTGTAGCCGCAGCCATCTGGAATGAGAAAGAAATGAAAAGATAAGTTGATGATCATAATAATGATGTTGATAGTAAAAGATGTTGTAGATCATATTTACAAGGGTTGCAGAGTCAGAAGGTATAAGATATGACTGACTCGTAGAATTCCAAAATATCTGACTTTGAATCCGGCTCCTTATTTTATAGTTTTCCAATATTCAGACTGTCTGTTGATTCTTCAGATATTCAAAAATTCAACTCTGACTCTTAGCATTCTTATGAGTCCAACTGCGACTCCTTCCAAAACCTGCGACTCGCAACCCTGATATTTACAAGGTTAATAATCATAATTACTATCAGTTATATCAGTTCCTATTACCTCGTGGGAATCCATTCTACACATCTCTTAAACCTTATAAAAGAAATGGTTTTGAATTTTTACTACTAGAGTATTGTCAATAATTTATTTGTTATGTTGGTCTATACATCATATTATGTGCGTGTGTGTTTATATATATATATATATATATATATATATATATATATATATATATATATATATATATATATATATATATATTATAATAATGGATTGAATGACGAAATAAAATAAGAAATGAATCAGACTTTATTACATATCAAAGTTCAAGAGCAAGGAGTAATATTGAGTCCTTAAACCATGGATTTTCAAAGAAAATCTTCCCCTCAGAGGACCATTACCACAATGACATTACTGCGAGTAAAAAAGAAATTCAGTTTTGAAAATATACAAAACATAAAATATATCGGCCAAAAACACACTATTATGTTAGAATACCCCAACAAGGTACGGCCTGTTCTGATGTTCAACATTTACAATATATCTAGGTCAAAAAAAGTTAAAAAAAAAACAATCCAGGTAATAAACAGTAATCCAAATTTCAAGGAGTAATCCAGGCGGGAAATTTTTGTGCTATTAACAGATGACAATGAAGAATGCATTAACGCAAAATCAGAGTGTATGTAAATTAATGATAATAAAACAGTAAAATCATAGAAAATGCAAAAACTCACTCAGTGTTCAGTATGACAATGTCAAATTAAGTATTCTTAGTGTTTCTAAATATTTCATTAGATAGACCCAAAAAGTGTCCCTGTAAATTCATTCTTTTACCATTATTTCTGAATCTAGTTTATTCTTTAAATGTTTTCCCGTTTTCCTAATGTAAACCTAATTGTTTTCAAAAATATATTACTCTATTAGAAAAAAAATCAAATTGTGTGGTGATTTCGATTTTGAAATTTTTCTTGCTAATAAATTCCCAGCATGAGGAGAGACATAAAAAACAACCTTGTTCCATATTTAGAAATCACATTAATTAAAGATATAACTTTTATTTATGTTTCTATTGTTCTCTAACTTAATTTTATATATAACAAATTTGTCAATTTACTTTATTGTTCAATTTTATAGTAAAGAAAACAAAAAACGTTTAAATTTAATAAAAAAAATTGATAAAGGGGTGATAGCCACAAAATATTGTGATATTCTGGTATCCAGTATGATTTAATATATATATATATATATATATATATATATATATATATATATATATATAAACATAAAGGAAGAAGCAAAATGCCTTCAACGAACCATGTGTTAGATGCAGATATTTTTTATTAAAATCAAAATCAAAAATTCAAACATTTTTTTTTCTTTTTCATCTTGACTTCCAAGTAAGGTTTTAAGGTTTGTATCCACAGGGTAAAAATCCAGATAATCTTTATTGTGCTTATATAATTGTGCTCAATAATAAATAGAGCTTCTATTTATCTTCCTTCCACAAGGTAAGATGTGACACAATGGTCGGGAAAGTGGGAAAGAACCAGCGCTCGAGAATTTGAGCACTCTGGCTGTTTAAAAATTGCATGGGCAGCCCCGTCGGCATTCCCCGGTATGGGCACCTCAGACAGTAAGCAATAAACTTACTCCTCCCCAAAGAGGGGAGGCAAAGCCTGGAAGGGTGCACCTCCTAGAACTGCACAGGACCGACAACCCCCAATAGACCGGCGTAAATCCAGACCCAAAGGCCCGGACGATACCGGTTTATTAGGCGGAGTAAAAACCCCATGTCTCGATAATAGAGCTATTTACATATAAAAAGTTTTATTTATACAAACAGTTTGGCTACACATTCAGAACATGTTTCAGTCGTAGCTTTAATAAGCTTTACATCTATCTATTTATCTATCTCTATATATCTATCTATCTATCTATATATAAAATCGCCTTGTTATTCAGTTTTCCTTCTTACAATAATTTCTGCATTTATCCTTCTATAAAGTATCTACATCTCTGTTGCTGATAGGGATTTTCAAAATCTTACCCACCCCCCCGGGATTTTAAATTCAGGAAAATCTAAGAAACCCTGTGTAGATGAGTACCTCTGCTAGTCATTAATATATCTGACCATAAAAGTGTAATCTTAACCTTGCCTTTTGTAGTTTCTTTGTCATTAGATCACCTATTTCAATGGCAACAAGAACAAGTTGTAAGTTAGGTTTTATCTTGGGAAAGATGAAGACCTATTTTGATGAGACAGTATTTAAAAATAAACTTGACTAGACTACACTTAATGTAACGGTCTGTATCTTCTTGTCTATTTCGAAATAAACTTCATTGCTACATATTTATATATAGATCATTTATAGGAAGCGGTTCCAATGCAGAGATACATCGGATAAAAGCGGATTGACAACAAAATAAGATACAAAAGTGAAAGCGATATGAGTTTTTCGGATTTTTTCTCTTTTATTATTATTATTATTATGATTTTATTCAAGAAAATTTTTTATTTTTATTTTATATTTACAAATCTTACTTGCTCTCAATGTCGATTAATGTACATAATATTTCAGGAAAAATTCCCCTCTTCAGATGTGGGTTTTCCACTCTGTTTTTAAAACATGCATAAGATTATATTTTTACGACGCATTATAAGACAACAGTTGGCACTTTTTGTCTATTTAAAAATAAACTTCTCATACATAGCAACTAAAATTAAATGAATAATTATTCTTTTGTTCAGTGTCAGCATCAGGGTACTATATCTCTGGCCTCCAATTAATGATATGCACCCTCTTCTCATGAAATAACTCTTTGTAACCAAATCAATGTGTCATTTTTTTCTAATCACCAAAAATCAGACAATTATCAAATTTTAATGAAATTTTCAGCATTTATTCAATGAACTAGCATGGCTACCCGGCGTATATGAATAACAAAATAGAAGAGTTAAAAAGTGCCTTCTTTTAAAACTTCTCTTTCTCTCTCTATCCTCCGTCCCTCCCCTTTTATTTCCTTACTAGCCCCCTCTCTTTATCACACGTATCATTTCACACCAAAGATCGATGGAAAAAAAAAAAATCACTGTAAATGTAGACCCACTCCCCCAACTAATTTTATTCCTGTTGACCCCCCCCCCCCCAAAAAAAAAATGAATAGATTATATATTTCACTAACTATACCCACCCGGCGTTGCAATTCGATTTACTTAAAAAAAAAAAATATGCTGTCTTTTTTCCAAAATATTTTTTGTCGTTCTAAAGCTAAGCAACTCTGTATGAACGAATACAGAGTTATGCCCCTTTTTTAAATGGCGGACACTTAAAAATAATTTCGACCCGGAAAAGTATTTTCTTGAAGGAATTAAATCGAATTACATTTTATTTTTCCTAACAACATGTTGCAACGATCCACAGTTAAAAATTGACGAACAGGAATAAAACATTGATTTTGTAGGAAGAAAGCTATCGATGGCAAAGAAATAAGTAAGAAACTCATTTTACTTTATATTTTAGATAAAGAAAGGAATATAAGTTTTCAAATTTTAAAATCATAGCGATTTTAAAGAGTGGATGAATTTAATGCGCAGTAACATTTTTTTTTTACGACTCTAAATAAGTAATCACTGTGCCAGCAATTTTTGCATGTATTAACAGTTGAAATGGCCGTAATATGGTTCATATGTGTTCCTAAACCAAAAGAAAATATGAATTTTAGAACGTGTCCATGTTGTATCAAAGAATCCATTAAAAAACAAAAACAAATAAAATTATGCAATATTTTGCGTGGTTTAAATGCTGAAAATAGTCACTCATGCTAAACTGCATTTATTCGCATTTAACGGTAGTGATACACGGTCCGCCACCCGGCCGGACAGCCAATCTGATGATGAGTAGTGGAAGGGTCTTGCCATTCATTCGTGACAACTACAACAAGGGCCATAGAGAGTGTCAAATAAGATGACCCCGATTTAAGAGGACTATCTGCCAGCACCCGACGAGAATAATCAGGTTCAATCACTAATGCTCACCACGTTCATTGAAGAGGGAGAACAGAGGAAGCTAGAGTCATTTGTACCATACTTTCCTGCGTATTTAAGCGAGTAAATCCTACTCCTCCTACTAATAATAAAAATAAAAAACTGTCTGTTCATAAAGTGTGCTATCTCGATTTCAAAACAATGTTACAGGCACGTAAGTAAATAGAAACGCTATGCTTGGGTGAGTATTTCTAGTGCGTGTGTACCGAATAAATGCCAGTGTTGCGATGAATCTAAAAATAGACATACACGTGACTTGGCCACGTGACTCTCAAAGCGGGACCAAATAATAATAAAAAAAAACAATCTGCAATATAAACCCAATAATTCTTATTTTCTTCGCCTTAATAGTAAAAATGAAATAATAATATATAAGTATATTTACCTGACTCCAAGCTAGGTATGAGGTGCAAAATTTGCCGTCGGTATTACCCGGTGAGGACGCCTGAGGCGACCAGCAATAAACCAAACCTTTCTCTCCCTCTCTCACCGTCAAAGAAGAAGGTAATGCCTGGTAGGATAATCTAGGACCGAACAGAACCATAGTCCACTCTGATATGCCAGAGTGTATGTGCGAGTAAGTTACGTAGAGGCGAGAAACATGCGCAACACACGCGATAAATGATCACGCAATTTTATTAATATAGAAATAATTTGCATTTAGATTTCTTTGAAGAGATCGAGATGTCGGCTATTTTTTCTCCTTGCCAAATATGGCGTACGCACGGCAATCCTTCGATATTTGGGAAATTCCCTTATCTTCTTGAGACACGTGTTTTATCAACAACCGTAGAGTCAGTAAATGATGATGATAATTATGGTGGTGGTGGTGGTAGTGATGCTGCTACTACATAGATCCTCCTCCTTCCCACACACCCTCCACCAGAATAATTCAATCAGTCCCACTTATAGGAGGAGGCGTGCAACATAATTAACATGCACAGAATTAGTCGGCACGTGGCGTCCGGATCTGGTACGATGGAGTGGGCGTTTTAAAGATGCTGCTGCTGATGATGAAGATGAAGAAACTTTCTGTTCAGTTTAAAAGAAGGGGGTAGATGATGGAATAAGTTTGGAAGAGACAGATACGGAATATAAGGAATTACGTAGAGGAAGTTAAAGTACACATCACTTAGAAATGCTAAAGGTTAACCATTTTTCCAAGAGGGTAGGTGTGCGCATAGCACACGTATGAGTAAGAATGGTTGTGCCACATGAACCGCAGCGGTTTGAATTAATTGAGTTCGTATTATTCGGGACTGTTGATCACACCTGTCTGCATGCACATCTGTAGATGTTTCTACTTGGGCGATGTCTGCATCATCTGAAGTCGATTGTACAGTCTTGCATTAAATTATAATTAGACATGTCGTAATTGTGCCATAGATAAAAGTGCAGAATAGTTAACAGTCGAGAAATCATAAACAAAATAAATAAATAAAAACAACAAATAATTTATAGCAAATGAAATAGAATTAAATTCTGGCAGTTTACAATTTCCAACATAGAAAAAAGGGGTACCCTCCAAAAAACAACAACAAATAGTCAACAAATAACTGTTACCACACGCAAGAAAAGTTACTTTCTACCTACCCGCCTATTTGTTTTTGGGTTTTAAAGTATTTTAAAGCACTTTTATTTACATGTTTAATCACTGCCTTCTGAGTCTTGTACACCAACTGGATTTAAGAAAATGGCGCCGGAGGTTACTCGCAGGACGTAGAACAACTCAAAAATCGAAAATTAAACAAAAATGCAACTTATAACTATCACTAATTGGTTCAAAATTTAACTTTCAACCGATCTGCATATTTCTATTAGCTGTATTTTTGTTTAATTTTCGATTTTTGAGTTCTTTTCCCTTTTTTAAAGGATTTATCAACTATGAACTATTCTGCATTTTTACCGAAAAATGATTTGGTATTTGAAATAAATGGGTATTCAGACAATTTAATTACTTAGAGAATCAGTCCCTAGTATTGACGGAGAATCATGAATCAGTCATGAAAATGGCCGAAGCAGTTTATGATTTTAAAGCCTCTTTTTCTTTTTCGATGAAGTTTAGCAACTTTATTTTTTGAGGTGCTAAGATTTTTAAAACCCTAATTTTCGTATGCTTAGTGTCGTCTGCTTTTTTACATTTTTTTCGGCTTTAAAATCGTAAACTGCTTCGGCTATTTTCGGGACTGACTCAGGATTCTCCGTCAATACTCGGTATATCCAGAGGATTTTAGTACTTACAGTCAGTTTACTGTAAGTACTAAAAATCCTCTGGATACCCATTCATTACTACCAATGATTTTTATAATTACAGTCTTTAATTAAAATTCAATTTAAAAATTGAAAACTATTTTTTACTAAATTCCATCATTTCGCCTAAACGTATGATTCACATTTTCGATAACGCAAGAAACGGTAATGAATAAGTATCGAATGGCTGTAAATTTTGGCTTAACGTTAAAATTAATTTGGGTTTTAGTACTTTAGTTTCAGTCATAATTTGGTGGGGGATACTCTGGGTTACATATTTCGCTGTTACGTAGTAAATCTTCATAATCGTGGGAACACAGAATGCGATAGACGTTTTATGAATGAATTTCGTTGCCTTTTCTATCCCCTCTGCGCATTTTTATTTTCCATCGGTGGGTGGGGGGTATTGAGAGAAAGATGAATAGAGTTATCTCCCCTTTTATGCGAGTTGCAAAGTTGAATGTAATGCCCTCTTTCACCTCTAAAACTAGAGTAGACGAGTCGTGTGTGCATTTACTTGCCTCCCCACTAGGGTGGAGTTAGGTTAGGTTTCATTCTAGACTGAGGCAATTTTAATGTTTGTCCCAATCCAGAGTGCCCCTTTTTGAGGAGCTGGATTCTTCCATATTAAAAACCGACCATATACATAACTTTGTCCTCGTAGGGAGGCAAGTAAATAGAGACAGAAGGTCGTTTGTTTTTAATGTAGGAGATATCTATCTCTCCTAAAATGCGGCGCTCTTAATGGGAATAAAAAATATCTTTATAGACCCGTGGGCACTCCATCACCATACATTACCCCCCCCCCCCATTTGGAGGGGTAGTGCAGTATAGGTTCCATTGTCATGAGACCATCCTCCCAGGCAGTACCTTTTCCTGGATGGTAGTGGAGAATGTGTTTGTTAGTCATTATATATTAGCAAAAATAATAATGCAACGTATATGGAATATAAATGCAACCTAGGTGATCTTGATCTCACCAGTATATATATATATATAAGAGGAGATTGTAGTTTGCTTGAAGCATTGCTGGTAAATGTAAGTGTAAATTAGTCGTCCAAGGCTATAGCAATGCGATGTGGTTGCCGTGAGATGGAAAAGTGAAAAGCAATAAACGCAGGGAGAAAGTGAAACTCAAAACGATTTATTAATAATTTCACGAAAACTGATTAAATACCAAATAGTATTTTTTTTTTTTTGGTAAGTAACAGATCGGCAAAGGGTAATCTTAAATTTTCGAAAGAACAACTTTCATTATCAGAAGACAACAATAGAAGACCGAGGGGGTCGGAAAAACGTGGAAAAACCGGTGTCAGATCATCGTATTATAGGGGAAAACAATTGGGAGTAGGAACGCAGAAAACGTCAAAATTAAATTAAGCAATCATATAACTAAGGTTAAAACATTATAAACATTAGTTTAGTAATATACCAATTTTTTAAATTTTATTATGTTTCATTTTAAATGACTCATCAATCTTTATTTATTTATTTATTTATTTATTTTTTTTTTTTTTTCATTTATTCTCTTCAAATCTAAATTTAAATTCACTGTCAAAGGGAGATAACTTATTCTAAATAATATGTTCAGACCTTAGAAATGAGATTGGAAACTTGGGAAGGAATTTGAGTTGTGAAGTGGATTAGGAACGCAGAAAACATCAAAATTCCATTAAGCAATCACATAACTAAGGCTAAAACATTATAAACATTAGTTTAGTAATATACCAATTTTTTTTTTAAAGTTTTATTATGTTTCATTTTACATGACTCATCAATCTTTATTTATTTATTTATTTATTTTATTTTATTTTATTTTATTTTATTTTTTTTCATTTATTCTCTTCAAATCTAAATTTAAATTTACTGTCAAAGGGAGATAACTTATTCTAAATAATATATTCAGACTTTAGAAATGAGATTGGAAACTTGAGAAGGAATTTGAGTTGTGAAGTGGATAAAACCAAGGATGGGACCCTTTTTTTTTTTTTTTTTTTTTTAAATTTTATTAGCAGGGGAAGGGGGGGGGAATAAGAAGAGAGAGGATTAAAAAAAAAAAAAAAAAAAAAAAAAAAAAAGAAAAAGGTAAGTAAGTTGTGGGTGGGAGTGTGAGGAGGTGGGAGTGTGAGGAGGTGGGAGTGTGAGGATGTAAGAATCAGAGGATGAAGGGAGATGACAACTCGAATCTGTTATTCAAGGCAGGGCGAAGTTTAGAGATGAGGATAGCTTCCGAAATTCGAAGCTGGCCTATATTGCGGACAGAGTTGAGGATGCGGACACTAATGGAGCGATGTGTGTTGCCACATGAAATTAAGTGTTTATGGAAGGAGGAAATGTGGGTGTTTAGATGTTCTTTAATACGTTGGTGTAGAGGCCTAACGGTACTACCGATGTAGAATTTTTGGCACTTAGAGCATTGCAGGTTGTATACTGTATATGTGCGGAGGCAGAGGCCAGAGTTGGGGATGGGGCAACTAGCTAGAGAGCAGGGGTCTGGGGTGTAGTGGCTTTTTTTGGATAAATGTTGTCGGAGAGAGGTGCCTGTGTGAGAAAGTTATATGTTAAGGTTCTCACAATGTTTATAATGTTTTAACCTTAGTTATATGATTGCTTAATTTAATTTTGACGTTTTCTGCGTTCCTACTCCCAATTGTTTTCCCCTATAATACGATGATCTGACACCGGTTTTTCCACGTTTTTCCGACCCCCTCGGTCTTCTATTGTTGTCTTCTGATAATGAAAGTTGTTCTTTCGAAAATTTAAGATTACCCTTTGCCGATCTGTTACTTACCAAAAAAAAAAAATACTATTTGGTATTTAATCAGTTTTCGTGAAATTATTAATAAATCGTTTTGAGTTTCACTTTCTCCCTGCGTTTATTGCTTTTCACTTTTCCATCTCACGGCAACCACATCGCATTGCTATAGCCTTGGACGACTAATTTACACTTATATATATATATATATATATATATATATATATATCACTAACCAACGAACAAAAATTGTAGAACGTTTAACTTGACATGTATCTTTTCATAATGGGTATTATGTGTCTGTAAACGAAACTAGGTCAGGATTCTCCGTAGTATTTTTTTTTTTTAATTTCTAATTTCAGATGATTTTATTTTAAGATTTTAATCATAAAGTAATAATCTCTTATATTAATTACACCGTTTACTTTTAATATCCCATTCAGTGTGGCTAGACGTGGCGACTGTTTCAAGCTGAGATTAGACATTCCTACGCTGTTATCCTTGCTATGAAATATGGGAAATTCGTATCATCGAATAGATAGCTCAATTACACTAAATGGCAACAATTTATTCCATGACCCCATCCCTCCCCCCTCTCTTTCTATATATATTCAAGTTAGTGAATGAATCTTAAAGGAACATAATTCAATTAAAAGTGGAATAATAACTTTCATTGTTGTTATTTAATTAAATTAATAAGTACATTTTACAATGAAATAGGAGTGAATGGGTAATCAAGCGTTCACTCCAAGATATTATCGTTTTACACATCCTCCAGGGTGCATGTATTTGCTATAAACATGATGATGATATAAAACATAACAAACATGATGATGATGATAACAAAATAAATTAATTAAATAATATTTATTATTATTTTAAATGCTGTGCCAACAATGTGATTTTACAATAGTGTCGTTGTCGAAATCTACTGTTTTTTTACGAACTAAAAACAACCATAATACTCGACTTCTCTCTATAAACGTCAATTCTGGTCAGTGGCCAGGCATTCATTTCTATCCGCTAATTTAAAAGCTTCAAAATCTATTTCGACTGTCGAAAGTTCTTAAACTACCCCCCCCCCAAAGATAAAATAGTCTGGTATTGTTTTTTTTTCATGGCCGCGCGAAATTTGAAAGTTATTTTCAAGCCTTTAAATTAGCGGAAAGGAAATCTTTTTTTGGCTAGAATGAAAGCTTATAGGCCAATGCGAGTATTATTGTTCTTTGTTACTACATCAAAGAATAACAGTATTTTTCGACCGGCAGCTATTGTAAAATTGAATCGACTGTTGCGTTTATATTTCAATCACTCGCTTCGAACGATAGCAACAACGTGATTCAACGGCCCATGTCTGGTGTCGTTCAAACACACACGCAGAGAGAGAGAGAGAGAGAGAGAGAGAGAGAGAGAGAGAGAGAGAGAGAGAGAGCGCATACACAGACACAGACAAGCAACCAGTGCTAACGCACTGACACGTGTACGGAAACGTGACCACATAATTTCTTATCACTCTGCTTTGCATGTTCAGGGAGTTATTTGCCCGCTTCCCATTATATTAAAGCTAGATTTGACATGAAGTCAATTAACATGGGAGTGGGGGGGGGGTTACGCTGGATGGGTGTAACTTGCACGGGGGTGCACTCTGGGTGGGTGTAAAATTTGCCGTAAACGGACTTGTCATTCCTTCTGGAGGGACGCTTCAGGCAACCGGCGAAAACAAAAACAAAACAAACAATAACCCCTCTTAAATAAGAGGTAATGCCTGGGCTGATGACATTCTCACAAGACGGAACAGAATCATCATTCTGATCATCCACGGATCAGGCTCTCAGGAAGCCAGATGTCTGTGCCAGAGTGGGCCAGACAGGAACAGATAATACACTTTTAATTATTTATTTGCTATCGGGTACAAAATATACAATGTAACAAATCAGGCGCAAGGACATCAAAAGTGTGGGTGATGGGAGTAGTTGGTCATGTCTGTGCTTCTCTTATCTAGAATCATTGCAGACACTATAATACCACATTTACTGTGGGGCACTGGGGCATTCTACTTAATGTGTTGAAAATGTAATTTATATATTGGAAGTGAGACAACCATAAACAAAAACCGGTTAGCAAGAGTCTTGCAAACCTTTTCTAAAGAATAGACCGCCCACTATTTTCCGGTTTGTTTTGAACCGAAACCACACTTTCATCATTACAATAAGTGCCGAGGAACTGACCAAGTTGTGTAAAACGCACACCGACTTTTCCTGTTCTTATTTTACCCTTTTATGTGCCTTTGTTCTTTCAATGGCAAATGCCGATGCAATAGTAGCATTAATAGTAAAGGAGTAGTAGTAGTAGTAGTAGTAGTAGTAGTAGTGCCTATGTACTCAGCATTGCATTCCTCTCTCATTTGTTTAACAAATCTGTGTCATTCATAGCGTGATGTCACCCTTTTAAAACATACTGTCTGGAGTACTTACTTTTTCTCAGCTAACTAAATAAAACAAGTTACCGTGAAGGTTCTTTGATACGACAGGGACGCGTGCAAAAAAATATCTTTTAATTGTTGGTTTAGGAGTACTTAACATTTGGCTTTAAACTTTAATTCAAACCAGAAATTACTTTCTAATCGATAGTTTTAAGGCTGCAAAATTACTTTAGGGGGTTCAAAGTGTCACAAAATAAACACATGTCGGCCATGTTTTGATCTATTTATGTATTAAAATGGCCGATTTGTTTACTATCGTTACTCATCGAAAACAAAAACATGAATAAATGAAAAAGATAAAATAATATTTTAACAATTTTGTATGTGGCCGTAATCGAAATTTTATTTACATGATATTTAAAATTGCTTTTTTTAATGAAGTTTAATCTTTTAATGTTTATTGTTACGATGAAATAAATAAAATATGCGATTATATCATATACCAAGATAGAAAAACTGGACTACATACTAAAAAATATAAAACTAATCTCTTTCAATTACATGATTCAAAACTTAATTACAAATTTATTGAAATAACAACTACAAAAAACAACAACAAAATGTGTTTTTATGAAGTCAACCTAAAAAAATCGGATTTACAAAAATGGGGTCATCAGGTGAGAGATCAAAGGAAGATAACTCTAATTTACTGCTGAAAACAAGCAGTTGATTTTATGGGATAGTATTTTCTACGGCCATATCACGTTGAAACACGTAAGTTAAGTAACATTGGGCCTGAGCAGTACTTACTGCTTTCCTACAGACTACAACAGGGTCGTCTTCATATTCTATGTCAACAAATATGTGTCAAACCGTCTCTGAAGTAATCAAATTTTGTTCTTTCGATTCATCATTTTCAATCCTCTTATAATATTCTTCACCATTCAACTAACAATCCACCCATCTTATAAACCTCTATCCTCGAGTGGCTTTTTGCATTGATAAGTGGTGACTCATTAGTATTAAAACAAAAAGATGGATGCCGTAAGTGTGGACGTAGAAATGACTGTAAAGTCACTTTCTCTAATATCGTTGAGAAAGGTACGAGTGAATTCATCTTGCCTTCCTTTAGCCACAGGGTAAATAGTAGTAGGGTAGACTAGACTCTTAAGTCTTGACAGGGCAACTAGTCTGAGAGAAGAAAAGCATCAAAATAACACCGACACTTCTCTGCTTATCACAGCGTTTCTTTCGGTCATCTTCAATTTCTCCTTGCCACTGGACAATGCCAAGTCAGAAGTGCGGTTCACAATTAAGTCCACTGCACTATCAACAGTCTTCAAACATTTGCTTTGGAATTCAACGTGCAGATTTTTTAGTAACTAATCATACGGCAAGTAAACGCTGGCAAAGACAATCACAGTAATTGCCCCCCCCCCCAAAAAAAACAACCCTACTTCCATGTAAGGAAAAAACAAATAAACAGAAAGCTGAATGGAAACTTGTTTATAGATATATACACGAGTGACGAATGCACTTAAAAAATAAAAAGTAAATCAGATGATACAATTAGGTTGCTAGTGGAACAGATCGAAGACTTTAAACTTAACCCTAGTTTTAATAAGAAGTTTCCATCAGCAAAGAATGTATCAAGAGACAATTTGTCGCTACAAATCTAATGTATTATTATACTAAAGCTGAGTCCATGAACGTTTGTTCCACTAAGGCTTATATATATATATATATATATATATATATATATATATATATATATATATATATATATATATATATATATATATATATATATATATAACTTCTTTGTAATATAGCCGGAAAAATCCCAGCAGAGTGCTCGATTAATTAAGAATTAAAGTTAAAAATAAAAAATTAAGAGCGTAATATTTATTTATTTTGGTACAGAAAAATTAGTACAACATTCGTACCGTCGATTTCAAGCACGGAAGGATTTAGTCATCCGGCTCACTTCAGCTTCTGTTATGACAACAGAAGCTGAAGAGAGCCGGATGGCTAAATACTTCCGTGCTTGAAACCGACGGTACGAATGTTGTACTAATTTTTCTGTACCAAAATAAATAATATATATATATATATATATATATATATATATATATATATATATATATATATATATATATATGGAAATCGCTCCAGACAAGGCATGAAGTCATTCGATGTAAAGAGCTAAAAAATACTTCACGGTTAAAAACTAGTCAACTATAAGTGTTAGATCGATAGATTCTGACCCAGAAAACAGCAATTTTTCCACCTTTGTCAGAAACATTACTCATGAAATGTGAAGAAAATAAAAGGACAAAATAAGGAAAGCGAAAGTTACGAGGCTACCAAAAGTAAACCCAAGATCCACTTTCTACTCTCCTTATATACTTTAATCACTCAAAATGCTCAAATATTATTATGTTTTAAAAAAATTGCTTTAATTGTTCTAATTAGCCGTACTTTATAATTAACTGAACAAGTCACCCATCTCTCTCTTAGCTAGCTACGCATTTCTCTCACTCCCACATACTCTATTTTTATTTAACCTCTGTTATTTCAGGTTTTTGACTTTAATGACCCACTCCCGTAGGCAAAAAACATCAGATTTAAAATAGCATTTTGATAAGATAAAACTCTATTTAAATAATCACTTCTATGAATAACAAAATAATTGGATAATTCTATACAATACATTTAATCAATCGAATTTCAATGTACAAAGTTTTCGGTGAATGACATTTCCCTGTATAACTGATGATAAAATCATTATTTAAAAAAAAAAAAGAAAAGAAAGTAGCCATGTTAGTTCGATATTTACAAAGCAGATCCGGTGAAAGTTAGCAGCAACTGAGGTTTTGTGTGTTTTATGACATATCAACCCCCTTTGGTGCTATTCCTTGGCAACGCCGGGTAACCCTGCCAGTATTTTAAGAATCTGAGATATTTTATTTGACCTCTTTCCCCTTTTTAACACACATATACATAAACACATTAATGTTGGTCATCGCTCTACCGATTTTCTGATTACAAGAAACAGGTCACCAACGGTTGGTATATAAAAAAATATCAATAAATGTTGGATTATGAAACAACGATCATCTTTTTATGCTGCACAAAATTGAGTCATTTTTTCTTTCTTTGTTAAAAAATAAATGTTATCTGTTTGGCTGAGATCTCAATAATTGAGCAAGTTGCTGCGTCAGAAGAGACCTTATAATATTACACAGGTAACTGATTAGCCGGCAGCTGGATACGGGCGCACATGAGTCACATTTTTTCCTTTTTAGCGAACGACCTTTTACCCACCACCTTACCCTCCCTTCACCCTTGTTTTATTCTCCCTCTTGCTCTATTTCTCTCATTACTTCCGGATGTTTTGTTTGACATTTGGTTTTAGGCGTTACACAATCAAGATCGTTGGCCTCTCTGCTTGAACGGGAGAAACTAATTAACTGATCATTATGAATTTTTGAACACAGCTGGTAAGCGTAGGGGTTGGGAATGCGGGTTATATATAGTGTAATTTAGTTTTATACAATAGAGGCAAGGAGACAGGAAGCCCTTTGTGAAAATTCAGATACCTCCGACTTTCTGTGAAATTTTAATAATAGGTATGGGACATCAATAAATATTCCTCAAATTTCAGTTTCTTGGAGTATTTTAAAGGGTTTTAGGGGGAATAATATGGATACATCCTCCAATTTGAAAATACAAATATTTCAGATTTGCATTCAATTTGATTCATACGCATTAGACACCAATTAAGCAAGATTCCCTGAATTTCAATTTCTTCTTAAGCCTCCTTAAGCTTAGGCCTTAAATTTTAGACATTTTCTAGAATCAAAATCATGTAATGGATTTTAATCGAACTTGGTATAAGGATCCTAAACATAAGGTTTAATAGCATTATATGATGATTTTAATCTTCGTAAGGGGACATACAAGTGGTGCAAAACTGTTCTGTTTGGCGAATTAATTTTACCCGTCCTGGGACGGGTTTTCTTCTTGTTTTATTATAAACGTGTTTTTCATCGCTTCTTTTTGAAGTTATTTTCATTCACTTTGCAACAAGACTGACGCTATTTTCCGTTTCTGTATACAAGTTTAGAAAAGAATGTTCCATAGTTAGAATTCTTCCCATGCTTATGCCTGCTTATAGAATGAGTAGACCGTTATATTTAGCCACGAAGCGTGGATCAACGATGGACGGAAAAACTAAAGACACGTTTCTCATCTTGATAAAAAAAAAAAAAACGCGACATTTTTTCTTTTCACACACTCACTCGTTTGTTTCATCGCGACAATTCCGCATAAAAATCCAGAAGAACTCTATCTGCTTTTCTCATCTAAATGCGTCTTTCTTTTTTTAGGTTTGCGATATTTACAAAAAAAACAGGCAGACATTAACATGTGAAATAGACAACCGACCTTTTTTTATGAATAAAACAAATATTCTTCGATTTAGAACATGGGAACAATTTATAACCTACAAATGTTGCATTTACGATAAAAATAACTTGACAAATAAATATATTGTACGATGGATCCAAATCAGGATTGCGTTTAAGATACTTTTTAGGGTTTGCTGAAAAAAAATGGTTGGATCATTCTACTGCTACAGAAAGTATCTGACTCCTAATACAATCCTCTACCTGTATAAGAGCCAGATTCGTCCTATGATGGAGTACTGCTGTCATATCTGGGGAGGTGCCGCTCAAAGCACTCTTATTTGCCTTGACAGAGTACAAAATCGACTTCTCAATCTGGTGAGGGGTGTTCTCTTCTCGTCCCTACAGCCTATTTCGCACAGAAGAGATGTTGCTAGCCTCTCTCTACTGTATCATTATGTTCATGGTAGGTGCTCCACTGAACTCCAACTCCTGATCGCCCTCCTGTAAAACATTTATAACAGAACTCGTCTGGCTACAACCATAGCAAAGAACTTAGCTACACCCCTCTCTCTCTATGTACAAAAAAAACAAGTGTAACTTCCATGAACAAAGTTTATTTCCTATAACATCTCGTCTTTGGAATAAGATACCACGAGTCTGCTTCCCAGCTGACTAGTCGAGTCGTCTTCAAGTCTGATGTGAACAAATACTTGTCGAGTCGTCCTTTTAGAAAATCAACTCTTAAGTAATATTCTGAAAATTCCACCCACTGCTTCCAATCCTTTCGTGACGGCGATCATCATTCAACCAACAATCCTTTTAACTCTTATCCTCGAGTGGTCCCCCGGCCTTAACATGCAGTGACCCACAAGAAGAAAAACATTTAGCATACAGATAAATTACTGCATAGTTTTTTCACTATCCGGTGTAAGAGAACGGATGTGTTTTTTGCCAGTCTCTTAATATGAAAAGTTCTGGTTTCCGTATAAAGGGCCCATATTTATTTGTAAATTATGTAATGGGGAGGTTTGATTTTGAAAGGTGTCTTTATAAACATCTGTTGAGAATCCTAGGGGAAAATGTTATCGAATCGAAGAATAAAAAACGGACGTAAAAAGGGTGATTGGAATGTAACTCTCTATTATTAAGTGCTTGTAATTTATTACTAAATTATAACATTTAATTTTTTATGTAGAATTCAATATGGCCGCCAGCATTCGGCTCTAGTTTCTCAAGCCGCCTGGGAACCACATCAACTGATTTCACAAGGCACACTTTTATAAATAAAACCTCAGTGTAATAATGGGATCTGCACAAGAACTATCAACCGCAAAAGTTCAAAATCCATTTTTACACTGAATACTCCTTTGAAATAATAATAAGAACAGATTAACTGACTAAAAAGTTTTTTTTATATAGAAAGCCGGCATTTCCATGGCTGCAGAAGGCTACGCGAACGTAAGTTCTTCAAAGGAGGCTAAATTTTGTGTTCTGCCGAACACTTTGACAGGTTATGTTCTCGATGATCGTCGACCCAACAAGTGGATTCATCCGCTTTTTGTCAGGTCGCGTGTTATTCCGTTATCGTATTTACTTTAGTAAATGAACACCGATCAACAATGGGCGTCGCTCTTCTCAGAACCAGAAGGAGAATTAACTCTTGTGCCCTTTTCACTGCACTTACCATGTGATCGCAGCATCACGGGCACTGGAGCTAACAATCACCAAACTGATATGCAAGAACGTCTGCACGTGATTAAGTTTCTCGTATCTGCACACGCATATATAAGTGCCCTTGTCAGCCACTCGGAAGGAGCGGCTGCTGCTGCTGTTCTCCCCCTCCTTCTTCTCCAACGCCCTTTTGTTAATATGTCTTGTTGCTGATGCACAAGTCAACTTTTAGACGATCATCACTGCTGAATTTTCACGGTCAACCTTCAGTTGCAAAAATAACTTTGACACTAAGCCAGTAGAGATAAAAGAGCAGATATGCAAGAAAAGTAATGGCGCCCAAAATGCTATAAACAGCGATGTACTTTTTTTTTTCCAGCAGAGGTGTAAAGTATTTCACAAAAAAAAGAAAAAGAAAAAAAAATACTTTGATAAATTTAAAAAAAAAAATTGTAAAAGGAAAGAAAACAAAACTGTTAAATATTGCAGCATTCTATAATAGTTGACCGTCTCCTATTGAGGATGAAAACATTTGGTCCCCAGAAGGGTAGTCGTTCAATACCTCAAAGGAGGAATCCCACACACGAAAAGTACAAAGTACACTGTGTGTGTTCAAATAATTTATAGTCATTTTTTTTGTAAGACTAGTTGCTAAATACAGACAAGATATTATGGCTACATTTTGTTCAGTGTTAAGATATATAGCTATGTGCAATATATCATTGAGTTCAAATGTAGCCATAATGGCTTGACCGTATTTGGAAACTAATTTCATATTATTATTAATAATTATTATTATAAATAATTATTATTATTATTAATAATTATTAATAATTATTATTATTATTAATAATTATTAATAATTATTATTATTATTAATAATTATTATTAATAATTATTAATAATTATTATTATTATTAATAATAATTATAATAATAATTATTATTAATAATTATAATAATTATTATTATTAATTATTATTATTATTATTAATAATTATAATAATTATTATTATTAATTATTATTATTATTATTATTATTAATAATTATAATAATTATTATTATTATTAATTATTATTATTATTATTAATAATTATAATAATTATTATTATTATCAATAATTATTAATAATTATAATTATTATTATTATCAATAATTATTAATAATTATAATTATTATTATTATCAATAATTATTAATAATTATAATTATTATTATTATTAATAATTATTAATAATTATTATTATTATAATTATTATTATTATTATTATTATTATTATTATAATTATTATTATTATAATTATTATTATTATTATTATTATAATTATTATTATTATTATTATTATTATTATTATTATTATTATTATTAAATACTAGTGTACATCTTCCGTAAAAAATTATAATAAAAAATTATGCTTCGCCAGTGTTTGCATTAATATCAATATAAAATAACGTCTCATTTTATGAATATATACATATATATATATATATATATATATATATATATATATATATATATATATATATATATATATATATATTTCTGGACACGATCTTTGGACTTCTGAAGAGTCTCACGTATGAAAAATCCAAGATCTCTCTCTCTCTCTCGTGAGACTCTTCAGAAGTCCAAAGATCGTGTCCAGAAAAATCAGAAAAAAAGAACACAAAACTACACTCACATTGATATACGATACATAAATATATATGTGAGAAATAAGTATTTGAATTTAACTTTTTTATTCTTTTGATTATGGAAAGTAGGGGTGGCTAGACATTAAAAACAATGACTCCGGATGTTAAAAAAGAACATCAAAAACGTTTCGGGAAGATAATAAAGATAAAAATAAGGAAAGAAAAAGGCATAAATCGGTATAGAGAGCAAAAGGAAAAAATGAAAGAAAACATCTCATGGAAACAGTGAAGATGTGGGGGAGTCTGACTTGCGTTTTCCCTCCTCTTATTCTTCGAACAGTTTTGTGTGACGAGACGGGTATATATATATATATATATATATATATATATATATATATATATATATATATATATATATATATATATATATATATATATATGCAAATAAATACACATTGCTCTTTATTATAGAATGGAGGATGATTCCTATAAAGTAGCTTGTGAAATAGTCGAAAGCGCTGGGACAAATGGAAATAAAAACCTCGAAACATAAGTTTGAAAATGTTCTTTTATTGCATTGGTAATACAAAAAAAAAATCAGTTGGAAATACCAAATCTACTGCGTAGATGAGCTTGGCATATTTTTTTTACAAATTTTGTTAAGTTCGGCGATGGAAAAGATGAGGTTAATGAATGATAAGAGCAAAACAACTATCAGCAGCCGCAGAAGAAGAGGAAGAAGAAGTGATGGATGGGGTAATACGTAAAAAAAAAACTGTACCACAAAATAAAGTAAAAATAAAAAAAAAACATTGCTTCTGCGTAGCGTTTAAAAGCAAACGGCTCGATCGCTTGAAGATATTACGTAATAGCAATATTCGCGCACACACACAAACAAAAAAAACGAATAAACAATGAATAATAATAAAATATACCAAATCGTCAATGTTTATTGTTTACTATATATGCGTTTAAGTAGGATGTATTTAATTACGCGACGAAACGAATTCGGTCAGGCGCGTGTCTTCGCGTGGAGAGGAAATCTAACTTTGAATCAACATTAAAAAAAAAAAAAAAAAAAAAAAAAAGGAAAAACAAATTTGCAAAACACATGCGTACGGAATGGATGGATGGACGGAGGTTTTCAATTTGGCAAACGATGTACAAGTATCGAATTGCTGAAAAGTCGGCAATAACTGTGCAACGTTCTGTGCCAAATTCGTACATAACATTCCTTTTTATTTTTGGAACGAATCTATTGTTAGAAGCAAAGTTTCTTGCATAAATCAAGAACCCAATGTATTGGTCAGTCATTCAAACACATAAGCACACGTACTTGCGACCATTGCCAGCTCGAGGGACGCACGTCTTCCTCCCCAATCTATGATACATACGATACTTCAGAGGACGGGGGCTAACATTGACATTTGGTCAATTTATAAATCTATTTACACCTACGGTTATAACTGACCCATTTGGCATAATAGTTTGCTAATGGGCCGGAAGAACGGGGTTCAATATTTGGTTGAGTAATACCAAAGATTAAAAAAATGGGACTTGATGTCTCCTTTCTAAACACTCTGCATTATAAGGGGACATCAAAGGTAAGTGGGTACTCCTGGGAAAAGAGTGACGCATCCCCCCACCCTACATCTCGGCGCAGTAGATAATAAAAATGGAGCCTCCGGATCGAAATTCGATTATAGTCGACCATTTTAATTTACGTTTCCATCTCCGACTAAAACAATCAGGTCACTAGAATCGACCGGAAGGAGACACTACTTCTGTGCAACGAAACATGCATACAAGAAAAAGTGCTGCCGACAGACATGTATTTTGTCGCCTGTATTAAATTTAAGGCTTAAGCTTTATATATATATATATATATATATATATATATATATATATTACCCAAAATGTAGATAGTATTCGTGCCTGTCTGTACATGTGCATCATCTGTATTTTTAGATTTTTGCATACGTAACAGCTGTTCACATTGCCATTGGTTGTGAAGGATAAGAGATGAGCCATAGGTTTGGAGCTTAAAAGACTGCATCTGAAAGGGCGGGGCGCGGGGAATGTAGAACGCTAAACGAATCATGCGGTTATTCTGATTGACATCGAGTGCTGTTCTGGAAACGGGTGAATCTGTTGCAAAATGGTTCTGCCAAGAAAGGCAAAGACGAAATTAATTTAACGTCACAAGAATATCGGAAAATTCCTAATGACATTCCACGTTCTCGTTTCTTTCCTGTCTCTTTGCTCCTGTCTTCTACTTGTGTTTGATCTCATCTCAATTCTTTCGCATATAGCATTTGGACATTTTCTTTTAAATGTTGATACCCTCACCCAATCAATTCTATATATATATATATATATATATATATATATATATATATATATATATATATATATATATATGAATGATAAAAATGGAACTAATATTCCAACGTAATGGAACATGAAAAAAGGAAAACAAATCGTCAGACCAATCATCCTGAGGAAGTCTTGAAATAAAGACGAAACGTTGATGAATACATAAATAATATTTTTGGTTTTCCTTTTTCATTATATATGTCTGTGTGTGTATATATATGTATATATATAAAGTAATCCAACAAAAGATATAAGCGTCAACTAATATCTTATAATTAGTGAAACATCCGGATAAAAAAACTGAAGCTCAATATACTGGATATATATATATATATATATATATATATATATATATATATATATATATATATATATATATATATATAATATTTAAATGTTGAATTAAATTAAAGATAATTGAATTATCATTTAATAATAATCTATCGTGATGATATAAAGCTCAATATATTGAATAGAGCAATCAATTCTAGAGATGAAAGATGAGAATAAAAAATTGTAAAGTTACAATTTTAATGTTCTAATAAATATTGTATCTTTACAATTTTTTATTCTCATCTTTCTTGTCATGTTTCTTTGCATTTCATATCCAGACCCCCTTCTTCAGTTAAATCACGATTCCTTTTTTCTTTTGCGTTTTTTCATATCCTTGTCTTAAAAGTAAATATTTGTTTATAAATGATTCCGTCTTGTATCTGCTATTTGTTGATTCTTTTATGTCTTTCATCTGTTTGAGTGTGAGTGAATTCCGAGAAAGGGCCCATCTTCTCCCTTTTTGTTTTCTGGACCCGTGGTTCTCTTATATGTTCCTATTTACTTGCCTCACCACGAGGGCAGAGTTAGACACAAGGTAGGTTTTAATGGGGGGGGGGGGGGTCCATCTCCTCTAAGAGGGGGCACTCTGGATGAGGACAAAAAAAAAAAAATTGCCCACATCTCGAAGGATTTCTCCTTCACTGACCGAGGAGAGAAAAGACGAAGTGTAGCATTCGAACAGATACTACACTTTGCTCCTATGCCACACGTTCGTAAGAAACTGAAAATGATTCATTTGATACCAAGCATTGTTGGCGAAAATAGAAAGTGGTATTGTTATTTTTGTCAAACATATACTGCACTTTGATCCTTAAATTAAAATCAACTATAAACCAGCGGCAGCTCCACTACTGTGCATCCAAGGTGTGGGTAAGGGTCAGGTTCTGAAGCGTCAAGTATTTCTGCTAAATGAATTGGGAATTCCCAGAAAAGCTCAACGCGATCAACACTAGAATGACGCAGCGTCTCCAGCGGAAGTGTGTTTTTATTTGGTCGATTTTCTCTGTTTTACGGCATATCAACCCATTTCGTCTGCAACTTAATGCTGAAACACAATACGTAATAGTGGGTTCATACCTTGCCCAGCGGTATTTGAATAATAATAGTGTTAAGGGATGTAATTTTAAAAAAAGATAATAGTTACACCCCCTCAAAGAGTTACAATTAATTATAATCTCTCAACTGGCGTAGATGGGTATTTATTTCAACTAGTACATAAAAATTTTTCCGATGACAACTCGATATACCAGGTATATTTTACCCTACTACTAGGAACGGAACTCGAACCTGTAACTGTTTGCTATAAGTGGAGAAAGATTTAGAGAGAGAAAGAGAGAGAGAGAGAGAGAGAGAGAGAGAGAGAGAGAGAGAGAGAGAGAGAGAGAGAAAGGGGTAAGTGATGAAGGACAACAGCTTCATCTCCCCCTCTCCCCACCCATCCGTCCTCTATAAACCACTTCTGAAGTTCGAGCATTGCGTCTTTTGGCAATCGTCAGACTCATCATGTGATCCAGCAAGCCACACATTATTATTATCAGAAAGGGAGGAAAAAAAAAGAAGGCCAGTGCCGGTGTAAGCACTCTGTCTGTGTTCACGTGTACCCTAGCGTCACGTGTCTGACCGACATCTGAAACCAGCTGAGGCAGAAAACAAAAATAAAATAGAAAGGTTGGTAGCTCCGATATGTGCCTACTCAAAACCTCAATCCCTCTAGCTATTTTGTCATAGCCCCCCCCCCTCTCTCTCTTCTTGATAAAGACATAGCGTCTGCGAAACTGCCACCCTCCCTTTCCTCTGAAAAGTCGCCCTCATCATCAGCGGAAGAGAGAGAGAGAGAGAGAGAGAGAGAGAGAGAGAGAGAGAGAGAGAGAGAGAGAGAGAGAGAGATGGACGGACGTAACAAGCAATCAACAGGCGGAGCTAGGAAATTATCGACAATTAGGATTGATGATAATGCTGTAGTCGATGATGAAGAAGCAGATAAACACATAAACGAATAATAATAATAATAAAAATGAAATAGCCCCCCCCCCTCTCATATACTCAAACTACCTCAATTTACAATTACAAAATTATATAGACACTAAGCGATCGCCTAGGGCGCCAACATTTGGGGCGCTATACATTCAGAAAAAAAAAAACTTAGATACTATTAGAAAATGTGTGGTCTATATATGGATGTGGGTGAGTGGTGGCGGGATAGACGGATGAAGCAATTAAAAGCCACAGAAGATGGAGATTGTTTTATTGGCGGTGTTTCGAGAGTTGATTTACCGTACCGAGATCATATTATCAAAACTTTCAGTAGGGATTCATCTAAGGGATTACCTAGGGCGCCAAATCCCCATTGCACGGGCCTTGCATAGAATAATGCGTACAGTAGCGCCCATTAAAAACAATATTTATTTATTTTTACATATAACCCTTTACTAGCAAAAATACACGATCTAAGACTGGTTCAATTGAGACACTAATTAGTTGCCTTCTCAAGAGGGCAAAGTTAGACACAAGGTCAGTTTTTATGTGTGGAGTTATCCAGCTACCCCCGAAAAGGTCACTTTGAACGGAATAACAATAAAAATTGTCCCAGTCTAGAATCATTTCTCCTCCTCCTCCGACTGAGTACAGAACAAATACTACACTTTGATCCTAGCCAGAAGACACACTTTAATAAAAGTCCAGAAGGCCGGACAACAAAATACTTCATACTAAAACAATAAAAAACAAACTGCTTTAGTGAAAATAGAACTTAATTATTAATTATGAATGTTGGAAAATGTTTTAATTTGGAGTTATTTTGAACTTTTCAGCTTCAGGAGGGCTTGCCAATGCCGCAATAATATAACCTAATTATTACGGTTTTGTTTGGTCATTAAATTATTAATTGAACCAAATTGTTATAAAACTAGAACCAATTTGGTTAAGATAATATTGTTTCAATGGCAGTCATCTTAAAGCTGAAAAGTTCAAGATAACCAAATTTGTCGTAAAATGATTAAAACCTTCTCAAATAGATTGTACAATTTTTGTATGATTTGCTCGTAGTTAAACTTAAGATTTAAAACCTTTTTTCAGTTAAAGATTTAGTAAGTACCCCCTCCTCACTTTACACACACACACGTGCACACACAGACACACACAACCTATATCATCCATCCATACTCGTCCCAAATCTAATAAGTAAGAATAGTCATAGTGGTTCTGGAGTTTTCTCCAAGGTGTTTTTTTCCTACGAACCAAGTTATCCAAGTTATAGGAAATACACACGTACACCAACCAGCTGATACAGGTGTTATATCCATTTTCAATAGAAATAAAGTGAACGTTTTTTTTACTATAAAAAAGAAAATAAATGTATCAGTGATATAGTTTTCAACCTCAGAATGGACCACTCCATTGCACTAAGAACAAAACTTTTAAAAAAGCTGTAACTTTTTCGAGCGACAGGGTACCTATTTTTATTTTTTACAGATTTGGCGCATATTGGGGTCTTTGCCAAAGGCTTTAAAATTACTTTTGAATTTCGGCCATTTAAAAATTTTTTTTTATCTGAGGTCTTTAAACTGCCGAATAGAAAGACAAGGCAAAAAGTCAAGTACTATTGTTGGGTTCATGTGTGCTCAGAAAGGAAATCATTGCTATGCGTCCTCGTCGTAACAAAGAACCACCAACAGATGAAATACATTGGGAAAAAAGTAAATAAATAAAATTTAAAAAAAACTATAAAATTTTGGGGCAAAAAGGTGAGATGGAAAAAAATGGTAAAAAAATGGTTGGAATGTGGGTGAACGTATGTGTGAACTGTGCGAAAAATATCGAAGGAGGAGCGTAAAAATGGATAAAGAAGAAAGAGTTGCGTTCAAAAATGGAGGACACTGACATAAAGATATGAGGGGGGAGAAGGAGGAGGGGGAGGCGAATTCTGTGTGGGTTGGACAATCGCACGTGTCAGAAAACCTGATTGTCTGGCCTTGACACTGAATGGAAAGTAGCAACTGAGAAGGAGGGGAAGAAGAAGAAGAAGAAGAAGAAGAGCACTATGCAACATCCAAGTTGAAAGAAAGAAACGACTCAATTCGTTTAACCGCTAATTTTTTTTTCTCGGCCTGTCACGCTTAAGTCTGAAATAGCATTTTCATCGACAAGCGCGCAGATCGAATGGACGCACTTTGAGAATATCAGTTCTTGTTTTTCTTTTTTTCTCTCTCTACCTATCTCTCTTTCCTCCCCCTTTCTCCATCTATCTTTCTCTGTCTATATTTCTGTCTTTTTCCCTTTTCTGTCGATCTCTCTCTCTCTCTCTCTTTCTCTCTCTCTCTGCCACTTAACTTTCTCTCCCCCCTCTCTCTCCCTCTGCAACGAAAAAATGCAACGCAAATTCGAATTATCGTCTTCTGAGAGAGACGTTGCAATTTAGCACACACCTTCTTCCTACCAACACGAACTTTACAGTACCTGTTTACTTGCCTCCCCACGAGAGAAGAATTAGCCACAAAGTCGGGTTTTAATATGGGGAAAATTCAGCTCCCCCAAAAGAGGCACTGTATTGGGACAAAAACAAAAATTACTTCACTGTTTCGGTCTAAAAGGATTCCTTCTTCACTTACTGAGAACAGATAACAGATCCAGACCAGTCAGTGATGGCACTAGGGACCCATACCCCCCCCCCCCCGATTGATGAGATGATTTTTTACCAAAAATAAAGAAACGAAATTATTCAATTTTAATGGAAATGTCAGCATTTATTCAGTAAATTATATATTTTATAAAGAATTAGAATACCCGTCCCAGTAAGGGGTAAAATGAATTCTCCGAACAGAACAGTTTTGCACCACTTTTATGTCCCCTAACAGAGATTAAAATCCAGATATAATGCTGCTAAACCTTATGCCTAGAATCTTTATTCTAATTTTCATCAAAATCTATTACATGACTTTGATTCTAGAAAATGTCTAAAATTTAATGGTTAGGGGGTCTTAAAAAGAAATTGAAATTCAGGGAATCTTGCTTAATTGGTGTTTAATGACTATTGATCAAATTCAATGCAAATCTGATGAATCTGAATTTTTCAAATGAGAGGTTGTGCTTACATTACCCCCCCCCCCCCCCAAAAAAAACATTTTTAACAAGTCTAAAGAAACTGAAATTTGGAGAATATTTATTAATTGATATCTAATACCTGTTGTTAAAACTACACAAAAATCTAAGTTATCAGAATGTCTCCTTTTTACCCCCTTCGATTTTTAATTGGAAACAATTCAGATCTTCTAAAAGGGGCACGATGTATTGGGACAAAAATGAAAAAAAGTGTCCCAATCTAGAAGGATTTCTCCTTCACCAACCGATGACAGAAAAGTTGAAGTGTAGTATCAGAACAGATACTACATTTTGCTCCTCACAGCAAGCTTGGGTTCCCTACTTGAGGAACCTGTGAATAGGCAATTCTCGGCTCTGTTCATCCCTTTTAGAGGGAGCTAGGTTTTCCCCACATTATAAACCTTCTAATTTTGTCCTAGTGGGGAGGCAAGTAAATAGGGACCCATATTGCACTCACTCTTTTGTTAAAATGCATACAACACAAACCAATAACTAAAACGAGGCAATTACCAGTTTCTGACAGCCACTTGATTAACCGTCAAATGTTAACATTTAGTTGAGATTACATTTGTTTAATTTTAGAAAAAGATTCAACGTTTTTTTTATACAACACATTTCATGATATCGCTGTAGATAAGTTAGTAGATTTCGGTCAATGCGTTATATTTAATCGCCTCCCCACGAGAGCAGGTATGGTATGAGGTCGAGTTTAAGCGTGAAATGCAAGCATATGACAATCAGTATCTGTTCTGATACTACACTTCATCTTTTCTGCCCTCAGTCAGTGACGGTGAACTCCTTCTGTATTGTCAATTTTTATTTGTTGTCCCAATCCAGAGTGCCCCTTTTTGTGAAGCTGTTTTTCCCCCACATTAAAAACCGACGTTGTGTTTAACTCTGTCCTCGTGGGGAGGCAAGTAAATAGGGCAATTCGAAATAAATAAATATTCCCTTCCCCACGCCCCACTCCACCTCGACATTTTAGAGCGCCTCTGCAACCACCCGGGTCTCACATTACATGGTACAACATTTTAAGTACAACTGACCCCACGATTGCGGATATGTGATTATTGTAATGTGACACACATTTTCTATTGCTAACTAAAACCATTCACTCATTTCTTCATAAAACAAACAAATAGAGGTTAACCATTGACCCCATCTATTTACTATGAACTACATGCTGACGCTTTTATCAGACTGGGGAGAATAGGTTACAAAATAGACTAGCTTAACATTTATAAAAGTAACTAGAAGATCACCAATTAATCTAGTTATCAGCATAAGGGAAGCCACTTCAAATACAGAACCTTATGGCAGCAATGCCAAAAAGTGCTCAATTGTCATGACTTCCCTCATATATATATATATATATATATATATATATATATATATATATATATATATATATATATATATATATATATGTTATCCAAATGATTTTCACTGTTAATATGAATCTGTTACTGACCCCTTTAAATGTAATGAAATCTGGTAAGCATTTGAAGAGTAATTAATCATAATTTGTTGTTTTTTCTTTCCTTTTTGTATTAATGAGTCATCACTTAAAGCCTGAAGGCCACTCGAGGATAAAGGTCAATGAGATTATCAGTTGGTGACAAACAACACCATTTACAGGATTGGAAACGATGGCTTAAATGGTCAGAATTTGATTATTCAAGTAGGCGGACCGACAAGAATTTGCTAAAAACGACCACGTTGTACTCAGCTGGAAAGCAGTCACCGCATAATTGTATTCAACAGTTTTGTTATCTTAATTATATTTATTTATTTTTTTAAATCAAAATTATTGAATATTGGAACCCGGAGAGAACATATATTTGTTGTTTTGGATGCCCCCTATAAATCTGGTCCCTAATCACTATAACTCCCTTACGTCTCAGTGGTGCCTTGTTTGGGGTGAATAAAAGTAGTGGTGCCTTGTTTGGGGTGAATAAAAGTAGTGGTGCCTTGTTTGGGGTGAATAAAAGTAAAAAAAGAAGTCGATGTGAGTTCTCTTTCAAGAGTTTCTATTTAGAACTTTCATATTACTCCTTGTCGTGTCCATGAAATATTTCAAACCGCAAAGAACTCTTTGTTTTCTTTGCCACATCCAATTTGTATCCCACTACCGTTCGTGTACTTCAGTCTTCATTTAACATCTTCATTTCTCCTGGTACACTAGTGGCTATTTCTGTTGAACCTATTTATTCACTAAGTCCTACTTGTGTGATCAGAAAATCACAAAAGTCAAACTACACATTCATATTTATACTTACTTCCTACTATGAATCCATAATTATAAAAGGGACTCTAACTTCAGGCTCACTATATAGTGACTAACAGATGGGATAAAAGTGAAAAGAACACTCGTTCTTGCCTTGATTGAGTACAAAATCGACTTCACAATCTAGTGGGAAATGAATGATCTCTTCTCTTTCCTACATCCTTTTATCACAGAAGAAACATTGCTAGTCTCTCTATCCTATCGTTAGTTTCATGGTAGGCGCTCGACTGAGCTCAAATCTCTGTTTTTATTGTTTGTTTTTAATGTAAATCGCTCCAAACAAGGCATGAGGCCACTTGATGTAAGGAGCTAAAAAAAGATACTACTTAAGGTAAAAACCTAGCCAACGATAAGTGTTAGATGGATAGATTCCAACCCAGAAAACAGCAATTCTTCCCCCTTTGTCAGAAACATCGCTTATGGAATGTGAGTACTAAAGGACAAAATAAGGGAAGCAGAGTTACGAGGCTGCCGAAAGTCAACCCAAGGTCCACTTTCTACTCTCCTTGATGTAAAACGTTCCCAGCAAGAACTCATCTAGCTACAACTACTGCAAGGAACTTTCCGTTCTTCCTCTGTGCACCTAAAACCAAATGGAACTTCTATGAACAGAGTTTGTTTCCAAGAACTTCCCATCTGTTGAAAACACAACACCACACAGCTGCTTTTTAGCTGACTATAACATGGTTGTTTCCAAGTCAAATGCCAACAAATACCGTCCTCTTAACTAATCAAATTATGTTCATCCCATTCGTCGTTCCTAATCCTCTCATAGTATTGTTCATCATCCATCGACAATCTCATTATCATCGAGTGGCCATTGACCTTTGTAAGTGGTGAATTAACAGTATAAAACAGATTTCTTTAAATTGTCATAAAATAAAAACGAGTAATTTATCATATTTAAGCATTAAAATCAAAGCACTCCTAACTAGGAATTGAGAGCAGGTACGTGGAGTTGGCCTAAAAAATCCAACTCCTGATCCTGGAGTCAATGGATTTATATGAACCCTTCAGAGGTGATGAGTCGGATGAAACGAATCTGACTCCCAACTCCGGAGTTATTTAAAAAGAAA
>OY744520.1:88130132-88172632 GCA_963556195.1 Sepiola atlantica | reverse complement strand
GAGAGAGAGAGAGAGAGAGAGAGAGAGAGAGTTAGAACAGGTTGCTAGATAAGATTAAGTATAGCAGCAGAAGATTTTAAGATAGAATTCGACTAATTTAAAAAAAAATAATGCGTCATTGCATAGAAGCCCCCAGATTTAGATATGGTCAGGTAAGTTATCTTAGTGTTGTTTTATTGGCAGTACTCCACCCCTCATCCTCTCGCAAAAGAATTCAGTATTAACGATGCTATGGCTTGTTTTCCTGCATACCTTCTTTAGTTTTGTGGATAACGTGATCGAAGATATGAATAGAAACGCAGACAAGGATTATTGATTTACAAAAGTACAGAGCATTTGCAATGCAGCGTGTTAGCATGCGAAACCTGTAGCAGGCGAACTGATCAGCGCTTTCTTTCGTTGAACTTCTAATCGAAGATAGGGCTCTACAGATGCACCTATGCATCTTTTTCTTTTTTACATTTTTGGTTTTGAATTAAGAATTAAGTTTTCCAATGACTGATTAGTAAGCGCTTAGGCTCTAAAACTACTTGACCAAATGGCATGACATTATTTCAAATATTTCTCTTTGATCTGAAAAAAGATAGATTTCAAAAACTAAACTAACTGAATTATTTTAAAGTAAATACAGTCGAGAAATTAGTCAAAAACAATTTATTCTGGTTTACCCTATCCTTTGTGACCTATTTGCGTTAAAAAATAAATTTAATATAAGTTATAAACTTTTAAAGTTGCCGTAAATATCGATTCTGAGAAAAGAAGAAATTTTGTTTAGCCCACTTGTTTACGTTATGGATCTTACTTCCTCTGACTAAAAATGGCTACTTTGCTCAGAATCGATATTTACGGTAACTCATATTAAATTTATTTATAACACAAATAGGTCACAAATGAGTAGGTAAGCCAAAATAAATTGCTTTTGACTAATTTCCTATAAAATAATTTATGTCGCCAATAGTAACGATCATCACCTTTTCAATTTCTCTTTCACTTATTTTTAAAATTAATTTTTATTTTTTTATCCTTTTTCTTTCTTACCCCAAACAAGAAAAATGCTAAGACTAACCGTGGCAATAACAATTAATTATGAAATGTGTCGTGATTTGCGTGCCAGAAATTGGTAACCCAAAGATCTCAAACTGTTTAATTTCTTTAGGTAACTAAATATTTAAGGAAATCCCCTTAAAATCAAACACGACGGAATCTCCAAGTAAACGAATAAAAACAAAATCAAGGGAGGATAACTCTAATTTACAAAAATAGAGTTTTTCTTTTGGGGTTAACTCTTCAGTGTCAACTGTGTGTTCGCAAAAAAGTAAGAAATACAATAACATTACTGTATACGTCGTACAATGAATTCAGACAACATTATTTCGGTTCCTTGACACGAGAGGGACGCGTGTGAAAATTCATGAATTATTTGGTTTAGAAATATAAAATAAACTATAATTCAAGGCAGACATTAGTTTAAAGGCTTCAATATTACTTTGGAATGTCGAAGGGTCAAACCAAATAATCTCTATAGTAACAAAATTGTGTGATCATTTCTCGTGGGTATGTGCGTTTCTCGCCTCTATGTGACTCCCACATTATTTTTTTTATAATTTATTATTAGTCGATTATTTATTAAAATCAAGAATGCATTATCGTAAAATACCAAAATAACCTTTTTTTTAAAAAAAATCTTATTAAAAACAATATAATTAGGAAATTAAATCCACCAAAATGCATTTCGTTGTATTCGTAAACATGTCAGTCATTTTAATCTTTTATTAATTAATCAAATGAATTACTTCATGACCTTTCGAAATTTGAATGGAAGCGTTTAAACTGTTAAATAGAGAATCATTAATGGCTTTAATTAAAGTGTAAAAGCAAAAGTCAAGTATTACGGTTCATTTGTTCTTAACAAAAGGAGAACATTGATTTTGACCCTTTCTGCGATGCCATTTAGAATTAGGGACGAGCAATGTCAGTGAAAGTAATTTGTTTTGTTTTTTAATAACGACAACAAAATGAATAACCCTGATTGAAAAAAAAAAATCCATAAAAAATCAGAGAACTTAACTATGCGATCTTAATGAAAATTTTATTTTACCCACAGTCGAAACTCAGTGACCACCTTTACAATGAGATAACACTGAAGGTACGAATGAAAAATATAATGAATAAAATTAACGGCTGCTCTCAAGAAATTTAATTTTGTTTTTACACTTAAATTTCCGATTTATTTAGTATTATTTTCTACCAAAAGCTACATAAAAAAGAATGTATTTTGGTGGTAAAAACGAGTTAGGTATGTGCATATATAATTTCTATGCATATGATATAAGTTAATGAACCAATCATTATGAATTATGGGATATACATCAGGGCCGGCGGGACAGTTATAAAAGTGTGTGTGTGTGGGTGGGGAGCTCTCCTAAAAAAGGGGGGGGGTTAAACACATGCATATCAACTTAATTATTGATGACCGTAAAGGGGGGGGGGGCAAGTAAAAAAGTAAGGGAGCTTGAGTCCCCCCTGTCCCGCCGTCCATATATATATATATTTATTTTCTAGGCAATGTGGTAAGGTGGGCACATTTTCTTTCTTTTTGTAAACTTTACCATTTATTGTGTGTGTTCCCGAAACCGCACCCTACGTAGAGAGAGAGAGAGAGAGAGAGAGAAATAATGCTATACATATTGCTTATACTCGTCATGTAACGGGTATTTTGTTAATTTATTTATATAACGAAAATGAGGACTAAAACATAAAATGTTGACTAAATCCTAGGTCATATGATAACAAGGTCATATGATAACAAAAACTGCTCAATGCAAAATTCAGAGCTGAATGAAAGTAAAATAAAACCATTACAAACATTACTGCAAATTCAAGTCGCAACTATAGTTGGATTACCATAAAAAAAAAAAACAGAAAGAGTTAAGGTTGGCAAGTCTGATGAAATGTGTTGCTTAAACTAAATACACAATAAATTCTCATGTTTTATTTCAGTTTCTGTTTACTTTAGTCAATTACTTGTTTTGTTTCGTTATTTTGTTCATAAAAAAACTAGCAAAATACACGATGGGTATAAGCAATATCTATCGCATTAGGTTTTAATTAAACATTTTTTTCGGGTGGGTGGGTGGTAAGATATGGTTTTGGTGGCACACACCCTCACTTTCACAAATGTGATGTCGCTAGTCTCAGTCTTTTCTTTAAGTATTATTATGGCATGCGTTCTTCAGAATTGTTTGATTTATTTTCCGCTTCCGTTGTTTCAGCTCGTTTCACTCGTAGATCTAATGGTCTTCAATTTTCTGTTCAGATTCCTCGTTATAATACAGTTTCCTATTCCAGTAGCTTCTTTCCAATAACTCTCTTTCTGCTGACTGTTTTCCTCCTACCTATAGCCTTGGTCTTTTCAAGACTAAAGTCAATAGGCATATCCTGTCTTTGTATTAACTATCTTTCGTTCTTTTTAGCTCCTTACATCAAGTGAAATGACTTCCATAAAAAAAATAATCCTGCTATTGATTTTGCTTCTGTATTAATCCTTGCTATTGATTTTGTATCCACATCAATCATAGATATTGATTTTCTTAGTGTTAATGGCAGCTACATTAAAATAAAAAGATCTCTATATTAATACTCCAACCGATTCTTTTAAAATTGGCCCTATAAATTGTATAAGAACTGCTTTGAAAAAAGCTGGAAGGAATTTAGAAGTTCATAATTCTGCCCCCCCCTCCCCCGATTCAATAAATACCTGAGAATATGCAAGACTTCAACATCACAGAAAACTAAATTAGTATGTAACACAGAAGAGATTTATCTACCCCCACAAGGTAAGATGTGACACAAGGTCGGGAAAGTGGGATTAGAAAAGCCAGCACCTGAGAGGTGCGCACTCTGGCCATCTAAAAATTGCCTGGGCAGCCCCGTCGACATTCCCCGGTAGGGGCGCCTCAGGCAGTGAGCAATAAACTTACTCCTCCCCAAAGAGGGGAGGGAAAGCCTGGGAGGGTGGACCTCCTAGAACTGCACAGGACTGTCCCATAGACCGGCGTAAATCAAGCCCCGAAGGCCAAGACAATACCAGTCTATGAGGTGCAGTATCCATCGGAACAAATACTACACTTTGATCTTGGCCAGTAGGTAACACAGAATATCATTGATATGTGGAAATGTGATAAAGATGAAGTGGATACTGGCGTGATGTGATCTAGTCCCATCGGATGCATAGCACAACTTCTGTCTACGATGTTAAAAACCTTCAAGTAAACCCTGTGTGTAATGCCAATAAAATAGAATAATGTCAAGAATTTTATAACTTGATGATTCATACAAAGTTAAGCGACGTTGAGCCTGATCAGTAGCAGATGGGTCACCATTTGGGAATACCAGAAACTATGGGGGAGGACAGCGACTCCTTCCTGCAAAAATAAATAACTGCAAAAACTAATGTTGTTAAAATCATTTCACTTGAGCAGGATACACATGCGACTGAGGACCGCTTGTGAATTTAATATTCCCTAGAAACTTCCTCCCTTAGAGGAAGCTGACTCAACCCACCCAATATGCGTACCACACCAGAATAGGAGGACTTGGAAGCTGTTCCATGATTCCATTAAACTCTCAATGTTGTATATATAGGTCACTAAAAAATTATATTTTTCACAATATTTTTGAAAATAAAGAAACCGGATACCATTGTATGTTTCTTTTCCTAATTTCAGTTTCAAAATAAATTTTCAGGAAAATGTCTTAACTAGACATACTCAGTAATACATTTGAAGGTGTAAATTAATCATTTTTTTCTGTTTTATATAATTTTATCATATTTTTTCGTTTTATATAATTCCATCGTATTTTTTCGTTTTATATGATTTTATATTTTTCTGTTTTATATAATTTTATTATATTTTTCTATTTTATATAATTTTATTATATTTTTCTGTTTTATATAATTTTATTATATTTTTCTGTTTTATACAATTTTATTATATTTTTCTATTTTATACAATTTTATTATATTTTTCTGTTCTATATAATTTTATTATATTTTTCTGTTTTATATAATTTTATCATACTTTTGTTTTCTATAATTTTATCAAATTTTTCCGTTTTATATGATTTTATTATATTTTTCTGTTTTCTATAATTTTACTATATTTTTCTGTTTTATATAATTTTATTATAGTTTTCTGTTTTATATAATTTTATTATATTTTTCTGTTTTATATAATTTTATCATATTTTTCTGTTTTCTATAATTTTATCAAATTTTTCTGTTTTATATAATTTTATTATATTTTTCTATTTTATATAATTTTAATATATTTTTCTGTTTTATATAATTTTATTATATTTTTCTATTTTATATAATTTTATTATATTTTTCTGTTTCATATAATTTCATCATATTTTTCTGTTTTATATAATTTTTTCAAATTTTTTCCGTTTTATATAATTTTATTATATTTTTCTAAATTAATGAAACATGAAAACAAATACAATTGCATTCCATTAAAAAGACAATAGAAAAACACAAAATTCCATTCAATTACACTGATTCCGAAAGAAGAAATATAATTTTATAAACAATTTGGGTGCACCCTCCGTCAAAAACAATGTAAGAAACATTATGTTTCACCAGTGTTCGCACTAATATTCATAAAGAAAATCACAATTTCGTGAGTAATTTAATTTTTCATATATATATTATTGTAATTTCTGATGACCTAAAGAAACAAAAACACCTACCATTGACTTTTAATTTAAAGTGAAGGATTTCTTTCAGAATTCATTCAGATGGTGAGGTTTGTCTGACTTGCTAGTTGCTTTTCAATATAAATCTTTCTAATGCTTTTTTTAATACAATATTTTAGGGACTGAACTAAAAAACATGGGTCATTTTTGATGACCTAAAAAGACAAAAACATCAATCGTTGAATTTGCTTTTTAAAAATAAATTCCTCCATTTGATTATTTGGATGTAGGGGGGGGGTAGACATTAAAAAACAATGACGGACTTTTTAACATTAAAGAAGTTAGCAGAAGTGGAATTCAAACTGGAAAGTTTTAAAAAAAAGGCAAGAAAAAACGTATGAATCGGTATAGAAAGCGGAAAGTGAAAAATAAGATAGCGTGAAAATGGAAATTAATTTACTTTTACCCTCCCTTATTCATCGGGCAGACTTTCGTATGACGGGAGGGATATATATTTACAAATAAATACACATATAGAATGGAGAATTGTTATCAACACCTGTTTACTGCGTGATCTGTTATCTATAGTGTGGAGTGTAGTTGTAATCATGGCGTTTTAAAATAAGAGTTTCTTGAAGTAAACATTTCTGAGTAAACATTTTACTGGCCCATTTGGCATAACGTTTAGAGTGGTCACTAATGGGCCAGGAGTCTGCGGTTCAATCTTCAGGAGTCCAAAGATTAAAAATTAAACATTCAGCATTATAAGATGAGGATCAAGCGAATCCAGATAAAAGAGTGGCAGCCTCCCCTACATCCGTTTATTTTTTACTTGTTCATTTGGCATACTAGTTAGAGTGTTCGCTAAAGACCTGGGAAACTGGAGTTCAATCCACAGTCGGGTCATACTAAAAACTCAAAAAATATTGTCATGCCTCCTTTCTAAACACTCAGCATTATAAGGTGAGGATCAAATGTAAATGTAGAACTCCAGGAAAAGAGTGGCACTCTCCCTTACATCTCAGTATAGTAGCTAAGGAAAAGGGAGCCTTTAAGTCGTCCTCAACTACGGTCAGGCAATTTTGTTTTTTAAAACATTTTTGAAAAGGTGTACTTGTGTTTTTTTTTCTTTAATTTTAATTCAAATTTCTTATCTTATAAACGCCAAAAGATATGGTAAGTGTAAAAGTAAAGTTTTTGAGTCACTGACTTACTAAACGGGGTATCAAGTGATGCCTTAAAATTCGTGCGGAAAGAAACAATTTCAGTTGCCTTTTTTTCTGGGTTAATTATTATTCTTTCTTTTTAGTTAGATGAGGAGCGGTGAAACTATGCGAGCAATTTTTGGATTCTTGTGCAAAGAGATGTGGGTGGAAAGTGATTTAGGTTAAACAATTTAAGGTTGGGTTCAAATTGAGTTGGGTGCGTTAATGAACAGACTATAAGAAATAACTGACCTCTTTCTATTGCGAGAGACAATGGACAACACTTGAAAGATGGTCTGCACAGTTTATAAGTTTATAATGCAGCAAGCATTCCACAATCGTTTTGAAGCTGCCCTTCTCCTGATCTTCCATTCTAGCGATAAGGAGAAATCCAAGACGACTTGAAGCAGTGCTGAGATAATCAGAGAGGACTGATTTTATCTCAGTTTTCCTTCTCCTAAACTGGTTGCCTTACCAAAGCTTTGGAGCCGAATCTATCCTTGATCTATAGTTCAAGAGTATTAGAGAAAGTTTTTTTATAGACACTTCCACTTCCGAACTTACGACACCTGTTATCCCCCCCCCCTCTTTTTTTTACTTACTCAAAACAAGACATATTGGCACTGAAGTGTAAGGGCTATTGTGATAGAGGACAGATTTATAGGTGGACAACCTGAGTGGGAAGTTAGGCAGCAAGATTTTTGTTCACATTACATTTAAATTTCTGCATGTTGGTACGATCAGGGAAACAGGAAGCAGAGAAGGAATTCCAAAAGCAAATGGTCCGAGAGAAAATAAGTTATCAGAGTAGAAAATCTTCTGATATCAAGGGAACACTATAGTAAAGGGGTTGGATTTTTCTGCTAGTCAGATTGGTTAGGGGTTATCTTCGTTTAGGGGATAAAAATGCAATAAGTTTATCAGAGCACATTCTGTAGAAGTACTTGTAAAATATGCACAAAGATGCAACATTGCAGCGATATAACATGGGCTAGAGATTGGCAGACAGTGTGGAACCTATTAGGTTAGAAATTCTTTGTTGCACCCTGTCTAAGAGAAAGAGGCTAGTGGTTGGTGCACCAGCCCAGATGTGGCAACAATACACTATCAATCTAAGTACTGACCAGGCTTAACATTGCTTAACTTCAGTTTTCTAAGTATAAAGAGCAGAGCCTTTCTGGCTCAATTCGAGCTAAATTTGGGCATCCCCTCTTGGAAACATGAAGGGTTATCTGATCTTCATATATCAAACGCTCCAGATATTTATACAGGGTGAGGCATTTGGATTGGGCACTGTGTAGACCGCAGTGGTGTCAAAAAGGCAGGAAATGACTCATTTGCTAGGCTAAGGTCTATCATCTTCAGCAGCGCAAAAACCAACAACTTTTTTTACCAAACAACTCCAATCAGTTTGAACCAAGAAAGACAAAATTAAGAGAAAGGCACCGATTTTGCATGTGGGGAAAGGAGACAGGAAGCCATTCTTTGATGAAACAAAAGTAATCTAATTCATCTACATCTATACATGAATCGTTTGGCAAAATCAACATTTTCATTTTTCAGAGAGAGACCTAGCATAAGAGGGAAAAGGAAGGCAAGGCAGGACAAGATGGAGAGAGGAAGAGGAAGAGAGAAAAACAGGGAAAGAGAAAAAAAGATAAAGTAAGAGAGAGGAAGAAAAAGAAAGAGAAATATAATGAAGCCGAATAGCGATGTAAAAATAAGGAGATAAGGCTCTAGCGATTTGGTAAAAATCAGTCTTTTTTTTATTGAAAACAATGTGGATTTCAACCAAAAAGAGGAGAACATGGGAGGCTCTAGCAATTTAAGCAGAAATCCGTTTGTTTTTAATCCAGAAAAAGCAGAATTCTGCTAGAAATCAGAGAACTTACACCCTTGTTAAAGGAAAGAGTCAGAGAGGAAATCGAGTTATTCCAACATGGAGAACTTCTGGGAAAGACTATCAATATATGGCCACTATTTATCAAAAAACTACTTTCATGTACGTTATAGAAATATAATAGTTTTTTTTTACTAAATAGTTGTGTTCTTCTTTTTGTACCCATTCAAATGTAGGAGATCTTGATGGCACAGTCTGTAAATAAGTTATCTGTTAAATTAATATTAGAAAATATTAAATCAGTGAAGGTTGGTATGAAACGGTCCAATCAGCTCATCTGTCACATGATTGACATTCATTTATGTTTTAGTTAATGTCACAACTCTGGTTTTTAAGTGGATTTAAGATTATCCGTTTCTGAATAAAGGCTTGTGTAATCAGTTCAAGGCTCGTATCATCAGGTGTCTGTGTGTGTGGGGGGGGGGGGGGGGAGGGAGAGGTGTTAAATGGATCAATGGGAAAAATGTTCATGTAAGATAATATCTGGATTAACCAGGTGATTACAGAAACAGCACATGGGGCTGATTTCGTTTGTTTGTTTAACTTTATGGCATACCAATCCTTTTTAGGTTATGTAATACTGAATTCAATGGTCTTCGTCATAATAATAATAATAATAGCTGAAATCTTGAGGAGAATTCTTGAATGCGGAACTCAACCCACATAAACTACGAACGCTAATCAGCCACATGGAAGTTGCAATAGAAATATAACGAAAATTTAGAAAGAACACCGCCACCACATGAACCCAAGGGAACTGAAACTGCAAGAAATTTCATAAACTACCCCCACCCCAAAAGAAAAAAAAACACACACACACCTAATGTGATGGTACCAGTCTCGGCTGATACCATACAACATAGTCATGAAAGGATAAAAGAGGATGGAAATACAGAGGAGGGAGAGCACTAACCAGACTTCCACTGGAAGGATGCGGAGAGTACTGGGACCTTGAGGAGGCTTATTGCCATCCAAATCCAAATCCAAGATATGACCAATGGTCGTTGCCAGCGTTAAATCAATAGTAAGTGGCTGTTGCAATAATGCAAAATCATTTGCAATAGTTATCGACAGAGGCGAAGAATACCAGAAATCTGGAGAAACTTGCCACTCAGACTTTGAGAAACACCATTGTCTGTGAATAATCACTGATGATAACCTGTGTGAGAACTTCTAGTGAGTAGTAAATAATATTCGGTTTAAGGTGCATGTGGTGGAGGGCTTTTAGAAATTGCCTTCCAAACTGGTCAGGTCTTTGTTTATCCCTTTTACTCTCAAGTCGATTCTTATCACTTCCTGCTATGTTTTCATTGGCCCACCGGTATCACCTGATACTTCTCCATTAATACATCTCTCAAGAAACCCAACAATCTCACTAGACCTTTCATGCAAACTTCCAGCATTTAAACTACATAGTCTGCAATGTGGCCGATTTTCTTTAGAAGTTATTTCCTTAGTTGAGGCAAGATTTCTATAGCCTTTCCTGTATCCTGGCCAGTATCGTGATGGGGGCCAGTACTTTTATCGAGACACAATCTCTAGGTGATTGCCTACCAAGGCTAAAGAGCGTTTCACCTTCCCTTTTGGTTTGTTTTTGATTTGTTTTTTTGATTTAAAAAAAAAAAGTAGAATTCTTCATTGATTCTGTGCTCCACCACCCACCGCAGAATCCAACTTCTATTGGGAATATACCAAGGAGGAATTCCAATCGCCTTGGTTGAGACGGGAATATACAAACAATATACTGGGATGAAGTATAGTTTTGAGTCACTAATAGTTTCAGAATTAATACCCAAAACTAATATTTAGTAACATGGAGCAGTGATCAAGTCTTTTGTTTTCTTGGTATGATGGACCCTCAGGCACTGCCTTCTAGCGTTTAAAAGTTATTTTGGTAAATGTTTTTATGCTTCAAGTTTTTAATGTCTTCACATATTTATTCATTATGTACGTTTAACTAGTAATTCACTATGTACAGGAGCTAATCTTCACATAACAACACTGTTCTGAACTTATAAATATACTAATGAAAAATGCTGAAATACGATTGCACATTTCTTTTTTCGTTTTTCATAGTGTTTTTACCGAACCTCCCATGGATAGATAAATATATTCACCCCACGGATTTGTTGATTTGTTTCCCTATAGCGATAAGGTTAAACGCAGACAGTTTGGCTTATCGCGGAAATTCACCCCCCTCCCTCTAAGGGGTCTGCAAAAAAAATAGAAATAAGGAGCAACCCTACGCTAGGAAAAAACACTCAAAGTTTTCGGTAATTTTATAGGATTATTCCCGTCTCCAGTCAGGTGGATCTTTTTTTTGTGTGTGGTTTTATGGATTTTTCGAGTGTCCTGAGAAAGATTTCTGACCCTAACCCTAAAAAAAAAAGAAATGAAAAAAGAAGAAAATACCCGATTGAAGACGGGAGTGATTCTATAAAATTACCAAGTTTTCATGGGTTGAATACCTATTTACTTGCATCCCCACGAGGACAGAGTTAGACACAAGGTCGGGTTTTAATGTGTAGAAAATCTAACTTCCCCAAAAGGGGCACTCTGAATTGGAACAAAAATAAAAACTGCCCCACTCTAGAAGAGTTTCTCCTATACTGAAACAGAAAGGATGAAGTGTGGTATCAGAACCGATACTACAACTTGCTCCTAGCCAAAAGGCTAAGGAGTTAGTTGGCTGAATTTACAACGTGGCCCGCCTTTTCTGAGAGAATTAATAAATAGTGTGTGTCCAGACGGGCCGTTTGAGTACGGCTGAACCTAAAAGGTTGAAGGGGACTTTTAGGGGCACCGATTGAAAGTTAACTCACCATTTGTTTTAGCAGCGAGTGGTTCGAAAATGTTAAGAAAAGCCAAACTAAAAACTAAAGAAGAAAAACAAAAACGATTGGATGCGTCGAGTGCGTTGAGTAAGTAAGCAACAATACCACCCACACAACTATATTATCAAGCGGTCCAGTGTGAGAGAGCGAGAAAGAGTCGAAGGGGGAGGGGGGTAAAGTACTTAGAAGTAACAGTAGCACTACATCTCCCTCCTGCCCTACACCGTTTGTTCTTTCTGATCAACTACTCCTCCCCTTCATCACCCCTCCCTACATTCAGATGTACTTTCTTCCTCTGTTTGTCCCCCCCCCCATCTCTTCATCCATTCACGAATGCGTTTCAACGTTCTCTCGTGCGACCTCATTCTTCACCGCATTATTCGCACTACTTTTCATATTATGTAACATTAAAACAACACATACATTCACAAGGACAACGAATCAGGGTCGTAGGTTCGTCTAGTAAAAAAAAAAAAGAAAAAAGAAAAAGTTCCTTATTCTGTTTTTCTTTTTGGGGCGGTTTATTATTAAAAATAATGAATAAGAAAATTCAGAAACTGATTTCCACTTCGATTGTTATTAAATGTGTATTACATTAATTGTTATGTTCTCAAGCTATGCTAGGAAAACTAGTCTAGGAGAAGGAAAACTCAGGAATAACAAAAGTTCTTCCTTCTCTTTCATTCGAATCGTTTTGAATTAATGCCGGGTCATGAGAAACACAGTAAGAGACTGCGCACCCTCTGCTTCACTATAAGTTCCGTTTCTCATTATATATATATATATATATATATATATATATATATATATATATATATATATATATATATATATATATATATATATATATATGATAAAATTGTGGATTTTGTATGTTTGTTTCGGTGCACACTGAATGTCGTCACAAAGAGATTCCATTAAAACAGATTAGAGAAAGATTTTTATGACATCATAAATTCTGAAGTAATAAAAGTATGACGTCATGCATTAAACCAGAAGAGACGACCCGTGATCCAAGAGGTCACAGGTCGTCTATGTGGACATGGGTCGTCTGCTAAACCAATGTCTAGATACCTGGAGGTTTAGTATACGACTAAAACTGTGGATATTGCTTGTTATTTTGTGACGTCATCATTTTGTGGCATAACCAGAGAGAGAGAGAGAGAGAGAGAGAGAGAGAGAGATAGAGAGAGATAGAGAGAGAGAGAGAGAGAGAGAGAGAGAGAGAGAGAGAGAGAGAGAGAGAGGGGGGGATTCTTTATCTAGACAATCCGTGACGAACGTCTAGACATCTGGGGGGGGGGGGCAGCATACTACTAAAAACTAGGTGCATCTTGTTTGCTTGTTTCTTTGTCCCTCTGAACACCTGATGACGTTATCGTTTTGTGACGTCATCCATTAAAAAAAAGCGCGGATAACCGTGCACAGGTAATGATGTCACTAAACGATGACGTCATTCATTAAAACAGAGAGATGGGGGGGGGGGTTAACCGTGAACAGCGGATGACATGATCCATCCAAGCAGAGAGTGGGGAGAAGATATAATTTATGACATTTTATCTAAATGACCCGTGACCCGAACCGTCTAAACTTCTGGGGTATAGTACACTTAAAAAAACTCTGTGGACCTTGCTTGTCACGATGTAATGGATGACGTCACAAAAAACGAATGAGATAATAAAAAGCGATTGATAAAAAAATGTCGTTGGATGGCGTAAATAATTAAAAACTAGAGAGGGAGAGAAAAGTAGAAGAAAGAGTTGATAAAAACGAATGATTATCATCAATATGAAAATGGATGACGTCATGAGGATGAATGGTAGTTTTTGGCAACTTGATAGATAGAATGTATAACAAATACTGACCCAACGGGTAACGGGTCGTCTAATAATAATAATAATGATAATAATAATAAAATTATATGTCCACATTTTCCCTGTACACAAAAGTGATCCTAAGTCATATTTTATACGACAGAGGCGCGTGAGAAAATTACCGCAAGTGAAATATCAACGTCAACTGTTTACACTATAAGTATCCTTGGGCTTATATTCGAATTTAAAAGATTCCGCATTAAATAAACCACAAAGAGGAGTGAGATGCCGTTAAATCCATCAAACGAAATAATCAAACTATCTTAAAAAAATGTTTTAATGTAAATATCAAATAATCACTATGACTAACCTATATTTTCTCCTCGACACAACAAGCGCAGACACGTACATAACGCATACAAACGTTTAGTTTCTATTGTTATGTATAAATGATTTAATAACGTTATCTAGCACAATGTGCAAGAAATAGACGAATTAAAAAAGAAAAGGAAATGAAAGAATACCGGAAGTTAAGGGGGCATCCCTAAATAAGAGGTAAGAATGGAGAAAGTATAAATAGGTGAATGCTGTGTAGCCGCCAGGAATACCCCCAGTTCAAAATGGACAAAAAGTTGAAAGTATGGGAAAAGTGGTATGCGATACGAAGAATAAAATCTCTATAGAGTCCTCAATACACACTAGAGTGGAAAAAAGCGCTGCCCCTCTAGCTGATGAAACCTGAAACCGCCATTTTCTGAACCGTCCAGGAGAGAGCTGGAGGGAGCCGAGTAGCTTTTTTTAGAGAGGGGGGGGGGGTCAAATGCGCAGTTCAACTGGCAGTGGTTCACTGCCATATGAGCTGCGCATTTGAACAAAGACCCCCCACCCCACCCCGATAAAAATAAACGACCCCTGAACGGTTGAGAAAATTGCAATTTTGTTCTGTTTTTCTCAGACTAGGATCACTGAGCGAAATTGTTTTCTATTTCGCATCTTTCAGCATCACTTCTTTAACAATGTATCCTCCTCTATTTACATATGAAAAACAAAACTTTGATGACATACAATGTCTGTCTGTCATCAAACGACGTTTATGTTAGTTGACCTACGAACCAGGGTTGCGGAGTCGGAATCTGACCTGTAAGAATGCGACTAGAAATTGGATTTTTTAATCTCCGAAGAATCAACAGACAGTCGAAATAAATATCGGAAGTCTTTAAAATAAGGAGTCTGAGTAGGATATTTTCGAATTCTAGGAGTCGGACCTTATACCTTCTAACTCTACAACCATACTACGAACTTCAGATTTAGCAGGAATGACCCCCTTCCCTATGGGTCACCAAGTGTAAGCATTGTATAGTATTTAATACTATTTTAAATGAAATACGAAACAAATTTCTCCAATCCTATTTATCAAAACACTCGCGTGTGGTGTGATTATCACCAGAAACATGAAACTGAGAGTCACCATAAGAATTCAATCTTGTGTCGACGGTAAACGAAATAAATTGACATTTGTGTTTTCTTTGGTACTGAACATTCTGATTTAATTAATGAAACAGATTAATGACGGTATTTCTAAAACCAAAAAACATCTACTAATATCATGTTCGGTTTGTCTGTTTTACGGCAGCTAAACCCTTTGTGGATCATTTAATGTCGAACCACAATATCTACTGCAAGCGATATATTATGTACGATTAATTGAACGAGTCGAATATTAAGTTTTATTTGAGATCGTTCGATATTCTAATTACGATGGTCACCCCACACTTCTTAGGAGAGCTCATTTGCCTCCCTAGGAAATTAGAGTTGATGGCTTTTTCAACGGTATGTTTATTTACTCCTCTGCAGGAGTTAGGCACAAGGCCAGTTTTATCTTACTCCCACAAGTAAGATGTGACCACAGGTCGGGTCGAGTAAGTGGGGTTTGAAAAGCCAGCGCCCGAGAAAGTGAGCACTCTGGCCATTAAAAATTGCCTGGGCAGCCCCGTCGGCATTCCCCGGTAGGGGCGCCTCAGGCAGTAAGCAATAAACTTACTCCTCCCCAAAGAGGGGAGGCGAAGCCTGGGAGGGTGGACCTCCTAGAACTGCACAGGACGATCCCATAGACCGGGGTAAATCAAGTCCCGAAGGACAAGACAATACCAGTCTATGGGGTGCCTAGCAAAAGTGCCAGAACGGTATTAGTACGGGGTTAAGCACACTAGATCTGATAGAATTCGAACCCGCACACCCGTTATCAGTTACCCTTTTAAAATGACCCAATCTTATATTTGTTACATAAGGAATGCCTGTATTTTAAAACATCATCATTTTTTTAAATGTATTATAAACTAACGTATTATTGTTTTGTATTCGTTGACAGACGGATTGTTTCATTTCAAAATCTACAATGTCAAAATCGCGGTTAGTATACCACCGACTAATGGCAACAGGTGCTTTTTATTGTTGAAACTAGATTTTAAAACTAAAAACTTAAGACAATCTTTCGATATGTAAATCTTTTTTGCTTCGGGGTGGGAGGAGAGTATTAGCTATGACTCAAACAACTTAGATTTTGTTATTCTATTTTCACGTTTAAAAGTTTAGCACTTCTAGTGTCTGGGTTACGGGTTCAAATCATGAACGCAAGGCAAAGAAAAATGCACCATTTTTTTGTATTCGTTTAGAGTAGTAATAATAACAGGGTACAGGAATATATGCCCCATAAAATTTATTTGCCTATAAAAACACATTGGAATAGTTTTAAAGCTAGAAATACTTTTTTTAAAAAATAAATACAACTCGAAGGCCAAGTAAAATTAAAAAGATTTTTTAAAAACTGCGTTGTTTGTTAACTTTCACTTAAGGAAAGAAATAGTGGATATTCTTCAGATGTGTCCATTCAAACTGCGTGTTTAGCGATGGACACCCTATTTCAAACTTAAGCGTGACAAACTGACGGACAGAGCCTGTTACAGAGATGCCTAGACGCATCTAAAAAAATAAACGAGCACAAAATATGCTCGGTATTTATACGCCTTTCTCCGATGATAAGTATGGCACAGGGCCAATATTAATGTGCGTTTCTTTGATAACAACTGCACTCGGTATCCTGTTATGCAATAGGCAGTGTGCAGTGAAGACAAATCCCCAGTTCCTTCGAGCCCCATCATTTTTTTAGGGATGGGGGATCTCAGATATTACTTCTTTTCCTTTAGTGCTATGCTACCTGGTAAAAGAAAAGTTTCCCTCGTGGAATTGAAACATTTAATATTGACCTTTCTTCAATCATTGTGATAAATGGTAAACCCCTTTCCTCTCTGATCCAACTTATAAAAGTAGGTTGTAAAAAAATCATCTAGTACTAATAGAGATTTGGTATCCCTCTATCTGAAGCCGAACTTATGCTATTATTTCTATTTTGATATCCGTTTGTCTGAAGCCGAAACTATACTATTACTATTTTTCAATGTTCAATTCAGGAAGGGGGAGTAGTGTAGTATCTGTTCTGTTGTCACGGGAGCATCCTTCCAGGCATTACGTCCTCCTTGGGGGGTGTATGTTCTGTTGTCATGATACTATCCTCCCAAGCATTATCTCCTCTTTTTTTCGCGGGGGGGGGGGTAGTGTAGTATCTGTTCTATAGTCATTGCACTATCCTCCTAGGTATTACCTTCTCCTTTTTTTCCTCTCAGGCATTACCTACCCCAGTTTTGCTGAGGAGAGATAGTGTAACATCTGTTTTATTGTCATGAGACCATCCTTCTGAGCATTAACTCATCTTTTGGGTGTCATTTAGTATCTGTTCTGTTGTTATAAGGTCAACCTCCCAGGCATCACCTCCTTATTTGGAAGGGAGGATAAAAAAATGTTCGTTTGTCATATATATTAGCAGAAATATGCGACCAGAAGGAGTATATTTCTGCGCATAATAATATTAACGACTAAATAATATCAGTATATTTTTTCTTTGATCTCGACAGGGTTCGAAAATTGAAGGTTTCCTTCGATTTAGAGGCACAAACGAACCGTACTACAAGACCGTTTTACTGTTAAACTTTAATTCAGGAGAGATGTCAGCCAATTTCCCCCATTATTAATAATTATTAAAAAAAATGTCCGGTTTGTGTTTACTTTGTGATTTTGAAACTCAGTTGGGAAGTAATTTCTGGCTTGAATTGAAGTTTAAAAGTTAACATCGTCAAGTATTATGGCTGCTTTTTGTATTCCTAAACAACAAAAAACAAAAAAAAACGACCAGGTCATATCAAAGAATCAAGTATTGATTTCGTACAAACATTTGGGAGTGATTCTATAAAATTACTTTTGTTTGCTATTCATAACTCTCATATTTTCATCTTCCTTGTTGGGTTTGTATAAGACGAAATTTTTGTCCAATGTCGTATGAAAGTTTTTTTCTTGTTATTTATTTTCAACCATATAAAATGTTATTTTGTTAACTTATTACTAACAGTGTGACAGAAATGATTCAGTAATGACCAAGAATGACTGTGTTCCTCATCAAATCAAGTGCTCATTGTTTATTTAATTAAGAAGACATGGATTATTTATTTTTATGTTATTCAAATAAATACATTGACAAGTATCCAAACCAGGAGAAATAAAGTTTATGGTAAATTTGTAGATTCGCACCCTAGCTACCCCCTAATGAGATTCTACCTTTTTAAGCGATTACGTGTGAACACCCCGAAAAACTTGTCGAAAGAAAACAAAAAAAAACAATTATTTTAGAATTTAGAGTGAGGGATCAGTTTCGTATTTAACATAAAATTATTTCCTATTTCCAGGCCATTTTAATCTTTTTTAGGGTTGTAAACCAATTTTATTTTACCACTAACCATAAGTCCGAGTGGCAACTACGCATAATCGCCCCCCCCAACCGTAAAGGATTTTTCTCCCCCAGAAATGGTCAATGCCCTAAAACGCTAAAATTGCCCGGAAATGGAGGATCATTTTACATGCAAAACTGATCCCACACTCTAAATTCTAATAAATTGTTTTCTTTTCTTTTCGCCACACATTTAATCGCCTAAATAAGTAGAATCTAATTTGGAGGGGGGTAGTGGAGGGTGTTAATCTACAATAATAGCAATTTCATAATTCTTACAAATTCTGAGTACAGATACAACTTTTGGCGATTTAGTCGATTCGCAGCCAAAATGGCGGACAATGAACCGTGTGTTAATTTCCGAATTCACAAATGAGTAAGTAAACCCATATAAATTGTTTTGGACTAATTTCCCAACTGTATTTCCTTTAAAATAATTTAAGGTAAATTTGAAATTAGTCCAAAACAATTTATTTGGGTTTACGTGAAGTCGGAAAAAAATCAGAAATTAGCAGACAGTTCATTGTCCGCCATTTTGGCCGTGAATCGACTAAATCGCCCAACTTTTCATAGTAGTAGTACTTAAATGAAACTGTCAGGGCATATACGTAAGAAAGCTCCCATAATCTGACTCCTCTCCCCTAAAGAGCGGTGGCATCAGCATCGGTTAGTACCACAGAAAATGGTCGTGAATGGTTAGGGAGCATGGAAAGACCGAGGAGCAAGAGCACCATCCAGACCTCTGTTAGAAGGGCACGGAGAGTACTGCAATATTAAGGTGGCTTGTTGACACTCAAATTTAAGAGAGAAAAAACCGGCAGTTTTAAGCTAGAAATCAATGGTAAACGGCTGTTGCGAGAAACGCAAAGTGATTTGGGACGGTGATAAAAAAGAAACAGAGATTACTGGAAATCTGGGAGACTTGTTGTTACTCAAACTCCAGGGAACACCACCTGTTTGTTTTGCCAGTGAGCGATCACTGATAGTGACTCGTGTGAGAAGAACTCTTAGTGAGTAAATTATAATTATTATTGTCGTTCTTATATTCGAGGTTGTAGTAAAAACAATAACAATTGTTGTTTGAACTATATATTTGTAATCACATGTATTTCCTGTGACCATAAACACAATGTTTATATTTTCACAGCGTTTTACTTTTCGTGGTATAAAAAAGGTGCTTATGCAGTTTACGGACAGGGTTATTTTTTAGATAGGATTTTCAAGTTAAATTCAAATTTTACGGTATCTTTTGTTTATTAAATTGTTAGTTGAAAGTACAGAATAGTTAATACAGCCCCCTCCCCCATGTTAAAATAGCTTTCTTTCTAAATAATAACGTTATTATTTCATCCCGATCCGTAACCTGCATAAGTACAGAAAACAGAAACAACAATTTCTCCACAATAAAAACATATTTTTATCATTACTCTATCATAAAAATCACAAAAAATCACACCATAATAATGATAATAATAATAATAATAATAATAATAATAATAATAATAATAATAATAATAATAATTATAATAATAATAATAAAACATCAATGTTACATCTTCCATTAAAAAAAGTCAAATCATTACTTTTACCATTAAAATCGCATAATCAAAATTAATTCTATCAATCTACTATAATCATTACTATACTTCAAATTATTATTATAATACTTAGATGATTACTTGTAAAATTAATAAATGCATTAATATCACAACTTGTTACAGTTAATTGCATGAATAACATTGCAACCAGTAAAATCACATTATTATCATGGATATCATTTTATCAATCACAACGATTATATCTTTGTTATTTCATTTCTACTATAACATTATTTTCTGTTGTTGGGAAAATACCTTATAAGAAACAAATGCCACTCTGAAAAGTTATGTTGTTTTTAAGCGTATAATAACTTGTTTGTTTACCACATAATAAAATAAAATATTATGGACACAAATATATTATTAACGTTATCTTGAACTTTTCAGCTTTCTGATGGCTTAACTAAATTCGTTCTAGTTGTATAATAATTTGGTTCAATTAATAATTTAATGACCACAATACCGTAATAATTAGGTTATATTATCACGGTATTGTTCGGTAATTAAATTATTAATTGAACCAAATTGCTATAAAACTAGAACTTAACTAATTTGGTAAAGATGATGTTGTTTCTTCAGTGGCAGCCATCTTAAAGCTGAAAAGATCAATATAACCTATTAAAGTAATTTCTGAAAAATAAAATACAAATCACAACCGTAGAAAAAAAAAAAAGATTATAAAATAAACAAAGCAGACAAAATTAAATTAATAATTCGAATTAAATTTAAAAATAATTTTTTTTAAAATTTAATTATTTTTAGTGTGCAATCATTTATATCGGTTTGAAACCGTCCAAAGTAAACTTAAATCGTTGTTTATGACCGTTTGGTACAAGAGAAACAGTCCACTGACGGCGGCCCACGGCCACGAATTCAGAATAGGGGCGTGTGAGCAAGAAAATTCAATATCGCCCCAAATTCTTTTTTTATTTAAAATTAAATGATTAAAGATAGTGTTGATTTTCACTTAAAAAAATATACAATTCCTGGACGAGTAGAGAGTCAACTTGAGATTTTTAGGTGACAAAGTAGTCTTGTTTTCAAGAAGGGTCAACAGCAAACCTGCACATAAAAGAGTGTAAGTGCATTATTACCGACCCAAAACGAAAGTAACTTTTTAAAATAAACATTTAAGATATTGGTATTACGCACCAGCTGTACTCTAAAAAAGAAGGGGGAGTTTCAGGAAGTTTCCAAGGTAAAACTAACTATCCCAAACTTGCTCGGTTCTTACCATTTTTGGGACATTACCTGCACCAGGGAATGATCGCAATTCTTTCTTTTTGACACTAAGGCCACTTTGAACGTACAGAGCGTTTACTTTTGACCTCTTGGACCACAAATGGCAAGGAGTCACTAATCTCCCGTAACAAGCCAGGTAAGTAATCTTATTATTTATTCTATTTTATTTTTTTAAAATATAAACATTGTAAAAATGACCCACACTTTAAAGTCACAAATGCGTTATTAAAAATCCAATTGAACTCAAAAGATGAATGTTAAACTATAAACAAAAACATAAACAAACTTTTAAAAAGTTTATTTAAACTGTTTGACAAAACTTGATAGAATTAGATAAAAAAATTTTATCAAACAGAAATAGAACTCGATTCACCTTTTTGAAGAGAACAAAGATCTGACGCGATCACAGGTAATGTTTTGTTTTTACTATAAAGAAAGTTACAAAAATCAAATACTAAACATTAAAAATGTCAATTGACAACATACAAATAAACACATGCATAAAAATAAATATTATTATTAAGCAAATATAAGTTTAAAGTAAAAACGAAACTCACCTCGTCCTCTTCAAGATGTCCGTACTTTTTAGAGTGGAGATCACTCCCGATATAATTATGAAATGAAAACATTGCGTTGAAAATCAAGTTCAACTCATATCATATATCACTTGTTCTTCTTCGTCACTTAGACGCCGTGTGTGGAAATACGCAACTCAGTCGTGCGTCGACTCAATTTGGCTCACCCAGTGCGTTGCCATCCGCTGATCGAAAAATAGTTCCGACACTAAACGACCCCCAAACCGATTTTGCAACCAAATAGACACGCAAAAACTGGCGCAAAACTCTGGCCACCTTTTAACGGACCCATAGATTCCACTAGCTAACGATGACAGCCCCTTGGGGTCCAACAATAATAAAACCGTGCATCAACACGTGAGTTGTAACATTGAAAACGTGAGGGCGCGGAGTGATTCGGCATACGTTTGAAGGTTTGAATGAATAGGAGGGGGAGGAGAAGTAGTAGGCGCGGTGAGAGTATGGAAATTCAACGGTGGTAGGGGTGAGTCGAAGGGTGAGGAGGCGTTTTTTTTTTTGGCGTGTGTAACAAAACGGGTCAAGGTAGACTTGTCCGCCTTAGAAGGTTGATCGTTCTCGAGAGAGAAAGAAAGCGAGAGGGCGATAGAGAAAGAGAGATAGAGAGATATAGAGAGATAGATTCGTATGCTCTCTTATTTTTTTTTCGATTTTCTCCCCTTTCAGCTTCTATCATTGCACTCGTCAATTTATTAACTGCGAGTGCAATAATGTATGTATTCTTTTTCAACAACAGTTCATTGCTGCGCGCTCTGTGCAGACAATTTATTGAGCGCTAGAGATGGGGGTGACAAAACGGCTTACTATAGAGGGGTTCCCTTCAACCTCAGCTGTTAGAGGTTCTTTACTACACACGAATCAGATATAGGTATGATATAACCATATTATGAATGTACTTTTACTGTTACGCATGTACTTTGAAAGTAAAGTACACGTAAACATCCGCACACACGCGAACGATTGAATATCACACATGTATGTGTTTATGGTTATTTATTTACTAAAAAATATTTTGTGCGTTGTACTCATAAAAAGTCGATTCACACATGCGTGCACTGCCGGCTTTTAGACTGCTCACCTGATGATACTAGATGACGCTCTTATATACGACAGTGGCGCGTTCTGACGATTTATGATCACAAAGAAACCATAATACTTGACTTTTACCCTTTTTAAGCCAGAAATAACTTTCGAATTGGCACTAAAGGCTTTTCCTTGGGCTGTTTAGTTAGGAGCAAAGTGTAGTATCTGTTCAAATAGTACACTTCATTTTTTGTACTCGGTTAATGAAGGAGAAATCCTTTTAGACTAAGGCAATTTTAATTTTTGTCCCAATCCAGTGTGGCCCTTTTTAGGAGCTGGATTTTCCCCACATTAAAACACCGACTTTGTGGGGAGGAAAAAAAATAGGGACACTAAAGGCTTCAAAATCACGTTTGAATTTCAAACAGCTACGATAGTAGCTATTTATCACCCCCCCCCCCTCTATCGCGGGAAGATGTGACACAAGGTCGGAAGGTGGGGATTGGAAAGCCAGCACACAAGAGGCGTGTGCATTCAGGCTAACAAAAATGCCTGAGCAACCCTGTTAGCATTCCCCGGTTGATGCGTACCAGACGATTAGTAATAAATTACCCCCCTCTCAAAAAGAGAACGTAAAGTCTGAGAGGGTGGATCTCCAATAATTTCGCAGAACCATACGTCAGCCAGCTAGAAGCAAGGTCACCATCTACTACAAAATGACCCAGACTCTGTCTGACTGATTGTCGTGGACGTATCCTCGACTGGTATGAATATTACCAACTCAGGCACCGATCCAGACATTCTAATAGATAAAAGAAATGGCCGACATCTGACTTTAAAAATTCGAGTATTTGAAACATTAATTTGAAATAATAAACATTTGATTCTTAACTTTGTTGTAAACAGGAAACACAATTTTTTCCACCAACTCAGGCAGTGATCCAGACATTCTAATAGATAAAAGAAATGACCTACATCTGACTTAAAAAATTCGAAGGTGATTTTTCACCATTTAAACCGGCGAATCAAAAGTTATTTTTGGATTGAATTATAGTTTTAAGAAAACAGCTAAATATCACGGTTAATTTGTGACCCTAAACATGAAAACATGCATTTTCATCTGCACTCCTGCTGTGCCAGATTCAATTATAAATCCATAAGTGGTGAAGAAGCAGCAATGCAATGACCGAAGTAATGGATTTTCAAATTGCCACACACGCACACATACACCCCCCCACACTATATATATATATATATATATATATATATATATATATATATATATATATATATATATATATATATATATATATATATATATAACAGGAACATAAAGATATAATATATACCTTTAAATATTAACGTATCATAAAATATTTGATGTAATAGATATTGTACGTTTACAATCTTTATTCCCATCTTGTAATTGTCTTGAGAGAGAGAGAGAGAGAGAGAGAGAGAGAGAGAGAGAGAGAGACAGACAGACAGACAGACAGACAGACAGAGAAAGAGAAGTTCAGACTGAAAAGTAAAAAGGTGACTTCAAATCGTGCGAGCGACAGAACCGTCATCCTTCATACTGATGATTCACGAAAAAGGATGAAACACATGTTTATGTGGTTAAGAATTAAAATATATTCATCATGAAATTATATATATATATATATATATATATATATATATATATATATATATATATATATATATATATATATATATATTTAAATGTGGAATTAAATTAAAGATAATTAAATTATCGTTTAATAATAATCTATCGTGATAATATAAAGCTCAATATATTGGATAGAGCAATCAATTCTAGAAATGAAAGATGAGAATAAAAAAGTGTAAAGATACAATATTTATTAGAACATCAAAAGTTCAGAGCAAGGAGCTTCATATCCTAAATCCATGGATATATATATATATATATATATATATATATATATATATATATATATATATATATATCTTGTCACACACAGCCTTCGTCGGGACCACGGTGGCGAGCGCGTGACAATGATAACTATAGAAACAAGGTAAAAATGTCCGGAAGTAGCTCATATAGGTTCCAATATTATCAACAGAATACAGAAGGAAGGGGATTCTCCCATTCAATTAATCACATAGAAAACAAGGAAGAATAACGAGCAGGTAAAATACGACGCAGACCCCAATTTAAGATTCAAACAATATTTATTTCTAGAATAGTAAGAGACGGGATATAACATATATAGAACAAACAACAAGAAAAACAAAGTAATATTTTAAGGGAGAGGGATTATGTGTAACGTTAACTAATGGCGAGCAAAATCTATGAACAAAATAGTGTCCCAAACAAATAACGGAAGAAAAGGGATTACTCCCAGACTATTACATGACTATCCATGGGAGTTGAAAAGTTCAATTAACCAGGAATGTCACAAGTCACACTCATTCAAAATCTACACTGATCTTTGGAGGGAAAAGTTATCAGCAGAATTCAATGAGCAAGTGTTCAGAAATCATATATGCGGGTAATATCGTGGAAGTCTCACTTCGCGCTATGCAATCTTCACATAGGATATGTATTTGTCTTCTCGGCGGTAATGTGATATATTTACAATCAACGTCAGATTGGGTGATGCAATTTCGAAAAGCCTTTGTTTTTGTCAAAATAATTTTCGGCGTAGAAAAAAATCTTGGAACAATCAGCCCGATTATGGAGTCAGATTCTTTCTCAGCTCCGTCCGTTTCTTCTTCTGCGTCTTGTTATCATTGCTCACAGCACATACGCTGGTGGTGACAGGTTACTCGACCGGCAACAGCTTACTCTTCGACTGACAGGAACTCTCTGGTCTATTTGCCAACTTTTTATATCTTCTCCGCCGATATCCGTGGTGTTGAAAGTTTATTTGAGTTAGCAGGGGACGACACTTTGCAATGATTTGGGGTCACGGAATTCGTGGACGTTAAGAGATGACACCAGATGTTTACCCGACGTTTGAGTTATCTTCGTCTAAGGGTTTAGGATGGGGAAGAGGGTGTTGCTAACCGGAAATAAGACACTTTCCTTTGATGTGAGGTCAATACGTTCGTAAATGTGTCGTCTGATTCTCTCTCAATTAGGCTCAGGACGGGGGCAGGGTTTCGCTAATTGGATGCAAGATTCGATTCTATTAAGTGAAAGGATAGGAGTGGGTTAAACGGTGTCGGTCCAACCGGATACACCATTTCTTCCGTTATGACTTGCTTGGGTTCAAAGGACAAATATAAAAGACACTGAATATGATAGATTGGGTTCGCTTTGATTTAATATTTATGAGATACATTTTATTTCTCTGTTAATTTCGATTAAACTATCATTTATTTTTAACAATATATATATATATATATATATATATATATATATATATATATATATATATATATATATATATATATATATATATATATATATATATATATATACTACACTCCACGGTACACACACATACCTTTCAATGTACTGAAGAAGAAATGCTAACAATATTTTGTATTCATATACATCAACAAATAAGAAATATAGAAAAAATATAAACTTTTGTATATTTTTCATATCAATTTATATATATATAATAAATTGACTTACATGAGTGATTTTCCACTGGAAGACTTGAGACTATAAGTTTTTTTTTATATATATTTTTTTTTTTAATTTTTTTTTTTTTTTTTATATAGTTTTAATGGTTGAGAAACTTCCGAGACTATATATATATATATATATATATATATATATATATATATATATATATATATATATATATATATGATGTATAGCTTTAAAATAGTACCTATCACGAGACATTGATGCTTGATATACAAGATAGAGCAATTATATAAAATTAAAGGATGAGAATTAAAAATCGTATGAAATACAATATTTATTAAGTCATCATTTGTTCAAAACAAGGGGTTTCAAATTAAAGAAATTTTATTATTTCTTCCTTAAGCCATGGCTTTTCAAAGAATGATATCTTATTTTCAGAGGAATGCACTCCTCTTGCGATAATATATGATTCTTTAAAAAGCCATGACTTATGGAAGGAATAATTAAAACAATTAATTTGAAACCTCTGGTTTTGAACAACTGATGACTTAATATTGTATTTTATACAATTGTTATTCTAATCCTTTACTTATATATATCTCCATCCCTCTCTCTCTCTCTTTATATATATATATATATATATACACATACGAAGCCCGTCTAAAAAGTATCCGACCATTATTTTTCTGTGCGAAATAGAGACGATAGGGCGGCGCCACTCTATAAAGTGAAATCACCCAATATATGGGAAATATCTTTGGTTTTGGGTTTGACCACCCAGAATTTGATTTTGTAGCAGTTGCATAAGCGAACTATTTTGTATCGATGTACGTTAGTTTCAACTGAGATGGTAATTCGGCTTTACGATTGCGTACTCATTGCCTCTTTACGACGTGGACGTATGACGTTTCTACGTGTAGCGAGATTCATACGTGCTAACACATTTTGGCGCCAAAACGATACACGAGGTTAACTTTAGTTCGCAGTTTTCGTTCTCGACCTGACTCAACCACGAGCAGGCGAGATGCTGAACTCCATGATACTACATAATCTAACCGACGAATCAGCCCATTGTACTGTCTCTATTTTGTTACTGTGTGCCAGTGAATAAATATTAACATCCATTTAGTTGTGGAGCCATTATTTATTTCGAGGAAGAATGGAGACCCTTTTCTTGTATAACATTTCTATTTCAGTCGGATTCAGCCAGATGTACTAATTCTTCGTAAGTTTGTCATTCTGACTTCTTCCTAATTTAAACCAACTAAAATTGACGACACATAAAATTTCTAATGGAAAAAGTTAGTGTCGCTTTAAACAGGAGATTTTGCTGAGAAATGAAGCCCCCCCCCAAAAAAAAAGCCATGGTTCTACATATACGAGGTTCCCTGCTCTGGTTATGACCCACTCAGAGTTTTCCAAATTTAATGGCCGGTCAGACATGAAACCCTGAGGCAGTAGTTTTTTTTATGTTCATAATTAAGGCTGACCATTATCTCAAGTGTTATTTCTGGGGTGGTCCCAGTGATATCTATATATATTCACGCGAGGAGCAGAGAGGGCTAGTTTGCCCTCTGGGTGTTTCACAGTCAGTTGAGGTGCGTATGCTTCTCCAAGCAAGATGGGCATTGGGCTCTAAGCTAGAGTATTGTCTTGATTTGCAAGTCTCTTGTTCAGTAGAAGAAAACAAGTATTATTGAAACCTTAAAAATGTGTTATTCGTTTTAAACCGAAGTTGTAATTTTATTTAGAGAGGAATTCTTCTGTTGCAGCACTGACTGAACCCACACAATCAACACTGCGATGTCAAAATCAAGCAACGATTTTGAACCAAAACAACGAGCGGACGACCACGGCCTGTGCAGTGAATGCACACAGACGAACGTTCATAGTTTGAATCTGTGATAAATCAAGAATTCGTCTATCATCTCAACAAAACTAATCTACTCAATGACAAGCAATATGTATTTAATCCTGCAAGATAAACTGCTGACGTGTTGACTGTAATATCGCATAGGATCAGTGAATCTCCAGATTGGAGGCCTTGTTTCTAGCGTAATATCTCTCGAAAAATCAAAAGCCTTTGATAGGATCTAGTACAAAGAGTTGTTTCACAAACTTTCTAGCTATGAAATATCTGACAATGTCTTCTCGACGATCAAATCTTTTCTTTCTGATAGGTCTATGAAAGTAGTTGTTGATGGGTAACAATCTGAAGCACCTTCTGTCAACACAAGGATCTATTCTGAGCGCAACTCTCTTCCTGATTTTCATTAGTGATCTTCCAAATCATATTATGAGGTCATTTGTTAACGTCTATGCAAACGACACAACTGCATTTGGAAGAACCTTGAAGAGTATTAGTGATCAATATCTTGTTGATTTTCTATCTTCTGATTTGGAGCACATTGGGCAATGGGGAAAACATAGCTTGTTACGTTTTGACCCAGTTAAAATGAATGGCGTTCTCCTAGAAAAATACCCTAATTTTGATAAGTTCCTAGGACTGATTTTCACTACAGATCTAAAATGGAAGACTTTTAATAAGTCAATCTGCTTTCAACACCCGGTGACGTCACAAAACGAATCTGGCTGAAACGTTGCTGGACGAAGGAATGGCAGGCAGCAGATAAATCAAGGTTGCACAAATTTGTGGAGGACCCGGATAACCTACCAGGCATGGACCTCCCTCGCCGGCAGTGGACAATGCTCAACCGCCTCAGGACAGGTTTCGCCGCGACCATGAGAGGATGGGGACTCAGGGACTCGGCTGTCTGCGACTACGGTTACTCTGAACAGACAGTAGACCACATCATCGAGTCATGCCTTAAATATCGACCACCCAACGGCGAAGCTGGCATAGCTGCGCTAGACAACAAAACATTAGCATGGCTTTTCTCAACCGAGCTGGTGATCTAACAGTGAGATGCTGTGAAGCAAACGAAAGACGAATCTATTGCAAAGGATGCTTGAAAATGGTTGGACTATTCTATCGTTCTAGTAATTATCTGATTCTTATTGCAACCTTCTACCTATATAAGAGTCAGATACGTCCTAAGATGGAGTATTGCTGCCACATTTGGATAGGTGCTGTTGAAAGCACCCTTTCTTGTCTTGAACAAAATTGCAATATAGCAAGTGGGACAATGGGGTAGAAATGAAGCTTCTTTCGTTTCACAACAAACGCTCCTATTCTCGTTTTACCTCACTTAAAATGAATGTCCACGCTCCTTAAGGATTCCTCTTGTTTTCTTAAGTCCTTATGACTAACTTTCACCCCAGACATGAAATGGAATATCTACATCAAATATTTTCTTACGGTAGTTGGAAAAATAGTTGGATCATTCTAGCATGGACCCCGTTCAGTCTTGAGAGACAATTAATACCCCCTGTAAGGGGTGTTTCACGTGTAATTGTGAAGTAAGGGTTCCGTAATCTCAAACCACACCTCTCCTGAGTCGGCACTGCCTGATTCCAGTAAGAAGGATAAATCCAGGACGACTGGAAACAATATTGAGATAAGCAGAGAGCACATACAGCACCTGGTATTCCCAAATGGTCACCCATTTTAGTACTGACCAGGCCCAACGTCGCTTAACTTCAGTGATTAAACGGGAGCTGGTGTGTCAATGTGATTATTCTGTGGATCATCTACTGATGCAATCCTTTATCTGTATAAGAGTCAGATTTGTCTTAGGATGGAATACCAATGTCACATCTGAGGAGGTGCCTATCGGAACAGTCTTCTCTGCGTTGTTGAGGATCACTTCTTTTTCTTACAGAAGAGACGTTGCTAGTCTTTATCTACCCTATCCTTATTTCCAGGAAAGGTGCTCGACTGGGCTTCAACTTCTTGTTCCTCCTTGTAAGACATTCACAGCAAGAACTCGTCTTCTACCACAACTCCAAAGAACTTTCTTTTCTCTCCCCCCCACCATGTGTCTTACACCAAACGCAATTTCCATGAACAAAGTTATTTTTCCCAAACTTCCCAACCGTGGAGCACATTACCATGGGACTGCTTCCCTACGGGTTACAACACGGTCGTCTTCATAAACCGTCTCATAAGTAATTCAATTTTGTCTATTCCATTCATCATTTTCAATCCTCTCATAATATTCTTCATCATTCAACTGACAATCTATCCATCTCTTTAACCTTTATCCTCAAGTAGATTTCAGCCTTGACAAGTGGTGACTCATTAGAAAAGAAACCCTCACAAGCAAAAGCATTCTGTGTTAATAATATGTTGTAATGGCAGAGTCTGTTGTGAATAAAACCTAGTTCAGAATGTGCGCCATGACAGACGCATGATTAAAATAAGAGAAATACAACGTAGTTTCAGTTACAGATAGACACTAAATATCCATTATAATAACTCCCATTTCTTTTACTAGAAATTATGTACAGTCTAGCCGAATAAATGAAACAGCAATGTAAATTTATTTTTAACGACAGAAATATTTATAACGAATCTTGAAAAGACGACATAATAAGAATGCTATATGTTTGTTGAATTGTGTCGTTTATTCATTTGGTTAGATTTGGAATTAAATCAACTGAACCCCCTCTAAAAATACCAAAAATGCACAAAAGATCGAAAACAAACGAAATTAGTGCCAGGATTTAATAAATTTATTGAATCAAATTAAATATGTATGAGTATGAATTAAAAAAAAAATTTTTTTAAAAATGATCCATTAACAATAAACTTTAAAAATATTGATTAATAATAAATTTTTAAAAGTTGCTTGGACGCCCCTCCCCCACTAACATTTTTTGTTATTTATTTAAAAAAAATTGGGGGGGGGGGGATTACTATGGATTAAGCACCTTTTAACTTTTCAGATTATGACGTGTCTTTTTTAAACGATTTGTTCAATTTTTAGACGGGTTTAGTTTTCTAAGAAGGTTTTATGGAAAAGGAACACCCTTGTCACTGGAGTTCATATCTAATGGGCACTTGTTAAAATATCAGTGTATGTGTGTGGGAGGCGGCATTGTGTCGTATAAGTTTGCCAAAAAAAAGAAATTTGTGAATAAAAACAATTAAATAACAAAGAAAAGAAAATACACCAAGAGGGACTCTCGTGATCAAATCTATTTTATAAAAAATTCGCATTTAAGTTAATCATCATCATTATCATAATCAGTCGTCGTCGATAAAACCCAGGAAAACAGTAAATGCAAACTGTGTGGACAAAGAGACGAAACAGTTAATCATATAATAAGGGAATGCAGCAAACTAGCTCCAAAAGAATACAAGAACAGACATGACTGTGTGGAGAAAGCAGTACACTGGGAACTATGCAAACGACTTCATTTCTCGAACATACAAACAAATTGTACAAACATAAACCAGAGAGAATACTGAAAAACGAAAAACACAAAAACCTCTATGATATGGAGATGAACACAGATAAACTCATACAAGCAAGGAGACTGGATGTCATAATAGTTGACAAGAACGAAAAATCCTGCCAAATCGTAGATTTTGCTGTAGCAGCTGACCACAGGATGAAGATCAAGGAGACATAAAAACGGAGCAAATACACGGAACTCGCCAGAGAACTAAAAGAGATATAGAGTATGAAGAAAGTTAATATAATACCAATAATCATAGGAGCACTAGGAACAGTACCGAAAAAACTAGAAATAAGACTGGGAGAAATTGGAATCAAAGGAAAGACCGAGACCGTAAAATGAACGGCGATGATGAAAACAGCTGAAATTTAAAGGAAAATCCTTGGATGCGGAAATCAACCCATATAAGCTACAGATGCTAACCAGTCACATGGAAGTTGCAATAGCAAGAAAATAAAACACAGAAAGAACACCACCACATGAAACCAAGGAGCAGAAACTGCAAGAAATTTTAAAAACTACCTACCCCCTAAAGTGATGGCACCAACCTCGACTGAAGCCACACAAAATTGTCGTGAAGGGTCAAGGAGGATAGAAAAACATAGGAAGGAGAGCACTAACCAGACCTCCACTGGAAGAGTATGAAGAGGACTGGGACCTTGGAGAGGCTTATTGCCATCCAAATCACAGAGAAGACCAATCGTTGTTGCCAGCGAGAAATCGATGGTAAGCGTCTGTTGTGATAACGCAAAATCATTTGCAACAGTTATCGAAAGAGGTTGAGATTACTGGAAATATGAGAGACTTGTTGGCACTCACTCTAGGGAACACCACCGGTGATAATCACTGAGTAATTACTGATGATAACTTGTGTGAGAACTCCTAGTGAGTACAAAAATAAAAAATAAATAAAAAATAAATAAATAAATAAATAAATGACGACGACGACGACGACGACGACGACAAGAACAAGAACAAGAACAAGAACAAGAACAAGAACAATAATAATAATAATAATAATAATAATAATAATAATAATAATAATAATAATAATAATAATAATAATAATCGTATTGAAATCATGTCTGTCAGAATCAATACTATTAAAAACAATGCCCCTTTCTTCTTCCGTAAAATAATTATTAGCTAAATATTCGGTGCTTCTATATTATTGGGGCAGATGAAATTTGCATTTTTATTTCATAAGAGTTAGTTAAAAGGGGAGATAATTCAAACTGTTTTTTTGATTGTGACCATAACCCATAAGGAAAATCCAGAGAAATAGTAAGAAAATAAATTAAAAAGAGTACTTATGTAGTTTACGGACCGGATTGAAATAATAACGTTATAATTTAGAAAGCTATTCTTAACATGGGAGGTGGAGGGTTGATTAAATATTTTGTACTAACAATTTAATAAAAAGAATAGTTAATCACCCACCTCCTCATATTAATAATGACTTTCTAAATTATAACGTTATTATTTCAGTCCAGTCCGTAAACTGCATAAGTATTCTTTTTTAAATTAATTTTCTTACTAATTGTCTGGATTTTCCTCATGGGTTAGTGTTACAACAAAAGAAAAAACAGTTTGAATTATCTCCCCTTTCAACAGACTCTTCTAAATTAGAGATGAAATTTCACCTGCCTCAATAATACAGAAACACGAAATATTCTTGAAATAAATAAAACGATTATAGTTCTTCTTTATTTCTTTATTTAAAATTGTAGCCATTGAATTATTTTAAAAAACAATCAATATTATTTGTCTTATAATCGTAAAGATAATTGCCAGTTAAATATTCTCTAAATCAATAAAACGAATGCCATTTAAAATTGTACTAGTTAATCTACGGGACGACATAATTTAATTTTGGAACAATTCATTTTAAAATAAATACGGTCGGATTTTTTTTCACCTTAGCGAGATTACATTAATTACCAATCAACGGACGATCTATTTTTTTAATGTGTGTGAAAGTTGATAAAGGCGTACGAACATGAAGTGGCTTAGTGTATGTTAGATACTCACCAAATGAAACATTACTATCTAAAATTATTCAAAATCTATTGTATTAAGCTTATGTAAAATAGCGGGTGCACAACTCGGCTGTTCTATTCACTTATATTTTATTACAAATTAGACTTAATTTAACTATTTAACTACATAAGAAAGTAGATACGAAAATTACAATTATTTTTTAAAAATAAAACCAAAAATTATAAATCGATATTACTTGTAAATTATTTATTAAAATCATATGTTTAAACTCAATATGTTAATTAGTCGCCCCATTCTGTCACCTGTGAGTATTTTATATCTCTACAAAGCCACCATTCGTCCATGCATGAAGTTTTGTTGCCACATCTAGGCTGGTGCGCCATCCACTAGTCTCTCTCTCTCTCTCTCTCTCTCTCTCTCTCTCTCTCTCTTAAACAAGGTTCGGCAAGTTCTTTTGGCTTCCTTTTTTTCTACACTCGTTTCGTACCGTCATGGTAGTTAACCTTTTCTTCATACCGTTACGGTACTTCCAGTTTTTACTAACATTTATTACTAGACCTGAAGGGGGGGGGGGTCGTACCTTAGGTCGCAACTGACGGCAATCTGTTGAAAGATATTACAGAATAAGAAAGGTAAAGTGTTTGTTTTATCTTTTTCTTGTGAAAAAAAAGTGAATGGGTGTTCCTACTGATGGGAGTTGATGCATTCGGGGGTGGGAGGTAGAATGTTACCACAAGGAGCGAAGTGGACGAGTCGAAAATAGGGTGACACAGGTTGTTACTATCCTATAAATTTAGGTTCTGCATTCTCTTGCGGAGGTCCTTTTTAGCTTAATGGATGGTGGACCGTTCAACTTTACTTCAGCTGTGAACTCCGTTCTCGACATGGAACATTTATTTTATTGGGTGGGTCGCTAAAGAGCATTTCTTTTTAGCAACTTTTCCTCTTCCGACTACTGTCTCGGCCCCCTTCAGGGTACAGTCAAGAAAAGATACTTTATGGTTGAAATATTTCACATATATTTTATATTTTTCCTAACACTTACTCCGCCAGTTGCCATTGTTGCATCAGGAATACATTTTTTATTTCCTTAGATCGTCTTACTAACTAGGTAGTTTACTTCATTCTTTCGTAGAGTTCCATAACTGGAATACGCTATAAGACATAAGGGTGCTCTTATCTATCTTGAACCAGCTGTCGTGACGTTCGACTCGGAAGCGTTCGGCTGTTCTACGCAAACGGCCGAGAGTTGCCGAGTTGAAGCAGCGAGCAGCCGACATTTTTGATACGGTGCTGCGTCCTATGATAATGTTTTTCTTTTTTTTTTTTAGGGTTAGAGTAAGGAATTTTTTAAAGAAACAAAGAAAATAAAACATATTTACATGAATTTTTTGGAAGAAACAACAGGAAAAAAAACATAACGAGGTTACTGTTATAAAATGAATACTGTATTTTTATTTACAAGGATTTTTTTTGAAGAAACCCCAAAAAAAAAAAACTTACCAAAATTACTGTTAATACGACACTTTTGTGTAACATAGTTATCGGCTGCTCGCTGATTGGCTAATCGCAATCGGCTCGTCAACACTCGGCCGTTTGCGTAGGACAGCCGAACGATTCCGAGTCGAACGTCACGACAGCTGGTTCAAGATAGATAACAGTACCGACATAAGGTTTACTATCATTATACCTTGATTTTAATCTTCGTAAGGGAACATAAAAGTTGTGTAAAACTTATGTTCGGGAGAATTAATTTTACCCATCCTGGGACTGGTATTCTTCTAGTGTAGTATTAAAAAAAAAAAAAAAATTATAATTCGCTCAGTTTTTGGTGATTAAAAATAGAACGTGACTTCGTTTACGAATAATAGTTTCCTATTGCGTCCATGTCAGATTAGACAGGGTCTTATGAACCCTTAGCGTCTGTTTTGTGTAGAAAGTCTGTACACGTTCCGCACTACGTTACTTTGTTATCACAATGATGCCGATAAGAACGCACGGAAATTATGCTGACAATCAATCCTGCTCTTGACAGCGGCAATGGCTTCCAAGAGGGCCACGAAGCATACATTATTGGTTTGAACTGAAGGATTCCACGAAGAAAAAAGACGGCTGAAGATATCACCCTAAATTCAGAATCGATCCGAATACGAGACATTTAAAGTGGATTCTTCAAACAATCGATTACCAGTAATTGTCGATGTTCGACTGAAGCGGTTTATTATTAGAGTTCGATATCGAGAAAACATAACAGCATTTTGCCGGAGACTTCAAAACATACAATTAATTTATTTACTTGTAGATTTACAGAATGGCATAAGTGCTTTTTTAAAAAAAAAATAATAACATCCTCCACTCTATAATAGAGACCAATGTGTATTTATTTGTATATTTATCTATTTTATCTTTTACTAGCTGGCGTTGCCGATTCGCTATCGCTTCACAATGGTCGCTACTTGAAATACTAAAGACATTAATTTTAAATAATAAACATTTCATTCTTAATTTTTTTTTTGTAAACACGAAACAAAATATTTTTATATATTCATCTGGATAAGCATTAACATTTATAGTAATTTCGATATAAATTTATTTATCTTTTAAATGTGAACGTAAGGAAAGGAAGGAAAAAATGAAGAAATCAATTTGCGTGGATGATGGTGTGTGTGACGAGGAGGTTTTATTTTTCACTTACAATTTAAAAATGGAAAATCAAATCAGTCCCTCTAAAGAAAGGAACATTTGAACACAAATGCTTAACATTTGTCAAGGAAATACAACTATTGCGAAACAGAAGGATTTGTTGAATTAAACAACGATAACAAATAATAATCAATTAATAAAATGTCCCTTTTCAAAAAAAAAAATGCAAGTTAACCTGTGGGCTGATATCGCATATACGTAAGCAGTATATAAAACATATGGTGTGCCTAGTGTGTAAAGTTGAATTAACTTCAACACAAAATCCTCCGTGGCCTTTTGGCTAAGATCAGAGTGTAGTATCTGTTCCGATGGATGCTACACTCTGTAGACCGGTATTGTCTTTGCCTTCGGGCCTTGATTCCGCCGGTCTGAGGTACTGTCCTGCGCAGTTCTAGGAGGTCCACCTCCCAGGCTTTACCTCCACTCTTTGGGAAGGAGTAAGTTTATTATTTACTGCCTGAGGCGCCCCTACCGGGGAATGCCGACGGGGCTGCACAGGCAATTTTTAATGGCCAGAGTGCTCACCTTCTCGGGCGCTGGCTTTCCAAGTCCCACTTTCCCGACCCGACCTTGGGTTACATCTTACCTTGTGGGAGTAACATAAACCTGGCCTCGTGCCTAACCTCCTGGGGAGGTAAATAAAAAGTTGAATTAACTTGGAATAGGGCGTTTATTTACCTTATCGTTAATGGGAGAAATGGGCCGAACTTTCGCATTTATTCATATATATATATATATATATATATATATATATATATATATATATATATATATATATATATATATATATATATAAGTTTTTTTGTTATAGCAATCGGTATGCTAACAGTTGGAAAATTCACATTAGTTTTAATAAGAATTAAATTTTTCAACGAATTTCAGAACATCATTCAAATTTCCATCTGGGATTCAATTATCGATTCCTGTTATCGCTTACTAAGGATTCAATTGAAAAGAAAGACTTATACCAAGATCAAATACAACTTTTCTACAGTAAAATATTACGAAAAATACAATGGTGGTAATAATTTTGTATTAGTGGCTTTTAGAATATTGTGGGGTCAGTATTCACGCTGGATATCCATAAACAGTAAATACGATGACTTACTTAATTTCAGAAATTAAAAATAAGATAAAAATGATAATATGGAGTTCAGGGTTGAGTGCAGAAGCACGCGGGATTTTTATTACTTCCCAGGCAACGTCGGATATATATATATATATATATATATATATATATATATATATATATATATATATATATATATATATATATATATATTGGGTTCGAACCGTGTGACCGGCAGGGATTGTCTCCTCCCATACTGATGATTGCGGGTTTGGCATGAAACAAATGTGTATATGGATTAATTTGGAAAATATTATTTATATATAATTATTCAAAGCTTTCGCTAGATGAAGCACTTTAAGTAAGTTGAAAACAGGCCGTCATTTACAGCGTAATGCAACACTCTCAACGGCCTGCTTATGACCGCCGAATTTGCCATTAAGACGTTAATTTACTCTATTACTATTTCCAGATAATGCGTGGTGGGTACATTGGTACGCGCCCCGACTACTGAGTTAAATATGACTTTCGTATTGGGTTCGAATTGTGTGACGGAAAGGTCTGGCATGAAACACGTGTGTATATTGGTTAATTTCAAAAATATTATTGATAAATTATATATATATATATATATATATATATATATATATATATATATATATATATATATATATATATATATATATATAATCTTGCCGTCACGCAAAAGTTAGCGAGTAAAAAAAGGTCTTTTTTCTAGCTGGACGAAACCAATTTCAAGTTATGAGGAGAAGTGAGAAAGCAAATAGCAAGTCAGAAACCAACCTCAGACTTACCTCTCCATCTAAAATGAATTTGGAAAAATCTTCTACTCTGCAAGATAAACAGCGCTTGCCACATCAGAAGCGGTGCGGTTTGAGATTACGCCACCTTTGCTCAGCTGTAAATCTTTTGAGATATAAGATCAAATTAACATCATATATAAGTAGGGAGTTGAGCAGCAAGATATGTGCTCGCATCACATTTAGTTTTCTACATGTTAGTACAGCCAGGGAAGCAGGAAACAGGGAGGGAATTGCAAAGTCTAGCAGTTCGAGGAAAGAAACTATTAGAGTAGAAAGCTTTCTGGCATCTGGGTACCTCTACAGCGAGTGAAGAGGTGGTAAAACAAGCACAGCGACGCAACATTGCGGCGATGGGACAGAGGCTGGAGCTTGGTTGACAGTGTGGAACCTATTAGATCGGGTACTCTTTTTTTAGACCCCGTCTAATAGAGATTAGTGGTAGATTCACCATCACAGATTTGGCAACAATATTCCATGAACGAATGGTGGCTTTGTGGCGATATAGGATACTGTCAGGTGTGAGTAGTATTCTATAATTTTATATGAATATTAGTGTGAACACTGGCGAACCATAATTTTCCCCGCTATTGCTGACAGTGGGCGTGCACTAATAAATAAATAATGAGTACATGTTACTGTGGTAATGCTGTTGTAATGCTGTTCTGCTAAAGCACTCGATGACATTCATTGTTCAGATAATATTTAATTAAGTATTCTATGAAGCCGTTATTAATGAGATACGAAACGCAGTAATAATTGTCTTGGTTTGTATCATTAATCTACATTTTTGAAGATCATACGAGGGTCAAGTGAAAAGTTTATAGACTGACCAAGATACGTTCACTGAATGGAACTAAATGAGGTTTATATTTCAACAGCCCACCTTCTTCCGTCAGTGTTGCAGTTTTTGGGATCCCATTGGAATAGAAGCTTTCATCCGAGTGGTCAAAAAGTCATCAAAAGCAGATATAACATCATCGTCACTACGATACTGGTTCACTGCCAAGTGTTCTTTCGTGTCGGGGAACAGAAGATGATCAGATGAGGTTAAATCGGGGGAATAGGTAAGCTAATTAACCATTTTAAATCCACAGTTACACACAACAGTCAATAGAACCGAAGAGGAGTGTGCTGGGGCATTGTTCTGCTTAAACAAGTTTAGCACAGTTGCCTCATAGGCACCCAAGAAAATATAAGTACTTACGTCACGGCGAGTTTCATCGGACACTTCCGAGACTGGCGAACATTAACGAACGAACTGAATGTACTTTAAGTGATTATTGTTTTTTTGATTTTTATTGTTTTTTTTTGTTGTTTTTTTTTGCAAGATATTTAATAAAAAGAAACTTGTGTTTAGCTTGTATGTATAATTGTTTTATGACTTAGAAAGCCATTCTAAACATGGGGAGGGAGAGCTTTGTTAATTTGGATTCGGCTTTCTCCCTTTGTAGTCGGAACTGTTTACGTCACGACTACATCATCTATGCAAATCTCTAGATGCCCATTCAACAACAGTACCACAAGTTTTTCGGAGCGTATTTTTAATAGTCTTTCGTAATTGCCTCAGCATGTTGGTATAGTTCTCTTAATTAATGTTTAGGCTCTTTTCAAGTCAATAAATAGTATGTCATAATAACCGCTGCTATCTGTTTAGTAATAGACCGAATATGAAACTAAATACATTTGTTAAAACAATTTAAAAGTTGGAAGATGATTTTAAAACCGCTGGATGCGCGATGATTGTCCGGTGTTCGCTAGGGCAAGTTTGTGTACATCCGAACTGTTATGGCCGACCTCTTGTCTCCCAGAATGCAATGCGCGCTCAAGGGTAGATAACTCTGCCCTTTTCATGGGGTGCAAAGGAAATAACTTTGCCTTGCAAAGTATTTTAGGCTGATGGCCTAACAATAAACATACTCCATTTTGCGTCACCTTCCCTTAAGATGGAACGATCGAGGCTTTCTTTGTGGTAGGTGAGGAGGGGTAAATCCTAAACCTACCCCAAAAGAAGACCACTATGTATTGCGTTTTTGTCTCTAGTTGTTTTAAAGTCTTCTTTTAGTTGTCAAATGTTCTTTTACATAGAAAGAAACAATGTGGTTATTAATAAGATTAGTTTAGATGAATGCATGCAATGTTTCACAGTTCTCACATCGAACATACAAACAAAACAAACACGGATACTTTATTAATGATGTTCAAAATTCAGTCATAATGAGCATTTTATTATGTAACATAGGTTTATTAATTTTTTCCACGTGTGCAAATGACTCTGATAATGGCTTTCAATTTCTGTGTCCTTTATCATTATTATTATTTGTACTCACTAGGAGTTCTCACACAGGTCATCATCAGTGATTGTATTCCCTGGAGTCTGAGTGACAACAAGTCTCCCCAGATTTCCAGTATTCTCCACCTGTTTTCGATAGCCACCGCAAATAACCTTGCAGTATCGCAACAGTCGTTTACCATTGGTTTCTCGCTGGTAAGGACCATTGGTCTTCTCTTAGATTTGGGTGTCAATAAGCCCCCCCCGCAAGGTCCCAGCACTCTCTGCACTTCCAGTGGAGGTCTGGTTTGTGCTGTCCCTCCTCAGTCTTCTCATCCTGCTTGTCCCTCTGCAAATATTTTGTGTCATGTCAGCCTAGGCTAGCACCATTTTTTATTTATTTATTTTTTAATTTTTATCTTATTTAATTATTATTATTATTATTATTATTATTATTATTATTATTATTATTATTATTATTATTATTATTGTTGTTGTTGTTGTTGTTGTTGTTGTTGTTGTTGTAACAAAAACAACTACTACTACTACTCACGGGCCGGATAAAACCACCAGGCGAGACAGATTTGGCTCGCGTACCGTAGTTTGATAACCCCTGCTTTACTCCAACCTGAAATGGAATCTCATTCACATTGGTTCACGGTGAACAATAAGCGTATTTTGCCGTGTGTCGCAGAAATTTCCTACTTGCAATAGAACAGATAAGTACTCAGTAGAGAATTGTTTTATTTTTATTTATTTATTTATTTATTTGTGTGTGTGTGTGTGTGTGTGTGTGTGTGCGCGCGCGCAGCTTGACAATAAACGGTACTCGTGGGCTATCGATGTAGTCACGTGTCTGTCTGATGTGAACCGGTTCAAACTGTATGCACAAATGCCTCAGGAAAGCGCCTCGCAATAAAGCGCGTAACGACCAGATTAATCCCTTCTACAATGGAGGACGCGTATGTACCACCCGAACGTTTGTTCGCCGATTAATATCTGTCAGTACTAGACATATATTAATTGAAAAACAAATAATATATATTCTTTTAATAAAAAAAAATTGTGGCTGTTGAATTTTTGTACTTCATCCGAGTAAATTATAGCTCCGTGGAGTCAAGAAAGGCAGTTATGCTAAAAGATATGGGAGCGGGAATGGTTTAGAAAGGTGTAAGGATGAAATCACCGCACAGTTTTCTTCAATTAATTTCGCACTGCGAAATTTTTACCGAATATTCAGCAAGAATAGATACGGAGAAAGGAACAAAAAAGTGACAAAAACATCTTGACCACTATAACTTGATAATGGATTATTACTTCGAAATATTGTTTATAAAAAAAATAATACCCTCTTAACATTTTGTTACCGGGGTTTATTTGTAATATATGCATTGAAATGGCTTTCTAAAACATATTTAATTCAGGTTTCAACAATGCTTTTAACAGACCATATGCTTTTATTACTAATATTTTCATTAAGAATTATTATATAGATGACAAAATACTGCATATCTATATTTTGTATTTCGTAAGTTTTTTATGGTCTTTCGTGGTTCCGATTTTTTTTAAATTTGGCCCTGTGTCACGTGAAAATATCTCATTGCTCCCAAAGGGACCATATGGACCAATTTAGAAACCATGGCTTAGATTATGCAATGACAGAGCTCCACGTCTTTCAGGTCTGAAAAGACACCTTTAATATGAGGCTACACAAGATTATCGCAGTGTAATAGTGGTGACCAAACTCGTTTAACGAGTCGGCAATCATTTGTATACAGTATTAATGGGGCAATAAGATTCACATTTTTACTTTACAAACTATTGGCTTAAAATTGAAGTGCCTCTTATGGCGGGAAAGTGTGATCATATGGCGGGAAAGAATAATGTTACGGCGAGAAAGTTGGTGAATCAAGTTTGATTCGCAAGAAATTTAGTTTGCGTATTACAAATCCTCAAACT
>OY744520.1:88120132-88122632 GCA_963556195.1 Sepiola atlantica | reverse complement strand
AATTTTGAGTGCTGGCTTTCTTACTTTTTGTGTTGGTTACTGGCGTATTTTTACTCGTTCTTTCATGTTTAACGTTTAGAATTCGTTAGTACCCCCACAAACTTTCAAATAACACTATGGCGGATGATGAAGGTTTACGTTGTACAGCATCAACCACTTGCGCACGGAATAGTGGAACTCTACCGAGTCATTTAGTCATATGTTGTAATCTTTGCTAAAGAGGCACAAGAGACAAGGTTGTTATTTACTGGAAAGAACAAAAAACACGTTAGTATAGGGAAGAAAGTTTTTTTACAATAGAGAGTGCAATAATAGAAACATACATAAATAAGATATTATTAATGTTTTATTTATCTACAAATATTAAAAAATATAAAAGTAGAATATGGCACAAAGCCAAAAACAGGGGGTGGGAGGAATCTGAACCTAACTAACATTAATTAACTGAAAACAAAGTCACCTAATGATTAACCTAATTAAAAACCCAAAATGACAATATAGACATGTGGGGAGTTAGGGAATAAAAATCTGATATACGATATAAATGAAATATATATAATGCAAAAAATTCAATTGTTAGTGTAAGAACCCCCACTATAACGTGTGGCAGATAAGTAGTTTTCCCGAAACCTTTATTCATACACCTCTTTCGAAATTACTAAAGTGGACCAGTATCTCTGACAAAACAGCGAATCTTTCACCTAATTGGGGTCTGGAATAGGAATTATCAAACTAAAGCGAGGTGAAAAAAAGAACGGGTGGTGGGAAAAGACAAGATATTATCAATGTCAGAAGCAAGACGCTTGTCAACTCTGTATATAGTAAGTCCATATAGAAAAAAAGGGGATGCAGGATATTCTATTACGACACTAATAAAAGTAAAACATTCGAAATAACATCCGCGACTCGCTGTGATGCTGTGTCGATAACCTCCAAATCTGAATTTCAAACTGCCGTTAGTCAATCACAACAGATCGAAAAGAGAATGCTGTCCATCAGCAAGGCGACTTGATGCTGCTGCTGATGATTTATTTATGGTCAAGTATTGGTAGGGCAACTAGTATAAGAGAAGGAAAACTCCGACATAACACCTGCGACTAAATCAGTCACATGGTATACACTGAGCCTCTGATCAGTCCTCACTTACTTGGTGGAGAGAGTGAGGCATATTCATGCGCGAACAGGCGTCTGATAATGTCGTTCTCAATCACGTGATCGAAGATATTTACGTATTTTAACTCGCTTGATTCTGATGACATTGGTTTCCTTATTATGATCAGGTAATCGCGTATGGGACCACGTGAAGGTTGCCAACATCCCACATAAACGTGGTTCTATGAAATAGACAAGACTCGAACATTGCATGTCGAGTCGCCAGTCCACACCAGCATTCATTTCACCACCGCCTACTTGACCGTCCGCAACCAGCAAAATTCTAAGATATTTCAGGTATTTTACAGATGTCCAGTAGGTACAATATATGGCCTCTAATATTAGACAATGTGTTTTTAAATTAACAAAACGAATCATGGCTCGTACAAATCTATTTTTACTTTGATTTTTATTTTTATTTAAGCAAAATCGAATAGAAAAAATACTTCTAATAATTATTAAAGAACCTTTTAAATTTTAAGTGAACCTGTCTTGGTTCTGTAAAAATGCGTAAAAGTTACAATTGTTAAAAAATTTATTTGTTGAAATTGTGTTTGACAAATTGTATTTTTACCTTTTTGTATTTTTATTTTGGTCGAGAGTTGTTCTTTATTAATACGAACCTGCATGCAGGAGGAGATAACCCGGAGGTTAGTTCTGTACAACAGTCATGTTGTTTGCCCTCTATTTTTTTTTAAAGTGACATTTTCTGAATACGTTCGTTGATCCGAACGAAACCGACATATCTCTCGTTTTTAATGATGTCTTCATGCGTTTAATTTGTTTTTCCTTTTGTCTTTTTAACCACACACACACACACACACACACACACACACACACACACACACACATATATATATATATATATATATATATATATATATATATATATATATATATATATACTTTATAGAAACATTTAAAATAGGCTACACGAGTAAATTCATGTTTCGGTACTCCGGTGTACATCACGGGACCACAGGTTCATAATCTTTATCATAGATCATGAACCTGTGGTTTCGATGGGTGCACTGGAGCCTTGAAACATGAATTGATTTGTTCAAACCATTTTATATGTTTATATAAAGTATGTTTATAAAGCTCTATCTTATATTGAGCACTTTTGAAAAAATATTGGTTTTAAGTTCATTTATCGACATATTTAAAATTCTTTAATTTATATATATATATATATATATATATATATATATATATATATATATATATATATATATATATATGAGAGATAGAGAGGGGGAGGGTTAAAAACTAGAACGTTTGACAAGAATAGCAAAGAAACAAATTAATTTAAAAAAAAAAACATGTGAAAGAAAAATTTCAGAGATAA
>OY744520.1:88095132-88107632 GCA_963556195.1 Sepiola atlantica | reverse complement strand
ATAATACAGAAAAGGATTAAAGTTTCATATTAACATCATTCATCCCATCAATATCCCATAAAGTTGTCGGGAGTCATATAGATATTTAATTTGGCATAACTTTTCAGTGGGCATGTTTAAACCTGTTATAGCCATGCCGCACACAGCACCTGGTATTCTCAGACGGTCACCCATTTAGTACTGATCAGGCTGACGTCGCTTAACTTCGGTGACCTAACGGAAGTGTTAACGTGATCATGCCGTATAACACATTTACTATATATTAATATAACATCCAGCTAAATGTATCGAAAAATAAATGGAAAAGTAGAGAAGCCTCGAATATAAAAGAAAAAAATCACATTAAAAAACATATCAGTAGACTAATATTTCGTTTTTATTTTAATATAATAACAGTAACGTCGTCGATAATTAGAAAAGAAACAAAATATGAGTCTACTGAGGTGTTTTTTATGTGATTTTCTTTATTATATTCTGCGAATTGTTCACTTTTCTATTGTTTTCCATACACAACATTTAAATTTTACGAAAATATCTACGCTTAAATAACAACAGTAAAGTCAATTATTGCGAAATAGTATATTTATTACATGGTATGTCATGATGGCGGCTGATAAAGCACACATAAGACACCAAATATGGAAACTGTCGCCAATTATGGCCACAAACAAAGCTCATCATGGAAGAAGCGTTTGTAGAGGGAAAAGTAATATCAAAAGAAAGAATGACAAAATCGATCCATTCGTTAATACTACAAATTATCCCTCAATTCAGATTCGTGTTGCATATTTCTACCGCTTTTAAAATTCAAAGGACAACAGATTTGAAGATATGACATCATTGAATGAAAGAATAACAAAGTATATCTATAGTATTATAGAAAATTAGACATTGTTCATTTCTATTACAACACGGGAACAACATGAAAGATAATACACTGGGTTGAGTATGTTGATAACGCGAAATCATCTTTTCTTGTAGTTCGTTGATTCTCTGCTGGGCTGACAGTAGAGAAAGCAGAATCTACATCTTGTCTGTTTAGGAGTAAGACATGAACTTAGGTGTTCTGTTCATCGCGTATGAATCCCATTGAGCTTAGGCGTGCTGCTTACTCATGCGGTGAACAGGCACAGTCAAATCACAACACACTGCTGATAGAAAAGAGGTCCTTCATGTAACTGATATAGTATTTAATTTTATTAACTATATTAGCAAAGATTGAGCGTTCAGAGTGTCTCAAGAACGTTCTCGGTGATGAGTGTCTGTAAGAAGACATGTTCATTTGCGCTGGCGTCGTGCGAGTTTGCGTGTTACAGTGTATGTAAATGGGGTACGCATTGTAGATGTGCGTGTATCTTAGCGTGCGTGTTTTACCAGTGAAGGAGTGTATGTATGAACTTGTGCGTGAGAAAGTAGTTCGTGAGTGTCTCTTGCTGCGTTTGCAACTATGCCCTCGGCATATGGGGTCGAGGCTATTTTGTGAGCGGGGTTCTCACATGCGTCTATTGTGGAAGAAACGTTTTTATATTACGCGCGTGATTTCGGCAGTGAATATTCGTACGACTATGATTGGTTGAAAAAATACCCCTGCTTATTGGGGATTTTATCCAATCGAGAGTCGATATTTAATAACAGCATTCGCTGACTGCTGCTGCTAACAGCCGGTTCACGGTGATTATTAAAGACATAGGATTTATAAATAGAACTTGTAGAAAATTGTGTAACACAACACGGGATGATATAAACGAATCATTTGCAATTTTAAACGGACATAAGTGGAGATATAATAATTTTCAAAGAGAACAAACAAGTTGACGCTCACCCTCACCAGACATTAGCATTTCTTTACCAAAAAGTAATTAATTACTGGAACGAGTTGCTGGAGCATATACCGTGTGTAACTAGTGCACTTTGGGTGCTTATACAGATGAGGGCACATATGAAAAAACGCAGTTACAAAGGTGAAACTCGCAGTTCCAAATAAATTAACCGGAATACTCTTTGATATACTTATGTATCAGACAAAAATAGGTATATACACTAAAAATTATCAAAAATTATCGTGTAGAATTTTAATTCAAAATAAAAATCAATCTTATCGTAGTTTAAGTTTCCACCATTGATTCAAGCGAAAACCACGTACATCAGGGGGACATAACTCAGTCTGTCATATTAACAAGTAATAAATCAATGGCGGTCGGCAAAATACGATGACACTGATTGTTATCTTTTATTAAAATTCTAATCAATAATTTTTCCTAATTTTTGGTGAGGATACTTATTTTTTCCTGATACGTAAGTATAAACAATAGTTTTTTATTTGAAAATACGTTTTTCCAGATGTGCCCTCATCTGTATAAGCACCGTACATTGTTTTTGTTTTTAAATTCTAGTATAAAGAATGGGTTGCATGGGTGGTATTGGGAGCTTTCAGATGGGATTTATTTTTTTGAAAGAATCTAAACTTTCTGGAAGTTATACCGATGTGTTACTGAAAGAAAAAGAAAAATTGTTTATGTTTTTATTTCTTAATTATTTAAAATATCTGTTTTATTAATACTGAAATTGTATTGAGCATTAAAAAAATATTTTCAGTCTTTTTACCGAAATGTCCATGGAAGCATAAATAAGTTAACAATCAATGAATAATTAAGTTCATGAAAAGTGTTATCTGCTTTTGAAATTATGAGATTTAGAAACACAGAACAACAGTTAATGTAGACTCCGTGGACAATGAGACGAAACAGTAAATCATAGCATAAGCGAATGCAGCAAACTAGCTCAAAATGAATGCAAAAAACATACACGACTGCGTGGGGAAGACAGTCCACCGGGAACTGTGCAAATGCCGGCAATTGGAACATGCAGACAAATGAGACACACAAATCGGAGCCAGAAGCGGGAAATTAAAAATCATAAAATTCTCTGGGACACGGAAATATTTTATTTACCTCCTCTCCAGGAGGTTAGACACAATGACGGGCGTGGGTTTTGATAAAAATGTTACTACGGAACGAGTTGATTTGAACCCGGAACACCCAGGTCCTCAGTCCGCGTTGTTAACTATTTAGCCACCGTGCTATCTGATACGAAAGTATAAACAGACAAAATTATCTAACACCGGGCGTAGTAATAAGAACAAGAAAGAAATCGTAGATTTCGTCGTCCCATCATTCATAAGGTGAATAGCAAGGAGGCCGAAAAACTAAACAAATACATGGAACTTGCCAGAGAGTTGAAAGGAATATGGGATTTAAAGAAAATTATTTTAATAGCTATAGGAGCGCTAAGGACACTCCCCAACAAACTGAAAATATAGTATGAGAAATTGGAATCAAAGAGAGTATTGACACCGCACAACGAACGGAAAATCCCTACATAACCAAGTAACCTCGACCAACTACAAAATATAGAAATAAAATTACACGAATCCAAGGAAACTGAAACTGCCAGAAATCCGATAATCTCGCATTATCTCCGCGCATAAAAAGAATGATTGCACGTACCTCGTTTAGTATCACACAAAATGGTCGAGAAGAGTCAAGTAGGATGAAATTACCGGGTAATTCATGATATTTTTATTCTTTTCCAACTTCCGGCTCCACTCTGCAACATATGACGCCTCCTATACGGATGACCAAAAATAATTTTAAAAAACTTTCTCCTTAATTCATACGAATTCTAGACTTGTCCATCGTCATATTATTTCACGAATAATAAATCATACAAATAATTAACAGAATACCTAATCCATTTTTAAAATAATTTATTTGTTTTTTATTTTATTGTTTTCAAAACTTAAAAAAAAAAATTGTTTTCACATATTGTTTTTGGTTTAAAATTCTTAATACAGACATATTATTGTTGTTTTTTAATTTTTTCACAAATTGCTTTCTTTTGTTTTAAAATATTAATGAAGACATAATATTTACATTAAAATTTTTCATTTTTTACACCTCATAAAATTTCTGTATCTTTATTCAAATAAAAATATTGCCGAAAAAGTTACATTTTACTCACCGTCGCCAGAGAAATTCATGCAGGTGACTGAAAATTTCCCTTGCTAGTCCCAAGCATGACCATAAATTTTAACCCCAGCTACTTTCTACACAGAATTATTTTTACAATGGATTCGGTATTCTGTTAATTATTTGTTTATTACGAAATAAAAGTAATACATTCGATGTATTATTTGTGAAATAATATGACGATAGACAAGTCTGAAATTGGTATGAATTAAGGAGAAAGTTTTTTTTATATAATTTCTGGTCATCCGTATATGATATAGGGCGTCATTTGCTGTAGAGTGGAACCGGAAGCTAGAAAGGAATAAAAATGTCACGACTAAGCGCTTAGTGGCACTGAAATTTGAAAGAAAAGCAATGATGGTTATCAGCGAGAAATCAATAGTAAGCGGTTGTTGTGATAACGCAAAGTGATTTGCAACGGTAATCGAAAGAGACGGTTTATCCTAGAAATCTGGAGAGATCTTTTGTCACTCAGACTCTAGGGATCACTACTTGTCATTATCAGTGATCAATCATTGATAATGATTCGTGTGAAAACTCTCAGTGAATAAATAATAGTAACAATAACGAAATAATTATTTTCCTTCAATTAAAATTTATTTCTTCATTTTATATATTGTTTTGATGTTACAATGGGATGGTGTAATTCTTCTTTTATCGTAGTTTTATTTACTGAGCTGCCGATGTAGGCATAACTAAAGCAATAAATAAATCAACATTATCAATGTTCGCCTGCTGATGTTGTGAGCCTGATATCATTAAGGGTTTCGGGTCTTGCCACATCATATACCTCTTCACCCAGACACCATAACTGATACCGATTAAATGTCCTCTTTAGGTTCTGTTATGCATCGCGCCAGACCAGCAACTGTTTGAACATCCTAATTTCTTACGTCTAGAAATATGTTTTAGAGGGTATCTACACATTAACACCGGTGTTATATCAGAGTTTTCCTTCCCTATGACTAGTTGCTCTACTAAGGCTTGATACTCCATTTCACTTATAGCTAACTAGCGAGAGAGAGAGAGAGAGAGAGAGAGAGAGAGAGAGGGGGGGAGGCTTCATATTTTTCCTAAACGTATTAGTGTGAAAGTGAAGCAATGACCCCCAACAGAACTCGAACCCGAGCCGACAGTTTGCCCGTGTAACTGCAGCATCACTGCACCACTTTCATACTTACTTTTCGTCAAATGTCAATCGTACAAAGTATTCTTCTTTAAGAGAGAATAACGAATGTTTATCGACCCAAGACGACATTTTCTCCTGCTCACTTGACGTTTACCGAAGCATCATTTAGTATGTAAAGGTATTTGCTTGAAGGAAGACGATCGCGGGTCAGTAGGAAAACAAAGAGAACAGCCGACCAACAACAAGCGGCTGCCATTGATCTGCCTGCGCATGCGCTGAATCGTGCCATCACGTTTCTACTTAAAAGAGAACGATACAAACAAGAAAAAAACCTCTTCAATATTTATATGCCATCTGTATTATAAAAGGAAAATTAGTGTGTGTGTGTGTTTATATGACAACGCTATCACTTCTTTTAAAATCAAGAATAGAGATTCTATGGAGATGTTCCCGGGGAGTCTGGCAGAAAAAATAATGGTTTACACGTAGCGTAAAGCAGTACCCTTCTATAAAACGAATTGAATTATCTTAGGTTATAGTAACGTAATATATAAACAAAAACATACTCTAAAAGAATTTAAATTTATTCTCACTCTCTCTCTCTTATATATATATATATATATATATATATATATATATATATATATATATATATATATATATATATATATATAATAAAACATGAAACTAAAAGTATATATATATATGTACTTATGCCATAAATTATAAGCTACATAGAACGGTTTGTTTCATTTCCGGGGGAAATCATCAGAGTAATTAACTTGATGATTTCTCCAAGAATGAAACATATACGTTTCTGTGTAGCTTAATTGACATAAGTGTATTTTCATGCTATATCAGTCGGTTGTCGAATTGATGCGTCTGCTGTGACTTCGCAGGCCTATTCTGAATCCACAGGTTTTATTGTAGTTGCAATAGACATAGGTGGCACCTAGTTCTGTGAACTCTGCTCTCTGCCGTGTTAGTTCTCTCTCTGCTCCTTCCACTACTGGTCTCCCCTCACTCTAAATATATAATCGGATTCTTGACATCAGACCTAAATAGCATTGTATATGACAAATCTATATTTGATTCTGCCTGGCTAGTGAATAACGGAATTTTTCAATACGTGTTCTTTAGGAAAAACAATCCTATCTACTGTATACTATATCCGGCCAGATATGTCCTTTACTAAGAGAAACTTCACAAATAAACACCGTTAATTTTATTGGATTATAATTTCATTAACCAATCACATCGCGGACAAAGGAAAAAGAGAGATAGAGAAATAATAAGAGACTATAAAACGGCTTTTTTTCTGGGAAAACATCCTAGCCACATAAAGTTGTCATCATCATCATCATCATCATCATCATCATCATCATCATCATCATCATCATCATCATCATCATCATCATCATCATCATTATTCAAAAAGTGCAAGATGTCTACGTATGAGTTTTCTTATCTAAGGGATGATGATAATAATAATAATAATAATAATAATAATAATAATAATAATAATAATAATAATAATAATAGTAATAACTTACTTTGTTCGGATATGTACACTCTGATTTCGTGTAGACTTATTTACTTGAGAGGATGATATCATGACAACAGAATAAATAGTACCCACCCACCCCAAAAAAGATGGTAATCCTGGGAAAATGGTATCGTAGGGAATGCACATATGTAGCAACAAACTACAAGCCGGCGCACAGCCGCCATATTGTTTGAATATCAATGACTTCTTAGCTGCCGCCGATTGGTTCAAGCAACCTACTTCCTCCTTGACATGACCAATCAGTGGCCTTCTTTTAGGCGAATCTCGGAGGGCTAGCATAACTATATAAACACTTGAGCACAATACACCACACTCTCTCTTTCCTTCTTTGGCACTGCCAAACACACGTCACCCCTCCCTTGGGACGCAACAGAATCTTCCCGGACCATAAGCTCTGGGTTCGACTTCGACAAGAAGACAAGGATCCAAAATGGCTACTGCCTCATACATGGGAATTAATATAACACACACACTTACTTACATACACACATGGACACGTCCTGACACTGTTACCGGTGTACAAACATTCTATATTATGAACTATTCTCTCTTCCCTACTCATGGGGAATTTTAGTAATGGACTTCCTTTACTTTTGTCTTCGTCCATACTTATCGAAATACTAACTTTTTTTGTTCACGTATTAACGAAGACGACCCAATAAAGTTGTTATTTAATGTTAGAATGAGAATTTGTCACTCAATCCTACACATATACTATAGCTCCTCCCAAAGAGTGGGTAATACCTAGGAGAAATGTATCATGACGAATAAAAATATACTACACTACATCTTAAAGGAGTAGTTAAAGCCTGTGAAGATCCCAGCCACCCTTCCCAAAAAGGAGGTGGGAATGCCTGGTCGGATTGTATCATGACGACAGAACAGATAATACAATACCCCCCCCCCTAAAAAAAAATAGAGGAGGTAATAATGCTTGCAAGTATGGTATCATGGCAACAAGAAATATTCTACACTACACCCTACCACCACACTCCTCCCCCAAAAGGAGAAGGTAGGATCTGAGAAGATGGTTTAATGAAAACAAAACATTCCCCCTTTCCTTCAAAGGAGGATGTAACGTATGGGAGAATTACCATACACCCTTAATTAAGGAGGAGGTAGTCTCGTTCCCGATCTTTTTGTAACGAAAAAAAAAAAAACACCAATATTTTTATCATGAAGTTTTGTTATATACGTTTAATTTACATTTATTTATCATTTTATCTCATATTAAATTGTTTTTAAAGCGAAATAAATAAATAAATAAATAAAAAACAAAGAAATTAACGCTGAGCCAACAATATTATTTGTTTACAGTTTCACGTTCGATGTCGTCTGCTTTAGTGAAGTTTTTTTTTAATGAAAATGGCGACAATAATAAAACAAAAGTTTGTAACGTTTGCGAAATAGCTCAGTTTGTAGAAAGAAGACTGAACACCTTCAGGTTTCGGTTTTGATTCCCAGCCATTGCGTCCTTTGTTTGTTGATAATTTATTTATTATTTACTCTAAAAAAGGTAGTTACGGTTGAGATATCTGATATTTTGAAATTAGACAGTCTCCACCACGTATTTCTTACGTTTACAAAAATTCTTACTGATGGAGAGACAGACAGAACCACAGAGAAAGTCCCCATTGTAAGTGGATGAGTTTTATTGGGGGTCGACAAGATATACATCAGTGCTTATTATTTTATTTTAAATCTGCTCGTCAAGTTTGTTTCGTATGCATCCGGTTACGGTACATTAGTTTAATATGCTTAGGATTAGTTAAAGGGATGTTCGAGTTATTGGTATTTAGATTAGATTACTATTACAGTATTTGCGTTTGTTTGTTCATCAACAATGCATTTAATAAATTGATTATTTATAAAACCCTGCTTAATATTATTTTTCGGCGTAGAATATTTTTGTGAGATCAATTTGTTACTTATATAAAAGTTTACGTCATCCTTATAATCTGTGTAAGTTTAAAACTGGTACAATCTATTACTAATGGAGATTTGGTATCTGTCTGTCTGAAGCCAAACTATACTATTACTTCTATTAATTTATAACCTAATAGGTCACGCACTGGCTGCCAAGCTCCAGCCCTGTCGCATCGCCGCACCGTTGCATCTCTGTGCTTGTTTTACAAGTACTTCCACGGAATGTGCTTTGCCGAGTTTACTGCACTTTTACCCCGTTAACGTAAATACCCCTGACCCACCCGATTAGCAGCAAAATCACACCTCTTCTCCGTTGATGTCCCTGGATACCGGAAGATTTTCTACTCTAATAGCTTCTTTCCTGGGATTCCTTGCCCTTGGACCACCCCCTGCTCCATTTTTTTCGACCGTATCAACATGCAGAAATTTAACAAACAGTTTGCTGCACAACTCCTCATCCAGGATACCCCCATAAATCTGGCCCCTGTCACAGTGGCAATATGTTTTGTTTGGGGTGGACAAAATTATAACAAACACATTCCCAAATTGTACTATTGTACTTCTATCACTAATGGAAATTTGTCATCTGTCGATCTAAAGCCGAAACTATACTATTACTTCTATGGATGTATTATTGTATTTCTATTATTAATGGCGATTTAGTATCTGTCTGCCTGAATCTGAAACTATACTATTACTTCAATTAATGTACTATTGTACTATTTTTTAATGCTCATTCACTTTACTATACTATTTCAGACTCATGTACTATCTTTAAATACTTAATTCAGAGGTGGGGTGGTGTAGTATCTGTTCTGTTGTCATGAAGCCCTCCTCTCAGACATTACTTCCTCCTTTCTAGGGTAGTGCAGCATAAGTTCGTTCGTCATGATACTGGTGCTACTAAATCAGGTTGTCTGATGATATCGGCTTCCTGACCAAAAATGCACCAAACATTGATGTTTTATTGTTTTTTCTCTTTGCAAAACTCAATCATGTTCTGCAAAGCCCAAAACAAAAAAAACAATCATTTCCCTCACACCCATTCCCTCTGCCTCCCCCTCCCTCTCCCTTCCCCAAAACTTTTATCAAAATGACCGGATTCTGCATAAAATAACATGAAAAGGGTTGATATGCCGTAAAACAAAATAACCAAACCAAATACCATAAATAAACATTTGAAAATATAAAGAACTTGAAGTATTAAACTTTTGTCAAAATGACCTGATTCGGCATTAAATACGCCGAAATGGGTTGATATGCCGTAAAACAAAACAACCAAACCTCGTCATGATACCATACTCCCAGGCATTACCCCACTCGAGAGAAAAGTATAGTATATGTTCACTCGTGAAAGATCCCATCATCCCAGGCATTACCTTTTCCTTTGGGGTGAGGGTGATATACTAGAAAATAATTCAACATAATTCTGTTGTATTATTAAGAAAAAAGTTTGATAAAAAATCTCATGAAAATTATTTCTTTCAAGCAATTTTAAATAGTTAAATTTTGTAAATACATTTTTAATGCTAAAAATTAAAACGCTTCACATGTTATTTATTATCTAAAAGCGAAATCGGCGATTGTTAACAGGAAAATAAGGGGTGAAAAACACACAAAATAGACAACAAATAACTGTTACCAAACGATAGAAAATTTAATATATTTTCTTTTCTAATTATCTAAATAAAAAAATGTCTTTTTTTTTTAATTAGTGAACATTTTCAGTTATATTTTGGGCTAAAGGGCTTGTAGAATAGTAATACCTTTCGGAGATGGCCTATTTGTAGCATCCCGACTGGTTTTCAATTCATCTCAGCACTATGTGATTCGCAAAATACAGCCTTTCGATAGGGTATGACCATCCATGCGATGTATAGCCACAGCCTTCACAAAGTTAATATCCATGGGCATAGACAGAACACGGCGGACCTAGAGGAATAAACCTTGAACAAAAATCCTTCTATTCTTTACGTGTAGTTGTAGTTCATATACAACGGGAATTCGAAGTGCTCTGTAAAGTGTACAGGTTGGGTGAGTCGTATACGTATCCAGCCCCAGAGATGCCTTTAGCAAGTACTTCAATATAATCTGCTAAATCACACATGTGATGACACACCGAACAATCGACCCCTTGGCGGAGTTTTGTTCTCAAGCATGTGGCGAAGCTCTGCGAATTTTGCACATGAATAAATCGGTGGATGGAATATTTTAACATTCTCGGATTTTTAAAAAATGAGTACTGAACCGCTGTTTTTTTTTCTTTCTTACTAACAATTAAAGAAAATATATGAAAACGGCATATTGTATCGTAAACATTAATTTTAATTAAATGAAAATTTATTTATGATTATAAATAAAGCTTGAGAATTTTATTATACTGAAGACTGTAATTAGTAATACGGCTGTTTTTAACCACGCAAATCGAATATAGTATTTGGTTTTAGATTGACCGTTAAAATCAAAGACTGCTCATTACGTCACTACACAAAATATTCACACAAAATATAAAAATTATTTATTCTAGTTCATTTGGAATAAAAGAAAATTATTATGTATTCAAATAATTCAAAACAAATTAAAATATCGTCATCGTCAGATTTTTGTGTTTTTAACCGAAGACTATCAACTACGTCACTACACAAAAAATCTTAACACAAAAATAACCACTCAATAATTTCATTTTTTGATCACTTAAAACTTTATTTTATTTGTGAGATGATAAACTAAAGTTAATTTGGAACAAAATGAAATGATTATTATTACGTCCGCAAATAATTAAAAAACAATTTTAAACGCTATTCTCGGCATATAACATAATCAAACTGTTATTAGTTTTTGACATGCTTCAAAAAGTCTCTTGAAAAAATAAACATAAGATTTCTAGAACTTTTGATGTAATACCCTACTCGTCTAGCTTCAAATCTCCTATAGCCAATATAGACGTGCTTCCGCCAAATCTATCTCTACGAAGCCATCCTCTCTCAATCCCCCACAATAATGCTTAAAGGCATTCAGGTTGTCTTTGACGACATTATTAAAACTTCTCTTTGTCTTGTGTCTCAGACGTTTCCCGTGCTGCGGTTTCCCATATGACAGTTGTTTAGGGAGCTTGTATTCTATCATAGCTTGATGCCCGGCCAGTGCATCTGACTACGTAAGACATGCACTTCTATGCCAGATACACGAGCTTGAGGTAAAACAACGGTGTCTGCTGTAAGAGATTGTCAATTAAATCTTACGATCCTCCTAGGGCATATTTAGTGGAACCTCTTCAGGGCATTAATGTGCTGACGATACGTGGTTTATGTCCCCGAAGAATACAGAAGTACGGGCAAGACTTACGATTCGCACACACTGAGATTCGTTTTAATGATAATTGCTCTGTATGATCACACACTTTTTTCAAGCCAACTGAATGTTTTTTTCCGGCCTTTTCAATCCTTATAAGTATTTCGTAGTGCTGTCAAGATATACAAAGTTATCAACTACACTTAATCTGGTTCCCTTGGCAAAAATGTTGGGTTGAACAGACTGGTGTCCTAGTGGTGTTATAAGCATTAGTTTAGGTTTCTTCAGGTTGATGGCGAGTCTAAAGGTCGTGAAAGCTCTAGAGTAGAGATACGTTATGTAATGCATGTCTTCTTCAATGAGGGTAATGAAGTTCGCATCGTCGGCATAAAGGAGCTCCAGGACGAGATTTTGGAAAGATTTGGATATTACGTTTACAAAAGTAAGGTTGAAGATCCTTCCCGTGGTTCGGAAACGTATGAAAACGTCGATATTACAGTCTCAGAAAGCATAGAAGCCGGTCGTCGCAATGCATATGGAGAACAACGTCTGTGCACAG
>OY744520.1:88057632-88090132 GCA_963556195.1 Sepiola atlantica | reverse complement strand
TAATAATGGACTCATATTTTTTCATATTTCTTAATTTCTTAATAATAATCTAGCAAACTTAGTGCTATAATCAAAACTAATGACAATACAAAGATATTTTTATTATCCACCTCTCACGTCGGGAAGATGTGCCACAAAGTCGAGAAAGTGAGATTTGAAAACCTGACGCCCTAGAGGAAGAGCACTTTGGCCGACCAAAAATGCCTGTGCAACCCCGTCGGCATTCCCCGGTAGGGTCGCTTTCGACGATTAGCAATAAATTAACCCCTTCTCAAAGGGCGAGAGGGTAAAATCTAGAGAGGTGAAACTCCTAGAATTACACATGACTATACCTCAGACCTACAGAGAACAAGGCCACCTTAACAATGGCCTAGACTCTGCCGGTCCGATTTTGGTATAAAGTAACCCCGGAGGGCTGAAGAGATGTTCGCGGAAATCTATACTTTCTTGATTAACCCGTAAAAATACATCTTGGTTTTTCCATTCTTACGCAAGTTAAATTTGCAAAGGTCTTTTTTTTTGCAAAGTATTTTTTAGTTGCCCTTTGTCCATAAGTTTTTAACGTCTGTTGCAAGGCCCGGTCACTGGTGGTCGGTCGTACAGCGGAGTAAGAGATACATACAGAAATATGGCAACGATAAAGAAGGCAATCAAATTCGTATGTGCATAAAAATATAAAGGTACCATTTATTTGAAAGAATATGTAACTGCAAAGAAGAGATCATGATTCAGTTAGTCGACAGGAGAGGATGGACCGTTACTGTAGGATGACGATGATACTGATGATCGCTCTCCTGGCCGGAGAGTCCTTTGGGTTATAATGCATGAATCAGTTTATGGCTGCTGTGATGCTGAATCCTGACAGGAGTGTCCTCCCTTTGGTCTTTTAACTCAGAGCTGTTGCTTTTGACGTAGCTGCTGTAAAACTTTGGGCTGGTCAGAGAGACAAGCTGCAGATGTTGATGATGAGACGGGCAGTCATTGTTGGTGTGCGATAAAAGGTAATTGCGGCTGCTGCTGCTGCTGCTTATGACTGGATTCGTTGTGGTAGGTCAAAGTACTGTTCTGTCTAGCAGCGATTCGAGGGGAAAAGGCTGCTGCTAGATGCTGTCCTCGCAAAGGTGAAAGGATGCCGTAATGTCTGGCGAAGATTTCTGGAGAAAGGGTCGGTCGGTGGAGACGGAGGATACGGCACCACGTCGGACATCGATGCCAGAGGGCAAAGCAACCGAATGAGAGGCTGAGTGAAGAGACGCACCCATTATATACTGTATTGCTGATTGCTGCTAGTACAATGCTTTGATGAGATCTTATTGGTAGCCACGAGTGATGATATGCGCAGAAAGAAAGAAACTGTGTTTATTTCTTTCACACGTGCTAAAGAGTTCAAGGATTAAACATCGGGTGTTGTTAGGAGTACCGAGTCATAAACAGGGTTGGCACGATAATTCTTCTTCTTTCCCTTCTTTCTCTTAATCTCCTCCTTCCCTACCCTCTTCCTCCTCGTACTACGCCTTCTTCTTCTTCTTCTTCTTCTTCTTCTTCTTCTTCTTCTTCTTCTTCTTCTTCTTCTTCTTCTTCTTCTTCTTGTCCAGTTTTTGCCAAATTGGGAAAACACTCCTCTTCTGGTCTTCTGAAATTGAACTTTCATGATATGCGCTCAATGGTCAATTTACTTAGTAAAGTACTATTTTTCTCTAGGCAAATTGGTAATGTCATTTTCAAATAAAGGTTTATCATATTCCATGCTGTTATTACTGATTTTCCCTTCTATGAGACTAATTATTCTATTATAGCTTGTAGGTCTAGTCTGCCTTACCATTTCACTGACTTAAAAGAACAGTAAACATTTTTCGACCTTTCTATATGAATTTGCAACATCAATTTTAATGTTCCACAAATAGACTTATGAATTATGCATACAAAAAGAGTATTGTTAATTCGCTTGGTTTATTGCTCTGTGTGTTTCTCTCTTCTTTTGGCAAGCGTTTTAAGTGGCTCGACTGCAAACGGTCGTTTACTCAATCAATTGCTGTAACGCCCTTTTCCCCAATTAATTTCGACGCCACTAGGAACAGTTTCTCATTAGAGCAGCGAATCTTATAATGAAGACAACGCCACAGGATATTTCACGATACCCTTGGCTATGAAACAGAATTTAGAAAGAGAGATAGAAAAAACAAAAAACAAAACAAAATGGAAGCAAATAGTTTGAAGAAAAGAGGAAAGAAAGGAAAATGCGAAGAAAAAAATGACATAAAAATAACACGTACACACACACACACACACACACACACACACACACATATATATATATATATATATATATTGAAATTGAAGATAAAAATTATTTTCAAATCATATTCCAAATAAAGATTACACTGAATGGTATCCAAGTCGTTTACAGCTTTTTCAAGACGATGCTTATTTTTAGTTATACAATTTAACACAAAATTTGTTTAAACAGCGTCTTTCTCCACAATATGAGCATCTTCATTTATATACAGAAAACCCCCCAATAACATTGTCCGAGAAAAGGCATCTTCAAAACAAAAACTACAAATGTAAATCCAATACATAATACCTCGGTAAAATATGAAATTATATGCACATATTATGTAGTCCGGGAAATAGATGGGGTGTCGACGTATTCAGATTATGCAAGTCATAATATTGAGCAAAGGGATGCCATTCTATCTTACTAATGCCGTATCAAGGGAGGCTCTTTATTTTTTATCATCCTGTTCAATAGGGGTTCGTATTGGCAGTGAGAGTATATATATATATATATATATATATATATATATATATATATATATATATATATATATATATATATATATATATATAAGTCAGGTTTATATTATATTCAAATAACCATGTTTTTATTTTATTATTTTTATTTTTATTTTTTCACGTTTCCAAAAAACATAACATTTCTGTGAGATATATTTTTTTTACGGTCCGTTTCATTTATCTTGAGCCAAACAACATTTTTATGTCAATAACGTTCTTAGTTTCGTATACAAATGACCTAAGTAGACATCTGAAGGCTAATTGATGTAACTTTAGAAAGTAAAAAATTACCTGAAGTGAATTCGAATTTTTATAAATAAATAATAGAACTTACTTACTATTTTAAGAAATATTACTGAATTAAAATTTATAAATGTCCACACAACTTTTAGGATATACTAGCTCTGAACTGAAAAAATCAAAATGGCGTATTAGTGAGTTCCCCCCACGTGTGAGTTTGCTCTTTTCTTTGTTTTTTGTTTGGTTTCACACAAAAATGAACCACTGTATAGTGTAGTTTTTTAAGACACTTTAATCCAAGAACTTTTTACTTTTTGTGAATTTTTCTGATGATTTTGTAGTGTTGCAGAGACGATATTGACATAAAAATGTTGTTTGTCTCAAGACAAATGAAATGGACCGTTAAAAATATATATCTCACAGAAATGTTATGTTTTTTTGGAAATGTGAAAAGATAAAAATTAAAATAATAAAATAAAAACATGGTTATTGGAATATAATATGAACCTGACTTATATTTGTTCTGTTGTTACTAATTGATAACCATCGAGCTGAATCTTTTAAAGAGACTGCAGAGTAAAAGGGCACTGGTAGTATATGCTAATACATATATTGTCAGTAATAATTATATATATATATATATATATATATATATATATATATATATATATATATAACGTTAGTTCAATTCTTGAAGTTAGACCGTATAGCAATACATCTGACAAATCGATATGGTATTATAACGAGAGATCTCTACCTTTTTTATCCTTACACCATGTTCTTTACACTAAAAATGTAATTCGCTTCTGAAAAAATATTTATTCCGCTTAGGAAATATGTTAAAATGGAGGGATTTTTCACTAATAACGTACACATCTTCTGTTTACGTCATTAAAAACAAACACTTTCAACATTTCTTTGTTTGTCGGTTTTCATATAAAAATTTACATTTGTTTTACTGACATATTAACGCATTTATTTCTTACAAATAGTTGCTTATCATGATATTATGTACAAGTCTTTCTTTTAAAACAACTAATTACATTTGTGTTTTACTTATGTGACATAAGCTGCCGTCCCACATGGATTTATTAATATTTCCTTCAAGTTAAACTTATTTTTATCTACCTCACTCATTTATTCCAAAAATTATTTGTGATGCCCCTTCCTTCATAAGACATAAGACTAACACACTAGTTTTTTTTATAAAAAGATGTTTTCTTTTTTGTTATTCGTTTCTTCATTTCGTCAGTGATTTGAAACTAATTACACCTGAAAAACGATATTCTAAAAGAGTTCTAAAAATGTAATTTATACTCATATAGATGCTTTCATCTGAATAAATAAATTACTATATAAATACAATGAAAACATTTTCTGCTTACAATAAAGAACACGGCGTTTCCGGCATTCTTTTTTAAACCGTTATTTATTTTTGCACAGGACCGTTTGTTCGTTAGGATGCGAAAATCGACAAAATATTTTACGCCTTTAAACAGACGATTCATAGACATTCTTTAATTAAATTTTATTCAATTGTTATTTCTGCCTTTAAACACAGTTTTAAACCTTCAGAAAAATGTCGAAAAAACTTGATTTAAGTTCCACTTTTACATTTTTCGCACTACATAAACTTGGTTATAATGTGACGACGGACTTTGCCTTTCGCGAAACCGCAACTGACACAAATTAGATAAATTCTGCAAACACCTAACTCCAAATTAGGACCAAAAATTATTATCTGTCTAATGTTATCTTCCTTGACTTAAATCTAGCAGCACACACAAATCCCGCCATAAATTAAACGGAAAGCCAAATACATTAACATATAATCATGCCACCTACCACGAGTATTTAAAAAACATGTACCTAACATTAGCCACAAAAATTCTGAACTTATTGAACTCGGGCATCTTTAATCAGGCTATCCCATATTGCAGCAGAGGACGCCGCGAAAGAGGATTAAAAGAACACATTCACTACATACCTACCCCCAGAACAAATAACAAGATTAATATCAAGAGAAAAATAAGTTTGTTTACCTCCCATTTCTATTTACGTAAGGACAAATGTAATTAATTTATTCTTAAATCTCTTAGATAATTACTTCCCCCCACAACATAGCCTATATAAACTATTCAAGTGAAATTGCGTTAAAGCTAGCAACCCTTGCGTTACACTCATAAAATCGAAGACCACAGCCATACCAAAACTCCCAGTCACTATATTTTCATCCAGAACCAGAGTTGTTTACAAGGCCAAAATTACACCTACCACGCCTAACCTGACTAGTGAATATACGTTGAGATGACATAGGGGAACATTAAGCAGCGGTTTTACGCACACAATGCACCCTTTAGACATAAGCGATCTATAACAACACTTGCTGGACGAGTATGTAGTTTGATACAATAAAATATCATATTTGTAATAAAAAATACTGCAAATGACAAGAAAATGTAGCTTGTGCACAACTGCAAAGCTAAGGATTTTTCATGTTATAACTGCTTCGCTGATCACATGTTTAAATGTCTATCTTCAGGATGTGTCCGCATCGCAAAAAATATCGACGAAAAGACAACAACTGACTTCTCCTAGAGGTTGGTTAAATGTGAATGTGTGAATAAATGAGTACCTGTGCATTTCCCCTAAAAATAAATTAACATATATACCTTTAACATATAATATAACTGAACAATATCTAACTATCTCTTCCACCCTAAACATACCATTCCCAAAAGATATCACCACGCATCTAATCTTACCATAATATTAAATTTATATTGATATCATACATTAATTTAAATTTAATATTATATGGCAATTCTGAATATTATAATATTTATTTAATTTTAACTAATTTTATTTATTTTAATGTAAAATGATTACAAGTTTTAAAATATTTAAAAATATTGTTAGTATTTCATATTTTCATTATATATATATATATATATATATATATATATATATATATATATATATATATATATAGGAGAGAAAGGGAAGAAAGAGGGTTGGGGATGCCTGCCTTTCTAACTATTGGCTTAGATTTGTTAAATCCAATTTCCTAATTTTCTCTTTTTTGCAATTCTTTTTTATTTTTACAGATTTTATTTGTCTTACATTTTGCGTTTTCGAACCCTAGTCGGAGGTTGTACGAGAATAGCAATGGCGGTAATTCCGCGTTCTTTCTCTAATGTTTGGCTTCAGATAAATTTGCAATGAAAGAGACACATTTTTAAAACGGTATCTTTTACTTGCTGACCCGAAAGAGCACAGTAAGGGCGAAAGAAAATTATTTTCTGGTAGGTGTTAATTTTTTTTCTATCCATCATTCAATAATGTGCTCGATCCGGTCACATACAATCTAAGTGTTGAGCTTGATAATGAACAGCCGATTGTGGAAATTTCTTGTTGAGGTGCGCTACTCCCCACCAAATGAGGAAGCAATGGTCTCATGCAAACAGTACTACACTGCCACCAAATGGAGGAGCTAATGTCCGAGAGGGTGGTTTAATGTCAACAGAACAGACACTACACTACTCTTTTCTCCCAAAAGAAGGAAGTAATGCCTGGGAGGATGATATAACGATAAAACATATACTACATTATCCCCCAAAGAAGGACATAATACCCGGGAAAATGGTCTCATAACAGCAGAACAGATACTACATTACACCTCTGAATTTAGCATTGAAAGATAGTACATTTATAGATATTAGTTCCACGAACAACAGTTTTTTGGCACCATTTTATACCCTCGTACAAAGATTAAAATAAAGATATAATGATACTAAACCTTGTATTTAGAATACTTTTCCAATGTTGATTAAAATCTATTATATGTTTGTTATTCTAGAAAATGTCAAAAATGTAAGACTTAAGCTTAAGAGGTCTTGAGAAGAAATTAAAATTCAGGGAATTTTGCTTGATTGTTGTCTAATCAATATGAATCAACGTAAATGCAAATCTGAAATAACTGAATTTTCAAGTGAAAGGTTGTGTCCATATTATCACCCTATAACCCCTTTTTAAATACTGAAAACTGAACTGTCTCATACCTATTATTAAAATTTCACAAAAATTAGAGGCATCAGCCCTCATTTTGCCCTATTTACATAACGCTATATTAAACTAAATATAACCCGTATTACGACTCATTACATCTAGCAGTTGTATTCCAAAATCTATAATGATCAGTCCATTAGTTTAGCAGTGAATCGTATATATATATATATATATATATATATATATATATATATTTCTTTTTTCACTCTTTTTTTTAAATTTTGTTTTCGTTAGCATAGGGGCGGGGCATTCTCCCAATGCCAGACTATCACCTGCTATTTAGAGGCTCCAACCGAGTGCTCTTTTAAGGATTTTCACCGTTCCCTTAAGTGCAATTATTTGAATTTCTTTTGCACTTGGTTTTCTGGGAATACTTTCCAGATACTTTTTGAAATTTTTCTTCATGAGGCCTTTGTGTAGATATATGACTTTTCTGGAATATATTGAACCACACACATCACAGGAATAAGGTTTTTCACTTTTTAAATTTTTCTTTTCATTCATTTGCTGGGGACGGGGCATTCTTCCAAATGCCATACGATCACCCGCTATTTACAGACTCCAACCGAGAGCTCTTTTCAGGATTCTGGCTGTTCCCTTGAGTGCAGTTGTTTGGATTTCTCTTGCACTTGGTTCATATATATATATATATATATATATATATATATATATATATATATATATATATATATATGTGTGTGTGTGTGTGTGTGTGTGTTTTCAATTTACATCGCCGGGTCTGCGTTCGCGCCGGACAACCGGAAATTGTGGTAACAGAGAAAACATAGACCCGAGCAGTCAGTAAAGTATATGCTAAAAGACAGGTATGGCAAACAAGGAAGTTAATGAGGACGCAGTAAAGATACTTGATAAAGTTTCTATCAAACTGTGAAGAGGTGAGCTGCATGATTCAATCGGTGCAGGTACACTAGAGAAGTGAAGCCTCGGTGAGGTTGTCCCAAAACATTGACTAAATCAGCCGATGCCATTCTTCGTGTAATTTTGAATTATAGACGTTTTACTGTTCAGTAGAGAGCTAAGTCCATGGGCATTAGTTCTGGTTCGGACCATACAGTTTTAACTGGTATATGTGTCGGTACGAGTAAGATGGATGCAAGATAGACTCCCAAGATAGACACGAGAACATAAGCTGAAAAAGATTCACATTTCCAGAGCAGTTCTGCTTCGCTTCCAGAAATGTCGACGACATAATAGGAATTTTGCTTGTGAACTTTTGTGTCTTTATTTTTAGTTAAAGCACACTGAACAAAGGCTAAATGTCATTTATATATTGAATAAATAAAAGATGTTTTGTTGACTTCTACAGTCGATTATTTTTAGTTTTATTTATATGCTTACGTGTGTCACATTGTGTAAGAGTTGTTCATCTGATGTCGACCCGATGAAAGCTGATTCAGTCTATTAATCTTTACGATTTCATGTGAGATTTTGTGTAATGTTTTTCACCTATTAACTACAATATATATATATATATATATATATATATATATATATATATATATATATATTTCTCTTCCGTCACGTGAATAAAAACGTGAACAGCCATCACAAGTGTTTAGTGGAAGGGAGAAAGCAAATAACAAGTTAAACAACCCCCGTCGCCTGAAATGAATTCGGGAAGAAATCCTTCACTCTAGTTCCATAATGAGACAGTTTGTTTATGTTTCCTTTCTTCTTTCTATACCGACTGATACGTTTTGATTTGTGTTTTAAAACTTTCCAGTTTGAAGTGTTTTCTTTCTTTTTTAACCTCGCCGAATGAGACGTTATTTTATATGCATATTAGTGCGAACACTGATGAAGCATAATGTTTTTCTGTAAATTTGGGCAGAGGGTGTACACTCGTGTATATATATATATATATATATATATATATATATATATATATATATATATATATATATATATATATATATATATATATTTATTTTGCATTCCATACACCATGGGGAATTAATCCAAAAATCATGATTTTCATTGGTTTAAACAACTTCTTTATTTCTGTACTTCGATATGTTTTTTACATCTCTCATTTTACACACAAAAGTAATTTTTCAAATTTCATATTTATTCCTATTCCTTACGCGCGTTTCATGGCAAAAATCGGATAAGTAATTTTTTTTATTAATTAGTCCAATTTTGTCAATCTTCAGAGGGTTGCTGTATATATTGTTAGATAGCGAAGGGTAGTGGGTTTTGTAATTCTTGGAACAATGTTCAAATTATTTTGATCTCAACAAAAAGTATATATATATATATATATATATATATATATATATATATATATATATATATATATATATATATATATATATATATATATATATATATATATATTGCGTTAAGCTCAGATATAGATTACATTAAATTGACGTATATTCCTTTTCGCTTCCGGATCAAAGATGTTCAGAAATTTATTCGAAATTCATACAGATGAATTTCAATCCACATTGGTTATTTATAAGCATTAATAAAACAAAAAAGCAATGTTGTTTGTGTCTTGAATGAGAAACTAGCAATGATATAATTCAAGAAAGGCGACAAAGGATTGAACAAGAAAGTCAACTTGGATGTTCATTCATTAGGGCTTCATTTGAACGCCTCTTTCACGTTCGTGATCTGGTAGTACTATATCGTCATCTTGGAGTTTTTTTTTCTTTTTCGTAAGACTAGACCACATGGATTGAGGTGATTTCCGATCCGTATGAAATTTAAACACATACACAAATTAAACAAAATTCTCAATATTTATTTTGTTTCGAAGAATTCTGAGACATACTAAAAGAGGTTAATTGATGATCGAAAACATCCTATGATATTTTAAATATTATTTTATTAGATTTCAGAATATCACCGGTCGATTTGAATGCCATATTTCTCACGGGTATCTATTGCGTCACTCGTCTATTTAATTTGTATTTTGAGTCACAAGAAAACGTGTCATGAGAGAGAGAGAGAGAGAGAGAGAGAGAGAGAGAGAGAGAGAGAGAGAGAGAGACGCAAAGATTGTCGTGTGTTGATTATTTCATGCGAACGGCGAAGTAGAGACGGTAACAATGCGGATGATGGATAAAGTTACAATGTTATTTTTGTACGCGATAAACTACGCTCGCTGACCAACACGCGAGCTTTCATGTTTTCTAATGAGTTAGATTAATATGACATTTGGCCTAACCAAGCTGCATGCTAAAATCACAGAACTTTTAAAAATCTCGCTGTGTGTGTGTGTGTGTGTGTGTGTGTGTGTGTGTGTGTGATTAGTCCAATGGATACCAGCGCAGACTTTCGAGTTCAGATTCTCGCGGATTCATTGCGGTCATTTACGCATTAATACTCTTAGAAACGGTATGAGTCCCCCCCCCCCCAGCCATGGGTATAAACAGCAACTTGTGTTCAATTATTCGTATAGAATGAATCGTTTACAATATTATGCTTCGGTATTAAATAACGTAAAAGGGTAAAACGGACAAACCAAATAAATATTTTCGTCTGTTTTTTCCGCCAAGCATTCATTATTTATAAACAAGCCAGCCGAAATATCTGTCACAAAACGGGTTCATAATAATAGGTACATTTTTGATACGTCATAACTGTTTACAGTTATGACATTTGAATTCCGTGGACTTAAGCTACCATTATGGTATGTTTCAAGGACACCATCTTATTATATACTAACAGGGCTATCAGGCGTTGCCTGAGAATATCGAAAAGACAAAATCGTAATGAACAACAAAACGTTATTCTTTGTAAACCCGAAACGTAATGAGTCGAAGTAAAAAGAAATCTTGTTTTAAAAGTTTTTGCAATATGAGTTGAAGTTTAAAAAAAAAATGTTAGTCCATCCTTGGATGAAAACAGAAAACGTTCTTCTTTATAAAACGAAACCGCAAGTAGGTACGAAGTTGTGTTATACCCGCCTTTGCAATATGAGGGTGAGTAAAAAAGAAATAATATAGAAGTTTGTTTGCGTAAAGTCGATGAAAAATAAACAGTGGGGGAGGCTATAAACTGAAAGTCCATTTTTTTTTCAAACTACAAAATGTGTTTAAAAAGTAACGCAATTGAGGATTTGATAATATGTTTACTTTGAATTTTTTTCTTTCAAAAGACGAAGCATGCTCAAAAAGTATCGGGACTGAGGATCTATTAACCACAAATGAATGAAACATTCACCACTTTTTGTAATATAATATAAAAGCAAATTGGTTAAAAAAAATAAAATAAAATGCAAGGTGTGTTCACAAAGTAATCAGACCAAGAATGGATTAACCAATGATAATGAATTAAACAGTTGACACAATTGCAATTCAGTAGGTGTGCCATATTTTTCCCTTCCTTTTCATTCAAGCACTTGAATTAATGTTTTATTTTAGCCATATATTTTATAAACATTAAATAACAAAAGAAAAAAAACTTTCCGTGTTTTATCCATCTCCCTGACAACGCCGGTTAGCCCTGCTAGTCCACAATATTATTAAGGGGTGGGGGCTTCTAATTATACTGTTTTCTGTTACTGTATATAGAGCAAGACTTATTAATTTGTATTATTTGGATTATTGTGACAATTGCTCTTATCTTGGATGTTATTATCACAACGTTTCGGCCGATGTAACGTCCGACCTTCTTCAGGTGCGTCACGTCTAACTCATGAATATGTACAGCGTAGAAGTTGTAAGTAATTCTTAATTGTATTCTTAGTATCGTTCGTAGTGATGACGTAACCATTCATCTCCAGAAATCAGTTAGAACTGATTATGACTTAGCACTTATATCCGTTGCACCACGGGTGCTTGCGGACAATTCTAGTGTGAATGTTAGGAACCTTAAACTTATTCTGGTTTTGAATATGCAGTTAAACTACTTATTACGATATATATATATATATATATATATATATATATATATATATATATATATATATATATATATATATATATATATATATATATTGGATTTTTCACTTAGAAAAAAGATTATTCAATGAAGACCGGGATTAGTCCAATAAAAACAAGCTCGATGATATTCGATTACAGGGTACAGAGCGTTTACCTCAATTAAAGCAACACCACATTATGTATTGCCGGTTGTGATAATTCTTATTCAAGGTACTTAATTTCCCTGATATTCTGCCAAGCAAGGACCTGCTTGGTAGTGAAACACGTGTAGGTAAAAAAAAGTCTTTAATTTGAAAAATGATAAATAAATAATTTTTGAATGAAAAAAACCTTTGGTGGTATTGATTGGGCTTCTGAATGGAATGCTTTGGTAAGCCTTCAAAAAACCGATATATATATATGGAGTATATATATATATATATATATATATATATATATATATTGTAGTAAAATTCAGAGTTTAATACAATAGATATTAATGTATAATTCCAGAGTATTTATAAATAGACAATAGAAAAGCAGATTCAAGCGGCTATATCTTCTTTTTTGCAGAAAAGAGATAAATTTTTACAGTCATTTCACCATTTATCTAAACAACTAAGGTGTCTAAGCATTTCTTGAATTTTCTCGAACAATGATTTGTCAAAAAAAGACCAGAAGTACACCCCAAAAAGTCCAGAGAAACTTACTTTAGAAAAAATTCCTTTCGATTAATTTTTCACAACTATTTCTGTATTTATTAAAAACCAACTCTATCTTTGAGTTAAACAGAGTAAATCAAAATACCTACCTCTGTATACATCTTCAAAGAAGTACGGAAAATGCCTATCTCATCTAAAAACAAAAAATAAAAGAATATATATATATATAATATATATATATATATATATATATATATATATATATATATATATATATATATATATATATATATTACTAACGAATCACCGCTTAGTAAGGCGCAAAGGCCACCCAGGGATATGGGTTAATGAGTTTGTCAGGTAAAACAGTATCGTGGGGTTTAGTAACGTTGGTTGTAACTGAACAGAATTCGATTATTTAAGAGGACGGCTAAACAAGAGGTTGCTTACATTGGACTTGAAAACGACCATATTCTAGTACGCTGGGAAGCAACCTCGTTGTATTGTGTTCCACATACGAGTAGTTTCATGGAAGAAACTTTGCTCATTGAATATGTTTAGTTTTAGGTACACAGAAGGAGAAAGGGAAATTATTGACAGTGGTTGTAATAAGACGAGTTTTTGTGAATGTTTTACTGGGGGAACCATAGATTGGAGCTCAGTTGAGCACATACCATGAAAATAACAATAGCGCAAAGAAAGACTAGCAGCATCTCTTCTGTCTGAAAGAGGCTGCCTGGAAGAGAAGAGAGCATCTACTATATTTCGAAGTCGGTTTTGTACTCTGTCAAGGCATAAAAAAGGACACCCTGAGCGGCACAGACCTAGATGTGGCAACAGTACTCCATCTTAGGACGTATTTCACTTTTATACAAGTAGAAGATTGCGTCAAAAGTGAGGTACCTTCTGGAGCGGTAGAATGATCCAACAATTTTTTCAGCGACCTTAGCAACAGATTTGATGTAAGTCTTCTATTTCAAGTCTGAAGTGAATGGCATTCATTTCAATTGGGGCAGAGTGATGATCTGAGCGTTAATGGTGGAAGGAGATAAGTTTGGTTTTAGACGTAATAAAAGTAATCGCCAAGAATCGCAAAAGAAAGAATCGGAAAGTTTGGTTTTAGACGTAGTAAAAGTAACCGCCAAAAATCGCAAAAGAAAGAATCGGAAAGTTTGGTTTTAGACGTAGTAAAAGTAATCGCCAAAAATCGCAAAAGAAAGAATCGGAAAGTTTGGTTTTAGACGTAGTAAAAGTAACCGCCAAAAATCGCAAAAGAAAGAATCGGAAAGTTTGGTTTTAGACGTAGTAAAAGTAACCGCCTAAAATCGCAAAAGAAAGAATCGGAAAGTTTGGTTTTAGACGTAGTAAAAGTAACCACCAAAAATCGCAAAAGAAAGAATCGGAAAGTTTGGTTTTAGACGTAGTAAAAGTAACCGCCAAAAATCGCAAAAGAAAGAATCGGAAAGTTAGGTTTTAGACGTAGTAAAAGTAAACGCCAAAAATCGCAAAAGAAAGAATCGGAAAGTTTGGTTTTAGACGTAGTAAAAGTAACCGCCAAAAATCGCAAAAAAAAAGAATCGGAAAGTTTGGTTTTAGACGTAGTAAAAGTAATCGCCAAAAATCGCAAAAGAAAGAATCGGAAAGTTTGGTTTTAGACGTAGTAAAAGTAACCGCCAAAAATCGCAAAAGAAAGAATCGGAAAGTTTGGTTTTAGACGTAGTAAAAGTAACCGCCTAAAATCGCAAAAGAAAGAATCGGAAAGTTTGGTTTTAGACGTAGTAAAAGTAACCACCAAAAATCGCAAAAGAAAGAATCGGAAAGTTTGGTTTTAGACGTAGTAAAAGTAACCGCCAAAAATCGCAAAAGAAAGAATCGGAAAGTTAGGTTTTAGACGTAGTAAAAGTAAACGCCAAAAATCGCAAAAGAAAGAATCGGAAAGTTTGGTTTTAGACGTAGTAAAAGTAACCGCCAAAAATCGCAAAAAAAAAGAATCGGAAAGTTTGGTTTTAGACGTAGTAAAAGTAACCGCCAAAAATCGCAAAAGAAAGAATCGGAAAGTTTGGTTTCAGACGTAGTAAAAGTAACCGCCAAAAATCGCAAAAAAAAGAATCGGAAAGTTTGGTTTTAGACGTAGTAAAAGTAACCGCCACTTTTTTCTCAATTGCAGCACGTGCTCCAGATCGCAAAAGAAAGAATCGGAAAGATCTTGATGATTAATGTTCGTGAACGTGTTGCCATAGATGGTTGTGTCATCTGCATAAATGTCGACGAATGAACTTAGAATGTGATTTGGGAGATCATTGATGAAAATCAGGAAAAGGGTTGGGTCTGATAATTGATCCTTGAGGTACGCCGGGGTTCATACAATGTGCTTCAGACTTTTGCCCGTCAACTACTTTTATAAACTTGCTGAAATAAAGGATTTGATGGCTGATAGGACATTACCAGATATTTAATAGCTAGCAAGCTTGTGAAGTATGCCTTAATGCAAAACGCTATCAACGGCCTTCGATATGTCAAGAGTTATCGCTCTAGAGACGAAACCTCCGTCAATAGATTCACTAATAATGTGTGATATTACGGTCAGTCCACCAGCTATGGATCTTGCAAGATTGAATCTATATTGCTTTTAACTGAGTAGACTGTTTTTGCTGGAGTGATTGACAACTTCTTGATTTATCACAGATTCAAACAACTTAACCATGACGCACAGGAGACTGATTGGTATACACTGAGACGCATAAAACCGATCTTCAGTATTTTTTAATACTGAGCATTCTGACGAAGTTTTCCAAGGTGATTTGCAGCATTTCCCATTTAAGCAAAGGTTAAATAGCTTTGTAAGAATAGGAGCTAGTTCTGGTCGCAGCTTCTTAAACACTATGACTAGAATGCTGTCATGACCAGTTGCCTTGCTGGTATCTAGGTTCTTGATAAGTTAGGCAACATCCCGAACAGAGTGTTTACCTTCCTAATGGGGGAATTCAGACCGTAGGCGACCCTGATCGCAAAGGATGGAATTTGATGCAAGTTTTTTTGCAAAAAGTTTATCTTAATCAGATGCTGAGGAAATCATCTCTGGTTCATTGATGATGGTAGGAATAAAGGTCATAATTCTGTTCAGGACCCTGTTTGTTATTCGCCCAAACTCTTTGGAACTAAGCCTCTAATCAACCACTCTAGATTTAACGGATTGAGCATAGGACTTTCGCGTCATTTATAACCCCTTTTCTGTCGGCGCGAGCAGTCCTCACGGCGGTTTTGGTTTCAGAGCATTTATTTCTTTGAAAGCAATTGAAATAGTGATTTCTATAAGCAATGGCAGCGGCACATTCAGGGGTGTATCACGGCTAGCTGTTTGGTTTCCGTTGAAATTTCTTCGAAGGTATGGAGTGCTCAATACTAACGAGTAACCAATCAGTTATATCGGATATGATACTGGACACATTTTTTTCAAAAATGGAGTGCAGAAGAATTTCTGATATGAAAGCTCTGAGTCTGTCCCAGTCAGCGATGGAAAGGGATAGCAGAAGTTTTTATTGCACTTTGTTTTGATATTAATTAAGACAACTGAGTGATCGGAAGATGCCAGCAGAGACAGAACAACGGATGACAACTGTTCAGGACAAGTTTTCAAGAAAAGATCAAGAAGATATGCAAAATGTCCGTCAGCATCAGGTACGCGAGGAGGATGTCAACAATCGGTTAGATCATAAACAAGGGAGAAATCATGACAAAATCTCCCTTCATCATAGGTTTTGTTTGGGTAGACTAACCATTCAACATTGTGAACATTGAAGTCACCACAGACATAAATGTTGGCAGAAGGGTAAACAGACAAGATATGGTCAATTTTCTCAGAGATACTCTCAAAGATAGCAACTCTGTCATTGTGGAGAGGATAGAGGGAAAAGATAAACGCGGTGCTGTAAGTGCTACATGGAAACACATATGGGGCAAATTAGGGTCTTCTTTAGAGATTTCCTTACCACATCGAAAGCCATCCCCTATGTAGGCACAAATTCCATGTCCATGGCGATCATGAGTGTCGGGTTTTGATGTCATGTTCGAGTAGCCATTAATCATGAAATCATCGGTAGAATCTGACGGGCTAATGCCAGTTTCACACAGAAAGAATAGGTCCGGTTTGGTCTCCTGTAAGTGGATACCAACCTCTGGGAGGTTTGAACGCAGACCCCTGATGTTAAAAAAGGAGACATGATAGTAGGGGTCCACATTAGAAGTTGGGGAACTGGGTTTAAGCTTATTTTTAAAAATATTTTTTTATTGAGGGGGGGGGGGTAGTTGCCATTCAAACTATAGAGGAGGGTCTACCTCCTTCAAGAACGGTCCCAAAATCCATTTTCAGTCGATACTCACTCCGTAGTTACCTAGTTTTCCTACCTTCTAAAATTCGAATTTTCCGGGCACCAAAATTATATCTATATTTAAAAGTAGATGAGGACTCTCACCTACCCCCCTCCCCCAGAAAAGAGAGTCCCCATTCTTTTAGGCAACTACGCGTGAATACCTTGAAGAAAAATATTTTAGAAGTGGGGACCAACCTCGCACACAAATTCAAAGTAAAATTCATAAAGTTGTGTTTCAACCTTGTATCATACTTGCAGAGAAATAAGTTGCAATCATTATTTTTTTAAAGTTTACACATTGTATGCATACCTTGGTCGATGATTCTTCTTCTTGTGCGCGTCCCTAGGTGATCCTTGCCGCCTGAAATCAAACCTCCTTATTTACACTTCCAAAATGACTGTCGACCTAAGACTGATGGAAGACAGACGAGGTTTATTAAATTTGATATTCGTTCCAAATCGTTGACCAGAAGGATGGGGGATACAGATAAATCGATAATCACTGTTTAATCATATCTCATCAGCCCATTTCAATTTTCACGTTTACGAGTTGAGTTCTTCTAAACGAACTGTCCTCTTCTCTATTCCACTCTCACTTTGAGCCATGTGACGTCATTTTCTTTTTCTTTTTATATTATTTTTCACAGTCTAGAACTCCTCACCTTGTGTTCATCAAGTTGACCCCGGCTGACCTTTCATTTCCTGTTATTATCAACTAACCATTTTATATACTAGTGGGTCTACTCGTCCAATATCTAACAATACCTTTACCGAAGATATTAATGCAAAGTAAACAAACAACTCGACGAAACTTGAACTCGGCATGCCGATCCGACATCGCTTCTGCATCCCCGACCTTATTCTGTATGTGAACACGGTTTCGTTTCACGGCATATCAACCTTTTTGGGCTTATTTAATGCACCAAAAAAGTATATGCAAACAATCACTAAACCATCATTGGTTACCTGTTGATTACACATATGTAATTGTTTTTACGAGATCAACCGTTGAAATATTACGTGCATATACACATACACACATACATCTTAAATAGAAATAGCAAATATGGGCATTCGTGCAGTACTTTTAACAGTCGAGTAATCGAAAACAAACTAAATATATAACAAATAACTCTTACCAAACGAACTAAAATTTAGCTTTCTACCGACCTGTATAATTTTAAAGTGTGGAAGTTGATTGTAAGAGTTATTATCTTTGGATATGTTATCGTCCCTTTGACCTAGCCAAACACGAGCAAATAAAAAATGGCGGTCGATTTTGTTTAGAGATGGTCGCTAATTTCAGCCTTAAAAGATAGTTTTAAAAAAATAAGCTTACCCTACCACTAACCCTAAGTCCGGAGGGTTGTAATCGAACTTAGGATAAGTGGTAAAGTAAGTTATTTAAAAATATTTTTAAAGGAATGAAACACAAACAACAGCAGATGGATCGGTCATATTGAATTCTGAATGTATTCGAAAGACAGATATCGATGAAATCTTATTGAAATAAAATTAAAAAAATTTAAAACGCTTTCAGAACTTTAAAACTATACAGGTTGATAAAAAGTTAGATTTTATTCCCTTTAGTAAAAGTTATTTGTAGTTTTTATTGTTTTCTATTTATCGGTTGTTAAATATACTGCATGAATACCCAAATATGTGTGTGTGTTACTTAGGATGTTTTAGTCTGTTTTTTGTTTTTTAAATATATATTTGGATAGTTTTGGGGGTCATCAAATTCAAATAGTTTTGATTTGCACATTGGTAAAAAAGAAACTTGTGTTCAATAAAAAATAAAAATTAAAAAAAGAAACAGAATAAAAAAAATTCTACGTCCATTTTCTCCGTAGGTCAGTGAAGAGACATACCCTTTCCAATTAATACATCTTGTGTTAGTGCTCTCTTCACAATTGATGGTTGGCGACCACGCCCCTCCAAGCAATTCTGTTTCATTCCATGGCATTATTTTTCAAGGAGCTTAATATGAGTAATAGGCACCCAAAATAACTACTACTACTACTACTACTACTACTACTACTACTAGGAGTTTTCATTCTCCTCGACTAGTTGACCTACCAAGGCTCGAGAGACTAGTCTATGGATTCATACCTTTCCAATTGTATTAGTGAAAGTGCTGCATGAACCTCGTCAGAACTCGAAAACGACACGCTGAATTTGCAATCTGCGGCATTGTTAACAAATAAGGGAACAGAATAAGATTTGATCATATTTGAACACGGTTTACCGATTATGTAAACTAAATGGAAAGAGAATCCTTTCTTAAAATTCAGACAAAAAAAAAAGATTGTAGTTTCATTTTTGCAGATACGCGTGGGAACGCTTAGTTCATATGCACTGTCGCAAATATGATATTTCATTGAAATACGGTTTTTCCCCTTTTTCTTCTTCTTCTTCTTCTTCTTCTTCTTCTTCTTCTTCTTCTTTTCTTTCCATTTCTTCTTCGTCTTCTTCTAGTCTTCTTTTTGCATTTCTTCTTTTTCATTTCCTCTTCTTCTACCTCTAGTCTACTTTTTCTTCTTCTTCTTCTTCTTCTTCTTCTTCTTCTTCTTCTTCTTCTTCTTCTTCTTCTTCTTCTTCTCAATATGTCAAAAATGTTCTTCCTTTAGAATGTGAAACCACAAGAATAGCACCAGCAGCAGCAGCAACCCTGTGCAGGAGGAGTTGGTCCATATTTTGTTACGAAAAAGCATTTCTATTTAAACTTGGCAGATGCTCCATTTTTTGTTTTTCTGTGTCGAGCCAACAGCAACAACTGGCAGTCTGTTGTTGCTCGGCGAATTTATATAATTCAGCTTTTTTTTTGGTTGCAACAACGCTGACCTTCACAGCCTCCTCAACTGCCTCCTTTGTCGATCACGCGCATATTTTGACTGTCATGGCCAGCTTATTTTACTCTCTGCGGCTGACATTATCTTTCTATAGTTATTTATGGAACACTTATATTTTGGGTGTAACGAACGGCGATTGGCCGAAAAAATGAAAAAAAAAAAGAAAGAAAAAAAAGAAGAAAATGCTGCAATTCCTTTTAAATAGTTCATAAATACTTACCTTTCCTTTCAAAAATCTTGAACAATACATTTCACATATTTTTGAGATTGAAATAGCATTTTCGTCGCCCTGTAACACTTAAGTTTGAAATAGCATTTCCGTCGCTTTGTCATGATTTAGTTTGAAATAGCATTATCGTCGGTTTGTCACGCTAATGTGTACAATAGCATTTTCGTCAATCTGTAACACTGAAGCTTGAAATAGCATTTTCTTTAGTTTATCACGTTTGTGTTTGAAATATCATTTTCGTCAGTTCATAAAACTTAAGTTTGAAATCTAATTTTCGTCTGTCTGTCACACTTACGTTTAAATAACATTTTCCTCTGTCTGTCACGTTTAGGTTTTAAATAACATTTTCGTTGGTCTGTCATGCTTACGTTTAAAAATAGCATTTTCATCGGTTTATCAATCTTAACTTTTAAATATAATTTTCGTCGGTTTGTCACGCTTATGTTTAAAATATCATTTTTGTCAGTCTGTCACGCTAAAGTTTGAATAGACATTTTGTTAGGAGTATCTGTTCTAGTTAGAGAACAAGTCCAAAAGTTGTTTTTTTTCAATTTTTAACTCTTCATCTATTATTAAAAGCGTAAGAAATGTCTGTCGCTGTCGCAGTCAAACAACTGTCGTATTCATGTTAGGCATAATCTGTCTAAAACCGATTTTATGGCACAGTTAATCTATCCAATAAAGGTGAACGTAATAATCACGTATGCAAATGTAATTTTATGAGAACAGAAGGGAAGGCTTAATCTTAATAATAACTGATAATAATAAAAAGAAAGAAAAGAATAATTACGTATGCAAATTTAAATTTTATAGGCAAAGAAAGAGATTTTTACTCTACATGACATTTGATAATAATAAAAAAAGAAAGGAGCGACTTTCTTTCACTTTCAATATAGACACACAAATAATCTATTATTATTATTATTATTATTATTATTATTATTATTAAAACAGAACGAAGGGGGAGAGAGGAGGATTATCTTTTTTTTTATCGATTACTTTTGTTTTCTTCCAGATTAGTGTTGTCTTCTTTTCTTATCGATAGAGAGAGAGAGAGAGAGAGAGAGAGAGAGAGAGAGAGAGAGAGAGAGAGAGAGAGAGAGAGAGAAGGGGGTCTTCTTTTTCTTATCGATTAGTTTCGTTTTAATGATTTCAAGTAGTGAATAGGAATTAAATTGCGAAGCGATAGCAAACGGGCGAAGCCTGCTAGTATCTAATAAAATGCAATATTCAAACTATTTCCTTCTTTCGAACTGTTGACCTCATCTTGGTTGTTATATTCACGACATTTCGTCCTCTCTATTCGCACGGTCTCTTCAAGTATCCCTTTGTAAAACTTGGAATTTCAGAATCGAACCGTTTATTTATTCCATTGGGGAAGACTGTTCTTATTTAACCTTCTCACGCTTTTCTAACACCTCGAATAAGTTTAATTGATTTTATGACGCTGAAATCAGGCCCAGGGATTGAACTCACAACGACTATGTTCACCTAGAATGCCCTTTCAACCGTACTATTTAATCTACTAAGCCATGCGTCTCATCTTAAATCTTAAATGCACTCTGTTCATCAGTGACACTATTTGCTGACTCCCTCGGTTAGGCAAGTATGCAGTGGCGTGAACAGGTCTGATGATGCCCCTACTGAGGGCACAATCCTTGATGTTATGCCCCGATGGACGTAAGTATTAAAAAATCCAACTTAAATATGGCTGAGGTAACAGACAGCATACGGTAAACATGACATTTTCTGGCACTTGTGCATTTAGCGACAGCGCCGAATTTATTTGTTTTCATTTCAGAAGAGCGACAGTAGCGAATGACAGACAATCCTGAATCACAAAGTTTCAAATAATTTTAATATATTTAATTGATTGCAAATTTTTACTATATTGTAAATAAAGACTGAAAAAAAAAAACGATTTTAAAAGAAACTGTTTATTTTAACAACTTTTAATTTCTTAAAAACCGTTCGTGTTACACGAAAACACAAATTGAAAAAGCATGACTGTTTTAACTTATTACAAATTTTTACTATATTGTAAATAAACTTTCTGTTTTGAAAATAATCCCATGGAGTTGAGTCTCTGATTATAGATGGAAGCATGCGCGTTAAGTTACAGTTCACTTCCGGTCCTGATTGATAGTGGGAGTAAGAACCACTATCGATGACATTACCAGAAAATCTCGACTTAGTTCACCGGCCTTAGTTTACTATTAGGATGGCCACGGTGCTGCCTCTTAAATGCACAAGTGTCCATTTTTTTTACTGCTTATAATTTTTCAAAATTTAACGTAGCTGTCTACACTTTTTTGTATGGTCAATCACTGTCAGATTTAAAAAGAAACGGATTGTTTTAATTGATAAATATGGCTACTAAAAGAATGGTCGCTGTAATCTTGACTAAAATCTATTCGATTGTTCTTCCTCTGTTATGTAAAAAGAAAAATGCAGTCGCCTGCTGTTGATTTTCAGGCAATTCCCATGGCCAACTTCTTGATTGTATATCCCCAAAACTCAAGTATAATTCCTAGTACTGAGAAATATTATTAGAAAGGGAGCTAGTTTGAATATTATTGAATGCCCCCCCCCCCATTTGGTTGCTCGGGGCCATCGTGCCGTCGCCCCTCTTCTGCACGCCACTTCAAGTACGACACCTCTTAATCCATTAGAAACCCGTTACACCAGAATAGTATGAGAAATCATCAACTAACTAGGCATAATGGTTTTAGCAATATTCTGATTGTTTAGTACTGATATACTCAGATTTATTAAAAATCGCCGTGTTTCGACTACAAATGGCGTAACGCCAAAGGTCGTTGACCTGATATGCATGCACATGCTACGTCACTGCTGCCCACGTAAGGACTGTCCGCTTTTACACTCATGTGGTTTACCATCGTGTTCACTTGCTGTGAACCCATGTTTATTCGACAGCATAACGTTATTAACTATTAGCAGGGCTACTCGCCATTGTCCGGGTGAGTAGCAAGTAATTGATGTTTATCAATAACAATTGATTTCCTACCGTTGTCACACGCGAGGGAAATTTTACTGTTAAAAACCGAAACAACTAATCGAGGTAAGTTTACAAAACAAAAACAAAGGAAAACACACAAAATAAATACGCGAGTAAGGTAAAAAAAATAAAATACTAAGAGAAGTTTTACTTCAAAAACTAAACTAATCCCTTCTCTCTCCTGAATCTGTAAATAAACCTTATGTGTGCTCGTAAATTAATTCCTATTTTAGTCACAAAAAATTTAAGAACAAGGGATTTTTTTTTGTTTATTAAAAGTCAAACAAATTCTTTCCGTTATTTTTTATTATCAGTTATTAAGATTAAGCCTCCCAATTCTTTGCTCATACACATTAAATTGGCAGACGTGATTATTGAAGCGAGTCGGACACACGTACGTTCACTTTTATTACATAGATTAGTTTTTAACACGACATCAGTGTGTGCGTGTGTGTGTGTGTGCGTGTGTGTGTGCGTGCGTGTGTGTGTGTGCGTGTGTGTGTGTTTAAATCTCTCTCCAAAACCGTTGCATGATAATAATATTTAGATAAATTTTATAAAAATACGGTCGAAGAATACCCGTCTCAGGACGGGGTAAAATTAATTCCCCAAACAGAACAGTTTTGCACCACCTTTATGACCCCTTACAAAGATTAAAATCAAGATATAATAATACTAAACCTTATGTCTAGAATGCTTATTCAAATATTGTTCAAAATCTATGACGTGATTTTAATTCTAGAAAATGTCTAAAATTTAAGGCTTACGGTGTTTTAAGAAGAAATTGAAATTCAGGGAATCTTGCCAATTAGCGTCTAATGCTATGAATCAAATGTAACGCAAATCTGATGTATTTGAATTTTCAAATGGGAAGTTGTGCCCATATTATGCTCCCTGAAGTCCCTTCGAAATACTCCAAAGAAAGTGAAATTTCGGGAATATTTATTAATTGATGTCTAATACTTATTGTTAAAATTTCACAAAAAATATAGGTCTTTGAATTTTCACGAACAGCTTACACCCCCTTTTTGCCCCCTTTGCATAAAAACTAAATTAAACTGAATATAACCCGCATTATCCACCCTTGCGCCTAGCAGTTGTGTTCGAAAATTCACAATGATCGGTTAATTTACTTAGGAGTGAATCCTGCACATACAGTTATCTAAACATATACACATACCTAACTTAATATCAATAAAGATATCTCCTTTAAAACTCTCGTAAATCAAGTTATTTTACTAATTGTCTTTTTTCCCCAGGTTTTTCTCATTAATGAGTGATCACTTTTTTGGGGGGAGGGGGGGTCATGCTGGATTTGCAACAGAGATCTTGGGTCATTTATCAAAAGTGGATTTAAAATGTATAAGAATACATTTTATTGGCCCGAAACAGACGAATGTAGCGATATTGGTTGCATGTGTGTAAAATAGTCTTAAAACGGTATTTTTCTACAAACGGTTAGAGTAAACAGAAACGTGGAAAATTCCATTAGAAGTTCGAAATTAAAGTTACGGCTACGTGTCAGGATATGACGTCGGCTTGCATTACACAAAATAGTCATAAATGATCAAGGATAATGGAAAGACCGAGAAGGAAGACCTCTACTCAAATTTTAGAGAAATTATACGGTCGCTGTTATTGATAAATCTAAGGTAAACGGCTGTCTCGATAACGCAAAATGATTTGCAATCGTTATCGAAAGAGGCCGAGAGTACCGGTAATCTGGGGTGAGTTAGCAATCACTAATAATAATAATAATAATAATAATAATAATAATAATAATGATGATGATGATGATGATGATGATGATGATGATGATGATGATGATGATGATGATGATGATGAAATCAGACTGGAAACCCATGTCACCAAACTTCGGAAAGAAGCTAAAACCGTGAACAGAAAGAAGGGGGACATGAAGCAAAAATCAGAAACGCAAGGAAAAACTAAATGAGAAACATGAAGAAATAAAACAAAAGATAGCAGTAATAGAAGGAAGACTGAGACGATACAGATACAAATCAGAACAGAGCAAACAGAACAGGACCTTTTAAAACAATGAAAGCCAGTTTTACAAAAACGTAAATGGAGAAAAAACAACAACAGAGCAACCGAACCCAACAGAAACAAAACAATTCTGGAGTAAGATATGGGAAGGACCAAAAAAGCACAACAAGAATGCCCAATGGTTGAAAAACATGAAAGATGAACTGCAGGAAATCGAAGAAGGAACCGAAACAGAAATTAACAAAGAAACGATCAAGAAAACCCTAAGAAAAATGGCAAACTGGAGAGCACCAGGCCACGATGGAATACATGCATACTGGTTTAAAAAATTCACGACCCTGCATGAAAGACTAGCGCAGAAACTGAGTGGATGTATCCACAAAACAGACGTACCAGAATGGATGACGGAAGGAAGAACAACATTAATACAAAAAGACCCCAAAAAGGGAACAACCCCTAGCAACTACAGACCGATAACATGTTTACCAATAATGTGGAAAATTCTCACAGCACAACTGACTTTTCGTAATTTCCCCTCACAAACTCATCTGTTTGCTCCTCTAACAATAAGATTCTTTGAAAAGGCATGGCTCCAGAAAGAAATAATACACTTTCTTTTATTTAAAACCCCTTATCTTGAACAACTGATGATTTAATAGATATTGTATTTTGTACAATTGTTATTCTCATTCCTTACTTGTTTATATATATATATATATATATATATATATATATATATATATATATATATATATATATATATATATAATGCTCTACTTGGTATTGAGCATTCTTGAAAAAATTGGTTTTCTGTTCACTTTATTAAAATATTTGAACTTGATCAATTAATAAATATTTAAGACTAATTCTAGTTAATAACATTAAAATTATACATTCCGAAACCAATTTAAAAAAAAATTTAAAATACTGGAAGCTATCTACATAAAAACACAACAACCTAAAATTAACAACATCACATATGAAACCAGTGGTAACATTTTAAAATGCTTAACGTAATGCGATTTTGTTTTGTGATGCCATTTAGCGTTGTTGAATTTAAATCATCAACGACTTCCTGGAACAATGCGAAAACGTTCTATGCGCGTTTCTCCGCCGTCTTTTAAAAATTCTCTTCTTTCTCCAGCTTTTTTGTTCATTTGCTTTTGACACCTGAGGATGATTCGACGAAGAATCGAAAACGTTCGTGTAACTTGTGAAACCTATGGAACATTTATTAATTTTTTTTTTATTTTAATACAAAAAAGACCATCAGAAAACTTGAAAAAAAAAAAAAAGGTATAATTAATTCTGTTATTTTTTACCAATGTTTGCATATATATATATATATATATATATATCGAGAGAGGTAGAGATTGCATTTGAATCTGATCTGAATCTGTCAACGAAGCATTTGACTCAATAAGCTTTATCTGTAATTTTCTTATACGTCAACTATTAAATAACTCATTCAACTTGTGAATTACGTCACCATAGCACAATCCTATACTTTCAGAAGATAAACCTACACACACTAGTCATTATGGCACTTTGTTTTTTGTAATCGACATACCTTTGTTATATTTTCTTTCGCTGGTCTATATTTAATTTTCCGTTAAGCAACATTAACCCGACTATTAGCACAATGGCTAATGTATTCATGCATTGATTATAAACTTTTTTCTTACCGATATTGAATTGTACGATAGTCTATATTGACCTTCCTAGCCAAATATCACACTCAGTTATTGATTGTGACATCTGGCTTTGTCAATTGACATTCCTTTTGTTTATTATCTTGACTTAACTTAATCTTATCATTTTCACATTTTCTCTTTCTTTTTTTTTAAAATTCTAAACTTTAACGTGTTGACCAAATCTTTTTTTCGTATTGCCCCACATCTGTCAATTGGTCACAATCCCAGACAATGTTAACTGTTCGAACACTAAAATATGACACATCTCATATGTGATCACTAATAGATAGTACGAAACGTATAATATGCTCTTTCTGGGAAACTGAATACTGCGAATATCTCCAACGATAAAAAGTCGTACGTGGACTATGAAACCGGTAAGCCGAATTCAAAATATATCGGTTCTATTATGCTTATTATGGATCGGGCTATGTTGAAAGAGGTGGGAATCGCGACAATGGGAGAAGCCCTCTCAATCCTTAACGAAGCTAGGAAACTCTCTGCTGAGGTAACTTATGCTAAGGCACCAGCAGCTAAACTGCCCAGCTCCATCTTGAAATGACCCTCCAAGAATTCAGAAAATTCAGAATTGATTGGGAAGTATTTACCAAAATGACAGGTATGCCGACATCTCAGGCCAATATACAGCTATACAATTCCGCTGATGAGTCCGTCCAGAATGTTATAGCCAACACCCACCCTAAATTCTTCACCGCTGACCGACACAATACAACTAGGTTTTTCATCCATTCTTACTGAATCCGAAATCCGTAACTTCTGGGATGTACGCCATTGATTAAGTACCGACAAGGATTTAATACTGATGGATGGAAGAATCGTCGTACCCAAATCTCTCAGAGGAAAGGTACTACGTTATTTACACTCAGTCCACCAGGGCGTGGTTGGCATGAAAGCCTGTGCCAATGGATCGGTGTATTGGCCTGGTATGAATGCATCAATATGCAACTTTAGAACCAATTGCCTCATATGCACAAGAATTGCACCAAGTCAGCCACCTGAACCACTCGTATTAATCCGAGCTCCAGATTAGCCCTTCCAGCAGATAGTGATGGACCTTTTTTTTTACGTCGGACACATTGCATACCTTTTCTGTGCAGACAGACTCACTAGCTAGATTATTTTTTATCATCTAAAACCAGGTCATGGCATCACCTCAAAACTAATATCCATTTGTCGGAAACTATTCCACACATATGAAACCCCAGAAGAACTAAGTAGCGATGGTGGTCCACCTTTTAATTCCAACATGTTTCAGCAGTTCCTCAAGATATGGTGTGTGAAGCACAGACAGTCCTCAGTGGCTTATCCTCAATCTAATGGTCGAGCGAAGAGGATAATTCATGGAAATAAATGTACTCAGGGCTCATTGAATAATGACAGTGTTGCCAGAGCGATCCTGCAATACCGCAACACCCCTATCCAAAGCATTGGTCTATCTCTAGCACAACACTTGCTCCACTGCCGACTTCGTGACTTCAACCTGCACTATATAAACCACATGCAAAATGGATAGCTGCAGCTAAGAACCGTGAGATAAGCTTATCCCAACGCAATGCTCACCTCACAGAACGATATAATCGCACAGCGCATACTCTATGCCCACTCCAAGAAGGAGAAAGAGTATCAATACAACGTGCAAACAATCGTCGATGAGACACAACAGGTCGTGTTGTCGAAACTCTCCCTAACCGTCAATATCGGATCAGGATTGATGGGTCAGGCAGAATCACTTTACGAAACCGCAGATTCCTCAGAAAACTTGCAACCCTGTAATTCCAGTCCCTATTCCCAGTTCTTCGCTCGAATCTCCCAATAAAACGCCTTGGGATTCCCATACACCTAATAAACCATTGCCGCATGACATCGTCGAGGCACCCAACATCACCCAGCACTGCTAAACCAATGCCAGTGACATCTGCCCGGGCATTGTCCCGGTTACTCCCTCACAATCAACCAGGCCAGAAGGAACTCATTCTTCCCCCAAAGACCATTGCGTTCGCGTATTGGGGGGAGGAGGAGGTATAGAATCAAATTAACACTTACCGGCTCCAATATCCTATATCCTATAGGCAAATATTGCTTCAATGAAGCAATATTGTTATATAGAATTATTCACTCTCAGACTGGCAGCCAATCAGAATTCATATAATGGACTTGCCCAACTTGGCATAGTGGAGCAGTCCAGCTTCTATATAAACTGGCTTTTTGATTACTTGAGGTCTTACCTATCTTGCTGCTAAACTGGTCGTACAGTTGACCTCTAAGTATCAATTCTATATATAAATATTCCATAAAACTCACCAATAGTTTGGCCGCAGCGGCCATTAACTTTGATTATACTGTTATCGAATGAATACTTGATGTATCTAATTATTACTTAGAATACAGAAGTACAACAATGTTTTATTATATACTAAGTCACCATTTACTAAGGCCAAAAGCCACTCGAGGTTATGGATTAATGAGATTGTCAGTTGGAGGATGAACAATACTATAGGAGGATTGGATTCGATAGGTGGAATGGGCAGAATTTGATTATTTAAAAGGACGATTCGACAGGTATTTGTTGATATGTGATTTAAAGACGACTATGTTATAATCTGCAGAGAAGCAGTCCGTGATATTGTGTTCTACAATGGAAAAGAAGGATAGTATATTGTGTCTTACAAGTGCTTAAGCTACAATCAACATATATATATATATATATATATATATATATATATATATATATATATATATATATAGTTTACAATTACCATTATGCTTCCTTATTAAAATGATTGATAAAACAGAAAAAGTAAACCAATATATAGTTTTAATTCCCCCAAAGGCGTGGTGTTATTTAGGTCTGATTGAAAATGTTCGCCCCCCCTTCCTCCCTCAGTTTCACATATCACCTGATACGAGGGTCGATATCGAATAGCATAGTATAATCATATGACATCGAAATAATTCCTTTATGTGCCTAGCGTCAGACTGGATTTTCATTACGTTTCTTTACGCGGGATTGCAGTCTGTGGAACACGTTGCCCCGCAGATTACAACATAGTCGTCTTTAAATCCAATGTCAACAGAAACTTGTCATAAACCCTTCCGCATAAGTACTCAAACCCAGTTCATTCCATTAAACAGTACTCCCATAATATTCTTCATCCTTTAACTGACAATTATTCCATCTCATTAATCCTTATCTTCGAGTTGCTTTTTGCCTTGATAAGTGGTGACCTATTAGTAAAAATAAGAAAGAATTTTAAGTAAGATTAGTAGTTGTAGTTTTGGTCTTTGTGAAGATCCTGTTAAGGTCTTGCTAGATAGATTCGATGAGAGCCAGCAGATTTGACAGAACTTGAACTCGGCATTTCGATTTCCCAGTCCACCTGGATAAATGTTACACTGCGTAATTCGGGTTTCAATTGTGTTTAAAAGAGACATGGAGTCGAACGAATCAAAAATATTGATCATGCCACAAAGAATAACAATACAATGATTTGATGATCGACGCCTCCCTATACGTACTGTCCACTTGTCTAGGCTTGTTTTAGATTCGATGAAAGACACACGAAAACAAGATACAATTAAACGCTATATTTGAAAACCAATACGCGTTTAATATTTAACAAGCTAAGTTATATTTACTTTCATATGACCTGAGTGAATAATTCTAAATTCATTATATATTTTTATTGTGTATTAGTTGAAGTAGCCGTCTACGCAGATGAGAGGTTATAGCTATACTCTTAAAATTGACATCAGATAATAGTTATACATATAATATATAAAATTAAGTCAATCGGATTTTCGAAATTTGACATAAATAGCTTACGACATACACGCCTACTAGTTCATTCTGAATAGCCAGTCAATTACAGAAAATTTCCGTCCGTGTTATTCAATAAACTAAACTTGGCTGTTCAAATCGATTTCATCTATTAAATACAATATCCGGCCAGATATTTCTTTCAGTAGCATACTTTTCCAGATATTCACCGTTTACTTTCATTAGATAATCAACATAGATGATTAGCCAATGAAATCATTGCATTTGTTGCAACTTGGAATAGGATATTGCGTCCAAAGTTGCTTGGTACGTAGTTATTTAAATATTTAATTTCATTTACATAGCACACACATACTTTCAGTAACATTAATCACTTGTTTGTATTTGAAAAATCAAATTCAAATTAATTAAACATGGAAATACAATTAGCATTAAAAAAATCAATTAACGTCTCAAATATATGATCCCGCTAAACTAAACTAAAGTAAGCAAAACAATTAATGTCTATATTCAGCTGCACGGTATCGACAAATTTACATAGGAATAAAACTATATATGTAAACTTTTAAATTTTAGCGATTATCTTTCCATTAAATTATTTTCTTATTTCTTATTTCTTTTTCTGTTTTCTTATTCTTTTATGACTACTAGCTGAAAAACACATTTGCCGATGCGCTGATGAAAATATTTACTCCAACGCAGGACGATCAATTTAAACTGTATTCATCTACAATTTAAGGCTTAAGCTTTAGAATCAATTGAAATTCAGAGAATCTTTTTTAAATGATGTTTAATGACTCCGGATCAAATTCAATGAACATCTGAAATATTTGAATTTTTAAATGGGATGTTATTCCCCCTAAAAACCTTTAAAATACTACAAAGCAACTGAAATTAAGGGGATTATTTTTTTATTTGCTGTCTATCGTTAGACTTTCACTACAATCGAAGGTATCTGGATTTTCTCAAAGGGATTATCCCTTTCTATAAAATAAAATCAAGCTAAATATACCTAATATTACGACCCCTTACGCCTATCAGTTGTGTACCAAAATTCATAAACATCGGTTAATTACTATAGGATTGAATCCTGCACATACAAATATATATATATATATATATATATATATATATATATATATATATATATATATATATATATATATATATATATATATATAATACAACAGGACAGTACATGTAGAAATTTAGATGAGAAATTTGAAATCCTAAACTTTAAAGACCCCTAAAATCTATTAAACTGTAGAAGTGATATGGCAAACAGCTGCCTGCATAAAATAAAATTTACTCTAGTTTAACAATACATAAATAAATAAATAAGTTTAAAAAAAAAACTAAACTAAAACCTAAAAACTTAAAACTAAAACCAAAAATAGAAATACAAGGAACCACGTGTTAAAATAAGGTCACCCATTATATTGACACAACAAAGAAACGGGATATAGGTCACTCTATAGAAAACATAACAACAGAATAGGAAATAGGAAGTAAAACTAACCGGACCTTTGTTCGTGAGAAGCCTTACGATTGGCTAAGAGAACAACAAAAATCTGATTGGTTAACTAGCTAGCCGTGTATATAAAAACAACGGCAAAACTAATTCCATGCATTTAAGCCCGACAATTCCCCCGAGATGAAACGCGATAGTTGCGTAATTGTCATAAATATATTTTCATAACTTACTCTATATATATATATATATATATATATATATATATATATATATATATATATATATGTGTGTGTGAGTGTCTGTGTGCGCGTGTGTGTGTGTTTTTTTTCTGGGGTAAACTCTGAAACTTATGAACCTATTGTTATGAATATTTGTTAATAGTTTTAGGTGTAACA
>OY744520.1:88045132-88052632 GCA_963556195.1 Sepiola atlantica | reverse complement strand
ATGTGTCCAGCTTGCTTCAATAATCACGTATGTAAATTTAATTTTATGTGCAGGGAAGGAAAGGCTTAATAATAACTGATAATAATAGAAAGCAAAGAATAATCACGCATGCAAATTAAATTTTATCTGCAGAGAAGGAAAGGCTTAATAATAACTGATAATAATAGAAAGCAAAGAATAATCACGTATGTAAATTTAATTTTATCTGCAGAGAAGGAAAGGCTTAATAATAACTGATAATAATAGAAAGCAAAGAATAATCACGTATGTAAATTTAATTTTATCTGCAGAGAAGGAAAGGCTTAATAATAACTGATAATAATAGAAAGCAAAGAATAATCACGTATGTAAATTTAATTTTATCTGCAGAGAAGGAAAGGCTTAATAATAACTGATAATAATAGAAAGCAAAGAATAATCACGTATGTAAATTTAATTTTATCTGCAGAGAAGGAAAGGCTTAATAATAACTGATAATAATAGAAAGCAAAGAATAATCACGTATGTAAATTTAATTTTATCTGCAGAGAAGGAAAGGCTTAATAATAACTGATAATAATAGAAAGCAAAGAATAATCACGTATGTAAATTTAATTTTATCTGCAGAGAAGGAAAGGCTTAATAATAACTGATAATAATAGAAAGCAAAGAATAATCACGTATGTAAATTTAATTTTATTTGCAGAGAAAGAAAGGCTTAATAATAACTGATAATAATAGAAAGCAAAGAATAATCACGCATGCAAATTTAATTTTTGTGAGCAAAGATTAGCTTTGTCTTTTTTTTCTTATTGATAGAGAAAGTGTCTTGTCTTCTTTTTCTTATCAATTAGTTTTGTCTTTTATCGATTAGTTTTGTCTTCTTTCGTTATCGATTAGTTTTGCTATTTATTGATTAGTTTTGTCTTCTATTATCGATTAATTCTGTCTTCTGTTACTTATCGGTTAGTTTTCTTTTCTTATCGATTAGTTTAGTCTTTCGTTATCGATTAGTTTTGTCTTTTTTATCGATTAGTTTTGTCTTTTTATTATAAATTAGTTTTGTCTTTTTTATCGATTAGTTTTGTCTTCTTTTTATTATAAATTAGTTTTGTCTTTTTTATCGATTAGTTTTATCTTTTACTTATCGATTAGTTTTGTTTTCTTATCGATAAGTTTCATCTTCGTTATCGATTAGTTTTGCTTTTTATTGATTACTTTTGTCCTCTTTATTATCAATTAGTTTTGTCTTTTTCTTATAGATTAGTTTTGTTTTCTTTTACTTATCGATTAGTTTTGTTTTCTTATCGATTAGTTTCGTCTTCTGTTGTTATCGATACGTTTCGTTTTTTATTGATTAGTTTTGTCCTCTTTATTATCAATTAGTTGTGTCTTCTTTTACTTATTGATTCGTTTTGAATCAAATTATGAAGCGATAGCAATCGGGCGAAGCCAACTAGTAATTAATATTTTATCACTTTTCCGGTGTAGATTTGTATTAGCATGGATCGAAAGTGTGAGCCACAACCTAATATGTTATGTTTGTATTTTTTATTTTTTGTTGAACGATTCGGACTTCTGCATAGAGCTTACTAGTCTCTCCCTTCTTGACAAGGTCCAAAAAAGAGTCGCCAACCTAATAGGTCCCTCACTGTCAACCAAGCTCCAGTCCCTGTCCCATCGCCGCAATGTAGCATCTTTGTGCTTGTTTTACAAATACTTCAATGGATTGTGCTCCGATGAATTGGCAGCTCTGGTGCCCTCTCGTCGTAAGTCCACTAGACTAACTCAGCAATCGACTAAATCCCATCCATTCACTGTGGATGTCCCAGATGCCGGAGACTTTCTACTCAATAGCTTCTTTCCTCGTGCTACTGGCCTCTTGAACTCCCTCCCTGCCCCCTGTTTCCCCGACACTACTGACATGCAGAAATTTAAAACTAATGTAAACAGACATCTCGCTGCGCAGATCCCAATTTAGGTTGACCCCCCCCCAACATTCTCCCTCTTCCTTCTTCTCAGTAGCCCCTTACGTCTACAGTGGCAGCCTGCCTTGTCTGGGGTGAACTATGTTAAAAAAATGAAGATAATGCCTTACAATTGTCTGGTCTATATGAAGTCCTTCTATGAACATGTATGTGCGTAACCACTGCACAGGCCGTGATCGTCCCGCTCGTTTTGACTGTCAAAAGTTGCTGTTCGATTCAAGCAGTGCTGCAACAAACGAATTCTCCCTCCAAACAAAACCACAACTCCAGTTTAAAAACAATTAACAGACGTTTATTTTGGGGGTAGATTACAAATGCTACTCGTTTTCTTAACAACAGACTTGCAGATGAAAGACTGTTGCCCGACAAAATCAAAACCTAAATCCAATAACACAATCCTTTAGCCCCAAAGGTCCATCTTGCTTGGAGAGGCACACATATCCACCTGACTCTCAGATGGAAAACTCTAACTGTCCGCCCACTCAAAACGGCTTAGCAGGAGACCATTTAGGAACATTACTTTTTTCGAGTAGGTTCGTCGCAGCATGATTCCTCGTTTAATGAGGCACTTATTTTATTTCAAACAGAAAACAATTTCTGGGTGGCCTAACTCATATTTAGAGATATTTTCAATTTTTTCTGTGCCTCTTCTCTTAACCGAATATCTCTCGTCCGTAGCAAGTCTGCTATTCGCATTCACCGAAAACATACATTTCAAACATGCAACCCACTAAACATGCAACCCACTAAACATGCACCCTAGTGCATGTTTACAATCGTCATTAGTCACAGCTATTCGTTGATCTATAAAGTTGCAGATTGTTACCCGCTGCCCCGAGAGCAGCAAGGCTTTACGGTTGATTGCGAAATTAGAGAACGTTTGACCCAAAACACACAAAGTCATGGTGCAAAAGTAACGTTTCAACTGTCACTCTATTGATTTGCTCTTAGGTGCCTAAAACGTGTTTGCTTTCCACACGCACAGACAGAGACAACCAGAGGACAACGGATCCTGATGCTGACACCTCTGGATTTTCACTAGAGTTCTTTTAACTGGGTGACGGCCCCATAGCTCTGATAATACTACGTTTTTACCGGTCCACCGCGATGAGAAAGGGTTGGACTTTTAGGGGGTGGATATGTTATGCTATACATGTGACCCTTCCAGAGCGTCAAGCAAAATTAACGGATCTTGTGAAGAAGGCATATCATGTTGACTTTGGAGTCAGACATCTATGATTAGTCTAATTTGTGTGTTCTACGCTTCTTTGCATTCATTAGAAAGATCCTGGAATGTTTCTTTTAATAGATCAGTCAAAGATTTGCTGTTTTATTTTTCATTCACCTACAAATACATCGGAATATAAGAATTTCTGCACTGGGCTTATATTTTTATTTTTTTATATTTTTTTTTTACCTGATTAGATCACATGAGTATTATTCAACGGCAAAAAATGTCCTAAAATCAGGTTAGTTTGACCTTGAAAACAGCGCAGACCAGTGTCGTTTCTTAATATGTTGTTCATGAAAAGAAAATCGACCAAAGTAAGCCGTTTGCTAATCCGCGTATTTTATGAAAGGTTCTAGAGAAATTAATAAGGAATCACATTCTTGAGTGTCTAAAAAAATGATATAAATAGTAAACAGAATGGATTTGTCCAAGGAAAGTTAAGCATATCGAATATTTTAGAACCTATTCTCTGCGATAAATACTTTTTAGAGAAAGATATTTAAGATATTTTGTACTTAGACTTTAGTAAAGCTTTGGAAGGTGACGGTGGCTCAGTGGTTAACGACACGGACTCGCAACCGAGGTGTGCCAAGTTCGAATCCACTTCGTTCCACAGAAACATTTTCACTGAGGATGTTGGCAACCTTCAAGTGGTTTCTCTTGTAAATAATTCTAACGAAATGAATGAGTAAAGATTTTGGCAATATACCACAATACTCTTTATTGATATAAATGGACAACAATGATAATTTCAACTAATACTAGACTTACCTGTATAAATAGGTTTAAATCCTTAGGTTAGATTACTTTACAAGAGAGAAGAATAAGAGTAGTTTTAATTAAAACCTGCAAAGTAATTTTTTAATTTGGAATAAAATATATTTTAATATATCTCATTGTACTTGAAATTTAGTAACACGAAACATTTCAAGAATTACATCTAAAAACAATTATATGTTTTCTATTAATGTATTTTTCGAAGAGATTACTCAATTAATTGTTATAAAAACTGAAAGTGTTACATCATACTGTATAGTTGAGTGTAGAAATTGTAAATAGTTAAGTGTAGAAATTGTAAATAGTTGAGTGTAGAAATTGTAAATAGTTAAGTGTAGAAATTGTAAATAGCTGAGTGTAGAAATTGTAAATAGTTAAGTGTAGAAATTGTAAATAGTTAAGTATAGAAATTGTAAATAGTTAAGTGTAGAAATTGTAAATAGTTAAGTGTAGAAATTGTAAATAGTTAAGTGTAGAAATTGTAAATAGTTAAGTGTAGAAATTGTGAATAGTTAAGTGTAGAAATTGTAAATAATTAAGTGTAGAAATTGTAAATAGTTAAGTGTAGAAATTGTAAATAGTTAAGTGTAGAAATTGTAAATAGTTAAGTGTAGAAATTGTAAATAGTTAAGGATAGAAATTGTAAATAGTTAAGTGTATAATGGTAAATAGTTAAGTGTAGAAATTGTAAATAGTTAAGTGTAGAAATTGTAAATAATTAAGTGTAGAAATTGTAAATAGTTAAGTGTAGAAATTGTAAATAGTTAAGTGTAGAAATTGTAAATAGTTAAGTGTAGAAATTATAAATAGTTGAGTGTAGAAATTGTAAATAGTTAAGTGTAGAAATTGTATATAGTTAAGTGTAGAAATTGTAAATAGTTAAGGATAGAAATTGTAAATAGTTAAGTGTAGAAATTGTAAATAGTTGAGTGTAGAAATTGTAAATAGTTAAGTGTAGAAATTGTAAATAGTTAAGTGTAGAAATTGTAAATAGTTAAGTGTAGAAATTATAAATAGTTGAGTGTAGAAATTGTAAATAGTTAAGTGTAGAAATTGTATATAGTTAAGTGTAGAAATTGTAAATAGTTAAGGATAGAAATTGTAAATAGTTAAGTGTAGAAATTGTAAATAGTTGAGTGTAGAAATTGTAAATAGTTAAGTGTAGAAATTGTAAATAGTTAAGTGTAGAAATTGTAAATAGTTAAGTGTAGAAATTGTAGATAGTTAAGTGTAGAAATTGTAGATAGTTAAGTGTAGAAATTGTAAATAGTTAAGTGTAGAAATTGTAAATAGTTAAGTGTAGAAATTGTACATAGTTAAGTGTAGAAAGTGTACATAGTTAAGTGTAGAAATTGTACATAGTTAAGTGTAGGAATTGTTTTCCGAATTCATGAGGTGACATGAGTGTTATTAACAGGAGTTTAGCATAACTTCCCCTGACGTCATATGGTGCACAGTAATAATGGCACGTGTAAAATAGCACGGTAACATGGCACAGAAAAAAAATGGCACAAGTGAATAAATACAAAAGAATGGAGCAAAACAAGAAAATAGAGCAGTGGTTTCAAAACTTTTTCTTGCACCTGAAGACATGAACGCGACCTCACTATTTTTAGTTGTATATGTGTTATTATATATTACTAGTTGTTGGCTGCATAAGTAAGGGACAAGTATAATAAATAAAGTCAGGTGATTATTTAGAAAAAAGTCGGGTTAGAGTTAAATAAAGGACACACATAATAAATACACAAATGGGTGAATTAAGAAAAAGTTGAGTTTAGGGTTAATTTTTTAATTTTTTACTTCTTTAATATGTAGATATAATTCTCTTATTAATTTGACTAACTTTTTAATGTTTTCCCCTTTATGTATTTGTTCTGTCTAGCCTAGAATAAGTCCCTTAGAGTTATCTCCCTTTCCCGGCCCCCAATTCGTTAGGGACTTTTTTATCTCGACACCGGCAGGCAGCTGCTGCCGGTGCTCTGTTTCTGAATGCTCGCTGCCGCTGTGTAACGGAGAAAACCGCATGGTGGAAGTTCTATCTCCCCACAGATTCTGACATTTTGGCCATCTTCGGTAACAGACATTATCCCTTCTCCTTCCTCAAACAGAACCACGAATATCGTGCCCGTTATTTCTTTTGAACATTTCTCTAGTAAAAAACGAAGATGCCTCCCAAATGGTCGGAGTCAGGCAGCATAGTAAGAAACGAAGATGCCTCCCAAATGGTCGGACTCAGGCATGATGGAAACGGACGGCCTCCTAATGACTGGAATACACGTTCTACACCAACCGTTAGAAATGCGGTCATTCCATGAAGACGAGCAACAAAATAATCCATCTGAACTACGGACACTACTTAAAAAACAGTAGTGCCCATACAGTTTGTCCTTTTCCAGCTACCTTTTCAGCTTCAGTCTCACAACCAGTCACCCCTATTTTTATCATTTCGACGATGAATCACAATGTGTCTAACCGGCCATGGCCTCATGCCTCACGCAACTCTCGCTCCTCGAGGAGGACGTCCACGAGTGTTGCTGCTATCGCCCGAGCAAAGGCTGAGGCGGCCAAGACACGTCTAGCCTTTGTTGACAGGGAACTGGAAATAAGGGGGAAGTTGGAGGGATTACAGCTCGAAAGGGAGGCGGCCACTGCTGTGGCCGAAGCAAAGGTTTTAAGGGAAGTCGCCAACAAGTACAACAAACGGTCTAACCATAGCTACTCAACAAAACTTGGCTATATGCCAGCTGACCTGGCAATTCAACCCCAACGAGAGACAGCTGGACCGACACTAGCTCGAACTGTACACGCAAGACCCTCCCCCAAGCACGGCGGGGAGGGTAACCTCCTAACAGCAACTGGAGTGGTTTCACAGCGTACACAGGTTCGTGATGGCAACCCCTCAAAAAACGTGCTCCAACAAACCGAGGAGGACGACGACAAGGCAGCGCCTCCTATTGAGGATATTGCTTTACCAAACATCATGGAACTGGGAGCTGAGAAGGACATAAACAACAGTTGGATCGCTCCACTACCTTCCAGATCTATCCCATGCCACCTCCTACAAAAAGGAAAATCCCGGGTGGTCTTTGACTCCAGTACCAAACATTACGGAGCATCCCTGAACAAAGTGCCAATAAGTGGACCCGACCTAAACAACAATCTGGTTGGCGTTCTCACCAGTTTCCTCAAAGAAGTCGTTACCGCGAACACTGAAGGGACGTTATACCGTTTCCCCGCGAAAGACGAATACAGGAACTTTCTGATATTCCTTTGGTCCATCGACAATGACCCCACCAAAATCATTGCTGCAGTAGCGTACATCAAAGTCACCGACAAAGAAGCAAATTGTCAAATCAGCCTCATCACGGGGAAACCTAAACTTACCCCACGGCCTGAACATTTTGTCCCCAGACCGGAGCTTTGTGCTGCCCTTCTGGCGGGCGGACCGATCTCTTCTGAGACGAACTTGAAGGTTCACTCAACTACCTCGTACATGCTCAATAAGGTAGTCTTAGGGTACAT
>OY744520.1:87537632-88040132 GCA_963556195.1 Sepiola atlantica | reverse complement strand
ACTACATCCCATCTACTCCATAATCTGGTAGTAAGTCCGCAAAGAATGAAATTTACAGGCAGAGGGCGTTGGTGGGAGTTGTTCTGAGGTGACGAATGTCTTAACTCTCGCAACTTTCTAACAGAGCATAGTGTATCTAATAGATGCCAGGGAGTCTTTCTCTATCCGCATTGAATAAAGCTACCATTGCCTTACAACCATTGGTTTTCACAACCGCCTGACTTTACTTTGGTAGAGAAAATGCTTTTGAGCAGTCTGTCATTGTCTTTTCTTCCTTGGCGATTCGTTGGTACCCCAACGTCTTTCATATTATTGTGCTTCCTTATCATCTGCTAAGGTGAATTGCAGTATTCACGAAGAATATCACAGGTTTTTTCTCTAAATGTCACAATGTGGTCGACACCACAACGGCCTTTGGTCACAAATAAAGAGTTTAAATATCGACTTATCAGCCTTTCTTTGAGGTACTGATTTCCATATGGCGTAGATTTACTACCTCGTAAGTATTATCCCATTTAAGCGACAAGTCCTATATCGTTATCTGTTCCTCATCGTTTTCCTCCAAGAATACACACACCCTTTCGAATGCTTCATCTGATCGCTGTCTTTTGGTCTTCCACTAATCTTCAGTGAGGGCGATACGAAGAATTGCGAATTACTGAAGACTTCTTCGCAGTCATGGCAGATGGAACGAGAGCATGCTACTCCCGTGGATTTAATAAAGGGCTCCCTTCGAAAATTCCGTCCAGATTCACGAGTTCGACAGAAAGATTCCCAAGTTCGACAAGGTACACCTGAAGAATGTCGGAGGTTACATCGGCCGAAACGTTGTGATAAAAACACAGTAGTCCGAATATACCAAATTCTACAAATTATCAACCCTCATCTAAAAAATTCCGGAACATGAAAATAATTGTTTACTTAAAAGCAATACTAAACAATGCAGAGTTTTCTGGAAAAAAAAACATCTGAAAAAAAATTATTTCTTGAATCACCCTGTGTATTAATCGACCAATTAAAAGTTCCTATTTGTTTCGCATCGTATAAGTATTTTTGTTACTTCCTTTTTACTAAAATGTTAAAATAGGATTATTGATTAAAATAAGAGATTCCCAAAGGGACACAATCGATCTTAATAAAGTTATGAGACAACTGTGCGTGTGTATTTCTCACGTTAACGTAACTTTGATAATTTCATATTGATTTTTTTTAAAATTACTATTAATCAGATAGTTGGTACTTATGCAGATTAGGACCCAAGCTAATACTAACCCTAACCCTAACGCTAACCTTAACGCTAACACTAACCCTAACCGACGCCAAGTCGATTTTAGCGTGGTCCTATTCTGCATAAGTAACAAATATTTATTAAAATTAAAAATGTAATAGCGCAAAATGAAACGAAATTAAAAGAACATTTTCAAAAAAACTCCAGAAGGCATATCAGTTTCTTATCTATCAATCATCTAAATTTGGTTTCGTAAACATCCATCAAATTGTTAAAATGATCTCTTTAAGTGAAGGCCACATTTTGACAGCAATACAATAGTATGGAGTCCAGTGTTGGGTGCAAGAGAAAACGTCCATTCGAGGACAACGCCAGGCATTCCCAATATAAAATATAAAATATATTGAATCAGATTTAGTTGCCATTTTTTTTTTCAGCATGTTTCTTTATCCAGACACGTTCGATCTTATTTAATCAATGGTGATTGTCCAAAGAATCATAAGTAAGAGCTTGCTCCTACGCAACGAAAACGTGATTCCAACCGAACAAAATGAACTGATAGACAAGAAGAATACGACCGAGTACACATGCACTAAAGAAACCGGGAATTAAGTCCGCTTGAACGCTGAAGTGTTTTCTGTTTATCGGTCACGCGTGACAGCGCGTTGTCCCAGATTTTATTAAGTTATATTTTTGGCACAAAGTGGCAAGATTTATTTTGTAACAAGCTGGACCTGTGCACGAGTGCTGCCCAGGAAAATTGAGGAAGCTCAAAAAACTTTTACTCTCACATCTGAACCACATATAATTATTTTTACTCGATTTTTTAATCTAATACAAATAGAGATTTCGCATCTGCTGTGTGTCTAAAGCCGAAACTATACTATTACTTCTATATCTAAAGCCGATATTGTACCATTTTTCAATGCTCAATTCGGGGCGGGGGGCAATGTAGTATCTGTTCTGTTGCATGAGACAATCCTTACAGCCATTATCTTATCTTTTAGGCGGCGGGTAGTATAATATATATATATATATATATATATATATATATATATATATATATATATATATATATATATATATATTTGTTCGTGACGATACCAGGCTCCCAGACATTAACCCCTCCTTTTTATTTCATTAAGTGAACAAAAACATAAGCACGCAATAATAATAAAAAAAATAGTGCGTAATTGTTTATTACGATTAAACTTAAAACAAAGAATTATAGGGTCGTTTTCTTATGTAATGGGAAAAAAATTGTGGTTAATTGTTTATTATTTTTTGTCTGGAAACGTAACTTTTGAAAATATTTTGTATGAGCCGTGTAATTACTGATAGGCGTAGTGATTAATGCGAACTGAACGGACAAACGGTGTAATACGAAAAATTGAACCTAATTAGATTTATTCCGAATTTTTTAAAAGGTGTTCTGAATCCAAGAATGAGGACTTTTACTGTTGGAGAAAGGGTGGTAGTTACTCCTATTTCCGCGCTGAAATTACTACGTACAGAGAGAAAAGCTGACCGGATAAAATATAAAAATCCATTAATTCGATCTAAAGTAATTTTTTCTGGAAGAACGTGCCAATAAGCGATAAATGACCATAGTAATCGTGGAAGGGGGGGGGGCATAGAAATATCTCAAATGAACGTAATATCATTAATATGCGACGGCAGTATAGTAATGATTGCTTGTTTTTAATGCATAAAAATATGAATTAAAATCAAGTTATTGTCTCGGAGCCAAACAGTGAAAAACAATATGTATTACAATAAACAAAATTTTCATGTATATATACGTCTAAAAATGGATCCGAAAAGGAAATTGCATGAATGTAGACTTCAATAAAAATTACTTGATAATTTAAATACCATTTAAATACGATTTTTGGACGAATGGACTCGCTTATTGTTAGAGAGTGCATGCTCTACTAATAATGAATGGACTGATACTATATTTACCAGTTTTGTTGTTTTGCAGTTCTAGGAGGTCCACCCTCCCAGACTTCGCCTCCCCTCTTTGGGGAGGAGTAAGTTTATTCCTTACTGTCTGAAGCGCCCCTACCGGGAATGCCGACGGGGCTGCCCAGGCAATTTTTAAACCTCACTTTCCCGACCCGACCTTGGGTCACATCTTACTTGTGGGAGTAAGATAAAAACTGGCCTTGTGCCTAACTCCTGGAGAGGAGTATATCAATACCAGTTGTGTTGTTTTTGAATTTTTAGCTCTGTGATATTTTTATGAATGTCTTATTTCAAACACACATTCAAATGGTACTTAAATTTTCTCATTTAATATGAGTTTTGGACGAATTCTCATAATATTGTATTTACTAATCTTTTTGCGTTTGTATTTTGAAATTTTTATAGTCTTGACATTAATTAAAATTATTTGATTTTAAAAAATATCATAGAATATTAACTTTGGAGAAGTGTCTTCTTTTCTGCTTAGTCCTTTTCCCTCTTCTACTAATCAGAAATTTATAAAATAAATGTAAATTGAATAAAGATTATTATTATGTACTCACTAAGAATTCTCACACAAGTCATCAGTGATTGCTCACCGACAACCGGTGGTATTCCCTGGAGTCTGAGTGACAATAAGTCTCCCCAGATTTCCAGTATTCTCCACCTGTTTTCGATAGCCACCGCAAATAACCTTGCAGTATCGCAACAGTCGTTTACCATTGGTTTCTCGCTGGTAAGGACCATTGGTCTTCTCTGAGCTTTGGGTGGCAATAAGCCTCCCCAAGGTCCCAGCATTCTCTGCACCTTTTGTGATGTCCCTCTTCGGTCTTCTTATCCTCCTCGACCTTTTACAAATATTTTGTCTGATGTCAGCCTAGGCCGGCACCATATTTTATTTGGGGGGGGGGAGAGCTTATAGTATTTCTTGTAATTTCTGTTCCTTGGTTCATTTTTGTGTGGTGTTAGCTGAGGCCGATGTAATTTATTGGGGGGGGGGGGAGAGATTATGAAGTGATGTTTCTTGCAGTTTCTGTTCCTTGGTTCGTGTTGTGATGTTCTTCGTGTGGTTCTGTTTTCTCCCTGTTGTAAATTCCTTGTGACTGGTTACTCTTTGTAGCTTATGCGGGTTGGTTTCCGCATTCAAGGATTTTCCTTAAGATCGCAGTTGTTTTGATCATTGCCATCTTTTGTATAGTCTCTATGTTCCCTTAGATTCCAATGTCTCCCAGTCTTTTCTCCAGTTGTTTGGATTGTTCCTAGTGCTCCTACGATTATTGGTATTATACTAACTTTCTTCATGTTCCTCATTCCTTTCAGTTCTCTGGCTAGTTCTGTGTATTTGCTTCGTTTTTCCGTGTCTTTGATCTTCACTCTGTGGGCTGCTGGAACGGCTAAGTCTACAATTTTACAAGATCTTTCCCTCCTGTTCGATTATAATAATATCATGGCTCCTCGCTTGTATGAGTTTATCTGTTTGTATATCCATATCCCAGAGGATTTTGTGTTCTTCGTTTTCCAATACTGTTTCTGGTTTATGTTTGTACCATTTGTCTGCGTATTCGAAATTCAATTGTTTGCACAGTTCTCAGTGTATTGCTTTCTCCACAAAGCCATGGCTGTTCTTGTATTCTTTTTGGGCAAGTTTGCTACATTCACTTATTATATGATTTACTGTTTCGTCTCTTTGTCCACACAGTCTGCATTTATTGTTTTCCTGGGTTTTATCTATTTTAGCTTTAATGTAATTTGTCTTGAATGCATTGTTCTGTGCACTCATCATCAAAGATTCCATTTCTCTGTTCAAGTGTCCTTGTCTTAGCCATGTCCAGCTATTTTAGTTGGTTTCTTGTCTTGTGAGTCTTATGAAGCGTCCATGTAGTTGTTTTTTTCCACTTTTCTTTTTTTGTCTGTTTGTGTCTAGTGTAGATGCTTCGTGCGTTGTTCGTTGGGACGGTATCTCTTGCTGCGGTGATTAGCCTTTCTGTGTTCTGGTTTATGTATTTCTCCAGCTCTTTTTTAGTGTCGTCCACACAGTCTTCTATACTTACCAGTCCTGCTCTCCCATTCTTTTCTCTTCGCGTACAGTCTGTCTGTATCATTTTTTTGATGTAGTGCGTTGTGCATGGTCATTAATTTTCTAGTCCTCTGGTCAAGGTGTCTGAGTTCTTCTTACATCCAGCTTATGAATGGTCCAGGGTATCTTATTAGTGATACTGCCCAGGTATTCCTTTGATTAAGTTTCTGCTATATAATTGTGTTTCTAAGAGCTTTCTTGTTCTTCTCAGATATTCTTTTCCAATCTTCTCTTTCATTTCTGCTGATTTGATTGTGTCTGCTTCCAAAACTCCCAAATCGTTATAGCTGTCTTGTTAACCTAGTGCCCTCATCTGCTCTTGGTTGGGTAGTTCCATGCCCTTAGTCGTTTCCAGCTTTCCTTTTTTAATCTCTAGCAATGCACACTTTTCTATTCCTAATTCTATTTGAATGTCCTAGCTGAAGATTCTGGTCGTATTTATCAGCTTTTCCAGTTTCTTTTTGCTTGAGGCCCAACGATATTATTGAACCTCCTTTGATCAAAATGAAATACACGTATCCAAGTACTCTGGGTAACATAGTTTAAGAATATATGTGGTTATGTGCGTCTATCTAAATAAAATAAAAACCTCTAAGGAGTGTGTGATGTACTTCCTTTTCATGGCTCTGGCTCAAATGCAGACGCTTGTTCTACTTGTGATAATAATAATAAAAAAGCTACTTATCTAAATACTATAGTTTATGTAGCCCTAAAAATATATATGGTTATGAAGGTCTATGTCAAAAATATTTGGATGTGGTTGTGACGAATTTCGTTTTTTATGGATGTCCAGCATGGCGCAGACACCACGATATTATTGTACCACTGTGATCAAAATGAAAGGTGTATATCCAAGTATTCTTTTTAATGTAGGTTAAGAATATATAACCCACGATATGATTGTACTCAATCATGCATTGCTTCCCCCTAAAAAGGGGATAGGTTTATTGGCTGTGAGAGAGTGCCGACGTGTCTATACAGATGTTGTTCGCATTTAATGTGTCACAATCTGTAAATACGGACAATTTCTTTCTTTAAATCCCTCTTACTCATACCCTCTCTTTCTTTCTCTCTCTCTCTCAATTTTTCTCTCTCTTTCTCCCTTATTCATGGTCCTTATCAACACCTTCTCTCACGACTTCCCTGCTCTCTCTACCTCATTCATGCGCAAACTTGCAAAAAGAAAGAAAGACTAAGCATTTTAGTCGACGATAATTCATGTTTTTTACGAATAGAAGGAAGAAAGAAAATTATTACAATATCCGGGAATTTAACCTAAAATGAAATGCTATTTTCGAATTGTTTTTTTTTTTCGAAATAAAACGTTGACAATGATAAAAAGTCATTTATTTCTTGCATTGAATAATTATGACCCCCACCCCATTAACTGCTTTTGTCCCTGGTGACCACAAGCTTATTGATATCACAGTTTTTTGTTAATCATAACCAACTATGGGCCACACTGAATTCGATGATGAAGGTTTGTAAGAGTATCTTTTGTCGTTTCTGACTTTTAGCCGGGCACACAGAGAGTAAAATGCAATTAACACTAGCTAATACACAGTGTCTCCATTTAGCTGAAAGGGTACCAATCTGTCTTGTAGGAAAACGAACTGGAGGTATGATCGGCTTGGCGTTGGTTTAATAAAGTAGGAAGGTGGTGTAGTGTTTCGTTTGATTTTGGCAGCTGTGTTCTCGTCGAAGGTGGAGAAAAGCTGAATTTGGTTTGGAACAAGTTCGTTTTACTAAAAAATAATCGGATTATCTGAACCATCTTTTGACCATCCATTTTTATTAGCAAATTCGTAGTGCGATCTTCTACCTGTATAGATACGTCATAAGATGGTGCACTGCTCATACATCTAGGGTAATTCCGCTCAGGGTATTTTGTTACCTACAGTCCCATTCTTCCAGAAAATACGTTGCTAGTCATTTTTTTTACTATATCGCTATTTTCACGGTAGGTGCTCGACTGAGTTTCAATCTCTGCCCCCTCCCTTCAGATGGTGGTAGGACAAAAGCCCACCGTTATTTATTAACTTGTGCCATTTTTACCGGTTTCAGTGTAACTAAATTAGGTGAAAAACAATGCACAGAATTTATCTCTCATCGCAAAAAAATGGTTAATTCCCTAAAAAGTTAGAATGGTCCGGAAATGATGGATCATTTTATGTTAAAATTATATGCAAAACTGATCCCCCAATTTCAATCTAAAATAATTGTGTTTTCTTTCCGCAAAAGATGAGTAATACATAATAATTTTTAAATGTCACGAAAAAAATATTGCAGACAAAGAGTTATTGATAATTGTAAAATAATTAAATATAAAAATATATTTTTTTAATTTTAAAAAATTAATTAATTTTTTACGTTGGTGGGCTTTTGTCCGGGTTTGCCTTATTTTGGTGGGCTTTTGTCCGGTGGTCTTATGTCCGGTGGGCTTTTGTCCGCACACCCCCTTCAGATATGCATCTGACAAGTTTATTTTTTAAAAAAGATTTTCCGCCGTTCAAATCCATGAATATATTTTCTAGGCATAATAGGGGATAATAAAAGGTTTTTAAAACGCTAACCCCCCGTGGAGTAATCCGCAAAAACTTTAATCTTGCCATCTTTCTTTTTCATGTAGACCGTCGGTGAACTCAAATCACTGTAATCTATAAATAAAATCACTTCTAATTTTTCGAGTCTTTTTAGTTTCTTATTAATACTTTTCAGAGCAGCAAAGGGAACGATACGTTTTGGTTTGAACGCAGACAGCATCGTATTTTAGTTCAATTGTAGCTTTCATTTTTTAACATTTACCTAAACCCTCTGAAAACACGGCCGGATTTTGTTTTAGGCACATTTTAAATTTTCCGTCAGCCATATTTATACTATACTAAGAGGAGGTTATATTTGTATTATTACAAAAAAAAACAGCTTATCGACAAGTCCCACAAATTGAATAAATATATCCAGTCTGTTCCAAATAATTTGGGAGTATTATTTTCTAATAATTATGCTTCCGTTTCAGCCAACTTGCCATTAAAAATATATTTACTGTTATTTTTACTGTTATTTTTACTTATAAAAATGTATTTATTTCAACATCCGTGCAAAATGTTTTTGTTATTCAGTTTAATAATAAATTTTCTGTTCTGTGTTTCATTCTAATCTTTCGTTGCTGGCTTTTGCAAATTTTCCCTTTTAGTTTTACAATGTGTCTGCATAATGGCGACTTTTGCAATCTGAAACACTTTTTGTCCCTGAATGGAGAACAGATTTTGATAAGTAAACCACTACAATCAAAGCATTTATATTACTTTTTTTCTTGGTCTCTTTAAAATATTTTACAAACACCCTGGACATAAAAAAGACCATCTCTCTCTCTTGAATGTTCGTTATATCGTGTTTTAAATCAATGATCATTTTATATTCCTCAACTTGCCATAAACATTCTGTGCTATTTATTTTCAGTTAAATTTAAATAAGGTTTTTCTATAGCTTTCCACGATTTTTCGTCGATTATCGAAATGTCACCCTGTGCGTCTAACTGCATCCTAATACTTTTGTTATTCAATTTAATGTCAATAGATTTTCTGTACCATGTTTCATTTGTATCTTTCTTTGTTAGCGTTACCGTTGCTGGGTTTTGTAGATTTTCCTTTTTGGTTTCACAATGGCAGATTTTTGATATCTGAAAAACTTTTTGTCTCCGAATGGACAACATATTTTGAAATGCAGACCACTACAACCAAAGTTTTTATATGCTTTTCTTTCTCGGTCCTCTTTGAATTTTTATGAACACCTTGGACCTGAAAAACATCTCTCGATTTTTCACTGTATAGTGTTTTAAATTCATGATCTTTCACATTCCTCAGCTACCGTCTGCAACGTTAGTTTCGAATCCGCTTCAAGATTCTATAATATACGAGAGCGAATTTTCGAATCTTTTTCAGTCGTTAACACTTGAAGAAATATTAAACATTTACAATTATCTGCTGTTAACTCATTCAGTTTAAATCGCTCGCATTCCCTATTGACAATGTCTGCGTAGGTGACATAATTGTCGTCCTCCCTTTTCATAAGGTTTAGACACTGGTATCGCGTATGGAATAGCGACCCCCTCTGCAAAACATTCACATCAAGAACTCGAGTTGCTACTGCCACTGTGAAGAACTTTCAGTACTTCCTCTGTACACCTAAAACGTAACGGAGTTGCATGAACAAAGTTTTTTTTTTCGAATAACTTCCCACTTGTAGAACCCACTACTGCGTGACTGCTTTCCTGCAGACTACAACATTGTCGCTGTCAAGTCCAATGTCGACAAATACTTGTCTGTCTTCTTAAGTAATTAGAGTTTGTCTCTTACGCCCATCATTTTCAATCTTCACAGTATTATTCAAATCCTAAGTCACACTCCCAATAATACTTATTCTCGAGTGGTCTTGGCCTTAATAAGTGGTGACTCATTAGTATTAAAAGAGATATCTGTTATAAATCTAATTATTACTAACTTTTTATTTGAACTAGTTATTTATTTGTCCATATCCAGGTCGGGTGATTTTGATGTGTATCTGAATCAGAAACCGATCAGATTTGGGCAGACTATAATAGAGACATCGTTTAAAACTGAACGTTTCTATGTAGCTTACTTGCCATAAATATATTTTCTTTATATATATATATTCTTTTTTTTTTTCGTTACGTAGTCTTGAATCATATCGCAGGGCCTGCAGATGTTATTCTGTTCCTTTATTTCTTTCGGTCGTGTGCGATCTAGCATGACTCGGAGTATTTGAGAGATATACCATAGTTATTTAGAGACGGTATTAATGGCCGGCCTGTTGCGCATGTTTGTCGCGAGTCATCGATACATGCGATAAACGTAACTTTTGCCTCGAAAGACTAAGCACAAAACAGCAGTTTGCCAGCTTAACCAAGTGGCAGGGCCTACGTTGTCAGGCGGCAAAGCGTGCCCACTAGACAGTGGGCCATGCATGCTGTAAGCGGTTACCTAATCCCCTTGGCCATGGGTGGTTGTCACGTGATAACAAAATAAATAAGTTATATTTACGCTGAGAGCGGCAAGCGTAAACATCAAGATATTCAGATAGAACTCAACAACAAAGTTGGAGTATCCCACTAAAGCATTAGGTTAATGTCTATTTTTTAATCTCTCTAAAGTGCTTAACTTTAATTTTACTTAAAAGGGCTTTTTATAATATTAAATTATATTTTAACATTTTACCTACATACGACGTCGTTTCGAGCTTTCGGCTCTCCTCAGTGTAGGGAAAGGAAAATCTCTAATAATCACCGGGCGCGAACCCGGTTCACAGAAACACCTTGAATCTGTAAGCGGTAGCTTAATCCCCTTGGCCATACACCCCCCCACACACATATATATATATATATATATATATATATATATTAAAATTCAACGCTTATCAAGGCTTAAAGGTCACTCGAGGATAAGGGTTAAAGAGTTTGACTCGAGGATAGGGGTTAAAGAGTTTGACTGGTGGATGGTGGGAAAACTTTTCTAAATCTATCAGAGAGAAAGGATTTTATGGTTGAGAGTACATTTTCATATATTCCATAGCTAGCAAGCTTGTGAAGTAAACCTTTATGTCAAACCCTGTCAAAAGCCTTTGATATGTCAAGAGCTATTGTTCTAGAAACGAAGCCCTCGTCAACTGATTCACTGATCTTGTGTGATATTACAGTCAGCACATCGGCCATTGATCTTGCATGACGAAATCCATATTGCTTGTCGATAAGTAGGCCTTTTTCGCTAAGGTGATTGACAACTTACTCATGACGCACAGGAGACTAATTGGTCTGTACTGAGATGCAGGGGGCCGGTTACCAGTATTTTTAAATATTGACGAGGTTTTCCAAGGTTTTCGAGGTTTATATATATATATAAAATTATTTTTTAATTCATACAGGCATGTACAAAAACTGGCATGTCGATGTTATCGATCAATAGTTATTAGAAACTAAGATCTCATCAGGAGGAAAATGTCTGATCCTTCATGCAGATATTCCTATTGGGAAAGAATTAAAAGAAAAGAAAAGAAAAGAAAAAGAAAAGCCAATTTTAAAACCGGAAGGTCAAATGTTCAAATTTAAAACAATTGATGAAAACCGTTTGTGAGCTTAGATGAAGAGTTAAAAGGTTGAAAGTTTAATCTATTATTTATAACATGTTTTTAAGGTATCAGATATTGAGTTTAGATGGGGAGGGAAGTTGTAAGTTAAGAAGAAGGAATAAGGTGATTGTTATTGCCGGGTTTAAGTGTTTGAACAAAATGTGCGTGCGTTTGTGTGTGGGTGGGTGGTGTAGTGAATCGACGGACATCAGGTACAGAAAGCAGAGTTTGCCTGTCTGGTTTTTAATGGTAAAGGTGGAGGGGTCTGTCAGGTAATGACGCTGTTTAATTTAATTGTATCGTTTTCTTATTTTTTTATTTTGTGTAATTTAAGTCTAAATGGAGATAAATTTCGTAAACACTATGATTAAAATGTACTTTATTTACTATTGAGCACTTTTTTATAAGCCCGGTTGACATTTTGTAGATTTTTATCCTCTGGATGTCTATTTTACCTGGATTACTCTCTCTCTCTCTCTCTCTCTCTCTCTCTCTCTCTTCTCTCTCTCTCTCTCTCTCTCTCTCTCTCTCTCTCTCTCTCTCTCTCTATATATATATATATATATATATATATATATATATAAGGCTTTAAAGTATTTAAACATGTTTAACAATTGAAATCAGTGATATTTATAGATGTATTTAATCCTCAGTATATCATCAATATACGGCGAAATCACGAAATTAGCAACGTTGAGCAAGATGGTGGCCCCGCGTTAAAACTATCTCCCTTTCTCATAATATTTTTCAGTGTGGAGCTTATACTTGAGTACTTATTTATTTGTATTCCCATGATGGCAGATTTAGACACAATGTCGTTTTTTTTTAATGTAGAGAAAATCCAGCTCTCTAAAAAAACGGGCACTCTGGATTGGGGCAAAATAAAAATTGCCTCAGTCTAGAAGGACAGAAAAGATGAAGTTTTGTATCAGAACTGATATTACACTTTTCTTCTAACGTGAGTGTTTAGGGCATACAATTAAGGAGTTGGCTTCGGCCATCACCGAACCTCTGGGTCTAATTCACTTACTGTAGCGTCAAAGAACCTGAAAAAGGAATCAAAAGCCAATTCAACTGACCAAATGCAAAAAACGATAGAAAGAAAAACCTCTTTATGGGCACACCCGCACCAAACAAGATGACGTAAACGAACCTCTTACCTATCAGTGGTTATGTAGTATACCATTAAAGGTTGGAACAGCTGGTTTTATTCTTGCTACACATAACCAATGCCTAGCTAGCTAGAAATTATCAAGCAAACACACTAAGCTAAAATGTAGATTATGTGGTGAATATACAGAAACAATTGATCATCTCGTATCAGGTTACTCGATATTTGTATGCAACTGAATACGAAACAAGGTATGATAACCGTGGTCAATGTTTGCATTGTAAAATCTCAGTTTTTATGGGAAGCAAAATAAAAGCACTTGATATCATACGGGCCCAGTAAAAAAACATTGGAGCTGTAGCCATTTATGAGACTTTAACAGCGGAGCGCATGACCCAGCCAGCGGAGACGTCTCGTGTCGATAACTTGTCAGAGGGAGTTCATTTTGCAGCGGAAACGTACTTAATTATTTTACTGCTGCCATCGACATGGGGGATGCGACGCAGACAGTGGTGATCGAAAGTTTCCTAGCGCTTTATGTCTTCCACTCTCATTGGCTATGACTCGCGAGGATCGTTCGCACCATTGCTTGGTAGATCCTTACTTTAGTGCTGCGCCTCATCTCAGATCTTCACCAGAGCCGGAATTGAGTCGGCAGAAAACATAACATGCAAGATCAATTCGCGCTTTAATGTCAGCTCTACTTTGATCCGTGGCTGTGATGATGGCGCGAAGGTATTTGAAACACTCAACTTCTTAAAGAACATCACCATTGCGGACGATGGGTGCTTTGTCTGTTGGGGGAAACCGGCAACGAGTATTTTTTGTCTTCAGTGCATTTATTTTTTATCCCAATCTACGATACAACAAGCTGAAGCTCATTAATATCAATAAATGTTTCACCGACCAGAGCGATATCATCTGTGTAGTCTAAGTCCTTGACGGCAATGTGTAGTGTTGCAACCTTATGTGACATATGTAGAAAAGAAAGTTGCCACCATTATTACAAAAACACACGAAAGTTCGCAATTATTATCCATATCTTATTAGCTGCTTATTTTTGAGGGATCTTATTTGCATTTTCAAAAAGGACTATGTCGACCCAAAACTGATGCAAGACAGAAGAAGTTTATTCGATTTGATCTTCGTTCCAAATCGCTGACCAGTGTGTGTGTGGAGGAGGAGAACGATAATCACTGTTTAATGATATTTTATTAGCTCATCTTAATTGTCATCTTCACGCGTTGCGTGCTTTATAGGAGCTAACTACTCTCCTTTACTCTCCCCCTCTCTTTGAGCCATGTGACTTCATATTTGTTTCTGTTAATTCCCACAGTCTAGTAATCCTAACCTCTAGTTCAGCAAGTTGACTCCGATTAAACTTTCATTTCCTGTCATTGTTAACTAACCGTTTTATATACTAGTTAGTTTTCTCGCCCAATATCTAACAAAAAAAATGCGATCTACAGTGACACCAATAAACTCTTTTAAGGCATTTGAGGTGACCCAGTAAATGGCGTAAATGAAAAGTGTTAGCGAAAGAACACATTCTTGCCGAACGTCATACCGTATTTCGAAGAGTTTCGAAACCTCACCGTATACGGGATTGTATCGAGCAGTAGTATGCTTTGAGAAGGCTGAGAAATTTAGGCGGAATACTAACAGAGTCGAATGCAGCAGGGAAATCAATGAAACATACGACTTTCCTTTGCTGGAAGCACAAATCATGTCTTAGAGTGAATATTTGATCTGTTCAGTGACGGCCTGGATGGAACCCACGTTGGTTTGGTCTCTTTCTGAATGCGTGTTGTGATTGAAATCGTCTCAGGAAAAAGAAGCCTTCCAACAATTTCGCCGAAATCGTCTCAGATATTGCATCTCTGAGGTCCCATAAAGCTCTCTCTCATTAGGGAGTCGGTGTGGAAAAATAAAAATGATTTTGTTTTTAAAATGATAATTAAAATAAGTTTTTACGTACGTCTACGAATCTCTATGAGGGGGCAGGTTGGTCAGTCACACCTAAGTCTAAAATAGAATTTTCGCCAGTCTGTCACACTTAAGTTTGAAATACAGAGTGACCCACTTAAAAGTAGACCGAAGTTTAATCGACTGGAAGAATTAAAAAATGAGGTAGTTTTTCTTTGTGTACTTTTTTTTTTATTACTTTCATACACATTGGATTAGACAAGCAACAACCAAAAAACTTGGATCAGGAAGCAATATATTCTGCATATGACACAAAATACTGTAGCTGAAAGATCAGCCTACTTTTAAGTGTATCCACTGATCTTTCAGCTACGGTATTTTATGTACTATTCTTAGATATACCCATTCATCGCTACGGGGGTCCGCCATAAAGTAAGTATATATATTTTTTAATTTCAACACAATAAATGTAACATGGGGAAAATATACAACTGCAATATATAAACTAACAAAGAGAACGTTTTTTGCCACCTAAAACATAATGTTTATTAAAACATTTATTAAATCTCAACGTGCTCTCATCGGATTTCAATGCAATGTGCTAATCTTTCAGGGACTGAGCGGCATACCTTGGCACACAGTTCCAACGGCACTTGATCAATGACAGCTCGAATTTGTTTCTTAAATTTAACGACAAATGAAATAGAAGAAATGCTTTAAAATCAACAAAGTTATAAACAAAAGAAAATATATAGTTACTTATGACGGACCCTATGTAAAAAACTCGTCTATTCCTCAGTCGGTCTGTTATGCTTAAGTTGAATGGACGTATCTTAAGAGTAACTGTGTTCGATACTTTTTGTTGGTAATTAGGAATAGACGAATCAAAATAATAATTTTACAACATTTTAAAGTTTTACAAACATTTCCAGACGTGGTAGATAGCCAGGCGACTAACACTGAAATTGCTGCCGAGTTCCTTGTCTGTCATAGTATGCTCTTCAGCATCAGTCTCTTCTAGTATATTTTATTAATTGAGACCATTTCGTCAATCTGTTTGTGATGAAACGGGCAAATTGCACCAATCGCACCTCCATATCCTTTCATATACGAAAAGAATAGAAAGTGGACCTTGGGTTTACTTTCAACAGCTTTGTAACTCGCGCTTCTCTTATTTTGTCCTTTAGTCCTTTAGTCCTCACATTCCATGAGCGATGTTTCTGAGAAAGGGGGAATAATTGCTGTTTACTGGGTTGTAATCTATCCATCTAATATTTATCGTTGGCCAGTTGTATTTTTTTTTTTTTACCTTAAAGTAGTATTTTTCTCTTTTTAGCTCATTGCATCGAGTGGCTTCATGCCTTGTCTGGAGAGATTTCCATAAAAGGATATACAACACGATGAAGACTAAGATGTTTGTTTTATCTGCTGCACTTGCGTTGATCATTTATGGAATTTGTAGGACATGATATATCGAATCTGTTGGATCAAATACGAAGTCAATGCGAATTCGTAAATTGTGTGGGTATAATCCTCAAAATGTATTAAGTATTAGTATGAGTAAATATCAAACGGACTTGAACTTTAATAAATGCTGCTTAAAAGTTTTCGCACAGAAGCAAGATGTATTAAATTATATAACAATCTGATGATATATATATATATATATATATATATATATATATATATATATATATATATATATATATATATATATATATATATGACCTGGATGGATTGTATAGATTCAACAAAAAGTATGTTTTTGGGTTGATATATTTGATGTTATATATTTTTATGTATTGTTGTATATATTTTTATATATTTTCAAAGTGTAATTGTATTGCCTGTAGTGATGTCACTATGGTAATGGTCCTGTGGGGAGAAGATTTATCTTTGAAAACTCATGAGCTAAGGACGTTAAGATACTTTGCTTGAACTTTGAATTTTATTAAAATTTGATTGACACCTTATTTTATTATTTCATTTTATATTATAATATATATATATATATATATATATACATCTTTACATATAAGCAACATTAAAATCAAAGAAAACCGTAAATTATTCGTCTCTCAACATGTGCACTCATGCAGCGGAGGAAAATTTTAAATAATGCCAATTTTCCAAAGCCAAGATTACACCTACTTACTAACACAAGAAAAAAACTTTATATTTAAATTCAATCCAGCAGTGAACAGATCGTAACTCAAACTACACGCAATACGAACCACACTCCTATCAACTTTTCTCTACCTCTCACTATCAATCTAACCATACGCCTGTGTGTATGTGTGCGCGCATATGTGTTTGTGTGTGTGTGTGGGGGGTCGCTAACCTATGCACAAGATTCAGAACTATATATATGTGTGTTGGCATCCGTAAGTTGAAACAACTATGGATCAGCGCTGTATTGGGATGTTGCTTGTGTGCATCTTTGTGTGTGACTGTAGAGACCAATTCTTGATTTTCATGGTCTACTACAGCGTTGACATACGAAGGTTGTTGTGTAATGTGTCACCTCGGCTTGTTGGTCTGCCTGTAGGCTCGCTCTTCTAGCTCTCTTCGCAGCGTTTTCATCGTGGAGGGTCTTCTCACTGATGATCATTCCCTGGTGTATCTGTTTCCTCCAGGCAGGTCTGTCAGCTGCAGAGGTCCATCATGCGTCCATCATGCATCCTGCGCACATGGCCCAGCCAGCGAAGACGTCGCTCACGCAGTAGGGAGTAGATGGATGGAATGCCTGCTCTTTACAGAACATTATTGTTGCTCACTCTGTCTTGCCATATGATACCAAGTATTCTACGTAGGCACGTCATATGGAAGACCTGGAGTTTCCTATCCTGTGTTGAGTATGTGGTCCAGGACTCACTCCCATACAGTAAGACACTGAGAATGCACGCTCTGTAGACGGCCATCTTGGTAAAGGTGGTAAGGTTGCTGTTTTCCCAGACTCTTTTAGTTAGTTTAGAGAGGGTTGTTGATGCCTAACCAATCTTTTTGTTGAGCTCTACGTACAATGAGAGGATGTCTGAAGCTGTAGAGCCTAGGTACTGGAACTGGTGAACGACCTCCGGTGGTGTACCTTGGATTGAAATGCTTGGTGGGCAGGCAGTTGCTTGTCCCATAACTTGAGTTTTCTTCTGGCTGATGGTGAGGCCGAACAGGCTGCAAGCATCAGCAAACCTGTCCATCATGCTTTGGAGACCATCTTCCTGATGTGATCTATATATATATATATATATATATATATATATATATATATATATATATACATACAATATGTAATAATATAAAAAAAACAATTCTTTTTTATAATTCAGATCGATTCTGAGCAAAATAAGGCTTAATATTCAATACAATATTCGAACATTTAAAAAGTTATTAATGTTATTTTTTAATTGCAATAGAGCTACAAAGGAACAAATAACCAATCAGAGTTATATATATTTAATGCCAGTTTGATGTTTTTAGAGAAAACTTCACCACATACTGGAACAAAATTCGAATTAATCAGATAAGCACTCTGTTTTCAGAGATAAAAGCCAGACGATATCTTAGAAAATGCAGGCAAAAGATCTAGGTAGAAAAGACTGTCAGACAAATATTAGAATCGTTAAAAACGATGTATAGACAAAACAGCAAATATTTGACACTAAAAAAATAAATAAGATAAGGAAAACTTGAATGAACATCAAAAGGTAAATTCAGTTCAAAAAATGTAAAAAAAAATTTTTTTAATGGAGCTAAGAAATACCAACAATTGCTTCCATATTGGTATTATTTTCAATGAAACACGAACGTTTCGGTGTAGCTTACTTGCTGTAAATATATTTCCATACTATATATAAATGCGTGTTTGTGAGTGTGTAAATGTGATTTCAGAAGAAAGAAAGAATCTGAAAGAAGAAAACGAAAGCAGGAAGATTGATAGCCCCCTAATGCACTGTGAAAATAGAGGATACATAAATGTTTTCAGTTGTTCATTTGTTTTGTTTTTGTTTTCGAAATGTTAACAAACATACGTAAGTCAGATTGTAAAATAATTAAACTGTTTCCAAAAAATCCTGTTCTTGTCTTGGACTTTCTTTATTCACAAGCTTTCGACAAACTCTGTTCATCTTCTGGGAGATGACGGAGGCTAAGTGGTTAACGACACGGACTGACTGCCTGGGTGTGCCAAGTTTGAATCCAGTTCGTTCCAAAGAAACACTTTCACTCGGGGTGTTGGCAACCTCCACGTGATCCCTCCTGTAAGTGCCCGATGTCTTTCTAGAAAGAATTTTAACTAGAAAGATATCGGAGAAACCAATGCGAACAATAGAACCATCTGATTCATACGAAATGAATGAATGAATGAATGGATTCGTCTTCGAGGGGGGGGGGGGGACATATACAATATCGTCCGAACAAGAACGCACAGATGAAAATAAATATTGTAATGTTCAATGGAAATTAAAAAAATTGAATTTGTAGGACATCACGTGACCTAATTAAGTTCATGTGACACATGATCACAGAGTCAGAAAGTATAAATTTAAACAAGTAAACAGAAAAGGACGAAAGGGTCGTTTCAAAGAAAGAGAAGTCAAACGTCTCATTAAGAAAGATGGACTGCAAAAGGAAAGACTTACGTATAAAGGAAGGGGGATAGGAGGGGGGGAATCAAGAACCCCGTTCAAACGGCTGTTACATCCATTTGGAGTGATGTAGAAAGCGATATTCACTAAGGGAAAGTGTCGTATATGCTACAAAACCCACACACCGAGTAAAAAGAATTACGTAGAAAGATATCACTTATAACAAGATGAGATATCCTCGAGATGTATCCATTATATCTTCGCGTTTAGCGATGAAAATTCTATTTTAAACTGGAGAGTGATCGAAAAACGAAAATGCTATTTCAAACTTAAGCGTAGAAAACTTAAGAAATGTTAATTCAAACTTAAGCGGGACAGAGGAATAAAAATGATATTTTTAATTTATTCGTGACAGACTGATAAAAAAAGATATTTAAAACTTATACGTGATAATAATTTAATAATACAGGGTGTTCCAAAAGTCTTGGGCACATTTCAAGTCCTCATATTTGGTGGACTATGAATGGTAGTAAAATAAAACTGGTATCATTTTAAAGCTAAATTCATTCAGGTTTTTGTAATGCTAATGATTTTTTCATATCTTTTCAGGCACAGTATTGGCGTTCACTCAACCAGAAAGAGTCCTTGAAATTTTAAAAACTGAATCATAGACACGTGTTCAACGTGCATTTCACACAAAATTCAGAAAAGAGGGCATGCCCAAGAAAGCTGTCTACTACTATTCTTCTTTGAAAGAGCAACAAAAGAACGAAAGATGATTAACGCAAAGACAGGAAATGCACAAAAAAAGAAATCACAGGGTTTGAGATCTGGAGACCTGAAAGGCCATGACATGAGAACACGATCATCTCGTCCAGACCGTCCAATCCATCTGTCTGACAGTGTTGTATATATATATATATATATATATATATATATATATATATAGGTTAAATAATATTACTACTTAGGTGATATTCTCTTTTGTTTATGATGGATTATTCCAATCATTTTTATTCTTTTCTTTTTTATTACCTTCAACTGTTTATACAGAAAGAGAGAGCGAGAGAGAGAGAGAGAGAGAGAGAGAGAGAGAGGGGGAGGGCAAATGAGACTAATTTTTATTTTGCATTGTAATATTTTTGTATTTAACTGACTTTGCAAACTCACTTTTCCTGATTCAAACATTATTATCAGAGCTCAATGGGTAACCCATCGGGTCACAGTTTTCTAGTATATATTAATTTATAATAACATTTACATTTTATTTTATTATGATAGGAGTCCGAATGTTCCCGAGGGCTGACAGCGATAAGCATCCATTATAACTGGGTAATATCACTAGTTTGACAACAATCACTGCTAATCAGCATATGAATGCGTAGGCTCGGTGGTAAATCGTCTGACGGCCATTCCTGTTCCAATTCGCGCGTAAGCTAAGACAACGCATATTAAGGCCGCCCACTGACGCGTGACATTTAACGAAACTTCCGCTGTTGACGAATGTATGTAATCGTCTGTTGTTTCTGCTGACGGACTTCGACATTTCAGAAGAGCGTAGGCTGGCGGAAGCGACTAAAGCTGGTGACGTCGCGCCGAGCTACTCGCGTTGTCACGTGTCATAGACGTTTGCCGTTGTCAGGTTTGTCCTGGTGTACGAGCAATGGCGCACACATCAAATATGGCGATGGAGAAGATATAAGCATATATATATATATATATATATATATATATATATATATATATATATATATATATATATATATATATATATATATATATATATATATATCTGAAGACAATAGTATGATAACAAGGGTGGGAATCGTTTGAGAACTGCTTTGGGGGAACTTCCTGACTTTTATCTGCTCTCATATCTTATGATCTTTTCGATGTTCACGTATGTATACACACAAATAAATCAAAATGGCAAATCAGAAAATCATTTGTATTTTTCCATGGAAAATATCTCGTTGGTATTATCCAAGTCAAAACTTTATAATAAAGGCCAAAGATAAGATGATCTTTAAGCATTATGGCAAACCATTGACATCTACGGTGATATTTCGCTTCAATTTCATTATTCTTCATAACGTTTGTTTCATTTACTTTCAGCTTCATGATTGAACTAAATATATAAAAAAAGAAAAAAACACAGACAAAACTAAGAATTTCTACAAAATTAATAAATATAAATAAAACTCATCAAATAAATTACTAAAAAAAAGTATCAACAATACGAACTATATCCATTACTAATGGCGATTTGAAACCGGCTAAGTGGTTAACGACGTGGACTGAGGACCTGGGTGTACCGGGTTCGAATCCAGTTCGTTTCACAATACTTTCATCAAAAACCCATACCTGATCTTGTGTCTAACCTCTTAGGAGTTAAATAAAATATTATTAATTCTATTAATGAGGGAGATTTGGTATCTGCCCGTCTACAACCGAAAATATACTATTACTTTTTATTAATAAGAGAGATTTGGTATCTGTTTTTCTGAAGCTGGAACTATACTATTACTTCTATTAATAATGGAAAGTTGGCAGATATTCGTCTGAAGCTGGAACTATACTATTACTTCTATTAATTTGGTATATGTCTGTCTGAAGCATAAACTATACTATTACTTATATTAAGAGAGATTTGGTATCTGTCTGCCTAAATCCTAAGCTGTACGATTACAATCTTCCAATGCTATATTAAGGGGGTACGTAGTATCTGTTTTATTTTCATGATCCCATCCTCCCCCGGGGTATGTTGTATCTGTTTTTTTTTTCATGATACCATCCTTCCAGGAATTATCTCCTAATTAAAGGAGAGGTAGTGTAGTATCTGTTTTGTTGTTATGAGACCATCCTGCCAGGCATTACCCCCATTCCTTGGGGTAGTGTAGTATCTATTTTGTTGTCATGAGATCATCTTCCGAGGCATTACCTCCTCGTTTGGGTGGGGGGAGGGTAGTGTAGTAGTTGTTCGTTCGTCATATATAATAGCAAACATTTTGCTAGTATGTATAATTTACTGTGCAAGTAAAGTAGTCACAAATAAATCCAAGATTAGTGATAGAGCCAGAATCTGAAACTAAAGGAAGCCTAGAATCTCCTGAAGGATCATAAACTCGACTGTTTAACCCAACACAGTTAGAGATATGCAGAAAAGTAAGAATATTTTTGCCAGTATAAATAAAGTGATCACAAAGAAATTGCACCTGAATCATCTTCAATCCTCTAATAATATTATTCATCATTAAACGGAAAATCCATCAATCTTATTAGCTGTTATCATCAAGTGGCTTTTGGCCTTGATAGGTGGTGACTTATTAGTAAAAAAATACAAGGTTGCAGCTACCTATTTAAACATACACAGATAAGTAGAAATGCACCCTTTTACAATTTGACGTTGTTGACTTTTACTCGTCAAATTTAAATTTAAAATAATAAAAGTTCTGACTAAATTGATGCGACAATGGCTTCTTTAGACTCAGCTGTAACATCTAATTTAATTTTCCTTTTTATTTTGTACAATATTGCTAGACATTTTCAAACTAGCGATATAGGCTTTACAGAGATTATAAATTAATCATAATTAAAAACTCAATTATAATTAAATTTGATAGGTTTATGTAGATTAGTTATAAGAAGATGAAATGAATTCGTTCAAGGGTGGAAAAAAACATTTAATATCAAATATACTAATTTCACAGACGTTAAATTTAGCACTAAGAAAAAAACGTATCAATGAAAACGCAAACCTTGATTTATGTTAATCTAAAATTCATCCACCTTTTGTTAATCATTGAGCATATCCTATTCTACATAGAATGTAGACAATAATTAATCTAATTAAAATTATTAAAAGACATTATTGAACTAAAAAATAGTGTTTATCAAAACACAAAAAATAAATTGAATAAATTTGTTAGAAAGAATAATATAAAATAAAAGAAACAGAAAAATCATTTGGTTTATGCCCTATTTAAAGGGATATCCATATTTCCAGCTTTAGATTATTCAAATTCTTATATATATATATATATATATATATATATATATATATATATATATATATATATATATATATATATATATATATGTGTGTGTGTGTGTGTGTGTGTGTGTGTGTATTTTGATTCACAGTTCATAATTTAATTCTTTTAATACTTTAATTTTTCATTATTCTATCATTAAAAACTTTTAAAATTATTTATTATATGGATACACACGCACACAAACACATTAAATTTTCTCGGACAATCTATCTATCTATCTATCTATCTATCTATCTATCTATCCTCACTCTCTCTCTCTCTCTCTCTCTCTCTCTATATATATATATATATATATATATATATATATATATATATATATATATATATGCTAATGATACATATCACCCTAAAAAGTCGTCTAAAAGCTGATGAACTGTTGCTCAAAATAACGAGATACTACGAGCAGGCTGATTTTGAGTCAATCAGAGATCACATCAGCGACGCCCCATGGAGGGAAACCTTCTCACTCCCTGCTGACCAGTGTGCAAATGAATTAACCGAATGGATCAAAGCAGGCATTGAAGCCTATGTCCTCATGCGAAAATTCTTTAGCAAGACCCACTCTCCCCAATGGTTCACCTCGGAATATGCAGCTGCCATTTCTGAGAGGCAACAAGCATTCTATAAATTCGGCCGCCATAAGTCAGCTACTAATAGAAATAAATTTATAGAGTCAAGAAATAATTGCAAGGCCGTGATAGGTGAAGCGAAGAGAAGGTTTAATGAGTTAACAGAAAAACGCATCCAGTCACAGAAATTAGGTACTCTACAATAGTGTAGTTAATAATGGTCAATCAACGATTCCCCCACTATCAAACCACAATGATGTCGTTTGCACGGCCACTGATAAGGCTGAACTACTTGCCCAGCGTTTCGCTTCTACCTTTGGACTCAGATAACCACCTCCTCCCCAAATTCCCATTGCGGACTGAAGCCACACTTGATAACCTGGTCATCACCCCATCTCAGGTCAGATACATCATAAAAAACCTTGACACCTCCAAAGCTTGTGGACCTGATCTTATACCTGCAATAGTAATAAAGAAATGTTCTGCTGAACTGGCCCCTGTCCTCTCCAAACTCTACAATAAATGCCTAGCTGAATCTTGCTTCCCCAATTGCTGGAAAATTGCATCTGTGGTACCAGTCTACAAGAATTCTGGGAATCGAACCGATCCTCAGAACTACCGCCCAATCAGTCTACTGCCGATCTTTGCTAAAATCTTTGAATCCTTAATCAATCTAGCGATAGTACGGCACTTAGTTAATGCTTAACTTCTTTCTGACCTCCAGTATGGATTTAGACAAGAACGATCTACTGCAGACATCCTAACGGTCATCTCTGAACGCATATATCATACACTCGACAAGGCAAGAGAAGCTACTTCAGTAGCGCTTGATATATCCAAGGCTTTTGACAAGTTATGGCATAAAGGGCTTCTCCTGAAAATACGCTCATACGGTATTACTGGGCAATTACTTAATATAATTAGATCCTTCCTAACCAAAAGAAAAATCCAGGTTGTCCTCGATGGCCGTTCATCTAAGCAACATGACATAAATGCTGGTGTACCCCAGGGGTCTATCCTAGGACCTTTATTGTTGCTGATCTTCATAAACGATCACCCTGATGACATTGAGTCATGTTGGCAAAACAGACGCGATCATATCCGAGGCAATGGCTGAATCCTTAGAAAATGACCTCACGGCTGTAGTGGATTGGTGTCATAAATGGTTGATAACTTTTAATGCCGCAAAGACAAAGCTCCTCTCCTTCAATAACTACAAGAAACCTCTCCAACCACCGATTGTCATGGCAAATAACACCCTACCTGAGAGTTCATCATTCAAACTCCTCGGCTTAACCTTCACAGGTAAAATGAATTGGAACAAATACATTGAAGACATTGCCAAGGCTGCCGCAAAGAAGGTGGGCTCTCTCTACCGTGTTAGTAAACTCCTTACACCTGACATTATCCTTTATCACTACAAAGCCACCATCTGCACATGCATGGACTATTGTTGCCACATCTGGGCTGGTGCATCATCTACTAGTCTCTCCCTCCTTGACAATGTCTAAAAAAGAGTCGCCAACCTAATAGGTCCCTCACTGTCAACCAAGCTCCAGTCCCTGCCCCATCGTCGCAATGTAGCATCCTTGTGCTTGTTTTACAAATACTTCAATGGATTATGCTCCGATGAATTGGCTCCTCTGGTGACCCCTCGACGTAAATTCACTAGACCAACTCGACAATCAACTAAATCTGATCCATTCACTGTGGAGGTCCCCAGATGCTGGAGAGCCTTCTACTCAAATAGCTTCTTTTCTTTGTGCTGCTGGCATCTGGAACTCCCTCCCTGTCCCTGTTTCCCCGACAGTACTGACATGCAGAAATTTAAAACTAATGTAGACAGACATCTCGCTGCGCAGATCCCAATTTAGGTTGACCCCTCTCCCCCTACCTTCTCCCTTTTTTCTCAGTAGCCCCTTACGTCTACAGTGGCGGCCTGCCTTGTTTGGGGGTGAACTATATATATATATATATATATATATATATATATATATATATATGAGAGAGAGAGAGAGTGAGAGAGTGGTAAATGTTTAACGTTATTAATAATAAAAGAAATTGCACATTTACACAATTCTAGATAAAAGAGTTTGCCTATCAATCTAAGAATCTACACTAGATAACGTGTTATAATATTCCTGTTGACAATATACAAATAATAGAACAGTGTAGAAACTACATACTATTTTATAAACACCAAACCGCAAACTTTGATGTTTCCATGAGGCGCTATAATGGTCCGGAGTTATGCGAGTTAACAGGACTATATATACTTACCAAGCTTTCAACTATTATCCACAAAGAAGTGAAGAGCGTCAAAATCTTTCTTTAAAAAAAAGAGAAAAAATGTCATTGTTTGAAGGAAATTAATAAGTAGTGAGGGGAACTTTGGTTGCTACGAAACTGCAATGGACACTGCTTAACTATAAAAACGATCCTATTATGTAAATGCATGCAAATAGTCTGATGATGATTTTCCTTCAAAATTAAACACAATTGTTTTCTGTGTAGGTTACTTATCGTAAGTACATTTTTATAATACTATATATATGTGTATTTGCACGTGTGCGTGTTATTTCTACGGGTGTTTAATTTATTTCGAATGTTTAATGAACAGCGAATAGGTGTTTTTAAGCGTTTAGATTCATTTATTATTCATGGTAGTCATTGAAATTAGTTTGATGCTTTTCTTGATACTGACTTAATTTTGACTTGAATATGATCTCCAAAGACAACAATTTGTTCTTCTAAATATTCAAGACAAACTTTAGCATCTTCTATTACACAAATAATTGACAGCATTTTGATACCGAAAGAAAGTGTAACATATTTACCCCCCCCCTCCTTCACATGAAACCATCTATTTGTATTGAATTGACAAATTCTTCAATTTTTGTCATCATAAAGTGTTACTGAAGACTCAGCTATCAGAGCAGGTGTTTTTGCTATCTTCTCGGCAAATATGTCCTATTTGGTAAGCCTATTCATTTTACATACACGGGCAGTTAAAAAGAGATTAGTGTTAATGACATCGGATTAAACAGAGATGATGGCCTCGCTTAGTTGGGAATACAACCAATTTCTAAACAGAAAAAAAACTAATATATAAAACAATGGAAAATAAAAAGTTATGGTTCCAGCAGGTATTAAAATTACAAATCTTTTAGACGTTACTTTTAACCTTACGCAAAACATCTATAAGCCATAAACGTTAGCCCGTTATATGTTAATTATAGCTCAAAGCATTCCCTTCTATTATAAAACATATTCGCATTTCTATCAATAACAGAATTAGAAATAACTTCTCCAACGAACAAATCTTTAATAACGCTAGTAACACATATCGCATTAAGTAACAGTGGCTATAAGAACACTAAGATTGAATACAAGGACCGAAATAATTCAAATAATAGAACAAGGAATAGAAGCCGAAAAATATTTGGTTCACCCCCCCGTTTTATCTACAAGTTAGACCAAAATAGGTAATAGGTTTTCAACCTTTTAAATTAACATTTCTCCACTTAGTTACACAGCTAGCTGCACAAAAGGTCTAGAAGAATCATTAAAGACCATAACAGGCATCTTGTAAATCAACAGGATAAAAATAAAGATATATTTATGAGACCCGATACAGCAAAGAAACCAAAAACAAAGAATTGTAATTGAAGAAACAAAAACACCTGCCCACTACAGGAAATCATTTAACTAATAATATGGGATACATGGGAACAGTATACACAAAGTATAACCTTAATAATACGATATTCTACGTGGGAGGTACGCGAACAAATTTTAAAACCGGGTACTCTTACCATAAAGCACCCTTTAACAACCCAAATAAAACGGATGACACTCCACATCCTAGTACATATTGTATTTGAAAATGAACAATTTTGTAGTGGTACATTTTAAAGAAGGCCCCTAAATCTAGTGAACGCCACCCTACGTTTTATCGTTGCTCCAATGATAAATTAGCAATAGGCACCTCAAACAAATTTCATTAAAAAAAATAAAGAAGTAGCTAAGATAAAATATTTTAACACCCTATAATAAAATTATGATTATTAGAATAATTATAAATATTTAAAGCGTGTGGGCCTGATCTTATACCAGTAATAACACTAAAGAAATGCTCTGCTAAACTGGCCCTTGTCCTTTACATCAAATGCCTTGCCGAATCTTGTTTATCTGATAGCTGGAAAATTGCCTCTGTGGTACCAGTCCTCAAGAATTCAGGAGATAGAATTATCGCCTCGATCAGTCTACTCCCGCTATTCGCTGAAATCTTTTAATTTCTAATAAATCTAGCGATAGTCCGTCACGTCGTTAATGCTAAACTTCTTTTTGACTATCAGTATGGATTTAAGCAATAACGATCTACTACGGATATCCTAACGGTCATCTCTGAACGCATATACCATACACTGGACAAGGTAGATGAAGCTAGGGTGGGAGCGCTTGATATATCTAAAGCCTTTGACAAGGTCTGACATAAAGGTCTTCTAAAAAAATTAATTCATATGGTATTACTGGACGAATATTTAATATAATTAGATCCTTCCTAGCCAAAAGAAAGATCCAGGTTATCCTCGATGGCTGTTCATCTAAACAACACAGCATAAATGTAGGTGCACCCCAGGGATCGATCCTTTGACCTTTACTGTTTCTGATTTTCATAAACGACCTCCCTGATGACATTGTGTCTGAGATGGATATATTTGCTGACGACCCCACGCTCTATTCTCGTCATGTGAGTAAAAGGGACGCGCACATATCCGAGGCAATGGCTGAATCCTTAGAAAGTGACCTCCCGTCTGTAGTGGAATGGGGTCATAAATTGATGGTAACATTTAATGCTGCTAAGACAAAGCTCCTTTCCTTCAACAACTCCAAGAAACCTCTTCAACCACAGATTGTCATGGCAAATAACACCATACCTGAGAATCTAACGTTAGAACTCTTCGACCTAACATTCACAGGTAACATAAATTGGAACAAATACATAGAAGACATTGCCAAGGCTACTGCAAATAAAGTGAGCTCCCTCTAAAGTGCTGTGGAGGTCCCCAGAGGCCGGAGAGCCTTCGACTCTAATAGTATCTTTCCTCGTGTTGCCGACCCTAATTACTAGTAGCCCCTTACGTCTACAGTGGCAACTTGCCTTGTTTGGAGTGAATTAAGTTAAAAACAAATAAATAACAACGCCAATATATATTTCATAGATATTGCACGATATTATCCTTAATACCAACAATAAAAATGACTAAGATAACTTACACTAGATCAGTAATAAATATTAATATAAACCTTAAATCAGTTGCTGTTACGATTCGTCAAGGTCACATAAAGTTCACATATTTAAACGTTAACGTAAATAAATGAAACCAAATTAATTAAATAAAAACAAACTCTATATATTTAATTAAGGCATCATAACTTTAATACATGGCACAGTGTCAATTCTAATGATAATTAATTGACTGGAACTTGGCGTAATCATAATTGCAAACAAATCATTAATAATTAGTATTCACAACTTTCAACCTATCATTAACTCATCTATCAAGACGAATAGTAAACCACTAAATTGTTATTATAAACTTTTACTATTATAGTTATTATTAACTTTAATTAACCAAATACTCTAATGACTTCCCGAAAATTAACCAAATACTGTACCAAATTAACACAATACTGTAATAACTTCCCGAAAAAATAATAATACACATTTATTTTACGGTTTTCCATTGCATTACGTAATATATATTTTATGTTAGCAATTAGGAGCAGATACAAAGATAAATAAACAACTAAAACAACATTTAAAAACAGCGCGCATTTTCCATTTTTTTTATATTTCTCTTTTTAATACTTTATAACGGGCTCTCATTTTCGTAAGTTTAAAACGTACTTACAATAGATAATTGGGCCCCCGATTTATAAAATTGGAGGACCTATGTTTTTTGAGGCATTTCCGTCCGTCCGTCCGTCCGGATTTTTCTCCGCAACCATCCATTGAATTTCTCTGAAATTTTGCATGAAGTTGTAACTTTGGTCAGGTTAGAAAGTGACATTCTCCGATTTAAAAAAAAATCTGGTTAGCCCCCCAGGGGGTCAAAAGGCCCCAAAATGGCAAAAAAACGACATTTTTTGCCCCATAACTTTACATCCATCCATTCAATTTCTCTGAAACTTGGCCAAAATATGGAGGCAATTGTTCCTAATAGAAAATAAGTATCGCTGACCGTGGAAAAAATCTTGTTCGCGCTCCCAGGGGGTCAAAAGCCCCCAAAATGGCAAAAAATGACCCTTTTCTCCCATAACGTTTGATCCATCCATTCAATTTTTCTGAAACTTGGCCAAAATGTAGAGGCAATTGTTCTGGGTATAAAATGCGCATCCTTGACCTTAGAAAAATTCTGGTTCGCGCCCCCAGGAGGTCAAAGGGGGGTCAAAAATGTCCCAAATTGCCCAAATTTATTGCATTTTACACTCGCCACATCGAGTCACATACAGAGGGGGACCACGCATGCGCGGCTTGTTATTTATTAAATTAACCTTTTCGTAGAGGAACGATAAAAAAAAACTTTATTTTTAATTCCTTTTTGCGGAGAGGTATTAAACAAGTTTTAAATAAGTTTTATTTAATGGGCGAGGGAAAAAGGAAACTCGAGTGGAAAATAGGTTAACCTTCACCCTTCCTCCAATCATGTCGGGTTTGATGTCAACTAATTTACTGATCTGAAGGCCCGTTCATATGACACGTGCGACATTTGTTGGTTCACACCCACACCCACTTTTCTTGTCGACATTTCAACGTCTACTTGTTTCCCTTCTCCCCAACCCTAGCCATTTTTTTTTTTGCCGACAGTGAAATTTAAGAACGTTTTGTGGACAGCAAGGGTGAAAAAAAATTATTTTTAAATAAATTGCGTAAGACATTTTCATCCATACGGTGTTTTTTGTTTACAAGAAATAATACATTTGCACCAAGCTTTATAATAAAGTAATGGATTTATTATATTCCGTGATCATTAATTAATAAATCCTGAAAATTTCATTAAAATTGGTTGATTTCCTGAATTTTGATGGATTATTTAGTGAATGGAGAAGTCGAAATGCCTTCTTATTGTTATTACTACGGTCCTTGTTTTGACACGGAAGTCAGTGACGTCAATTTCTAGCCAACCGGCCTGTAGTAACTCTCGGTGGCCACGGTTTAGCACACCTTTACATATATATTTTTTTATAGATGTAGAAATTTTCTTGTGTACTTTTTTTTTTTGTTAGCTTATCATGGGCGATCAAATTTCACTAGAAAAAAGTTTCTTTCATTTTTCCAACAGGATAAACATTTAAGGCAGACGACACATTTTCATTGAAAAAAGTTTTTGGGAATTAGCAAACATCTGGAAACTTTTTCTTCTTTTTGTTTATTAAAGTAATAAATAAACAAATATTACTTGGATCTCTGAAAATCAAATAATTATTATATTATAACTTAATAAATCCTAAAATTAATAATAAAAATATATATATTGTATATATATTATACTGGACTGCAGACCTCAAATCAAATTTTTTAAAATACGATGACTTCAATTATTATATATTTATTTATACCTCGGATAAACAAATATTAAATTCAATAAATCTTTTAAATAATTTAGTTATTTTGACTAAATAGAAAATATTCTGGATCCTTGTGTCCGACATTTTCAACAAATCCTTTAAAACAATTAGTCTTTCTTGTGCCCAAATATTCTGAATCAAACTTCGTCTAATATCTGAATTCCGTTTTCCCAAATATAACCTTTTAAATACTGACATTTTATCATATATTTCTTTCCACCAACTTTTAAATAATGACATATCAGCATAAGTCTCCTTCATAAACAACAGCTAGTGTTTAAGATTTTCAAATACAACTTTTAAATTGTCATCAATCCACAGGATAAAAGTCTGCAGTTCAAAATTGACACTTACGATCAATAAATTAAATACACATCGTAACTTAGAGAGAAATATCTCAAATCTTTTTAAAACTATCATTTAAATTATTTAAATTAATTTTCGACATCATAATGTCGATTTTACATTAAAAAAAGAGCATAAGAATTCAACGTGGGCACAATTTTCATAAAGAAAGAAGATTATGACCACGAAGATAAAAAAAAACAAGATGTTGACGATTCAACGCTCAGATTTCATCTGGCGATATAATCTCAGAAAGATTTTATCGTCAAATTTGTCATCTGCGTTTGTTTACTGTTCAAAAATTATCGCGTCACTCAAATTAACCAATCAGACAATGAACCGGAGGCCACCGCTAAAATGGAAGACCATTTTGTCGTCCGCCGAAAACATTTTAACCGCGCATTTTAATGACAATTTGAACCCGTTAAAAAAAACGAATCTTACAAACATTTATTTTCATTGAGCGTTTTTAATTAACATGAGATATGGACATTTTCAAAAAAAATTCTAAAAATGGATACAACATTCTTGTTCAAATTAAATATTAGGCGCGTGACTTTGAACCTGCTCTGTTTTGTTTTGTTGGTCGTTCATATTTGCTTATTATTTGAATTTATTTTTCTAATTATTTTTCTACCGATGAGGCTTTCTCGCTAAAACACGGTTTCAGTTGTGTAAGTCACACGAATATTTATTTAATAAATATTCATAAAGCTCTACCTAGTACTGATCACTTTTGAAAGAATATTGATTTTAATTCATTTAAGAAATATATCTGAACTTGATTAATTAACACGCACACAGACACACACAGACCCCCCCCCACACATATATATATATATATATATATATATATATATATATATAATCCAGGTAAAACATCCACAGGGTAGTAATCCAAAGAATTTCAACCGGGTTTATAAAAAAGTGCTCAATATCAAATAGAGATTTTATATATGAATATTTTTATTTACACAGACATGTATAAAAATCTGCGACAAATATTATCTAAGGTTAAGATAGGATTCTAACTCTGCCTTATGATATCTCAGTTTATAATAGCTGTTGATCGATAACATCGACATGCCAGTGTCGCAAATTTTGTACATGTCTGTGTAAATAAAAATAATCATATATATATATATATATATATATATATATATATATATATATATATATATATATATTGATAGTTTACTAGTTAAAGATATTATTTATATCTTTGAAATATCATCTTACTCTCTATCTATCTCTCTCCCTCTCTCTCTCTCTCTCTCTCTCTCTCTCTCTCTCTCTCTCTATATATATATATATATATATATATATATATATATATATATATATATATACAAAGAGAGAGAGGGGGGGGAGATACATTCAAATCAATTAGAAAACTATTTTTGATTTAACTACAACGATCAATCATCAACTTGCAAACACCGGTGGTTGAAAGCTGAGTATAAATATATATTTTTTTGACAATTTAGATTATTTTTCGAATTCTGTTTGAAATAAAGAGGATACGGGAAGGTAAATAAGTTTCAAGGCAATGCTTATTTTAAATCATACAATGCAACATAGATTTTTTATCGAAACATCGAATCTCATCAGAATGGCATTTCGTATTTACTCAGACAAAACACAACAATGTCCGAAAGAGTTCAATTACCACCAAAACAAAACAGTAATCACAAGAATAGATTCATTCTCAAATAACTCCGTAAAATTTAAAATTATTTCTACATAAAAGTGCATATTTTGTAACCTATGAAAGAATACTATGAATGTAATTGAAAATATAATGACACAGAAAAATATGGGAATATAATATTTAAATATCTGTATAGATGGCTGTATATGTATTTATATGGAGTACTTTAAGTGTGATTGTAAATGTAATGACGCAGGAGACAGATAGAGGAAAATAATATCTAAAAATCCTTTCTTAAAATCTTTCTTAAAAACTTATTTATCTCCCCTGATAAGAAATATTATTTTGAATGACAGACAGTTTTTTTTTAATTACAAATCGCCTAACTACTTCGTCAGTTGGTTAGTCTGTCATATTTTAAATAAAATTTTCTTCGGTCTGCAACCCTTATGTTTGAAATAACATTTTCATTGGTCCGCTACGCGAGGATTTGAAATAGTATTTTCGTTGGTCTATCAAGCTTAAGTTTGAAGCAGATTTTTGTAAGTCTGTCACGCTTAAATTTTAAATAACATTTTCATTGATATGTCACGCGTAAATTTTAAATAGTATTTTACTTGGTCTATCAAGCTTAGGTTTGAAACAGATTCTTTGGTCTGTCACGTTTAACTTTTAATATTGTGTTAGTTGACTTGTAACGCTTAAGTTTGAAATAGCATTTTTGTTTATCTGACACGATTAAGTTTGTAAATAGCATTTTAGTTGATTTGTTATAGATACGTTTCAAATAGTTCGTGAGTCGGTCTGTCACGCTTAAGTTTAAAATAGTTTTTTAGTTGGTCTGTCACGATTGAGTTTGAAATATCATTTCCTCGCTAGACGCGTAGATTGAATGGACGTATCTAAAGAATGTATCCAGTTTTGTTAAAATGTCGCATTATATGATAGAAATTTATTGTCAGATTGTTTTAAAAATTTTTTTTTACTTTTGTTCATCTGAAACAAGGCATATTGCCACTGAGACGTACGGGGCTACTATGATTGGTGGTTAGATTGATAAGTGCCATCCTAAATGGGAAGTTGTGTAGAAAGACGTTTGTTTACATCACATTTACATTTATGCATGTTGGTACAGTGAGGGAAACCGGGAGCAGGGAAAAATTCCAAAGGCAAGCGATCAGAGGAAAGAAATTATTAGCGTAGAAGGTTTTACAGCGAAGGGGTCTGATTTTGCTGCTTGTTCAGTTGGTCGGGGGTATTTACGTTAAGGGGGTACAAGTGCAGTAAGTTCGTTGGGGCACATTCCGTGGAAGTACTTGTTAGACAAGCTCAGGGATGCAACATTGCGGCGATGGGACAAAGGCTATAGTTGCGAGACCTATTAGGTTAGAGATCCTTTTTTACACCCTGTCCAAGGGCTAGTGGTTGGTGCACCAGCCCAGATGTGTCAACCTTCGGTGTATTATCAAGTACATATACTACGACTAAAACAGCGGTGAATGATCTCTTCGCTTCCATACAGTCCTTTTCTCACATAAGAGACGTTGCTAGTCTTTCTCTACTCTATATTTATTTTCATGGTCGGTGCTCGACTGAGCTACAATCTCTCGTTCTCCCTGTAAAACATTCACAGCAAGAACTCGTCTACCTACCACCATGGCAAATAACTTTCCTTTCTTCCTCTGTGTACCTAAATCAAACGGATCTTCTATGGATGGAGTTTTTTTTGTTCAAGAATTTCACACCTGTGTAACACAATACCACGGGATTGCTTCTCTGCTCACTATAACATGGTCGTTTTCAAGCCCAATGTCAACAAATACTTGTCGAGTCGTCATTATAAGTAATCATATTCTGCCTATTCCACCCATCGTTTTCAATCCTCTCATGATATTGTTCATCATCCAATTGACAATCTTAGTAACACTTATCCTTGGGTGTCTTAGTATTAGTATAAAAAATAAATCATTTAGAAGCTTTTGCGAACGCTATAATTCAACCTGGGGGTTTAACATGAAAAGACTTCCCCCATAATAATTAACACATGGAAAATAATAAATATAGTGGGAAGAGAAGAATGACGTCAATAAAGGAGAGAGAGAGAGAGAAAGAGAGAGAAGGAGTGTGTAAAAGAGAGAGAGAATGTGGGGGCAAAGAGGGGGACGTGAAAAAAGACCGGGAGGGGAGAAAGAGTTCTTGACCCTAAAAGTTAATGCTATGTCCATTATTCATGTTAATACAAGCGTTTTCTAGGCGTTTTGCAAACATTCAAACGGTGGCCATGTGCACTTTTAGGTTGATAACATCGCACTTGACGACCTGACAAGATACAATTACAAGATAACAATGTAAGGTTTAATTCGACTGCGCTTCTAAAAATCTAATGAGATGCAATAAAAAGAAAACGCCAGGAATATTAAGCACATTTGATGTTGCTTAAAATACAGCCGTTATTATTAATTAACACTCGTATGAGAGTTCTGAATCTTATTCGAACTAATGCTATATATATATATATATATATATATATATATATATATATATATATATATGCTAACATTGTTAAAAATAACAAAATTCGTCTGTTTAATTATACTTTTTTTTTTTTTTTTCAATATTTCTGATGGTCTTTTTTGTATTAAAATCAAAAAAATTAATAAATGTTCCATAGGTTTCACAGGTTTCACGAACGTTTTCGATTCTTCGTCGAATCATCCTCAGGTGTCAAAAGCAAATGAACAAAAAAGCTGGAGAAAGAAGAGAATTTTTAAAAGACGGTGGAGAAACGCGCATAGACCGTTTTTTTTGCATTGTTCCAGGAAGTCGTTGGCGAGTTTAAATTCAGTAACGCCATCTACAACCATCTAGTTGATGGTCGTCATTTCTACTAACTGAGCTGCAGGATCGGCGCTCGAAAATGATATTTACAATGTCTTTATATAAACATTGACCGTCACTTTTTAAAGTGCTCCATATATATATATATATATATATATATATATATATATATATATATATATATATATATATATATATATATATATATATGAGAAAGGAAGGATGAGAGTAATCCGACGTAATGGGAAATGAAAAAGGAAAAACCAAAAGACAAAAACCTCAGCACCCCTCCCCTCCTTCCCACCCTAAGACAAATTCACTAACATTCCCACCCCTCCCCTTTTTCACTCACAGCCATCCACATTCATTTCACTCTCTGCCACCGACTTCCCTCAACCCGGACCGTGGTCCTGCGCTCCCAGTAGTGGCTACTACTTCTTCTCATCAACCCATCATGTCAACCCAATGTTTCTATGTACTTGCATGACATTTTTCTTAAAATTATCATCCTGAGGAAGTCTTACAAATAAAGACGAAACGTTGATGAATACATAAAAAGAAGACATCTTTTGGTTTTCCCTTTTCATTTCCCATATATATATATATATATATATATATATATATATATATATATATATATATATATATATATATATATAAGTTAGAACTGAAATAACTCAATAGACCATGTCAAACGTAATAATTCATTTCACCTACACGGTAGGATCAGACATGGAACTGACCGTTTAGCAGCAAAAACCAAGAGAAAATGGAAATGTTCAAATCCTGGGGAGATGTTGGTTACATTTTGGAGGGGAGTAATGGTTTCAAACTATAGGTCCAGTGGGATTTTAATGGCCAGTGGCTTTGTTAGGCCACATTAAGGTCAGCCTGGCTCACATCTACTATCCTCATTTTACTTAAGTACGGTGTACCGATCTATACTCTTTCCATCCCCCGCCCTCTCCCTTGCAACCCTAACACACTCATCACAAGGGCGACTCACATTTACCATAATTTGAGTTGACCAACAGTCACCTATGTTATCTAAGAATGTGATGACTCTAATATCTAAAATCCCATAAACTTAATGTTATTGTCATGTATTATTAATCATTTGAAGGAGACACTAAATATATATACTTATGAAGACAGCCGATAACATTATGTAGATTAAGTAGGAATGTCCCCTCTGTTAACGGAAGAAGATAGCAATAACATTTTGCAAGCCGAAATCGATTCAATGTCTAAGTCAGTATAGCCATAACTAAATGTTGGGAAAAGTAAACACAAATGAATAATATTTTTATTTTTTAACTATATTAGAGGCGCAGTAGTTGTGATGGGTTTCTAACAGGCCCTACACACCCACACATACCCAACACACACACACACACACACACACACACACACACATATATATATATATATATATATATATATATATATATATATATATATATATATATATATATATATAATAAAAGTTTTTAAAAAGGTTTAAGGCAATGCGAAGATCCGGGTTGCTGGAAGCTGTGAAGAACAAAAACAGAACAAAACCGAAATAAGTCGGATATAGATCGAAAGGTTTGTTTATTTTTCTAGACAGCAAGGGTGTTAGTTTGTAATGTCCGGATTATCAAGAATCAATTTGATATTTCGAGAGATTTTTTTTTTCTTCTTCTTCCTCTCCTTGTCAAAAATAAATAAAAGAAAAATCCCGGGTACCGAGAAAATGCCAGGAGCGCTGGGGGGTTAAACCGGAAGTGTTCAGAGTAAAGTATTCAGAGGAAAATTAAATAGATTCTTTTAATTTATTATTTTTTTTTTTTTTTTGAATATATATATATATATATATATATATATATATATATATATATATATATATATATATATATATATGTATACACCCAAATATATATGTAATTGTCTGTTGTTTCTATTTATTTAATTTTTATTTTTATTTATATATTTACTATTATTGTTATTTGTTTTGTTTTCTTTGTTTTTTTTTGTTTTTTTTCGTATATAAAACATAGATATTACTTATAGTATATATGTTTGTCAACAGGCTGATTCCGGCATTAGATTTTAAATGTGTTGTAGATAGCTAATTATTTGTTGTCGGTGCAGTATATTAAAATTTAGTTATGTCTGGTTAAGTTTAATCCTTATTTATTGGTTTTAATTTATCTCTTAAATGCCTATTGTTTTAGGTATGGAAAGTTTGCTGGTTAAGGGGAGACAAAACTCTTATTTTTGGTATTAATTTATAAAGGGTTTATTCTGTTAATTGGCTTTGTATGTTGAATTTATTTAACTAAAGTAATGGTCAATTCTTAGTATAACGGATATGGTTTGTGCAAATAGTGTTTATTATGGGGGGGGGTATTATCTGGGGATGGGTTCGGGGGGGGGGGGGGGTAGGTTATATGATGAAGGTAGAATTTAATTCATGTCTTTGATTCAAAAATGGGCTAAGTTTGGAAATGAGAATAGCTTCCATCAGTCTTAGGTCGCCTAGGGCTTGTTGCTCGAGTCTGTCCATGTAGGATAAGATAGCCTCGATGTTGTTTCCCTATACACATCAATACCCGCACACCCAGCCATTGACCTCATCTCCGACCACATCTCTTCCTCCGATAACTTAGAACTCTTCGGGTTAACACCTGAAGACATACACCAACTCCTAGACATTATCATTAACAATACATATTTTACCTTCCAACACCACATATTTAAACAGATTACTGGTCTTCCCATGGGTTCTAGCTTGTCTGGCCTCTTAGCCATATCCTACATGGACAGACTCGAGCAACAAGCCCTCAACACCTGCCACTCACATATCTTCTTCACTAGATACATAGGTGACATTCTTGTCCTCACCTCATCTCGTGAAGAAGCTATCAGCATTTTCGACATTTTCAACAACACCGACCCCCATATAAAATTTACTATTGAACACCCTAACGACTCCGGCTCACTATCTCTCCTCGATTTCAACCTCAAAATCACAGAAGACGGTTCTATACAGACCAACTTCTACAGAAAACCTGCCTGTAAAAACCTATTTGTTCATTTTAAATCTGCCCTGCCCCTTAAAGCCAAACTAGACTATGCCCGTAATGAAATTACCCGCATACAAAATAAATGCTCATCTACTGCCAATAAAAATAAACACACCAAAGACTTCCATCAAACCCTAATCACCAACGGCTACCCCACTTCCACAATAACCCACCTCAGCAAGACCAGATCACGCAGACACAACACACTCTCCAACACATGCTTCCTAAAACTACCTTTCTTTAACGACAGAATCACTAATGCCATCCGCAGTGCAATACATAAAGAAAAACTAGACATTCAACTCACCCACACCGGCACCACCTTACGCCAACACCTTTCCAAAAAACGCACTACACGCACCCAAGAACCATGCTCCCTAGCCAATTGTCCCATTCCTACCACTGGACTATGCCACCGCACTAACTGTGTATACAATATATCATGCACTATTTGTAACCACTCCTATATTGGATATACTACAAGACAATTACACCAACGTATAAAAGAACACATGAATACAAATATATCTTCCTTCTTCAAACATACTTCCTCATGCAATACTACACAACAAGACATAAAAGTTTCCATTTTAGCCTCGACCAGGAACCTAGGCGACCTAAGACTGATGGAAGCTATTCTCATTTCCAAACTTAGCCCATTTTTGAATCAAAGACATGAATTAAATTCTACCTTCATCATATAACCTACCCCCCCCCCCGAACCCATCCCCAGATAATACCCCCCCCCCCATAATAAACACTATTTGCACAAACCATATCCGTTATACTAAGAATTGACCATTACTTTAGTTAAATAAATTCAACATACAAAGCCAATTAACAGAATAAACCCTTTATAAATTAATACCAAAAATAAGAGTTTTGTCTCCCCTTAACCAGCAAACTTTCCATACCTAAAACAATAGGCATTTAAGAGATAAATTAAAACCAATAAATAAGGATTAAACTTAACCAGACATAACTAAATTTTAATATACTGCACCGACAACAAATAATTAGCTATCTACAACACATTTAAAATCTAATGCCGGAATCAGCCTGTTGACAAACATATATACTATAAGTAATATCTACGTTTTATATACGAAAAAAAACAAAAAAAAACAAAGAAAACAAAACAAATAACAATAATAGTAAATATATAAATAAAAATAAAAATTAAATAAATAGAAACAACAGACAATTACATATATATTTGGGTGTATACATATATATATATATATATATATATATTCAAAAAAAAAAAAATAAATAAATTAAAAGAATCTATTTAATTTTCCTCTGAATACTTTACTCTGAACACTTCCGGTTTAACCCCCCAGCGCTCCTGGCATTTTCTCGGTACCCGGGATTTTTCTTTTATTTATTTTTGACAAGGAGAGGAAGAAGAAGAAAAAAAAAAAATCTCTCGAAATATCAAATTGATTCTTGATAATCCGGACATTACAAACTAACACCCTTGCTGTCTAGAAAAATAAACAAACCTTTCGATCTATATCCGACTTATTTCGGTTTTGTTCTGTTTTTGTTCTTCACAGCTTCCAGCAACCCGGATCTTCGCATTGCCTTAAACCTTTTTAAAAACTTTTATTATTACTCCCAGCAATGCTTACAGCAAACTACCAATTTCTATATATATATATATATATATATATATATATATATATATATATATATATATATATATATATATATATATATATGCACACTTCCTAGCCATATCTATTGCCGTTTGTGTATGATATATTATTATATAAGTATTGCTATCTATATTATTAGGTCACTTACTTCCACATGCGACCCGAGTATATATGTGTGGAGACCGTATTCTGCTAGTAAACTAGTCAAATGTGATCTCTTTTTATATAAAACTATCATATGACCCCACCCCCGTCTTTAAAGATAGTTGCTAGATGAAAACTTCAGAGCGCCATTTAAAGGTTTAAATATTGAATATGCAGATTCAATTTTTTTTAAAGTTATTCTCAAAAGAATCGATCTAGACTATATAAAAGAATCGTTTTTATATTATCGCACACACACGCATATATTATATATAGGAGAGTGTGAATTACCTACTAGAGAGTTTGAATGACCTACTAGACACTATCCTCGGTCTCTTTGTAAAAGGGTTTGTCAGGCCAACCTGATATGAGCATGCATCCCTCTACAAGTAAACCCTGACTAAATATTCAACATAACAAATAAGATCCCCTCAGCACGGCTATACACTTGCTCATACTAGGAACATTGCGTCGTCTTCTAGCGATGTAACCTCAAGTAACAGCACTCAGCTGGATACTCCACCAGACTAGATGAATTCTTATGCTGAAATCCGGTAAGATCAAGAGACCACAAGAAAGATATACTATGACATAATTAACTGGTCAATTAGGAAAAAGAAAATTAATCTTCTTAACTTCTTTACTAACTCAATGTTTAAGAAATAAAGGGGAACTTTAATGGAATATTCGAATATCTATGTCTCTCATATAGAGATTAAGTGTTAGCCCCTGGAAGGGTCTCATTGATTTCTGAGAACTTCGACTGAATTAAAATGAAATATATATATATATATATATATATATATATATATATATATATATATATATATATATATATATATGAATTTTTATATTTGAATTTTTTTGTGTTCAAATATAAATTTTATAACATAAAGGAATTGTTATAGCTCAATAGTGTAAGGCTAGAGCTATGTTATATATTTTTATTCTATTTTACATCATATCCAATGTTTTGAAAAACAGATTCCCATATTTCACTGAATTTATTTACTTATCTAGCATACAATTATTTCAGCATACGCCAAGATATATGTAAATGCTCCTATGCATGTATTTCTTGGTGTGGTTATTCTCAGTGCTGATTATATAAAGAACAATGAAAAACAAAGCAAATAAAGTCCATAGATTACAGTCAGTATACATTATCAAATCGTTTTTTCCCAAATGGAACATGTCATAACGTATAGGCATCTAATATTTTTCACTGTTAATATTTTAATCGTTTCTCATCTTCTAATATTTTGATTCAAAATCTCCTAAATTAAAATATATGTTTCTCCATTAACAATTTTTCATTAATTTTTCGGATAATTGTCATCAATTTTCCCTAATGTATTTACTTTTTTTATATTTGGGATCCATATTCGTAAACTGGGTTACTTCTGTTTTTCCGAATTACCGCACGATCTTATCAATTTTTACCCCTCTATTGTTAACGTCTTTAATAAAAAATATCTGTAGTATTTAAAATATTTTTATAAAAATATTTTAAATTAATCATAAATAATTTTTCTATAATTGATTAATTATCTATTTTAACACTAATTCTTTTCTTACTTAATCTTGCTATCTCAAAGGGTAATCAAAAATATCTCCCACGTAGTTAACCGGTAAATGCTTTTTTTATCTGAATAAAAATGTAATATTTATGCAATTGTTTATTTAATTATATTTTTATATGGTAAATTATAATCTTATATATATATATATATATATATATATATATATATATATATATATATATATAACACAGTAAATATAACATTTATGATATGATTAATATTTTTTAATCATGCTCTGAAAAATTCAGCACCAACGAATATTATTTATTCTTGTATACATATGTTTTATGAATGTATTGTCCATTTAACCGAAGGGTTGGTAATGCAATTATAAGTATCTCATCTTACGCACATAAATCTATTATCAAATAGAATTGCTTAATGATCACAAGCACACAAAAAAACACAATAAATCCAGAAACCTTATTTTCTATTTTCCCCTTTTATGGTAAGCTAAAATAATTGGATTCAAAAGTCAAGTGATATATATTTTTTTACAGATTGATCTAATTTTTAAGAAAGGTGGATAAAAAGGTTCTATCAATGATAATATTTTAAGAAATAATGCTTAATCTTTTTCAGAAAATTAATTAAAAAAAAGGTCGGCAAAACGGATTACTAATTGACAGTAAATAGCGGTTATCTTCTCTTTTTTTTTTAAATGTGAACAATGTTCCAAGAATTCAAAACCTACGATTATTTGGCGTACGATCGTTTCCAAGACAATTTGAAAATATGTTATTTTTTACTATAGTTTTGAAGGGCCCTTTACAACATCACATACAGAAGTCATTTAAGAAAGCATTAGATTTCAGTACTATTTGAAAATATATATATATATATATATTCAGACAATATTGGAGACATAAGCTCTATTTATGACACTATATATTATTCCATCAGTCAGTTAAAAATATAATAGCAGTAAAGGTAACAGCATGATGTAAGTAAGGTTTAACGAGTAGCAAGTTAAGAACATCCGCCTCTCTCCCAATTCATTGTAAGCATCTGAGTTGGCTTGCTTGGCGCATGCTTCTGTCTTTTTGGTGCTATCGTTACAAATCAAGGTTGGCAACCAAGTCTCTCGACGCAAGTGTGCTGTTTTTAAGACTGCGTTGCAAGTATTTATTTACCTCCTCTCCAGGAGTTAGGCACAAGGCCAGTTTTATCTTACTCCCACAAATAAGATGTGACCCAAGGTCGGGTCGGGAAAGTGGGGTTTGAAAAGCCAGCGCCCGAGAAAGTGAGCACTCTGGCCATTAAAAATTGCCTGGGCAGCCCCGTCGGCATTCCCCGGTAGGAGCGAGTCAGGCAGTAAGCAATAAAGTTACTCCTCCCCAAAGAGGGGAGGTAAAGCCTGGGAGGGTGGACCTCCTAGAACTGCACAGGACCGACCCATAGACCGGCGTAAATCAAGCCCCGAAGGCCAAGACAATACTAGTCTATGGGGTGTAGAATCAATCGGAACAGATACTACACTTTGATCTTAGCCAAAAGGTGCAAGTAGCCTGATAGGAATCCCCCTGTCCTGGTGCAGCGCACACCCTGGGCAGTTAAGCCCTCTTCCTCTGAAGGAAGAAAGTTTCTCGGGAATATACATTAACAAGCAATCCATAGTCGCAAGTGTATCCCGTTCAGGCCATATCATTTAAACGACGTTAGTTTTTGTAGTTTTTGCAGGGAGGTGTCGCTATACCCCCCCCCCACACCCCTCCACCCACCCTACCCACATACAACGCTTGGTATTCCCAAAATGGTTACGTATCTGGTGCTGATCAAACTCAATGCCGCTTAACTTCAGTAATCTAATGAAAACCAGTATGTCAACGTGATCGTACAGTATATCATAGGAGTGGTTTTATTTACCTTTATATTATCTATAGTGTACCGTATATATTAGGAATGGTTTTATATCGTATATAATAGGAATATTTAAAGAAAAACTCTATTCGTCAGTATTAGAATGTAGCGCCATTTTGATTTGCTTGATACCCAGTTGCTAGTGGCGTACACATATCTGGTGATGCCTTGGTGATGCCTTGGTGATGCCCGGGGTCAACTCCATGATTGTATGCCCCGAAGACGTATAAGTCCTAATACTGTAAAGTATTATGAGAAAGAGAGATAGTTTGAATATGATTGGATGCCCCCCCCCATTTTGATGCCCCTCCCCATTTTGATGCCCTGCTCCTCCCCCCTTTACACGCCACTGTCTGTTGTTATTGGTTTCTCCGATTCTTTTTATAGTATTTTACTAACTGGAGGGCCGACGTAGTTTTTTTTTCTATGGCTATAGCCCGATATCAAGGATTGAAAATCTAGTCCACCTTACTATTAAATCCATAGCTTGTGGGCGGACATAAAGATGGTGAAAATGACACAATGGCCCCGGCAACAATTCCATATTTAGTTGCCACCCACAAAGTCGGTTATTTTTATGTGGGGGATATCCTCCCTCACCCAACCCTAAAAAGAAGAGGCAATCTGGATGGGCCAAAATAAAAATTGATACAGTAAAGAAGGATTTCTTCTCTTCTGAATCAGGACATAACAGATAATAAAGTAAATTCGTATGAAGAGGCAAACACATCCTAAGATGGAGTACTGTTGCCACATCTGGGGAAGTGCCACTCAGAGGACTCTTTCCGGCCTTGACAGAGTACAAAACCAACCCCGAAACCTAGTTGGGATGTCCTCTTTTATTCCCTGCAACCTCTTTCTCACAGAAGAGATGTTGCTAGCCTTTCTCTACTTTATCGTTATTTTCATGGTAGTTGCTCCACTGAGTTCAAATCTATGGTTTCACACTGTAAAACATTTACAAGAATTCTTCTAGCTACAACCACTGTAGATAATTTTCCTTTCTCCCTCTGTGTACCTAAAACTAAACGGAACTTCCATGAGCAAAGCTTCTTTCTAAGAACTATCGTTGAACACAATACCATGGGGATGTATCCCAGTTGACTATAAAATGGTCGTTTTCAAGTCTAATGTTTACAAATTCTTGTTGAGCCGTCCTCTTAAATAATCACTATTACCAATTCTCACGCTGTTATTTTACTGTCCTCCTGACAAATTCATGCACCCTTATCCTCGAGTGGCATATGGGCCTTGATAAGGGGTAACTTGTTAGTAATAAAAAAAGTCAGCATGGTACAACATTTTTGACCGGTTTGATTCTGTTGTTGAAATTGTTACAGGAAGGACCACGTCAAGGTTGCCAACATCCATAAGTAAAAGTGGCGCCATATAGAACCGACTGGATACTCACATTGTCACTCCGTGTCGTTAGCCACGTAACTACCGTAAAACCCCAGAACAGATACACTGTTTTCTGGTCTTCAGGCTATGATCAATGTGTAGAACATATACTACACCTTGAACCTAGCCAGAAAGTCAAGAAAGAGTGTAACGCCAGAGTCCGCACCAGTAACCACCACTGCCCCACCGCCATTTCCAGTTAACACTTAAGAAATGTGAAAACACTTCTTTTCTCTGATTTCAAAATTCCGTTGTTTATTTGTTTGATGAATTATTGACTATTGGATAATCGAAGAGAAGAAAAGTGACTAATTAATCCGCTCGTCTGTCCTTGTGACGTCGCATGTAATGATTGGTGACACCAAATATGTGTAAACAATCACGTGTCAAAGCTGGCCAGACAAAACAATAATGAAAAAAGAATCAAGAAAGGAGAATCTTATGATAAGTTCATTCAATTTGCGCGTTTAACGACGAAAATGCTATTTTAAACTTATGCGTGACAGATCGAGAAAAATGCTTTTTAAGCTCAAGCGTGACAGACCGAGAAAAATGCTATTTTAAACTTAAACGTGATAAACCGACAAAATGCTATTTAAAACATATGCGTGACAGACCAATAAAAATGCTATTTTAAACTCAAGCGTGACAATGTGACGAAATGCTATTTAAAACATATGCGTGACAGACCAATAAAAATGCTATTTCAAACTTAAACGTTACAAACCGACAAAAATGCCATTTTAAACGTATGCGTAACAGACCAACAAACACGCTATTTCAAACATTAACTTGATAGACAAACGAAAATGCTTTTTTAAACTTAAGCGTGACAGACCGACGGACAGAATCTCTGATAGAGATGCTTGGACTTACTAAAGTAAGATGCGTCCATTCAATCTGCGCATTTAAGAATGAAATGTCGTTTCAAACTGAAGCATGACCGGTCGAGAGACAAAGTTTCTCATACAGATGCGAGAACGCAACTAAACTAAATCGGTGACACTGAAAAGAACAATGGAACATTTCAATCGATCAGTCACAGGTGTTAGAATGTTTAACTCGAGACAGAAGCCAACTTTCAGGGCGGTAACTCTTTATTTTAATATTAAAATATAAACTCTTGCTACAACCACTGTAAATAATTTTCTTCACTTCCTCTGTGTACCTAAAACTAAACGAAACTTCCATGAGCAAAGTTTCTTTCCAATGACTTCCAGTCTGGGGAACATAATACCACGGGGTTGCTTCCCAGTTGAGTACAACATGGCCGTTTTCAAGTCTAATGTTAACAAATTCTTGTCGACTTGTCCTCTTAATCAAAGTTTTCCAGTTACAAACATCGTTTCAAATCCTCAAGATGTTGTCACGCCGTCCACCTGACAAACTCATTAACCCTTATCCTCGAGTGGCTTTTAGACCTTGATAAGCAATTAATCATCAATACACAAAAACAAAACTCAGTTATTTTTGTATCTATGTCCATTCCGACAAAATTCATTTGCAGCCCTCGGTATTTAATCAAATTGTTTTTTTTTCTTTGAGGTCCGGAAGCCCTCCTCACTTTCAAGAGCAAAATGGGTTGCGTTTCCTCGTTAGGAGTGAGTATCATTTATCGTCTGAGGCGCCCTTATCGGGGAATGCCAGCAGGTCCGATTCAAGCATTTTTTATAAGTTATTTAGGCGTTCTTGTGGCGCTCTAAGCTTACCACACATTAAACCCCGATCTTGAGTTATTTCAGGAGCGTGTCAAAGATAAGAGGGGGAGTGATTACGCCAAACTCCATTATGTAGACATGAAACTTGATTTTTATGACACTCGAAAAACACATGTAGATTAACAAGTAAACACCTGGGAGTTTCAAGTTGTCGTCAATGGCCATGTTGCTAATAACGGCACAAACAACATACACTACCAGCACTACTATTAATATATCTATTTTTCTATTTATTTACCGACTGATTGATCTGCATTCCCTCCCCACCCCCTCTCTCTCTCTCTCTCTCTCTCTCTCTCTCTATATATATATATATATATATATATATATATATATAGGCAACCATTATTAAATAACAGTGTTTTTGCTTGATAAGACTTTCCGAATAGTCCATTTAGTATTTCGGTCAAATTGGTGTATGTAAGTTCCGTGGGTTTCTTGTTACATTGTTCTTTCCTTTTTCGCGAGTACTTTCGATTTGATTCGTCAAATCATCTTCAGGCGGTGTTAATCTTGGTGTATTTACAAATATGTTTTTACTGTTTAGTTTTTGTTGTTATAACGGCTACTAATTTACAATTTTAAAAAGAGCGTCTATAACATTGAGATGTTACATTCGAGCGTGATTACGTTCTAAGCGAGTGCAAGATTCAAAAGTATAATTGTTTAACCGCTAAGAATTTGGTAACGTTAATTACTATGCTAGACACTTTAAAATGTTGTGACTAGTTTCGTAATTCACATTATTTATTGTGGGATGTTTAGTTTTTATGTAGAGGGCTTCCAGAATTGTAATTCTTTTTTATGTTGGTATCGTGGTGTATTATTTTAGTATTGTTAACTAGGATGTGTCTATATTGAGATATGTAGTTTAAAATAACACTTCTCAGACCCAAAATATATTATGGAGAACCAATGTAATGTATCAGTTTCAGTGTCCCATGGGTGAATGTATCTCCGGCAATAATAATAAAACTAATTGTTACATCGGTTTCACTACCACAATACTTTCCCGAAAACACACCTTACATCTCTCCGACACGAGTTCCATTTGCCAACATCTAAAAAAATCATGACTGCCCCCTTCTCAATATAGACACATTCTAGTTAACAACGCTAAAATAATATACCACGATACCAACATCAAAAGATTAAAAATTCTTGAAGCATTCTACATAAAACTTAGCATCCCACAATCAATAATGTGAATTACGTTGAAAATAATGTTGCAAATATGTTTAATTTTTTAACAGCTTATTTTAATTTGCAGATGGGGTGGGGAAATGGGCAGACCATTTTCTTTTCGGAAGCAAAAGCCGCTCCTAAACTAGTGGAGCGGGTAAAGCTCTCTCTCTCTCTCTCTTTCTCTCTCTCTCTCTCTCTCTCTCTCTCTCTCTCTCTCTATATATATATATATATATATATATATATATATATATATATATATATATATATATAGATAGATAGATAGATAGATAGATAGATAGATAGATAGATTAACTCTCCCGTCGGTTTCGACGTATGAGGTTCTGTCAACCCTGTTTATTGAACTCTGTGTTTGAGTTGTAAATAACTCTTCAGTCGTCCTGCGAGTGATTTGCAGAGAAGTTCACAGATTGTGCAAGAATGTAAATCATTTGAGTATATGGCTGCAGCAGCAGCAGATATTTTGTTTCTTTCCTTAGTTTCACGAAGTTTGACAATTTTCTATGCTGCATTATTCCTGATGCCATTATAGCATGTCCTCCTGCATTCATCACGATGAATTGCTGTGTTCTCAAAGGAAACATGGTTAATATTCGTGGCTATGAGGTTACCTGTTAGCTTGTCTTTTTATTTATGCTACGGTAAACCCCCGTTTCGATGACCACTGTCTAGTTGACCATACAGAAGCATTTTTGGAATTCTGTTATCTTCCATACGTATCATACGTAATTGTGATCTCATGAGAAAAGACTCAATACTACACATGGTGAAAAGATCAGCATTGGTCATCCCATCACTAAGGGTTATTCCACAAACTTCTCGAAGACATCCTTTGTGAAAAACATCCAACCGTTGAATTTACTTCCTATACAATCTCCAAGACTCTGAGCGATACAAAAGAGTTGCAAGAACTACAGCCCTGTACACTTGTATATTGGTTTCAAGCCTTATCCCTCGGTCTTTCCAGCGTCGATAACGAAGCTTCCCAAATGCGCTAGAGGCTTTAGCTATTTGGTTAACTATTTCATCATCAAAGGTTCCACTCGAATTAACTTTGCTACCAAGATACTTGATGTTTTTCAAATGCTTGAGATTATGGCCGTCAACTTTGATTGAACTTTCAGTAAACACATGGATAGATGGTTTCTGTTTTACTCTTCTTATTTGCTTTGGTACAGGAACAGGCTGGTGAACTACTTCAGTTTTTGCGGTACTAATTGTTAATCCAAATGCTTTACAAGCTGCAGAGAATCGATCCATCAGTTGCTGGGCTTCTTCGAAAGACGTAGCTACAAGTGCAGCATCGTCAGCAAAGAGTAAGTCACGGATTATACCAATGCGAGTTAGAGATTTGGCTTTGAACCTTTGATGGTTGAAAAGGCCGCCACTTGTTCTAAATTGAATTTTGACACATACTTCAGTTTCAGCAAATGCGTGTTTCAACATTACTGAAAGATATAGGGCAAAAAGTAGCGGTGCCATAACACATCCTTGCTTCGTGCTATTCGTAACACCGAATGAATCAGATGTTTCTCCATTAAAGACAACATTCGCTTTCGTGTCCTCGTCGAATGAAACTATTACTTGCAGCATATTCTCAAGTATACCGAGTTTTCGTAAAACCTTCCACAAAGCAGTCCGGTTCACAGTGTCAAATGCCTTGGTGAGATCTACAAACACCATATATATTTCCTGTTTGTTTTTCACAAACTTTCTCAGCAACCTGTCTTAACGAGAAAATCATGTCCATGGTGCCCCGGCCTGCACGAAAGTCACACTGTGAGTCAGGGTAAATATCATCAACTACATGTTTTATTATCCAGTTCAAAACGAATCTGGCCAAGATCTTACCAGCTATAGAGAGAACAGAAATTCCACGGTGGTTGTCACATACCTTTCTATTACCTTTGTTTTTGTACAAATGATTAATTAGTGCATCCTTAAAAGGCCGGTGAAAATGACAGCTCTGGAATTGCGGGATCGAGTCAAGAACACTTGTCAGTACAATAAGTATTGTTGAGAACAGTATCGAAATGTTCCTTCCACCTTTTCAAAATTTCAGCCTTGTCCGTCAAGCGGTCTCCATCTGCCGAATTAATGGGGGACACACCATTTTAGTGCGGACCAAAAACTTTCTTCATACCTTCGTGAAAGGCTCTTGAGTCCTTCCTATCGAATGCGTTCTGAAGGAATTGCACGTAAGGCTTTTTGAACCTGACTTTTGCAGGTTGTATAAACCTTCCTTTTGTCAGACGAGTTTTTATCCTCAAAGCAAGCTTTGTGTGAAATGTGCATTTTTTGCATTAGAGACTGTACTTTCTGATTGTTTTCATCGAACCAATCCTGGTGCTTCGGAATAGGCAACCCAAGCACCTCAAGAGATCTGGAGTGAGTAGCCCCTCACAAAGCTTTCCAGGACGACTCAATGTCACTGCCGATTTAAACTGTTTCCAGTGCTGCTTTTTAGCAAGTTCTGCTTGTTGATCAATAGATTTTAAAGGCAAGATATTTATGCGCTTTGGAGCAGAAGATTTTTTAAACTCTTCTGTGATGTATACGAATTTGTGCTTTACTACGGAGCAAAGCGTGATCTGAGAGGTAGCATGTTGTATGAAAAGATCTTGCTAATTTAAAGTCGTTTCTATCCCGTCTTTTTGTTATCACGTAATCGATCATGCGCCAGTCTTTGAAGCGTGGATGCAGCCATGTGGTTTTAAAGCAGTTTTTCTGTAAAAAAATGTATTTGTGATGCACATGTCAAATTCATTCGCGAAAGAAAGAAGTCTAAGTCCGTTTGAATGTATATGTCCAATTCCATGATGACCCAAAACTCCCTCTTACGATTGAAAAAATATATATGTAATAAGTATTGTTAGAAGGCGGAGACAATGCGTTGGTAAGGTGACACCGGCGGTACGTGAAATGGTAAATAATCACAATAATGACAATATTGAGTAACCAATAATTTTCACGTACCGCCGGTGTCACCTTACCAACGAATTGTCTCCGCCTTCTAACAATAATTATTACATATTACGCACAATGCTTCAAGCAAGCTACAACATTCTTTATACATACATACATATATATATTATTGTTGTTGTTGTGGATCAATTCAGTCGTGTCCGAACGTGTTACATTAATAAATAATTTATCAATCGAATGATTTCTTCCACTGAGTCATTTTATTTGCGTAACCCACGAGCCGCGAAACTAGCAATTATAATTATTAAAGTGTATTTATGATCTGCCTTACAAGACATAAACTCAAACATATCCAAGCATTAACATTCTCTTTCAGTGTTACAACCAAATAGTGCCGCTACAACATTTCTGTAACGTTACAGAGATGTTGCCGTAACGTTTTTTAGTCGGCTCTGCATAACGTGTACGTAACAATATTTCCAATTCAATACTCAATCTATTGGGAAAAAATTTACACAGGGCTAATTTTACATAACGAGGGTCGTGTTCTATGGAAATGTTTGTGTGACATTTTTAAGGGTCAGAGGTGACCCCAGAAAGACGTCACGAAACCACATGACTTCCAAGAGAAGATTTCCTGTCTCTTTGTCTAGCGATACTTCAAACAGGAAAGACGTGTCTAGGGACGTTGTCCCCAATGGGGTATAGTGCACAGAGAGTGGTTGCGTGTAGCAAGACGAGCTGCCCATCTATCTATCTGTCTGTCTTTCTCCGACGCGTGCGAAAGTAACTTATCTCTGATATTTTCTGACATTTTTTGTGACTGTTCTTCTCTTTGTAATAAACTTTTAAAAAAAACTAAATATCGGCATCCGGGTGGTTGTATCCACAGACAAGCAAGAACCTCGGTTACCGACGACGACAACGACACGGGTGTTTATACACTCACTAACGAAGTGAAACTATAACGCTAGAGCAGCCATGTAAATGTGAATTATGACAGAGGAGAGGAGGTTATGTACAGGCATAATCACCCAAAGCTCGACGGTCAGGATGCGTCCAGCGCTGCCTTGAACTGTTTGGACGTCTGCAGGCTAACCACGGTTTCCGGCAGCTTGTTCCACGGCATAGTGATTGAAAAAGAAACCTTCCTAAAATTCATCCAAAATCGTCTATGGTACAGCGTATGTGAATTTCCACGAAGTCCGCTCTGCGAGTCGGTATGCTGAAGCCGTCACGTGACAAATTATAGTTACTGCATAGGATGTTAAAGGTGAGAATAGGTCGCCACGCAGCCGAGTACGCTCCGACGAGTACAGGTTGAGGTTAGCTGATGATGTCAATACGGTTACATGTAAGGTTACATAACTTGTGAGACTACGTTAACATTCCTTTTTAGACGCCCAACAACATAAAAGTAAAATAGAAATTCTTCTAAACTAAGGAAAAGCTGTGAAAACATAGAAACCAATGAATAGAAATTAAGAAACTCCTTTTTTTTTATCTGCGACATGTCAAGAGAATCTACAGAATGTAAACATGGTTCCAAGTTCTCTCTCTCTCTCTCTCTCTCTCTCTCTCATTGTGTAACATGTTTGAAAATTGTCATTGGCTTCTTTGAAGGGAAGTCAGAGACGCAAACATACTTCCATTGTGTTCACATGCAAATTGTGCATGTGAATACAATTATATTGAAAGTATACTTCCTAGTATGTCTTCGTTTTTAGGGACAGACATACACAGTAAAAGTTTTGTAAATAACGGATACATTTTCTTAGACACAGACGAACAACATAGGTAAGGAGGACATTTTTTAATAACAAAATAAGTTAGCAAAACATTAATCTGGAACAAAACTTAGATCTAATATACATTGTTCTTGTCTTTTAAGAGAAGTGGGGTCTGATCAACTCTGCTGGGAAGCCATGAGATAAAATACTGTTTTGTTTTTAAATTCCCGAAACAGTTTTTCATGGTAAACAACTGATGATCCCTTGAATAATGTTAAGACTAGCGTAAATTCTTGGAAGCAAACTTATATAGTGCCGGTAAAAAGTAAATTGACTTACAAGAAAAAGTGATTTTCTACCGAACGACTTGGGATTAAAATGTTTTTTTGTTTTTCTGTCATATAGTTTTAATGGTTGAAAAACTTCCGATACTATATATATATATAATGTTATTGTTTATTATCTATGTACGCATACGTTTCGTCCTTTTTTAATCTGGACTCATCAGCATAGAGATATGACTATTCACTACCGGTCATGCGATTCGAAACCCTGGATTACAAGTATTTTTCAACCCAAATCCAACGTCGCTAACCGCGCGGCCAATTCTGAATAGCTGATAAACAATGATAATTTGAACACTTTTTAAAGCGGCTTGACGTACAGGCATTCTACTTCTAGTATATATATATATATATATATATATATATATATATATATATATATATATATATATATATATATATATATATATATTTCATTTGAATCAAAAGAAAAACAGTTTTCAGTGGAGGGGTTGTGAGCCGGGAACCATCTTAATATTATCAAAATTTGCTGGTATTTGGAGAATAGACATAATTTTTGGTCATTTACCAAAGGTTTAAATTTCATTTGAATCAAAGGGAAAACAGTATTCAGTGTGTGTGTGGGGGGGGAGGTAGCCTTTTAATATTATCAAAATTTGCTGAAATTTTGGGAATATACATCGTTTTTGGTCATTTACCTATGGTTGAAATTTCATTTGAATCTAAGGGAAAACAGTTTTCGTGGGGTGGGGGACCCTAGCGTTGAACTGATATATTTCTTATATAGCATATGACTTTCACCGAGAGGTCAGTAGACCACATGCCAATTTTCAAGCAATTCTGTCCAGTGGTTTGGGTGAACATAAGACAAAAAGATCAGGCGCACACATACACATACAAACAAAATAAATATTAAATTATTATTATCTACAGACGCCAGCGTTTCAAGCTATTTGCTCTCATCAGTGTAGGAAATGATAATTTCAGATCGTCGTAGGACGCGAACCCAGTTACAGAATCAGCCTAGACTCCGCAAGCTATCTCTCTATCCCCACATCCACTGGAAACTACCACGTGATTAAGGGTAAATTAAGTTCTATCTGTGCCTTAAGAAAGCAGCAGCAGACAGTAGACAATCGCGAGGGTTCAACGAACGTTGTCAGAACCTTGCGTAAAGCTAAGTGACAGTCTATGTTTAATCTTCCCGAACAGTGCTCAACTGAAATTTCTTAATAACAATATTTATAAATAAATATTAAATTATATAAAGCGGCAGCAGACAGTAGACAATCGAGATGGATCAACGAATGTTACTGCCCAAATGTTAGTATATATTATATATAAACTAGTTTTTAACGCCAATACGTAGTTAAAGCAAAATGAATTGTTTTGGACTATTAAAAGAAATTCAAACGCTATTTATAATGTTTCACAATTCATTCATTAATTTATTTTTATTATCGTTTATGTTTGAATTCATGTTTTGAAACATGACGTAAATCACAAATCTATGACGTCACGTAAAAGCTATAATTATTTTTGTTCAGGTAATGTTTTAAGATCTATTTATAAGAAAATCTAAATAGTTCAGTTCGTAGAACATCAGACTGAAGGTCTCAGGGTTTCATTTTCGATTTCCGGTCATGACATCCGCTTTATTTGGGGGGTGGGGAATTTATTATAAAGTATTAATGCAATATTTTCAATTTCTAAAAGAAGTTAAGATATTTCGTTAAAAAGTGTGACTGACGGACAGACAGACATACACACACACGGAAAGTACCCTTATAGTATGAGTGTATTTGAAAAATAAACATTATGGAAATTAATAAATAATAATAATAAAAGTAGTAATATGAAGTTCAAGACTGAGAACACGAGTTAACAGAATCCTAATTAATTCTCGGGCGACACTGGGTATGCCTGCTGGTTGGTAATGGATTCCAGGAATGTATTAGCATGTTCATTCATCATCTAAATTAGTGGTTCTGAAATGTTAAATTATGGAAGTGAAATTGTATATCTTCTGTACATATCGTGAATTGGAACAAAGAGATTCTGGAGTTATTTGATCGGTGACAGATTCATTAGATGCATCATCTCCCGACGTTATCATAATGTTGTCCCCGTTTACTTACTCCCCAACGAGGGCGAAGTTAATATTTACCTCCCTCTCACCACGGGGAGATGTGACACAAGTTCGGAAGGTGGGGATTGAAAAACCAGCGCCCAAGAGAAAGAGCACTTTGGCCTACAAAAAATGCTTAAGCAGCCCCGTCGGCATCTCCTGGTAGGGACGGATCAGGCGATTACTAATAAACCAATCCCTTCTCAAAGAGAGAAGGTAACGCCTGGGAAGGTGGCCTTTATTAAATGCTCCATGCATAGAGTATGTTTGCCACATCTGTGCTGGTGCACCAACCACTAGCCTCTCCCTCTTAGACAGGGCCCAAAAAGAGTTCTAATCTAATAGGTCCCACACTGCCAACCAAGCTCCAGCCCCTGTCCCATTTGCCGCAATGTTGCTTCGCTGTGTTTTTTTTTTACAAGTACAGCCATAGAATTTGCGACGAACTTGTGCCCCCTCAACGCAAATAACCCCGACTAGCCCGACAATCAGCAAAATCCCACCCCATTCACTGTAGACATCTTCAGATTCCGGTAAGCTTTCTACTCTAATATTTTCCTTTATTGAACTGCTTGCCTTTGGAATTCTCTCTCTTCTCCCTGTTTCCCCGATTGTACTATCATGCAGAAATGTAAATGTAATGTTAACAAGCATCTCACTGCACAACTTCTCGCTTAGGGTGTCCCTATTAATCTGGCCCCTAATTCACAGTAGTCTCTAATGTATCTTGTTTGGAGTGAATATAAGTCAAAAGAATTTCTAAGATAAAGAATTCGGGAGAAAGTATCTACTTTTTCGTGATAAACTGAGAGAAAATCGAACGTATCCGATTTCCGGTTGAAAGTAAATATATTTTGGGGACACTGCGTCTTTGGGGCAGATCGGCGACGGACTCGAGAATGAATAACCTCGACGGACAGATCGGCGGCGACATAGCCCGGGGGAGAAGGGTCGTACGACAGAATTAGTCTTAGCTGACATTTTGAATTTTAAAGATGTAGACGCTAGCGACAGGACGCGGATGACACACACACATACGTGTTCAACAAGTCGTGGGTATAAAACTGCATGTGTTGTTTTTATAATGTATGCAAATTGTGAACAGTGCTTCGTACACGACGACCGCCAGTACTAGAATCTCGACACGACTAATAAGAAGATGAAGAAGAAATCACAGCACATGTGTTTCGAGGTGCTGGCATGGTTAAACATAAGCTTATGTCTGTGTGTGCGTGAGAGAGAGAGAGAGAGAGAGAGAGAGAGAGAGAGAGAGAGAGAGAGAGTTAGATAGGCAGAGAGATGGGAGTTAGCGTAAGGAAGTTATTATTCTGAAATAGAGTAGCTATAGTAAGTGTCGAGACTAGTGACAATGCGCAGACGCAAATATAACGTCCACAGAACAACTACCCAACCAGCATTTTAGGACGATTCTCGAACGTTCTAGGAGAACGTCTATAAAAGATCGCATTCGAACGACTCAGCCAGAATTTCCAACAGACAACCACGGCGTATCCTGTCTGTCGGAAATAAACTTATTCACGAAGAGATGCGTAAAGTTAGCAACTGCATAGAACCACAGCCGGAAAAGCAGGAAGGACCACACACGTCATCGTACTCATTAATCTTAATCAGAAAATTTTTTTCGAAGAGAGCATTTCTGTTAACACGGGCGTTTCTTCTTATAACATATTTCATTACTAAACGCGCAGATTAAATGAACGCATCTTATTTAGCTGCGTCCATGAATCTGTATACATGACTCTGCCCTTCGTTTGGTCTATCACACTTATGTTTGAAAAAGAATTGTCATTGGTATGTCACTCTAGCGTTTAAAATAGTGTTTACATCGATCTATTTACATTTAAAACGTTTGAAATAACGTTCTCATTGGCCAGTCAAGTATAAGTTTTAAATAGCGTTTTCATTGGTCTGTCAAGTAGAAGTTTCAAATAGAATATTCGTTGTTTTGTAAAGCTTAAATTTGAAATAGAATGTTCGCTGGTCTGTCACGTTTAAGTTTGAAGTAGCATTTTGATGGTCTGTCAAGCTTACGTTTGAAATAGCATTTTGGGATCCGTCAATCTTAAGTTTCAAATAGCATTCGCTGGTTTGTCTTACTTACGTTTGAAATAGCATATTTTTTGTCTGTCAAGCTTACGTTTGAAATAGCATTTTTGGGATCCGTCAAGCTTATGTTTGAAATAGCATTTTTTTTGTCTGTCAAGCTTACATTTGAAATAGCATTTTTTGGATCCGTCAAGCTTATGTTTGAAATAGCATTTTTTTTGTCTGTCAAGCTTACATTTGAAATAGCATTTTTTTTTGTCTGTCAAGCTTATGTTTGAAATAGCATCTTAATCGGTAAAAGCACAGATTGAATGGCCGCATCTTAAGAATATTTGATCTTGTTGTCTTTTAATGAGGTAAACTGAGCTACGACTGCTCAACTCTCTCTCTCTCTCTCTTTCTCTCCCTCCCTCTCTCTCTCCCTCCCTCTCTCTCTCTCTCTCTCTCTCTCTCGTTCTGCATTCCATCCTCTTCCACCCCGCCGCCTCGTGAACTGATAATTGACCTCTGTTGATGTTAAACGTAATACCTTATCCGTTACTGTCCTGCGCAATTGTTACGATCACATGACATCATCAATGAAAATGGAGTGTTAATATCAGTAGGGCATGGAACGGATCAATAGCACCGCTCGGGGGGATGGGTGGGGGAAGGTGTCGTGCCCAGCTGTTGGCTGACTGCCGAGTCGAGAACAACACATCGCGCGATCAATATAACTTTTGTTGCCTGGTTTCATTCAGTTTTGCTCAGTTTCCAGTTGCGCGCATGCGTGCACACATACATACATACATACATACATACATACATACATACATACATACATACATACATACATACATACATATAGATGTGTGTGTGTGTTTCGATGTACTATATATCTTCTTTTAATACGCAAAAGCCCAAAGAAAAAAGAGAAAGATAAAATGAAGGAAAAAAGGAAAAGAAAGAGAACGAAGAAAGGAAAAGGAGAGAGGGCATAGAGAAACTGATTTTGTGACCTTTGAATAGGGTTCAACGGGATGTTACTTTCTTAAATTTTGAATATTGTTAAAGCTTTTATTTACCGCAGGAAAGTGGGACACAAGGTCGGAAGGTGGGGATTGGAAAGCCAGCGCACAAGAGAAAATGCACCTTGGCCCACAAAACATGCCTGAGAAACACCATCGGCATTCCTCGGTAGGGGCGCCTCAGAAAATTAGCAAGAAACTAACTCCTTCTCAAAGCGCAAGAAGGTAAATCCTGAGATGGTGGACCTCCTAGAACTGCAAAGAACCATACCTCAACTCGACAGATGCAATGCCACCAGCTTCAAAATGGCCCAGACACTGCCAGACTGATTGTCGGAGACGTATCCGCGATTGTATGGCATCTTTTGCGCAATTCTTATTATCATGTATTATTGATATAGGTCTGTCCAATTGAATATCGAACCTTTTAATTGTTGAAGATCGGCTGTCTTGATTCGGTTTTGATCCGATTTTGAGAGATTTGTTTTTTTAGTCTGTCGATTTCCCCCTGATTAAAAATCAGTTGTGTTTTTACTTAAAAATTAGTATCTAACAGACATGGAAGAAATAAATTAAGATGACCCATCAAAATAGAAGAAAAGGGGTACTTTGTTACATCAGGACCCACGCCAACTTTGACCATGACCATGACCCTAACCCTAATCCTAACCCTAACTCTAACCCTAACCCTAACCCTAACCCTAGCCCTAGCCACCACTTGGACCCTGACCCTAATCCTAACTCTAACGACGGGATCAAAGTTAGCGTGTGCCCTAATGAAACAAAGCATCGAAAAAGAAAAGAAAGAAACTGGAAGATCTCCATTATTCCATTAATTATAGGAGCGACTGGGCTCATGAAAAAGAATTGAAAAAACTACCTGGTGAATATACCTGGTGGACCAAGTGCAAGAAAGATACAAATAAGTGCGCTGAAAGAGACACTTGGAATTTTGAAATGATCTCTTGGTTGGCGTCTTTGAAATAGCGGGTGAATGTCTGCCATCAGGTAGGATTGCCCCATCCCCAGCAACAACAAAAATTTAAGAAAAGTGCATAGTTATTATAATTATACAATTACATTGAGAAAATAGAAAATGTAATTCAACGAATTTTTAGCCAAATGCAGACACATAAACAAATACTTGTTTTGATATTTCAGCTCGGACGAAAATTCTAATGTGTGCAATCTAAGTTGTTGTATAAAAACAAGTGTAGAATAAAAATAATAATTGGCCATTAGTGAACAAATAAAGAAATAATATTGTATATAAACATATGAACATATTAATAAAAAAACGCTAAATGCACGATCACGTGAATAGGTAATCGCTTTTGCGGTTTCATTTTTATGATTGATACCAGATACAAACATACTTCTGATGATCGGTGAAGTATTGAAACTAAATGTATTTTATTGTCATCTTCTATATAAAGTTAAGACGTTTCCCCCACGTACCTTCAGCAAGAGTAAGAAAATAACCACATGCATCACAGACTACTAAACTCACGACTATAGTAAGCTTATTCACTCGAGCGTGTTTAAATAAATTTATCATTATTTTCTCCATCTAACACTAAATATTACTTTTGGCCCACAACCGTAGACTCTCCTCAAAACATACTCCATAGAGGTGGTAGCAAAATCTTTTCCCTCTAATATTTTGCTACTAACACTCTCCCCATTTACACCAGGAACTAATAAACAACGTATACTTTATAAAAACTTAACCATTATTATTATCTCTTCATCGACCATTAATTTAATACATAATACAATACATTCCGCACAAATTTAATAGATGCTCCCTCACATTCCGCTAATTTTCGAGAATATCGGATTACGTTATCTCTAACTATTACGTTTAGACCTATTCTCATTCCATTTTTACGGAATACATTTAACGAACATACTTACTTATAGTGTTCCGTGATTCAAGATGTCGACTACAATCTCTTCAGCGAATCGACTTCAGACATTTCCCTTATCACTCTTCGTTAGCTTCAGGTATAATTTCATTGTATAACTTAAACACATAGACGATTTCATACATAAAACCTTTTAGCTGAAAATCTTTTTACAAATACTTACAGCGTAAAACTAACTGTAGTGTTAATTTCGAGTTCATACCAATTCCATGGAAGTACGTAATATCAGTTTCTCTACGAACCGTTACACTATTTTAACTAACAGACAACATAAGTTCATAGTTTCACTTTTGATCATCCTTACCAAACCTAAGATTAATCCAACATTTGTGTTTTTTTATTTCACGTTAGGTATTCTTCTTTTTTTATTTGTGCGGGGGATATTTTACGTTAGACATTATCTTTTCTTCTTTACATTTTTCCTATTATAACAGTCCATTCTCTCTCCCCCACTCTACCTCCCCTCTCTCTATCCGTCTCTCTCTCTCTCTCTCTCTCTCTCTCTCTCTCTCTATATATATATATATATATATATATATATATATATATATATATATATATATATTCGCAACAATTTCTTAAAAAAACGTGTTTACATTTTCGCAGCCAATAAACATTACAAAGATGCATACATTTATTTCTGCTCACATACGATTTCGTCGATTTAGTATATTTTTATCGTGACGAATAACGTTTCTTCATTTAACTCACGATAGTTAAAGGGATTCGAAATCTGTTTCGAATACAGACCGGCGTAACATTTAAAGTCATTATTTTCCTATTCATCTACTCTATTCGATATTAATTCATAGCGAACATTATTAAGATTTATTTCATGACTTTTTTTAATATACTTTCTTTGTCGCTAAAACTGCTAGTGATAATGAGGCCTATTTCCATTATCTTGAGATTTTAATGATCGATAATATACACGTGGCCCATAACAAATAATCATAGTTTCGTCGTTTTACACTCATACTTGCTTCAAACAGTATTTAGTGACCTAAACATTAGATTAGTTTTGCTTTTCTAGCTTCATACGAAATTTGGATTTACGTGACTAAAATAGTAATTAATCAACACCTTAATTCGCGCAATTCAGATCAAAATTGATTTCATTTTTTCTTTTCATTATTACACAATATATATTTATAATACTTGCCTAAAATATAATTATATTTGATCTTACGTGCCTAAAATAGAATGCACTTTCGTTCACATGGTTCACTTTCAGTCACATTTAACTCTCCACGAGGACAGAGTTAGACACAACGTAAGTTCTTGCTGTGTTGAAAATCCACCAACATGAATAAACATTTATGCATTCTACAAGGATTTGATTTCAATGATAGAAGAGAGAATAGCTAACACATCGAACAAACATCCCGGCCCGAAACCAGTAACTTTTTCCATAATCGGTCAGTGAAGAAGATATCCTTCTACACTGTGTCAATTTTTATTTTTGTTCCACTCAGAAATAATCTTTTTCGTGAGTAAATATTGTCTGATGTGACCTATTTGCGTTCTGTCGAATGTTGACAAATTTTAATTCCTTCTTTTATTTTTCTCCCGGGCAACGCCGGGCAACGTAGAGCTGTAAATACATGCTGCAAGAGGAGTAAGGAGAGAAGAGACTAGCAGTGGAGGGAGAGTAGGGAGCACAGACGGCAGACGGCTGCAACAGACCTCTCGCAATCAGACATCACGTACATCTGTGTCAACTGCAACAGAGCCTGTCGATCCAGGATAGGCTTGCACAGTCACAGCAGACGCTGCCATTCAGCAACGGACAAATCTGAGGCGCAGAACTTCATTGTCTCCTGAGACAGACTGATGCTAACAATATATATATATATATATATATATATATATATATATATATTTTTAATTTTTTTTCTTCTCCCAAACTTGTCACTAGTTTTCATTATAATTCTTTTAGGTTTAGTCGTATTTAATTACTTCCACGTTAATACTCTGATGAGTGTGGACGAAAGCCGGCTTAGTACATTAATTAATTTTTTTTAAATCGTTTCCTCTCGTTTTTATACTTGTTTAATTTCATTCTACCCTCCCAAAAATGTCCCAAACGTCCGTATTCCTCGCCGTTATTAAATTTTGTACCACGAAAAATTCATATATATATATATATATATATATATATATATATATATATATATATATATATATATATATATATATATATATATGTACAGGGTGTCCCAAAAGTCATCACTGACTACTAAATCCGTAAGTCTCATAGCAAATTCCAGTCTTTGCTTATAATCCGTAGGCTGAAGCTGCTGGACAAGCTAGGTTTTGTATGGAAACATGTCCATGTCATGCAACATCCTATGTAAGGAGTATGGTGAAACTCTAAACTGTCGAGATCTTCTTCTGATTGAAACTGTTGGATCTTCTTCTAGACTTCGTTCTAATTCTTCCCAATTGTCTTCAGTTCTTACTGAACGAGACCTTCCGGGTCTCAAGAGATCACATACTGCACGTTGTTTTTGAAAACGGCTTATTATGGCTTTAATGGCATTTATACTTTGCGCATTGCTAGCGTTAAATTGTTGTCGGTAACATCGCTGGGTTTCTGAATTTGACCCATGTGACTCAAAGTACCAATGTGGTTCGTTCCTCAATATTTTATTTGCTCATGATAACGTCGGAAGGATAGCTTCAACTACTCTGAAAAAAGAAAAGAAAAATATTTAAATACAATGACTTTGGGACACCCTATATATATATATATATATATATATATATATATATATATATATATATATATATATATATATATATATATATATATATACTACACTGCCCAAACCACAAGGGAGGAGGTAATGTCTGGGAGAATAGTATTATGATGAACGAACAGATATTACACTACCCTCAAAGAAGGAAGTAATACCTTGGAGAATGGTCTCATGACAACAGAACAGATATTACACTACACCCACCCATCCCCGAAAATAAGGAGGTAATGCCTGGGAGGAGGATATCATAACTGAACAGGTACTACACCCCAACAAAAAAAAACAGAATCTAATCTTATTATCACAGATAAGATAATAAACTACTCCCTCCTCACAGGAAAGGAGGAGGTAATGCCTGAGAGGATAGTATCATGACAACAGAACAGATATTACACTACACCCCCATTCCCCAAAAGAGGGGTAATGCCTGGGAGGATGATATCATAACTTAACAATTACTACACCCCCCACCAAAAACAGAATCTAATCTAATTATCACAGATAAAGTAATACACTATTCTGTCCTCACAGGAAAGGAGGGGTAATTCCTGGGAGAATGGTATCATGACAATAGAACAGATATTACACTACACCCCTGACTTGAGCATTGAAAGGTTGCACATTAGTCTGGAATAGTAAACTGTATTTAGCATTAAAATATAGTAATGTAGTATGTAGTTTCTGGTGGGGCCACATGATGCCATATTAGTGGGAACTGCTACGGCTTTTCTTTCTCCAATATATCCTCTTTGATCCTCCGACCACTCAGTTGTCTAAATTAAGAGCAAAATGGAGTTCAGCAAGTACCCTAGTGTCCCTTTCCAGCACAAAGTTTATCGATATTCAAGAGGCGATTGGTACAACTTAAGCTCCTTCATATATGAAACTATCCTTAAATCCATCTAAAAAAAGAACGTATACTGCATCGCATCTGATATATCTGAGTCGTTTACCGTGGTAGTAAGAGCTTTATTTCTCCAAAACATTCCAACCTCTAGCCAGTGTATACCCCCGAATGCGCTGCGGCTATTGCCCACAGAAACCACTAGTTCAATTGATTTCAACAGAACAGATGTCTTGAAATCAAAGTTTCTTTAATACTGCCCGAAACCACTGCAAAGGGGTTATATGCCCAATCTGTTGCTGAGAGAATAACAAACAAGGCCCTGAAAAGATGCCTCTATTCCAACCATCATTAATCTACCAGAGCTGATATCCTTAGCATCTGATAGCCAAAGTTTTTGCAAATAACTTTGCAGTAAATTCCACGTTTTGCGACCATGGACATCTATTCCTAGACTCCCGTCCCCCATGACCGAAAAACTCTATGCGACATCTGAATCACTGTCCGTGATGTCGCCAAACTCGGTGCCAACAAGGCAACTGATTACAGCATTCCGGTCATAGTACTCAAGAAACTGCAATCCGAAATAGTTCATATTCTTAAAAACTGTTCAATCGTTGTTTAAAGGAGAAATGCTCTCTATCACCCTGGAAGACTGCATTGGTCTGCCTAGTATTCAAAAATACTGCAGACCGATTCTCTGCATTCAGGTACAGACCGATCAGTCTACTCTGCGTCATGAGTAAGTTGCTTGAATATGTAATAAATCAAGTAGTTAACAACCACCTCATAAAACAATCTTTTTAGTGATAGGCAATACGGATTTCGTCCTGCAAGATCTACAGCTGACTGTGACATAGACACGCAGACGACACGACTATTTGTGAAAACACTTCGAAGACCATTGATGATGAAAATCTTTCTGATTATCTCTCTCTGTCTCTGTCTCTGTCTCTGTCTCTGTCTCTGTCTCTCTCTCTCTCTCTCTCCTTTCTAACTTGGAGCACGTGTAACATTTAACGCCTCTAAAACCAAGCTTCTCTATTTTCATCATCATCGCTTGGGTCTTCACTTCTCCCAGTCGAAATGAACGGTTCTTTCTTCGATGATGGCCCCTTCTTTGATAAGCTTCTTGGACTGACTTTAACTACAGACCTGAAATGGGAGACTTACATCAAATCTGTTGCTAAGGTTGCTGGAAAAATGACAGGATCATTCTACCGCTTCAGAAAGTACCTGAACCCCGGTGCAATCCTCTACCTATATACAAGCCAAATACGTCATAGCATGGTTGTACTGCTGCCATATCTGGAGAGGTTCTGCACGGAGCACAGTTTCCTGTCTGTACAGAGTACAAAATCGACTCTGTAATCTAGTGGGAATGTTCTCTTCTTGTCCCTACAGCCCCTTTCTCAGAGAAGAGATGTTGCGAGCCTTTTGATGGTAGGTGCTCGACTGAGCTCCAATACCTGGTATCCCCTCGTAAAACATTCACAGCAAGAACACGTCTTTCCTCAACCCCAGCGGAGAAGTTTCCTTTCTCTCCTTCCTTTCCGAAAGACAGGAAACTTCCATGAACAAAGTTTATTTCGTAGAACGTCCTACCTGTGGAACAGGATACCGCGAGCCTGTTCCCAACCGACTACATCATGGTCGTCTTTAAGTCAAATGTGGACAAACACGTGTTGAGCCGTCTCCTTGGATAATCAATTCCTCTTAAGTAATCTTCTGCCCATCCGGCCCTGTTGTCATCCAAGTGATGATCTCTTTAACTTTTATACTCGAGTGGCCTCTGGGCCTTGATAAGTGGTGACCTTTTAGTAAAAAAAAAAGTTTTGGCTTCAGACATAGAAGTAATAGTATAGTTTCGGCTCCAGATATACAAATAACACATATTCATAAGTAATAGATGCATAGGTTTGAAAGAAAACATTATTTCCCTGTAATAGACAAACATCCAGTAATTTGCTTTTTATTGCATTTTTTTTTTCTCATGTATTTAAAGAGGGGTAGATGTGATGTGTATAATATATTTATTTGAATAACCTACATCGTTGGGTTCATGTAGCTACATATTAATACAGTGTCGCAGTAAAAGAAGCAAGAAAGTAAGAAAGTTCCACAGCCAACAGTCTTCGATGCATGGTCAACCTCCTGGACAGAGTCAATGTATACGTTTTTTTCTTTGTTGTCAGAGACACAGTCTCCCAATGGACATTTAAACTCGTATACCAGGCCCGTCCTATCCAGAACTCTAATCGAGGGTTAAGAGTTATTTGTAATTATAAGATTGGTGGTTTCCAGACCCCTTGATATTTAAACAGTAGCCCCAGAGATTTGACTGGCTTCAAAGAAGAAAGACGTCCTCTCTCCTGCCTCTGTCTACTGGACAGCAAATAGTGCCATAGCCAGACACCTCATTAACGAACATTCTTGTCCCCGCTCACAAATCCGTAAACTTCTTTTAGACAACACTAAAATCTTAGAACACAATACTAATATACAAAAACTCCATATACTAGAAGCTTTACACATTAAAACAAAAAAAAACGGTTATTAACAGGATTAATTTTAACACTAGTACTAATATACTTAAATGTTTATAATACTAAATAAATATAGTTTCGTATTTAAATTTTCCTGCCAAAATTAACTATAAACTCACTCCAGGTCTTTACCTGATTGACATTATTCCACTGAAGATGGACCCAGATGGGTCAGAAAGTACTTTGGACCTAAAAGAAAATTAAGGCAAATTCATCAGCCAATTCTCATCCGAGATTAGGACTTAAATCTGGAAAATGGAAGGGATTCATACAAAAATATCCAGACATGAGTTGTCGGTTATTTTTAATATATATATATATATATATATATACATATATATATATATATATATATATATATATATATATATATATATATATATATATATATATATATATGTGTGTGTGTGTGTGTCTGTGTGTGTGTGTGTGTGTGTGTGTGTGTGTGTGTGTGTGTGTGTGTGTGTGTGTGTGTGGCTGCCTCGTTGTTAGCAGCAGTAAGGAAGATCTACTGTGAGTTTATTTGTGGTTTTTGGATGTTTGTCTTTCATGTCACGCCACAATGTATAATTTTTCAGACTAAAAACTTTTTGTCATTTCTGAAGAGTTCAAGGAAGACAGATCCAATGTTGACATACTAATGGTTGGTCACCTATGAACGAAACGAATTCGTAAAAAAAAACTGCACCAAAGATTGACTGTTTTGAGAATGTTTCGTTCGATAAATAAAATTTTGGTCTTTGGAATTTAACAAAATTTTGTTTACTTATATATGCTCTGATGTTGCAAGTTGACAATCATCGAGCTTTAAATTGGAAGAGGTTGGTGTAAATAAAATATAGAAAGTATATGCTAAAATATAATATTTTCGCCCCTCTCTGTCTGTCTGTCTGTCTGTCTGTCTCTCTCTCTCTCTCCCTCTCTCTCTCTGTGTGTCTCTCTCTCTCTCTCTCTCTATATATATATATATTTATAGAGAACATTACAGATATGTAGATGTGAGATGTACACACGCATAGGCCTTTTGCAAATGTCAGAGTAAATCTCAATGAAAGAAAATGTATTTTAGTTCACAGTTTAACTCGAAAGTGAGTCAAATCAATTTGAAACTTTCCGATTGTGACGTCAACGTTTGCTTACCTGGTTCGTTTAAAGTTGAATAATACTTTCGACATGTGGTGGCAAACGTGGATTTGAAACGTGTTCAACCGAAATCTATTGTTTGTTGTTGTTGTTGTTGTTGTTGATCAACCAAGAGCGGATAATAAATAAACAAAAAAAATAAAAAAAAGAAAGATCTGAGTAAGATACGCCTTGCTCGAGTGTGAATCTTTAGTGTTTTTTATATTTCTTTTCTTTTTGTTTTGTTATTTTATTTGCTATTCGTTCGCCTATTGCTAAGAGAAGGCGGTTATTTGAAAGAACGTCAGGCCCACTGACGGGTTATTGTTCGCCGGTGGGAACGTGGGCTCGAGTGGCTCCAGATTATGACAAAGTTCAAGGTTATCGTGTTTTTATTCATTTTTTTTTATTTTAAATACAAACTTCGTATTTTTTATTAATCGAATCTGGGTTTGTTTATCAAGCATAGAAAATTAGAACAGTGTGTTTATTTACTTTTCTCATACGTAGTTGCGTTTTATAAGTAGATAAATAAATTACGTAGTGGTTATTGGAGCAGGCGTGTCGCGTTCGAATTCTTCCGGAGCTGCTGATTCACTTCCTGTAATGTACTAACGAGGCATCACGGCCTTTTGGCTGGGATCAAAGTGTAGCATCTGTTCCGATGGATACTACACCCTATAAACTGGTATCGTCTTGGCCTTCTTGGCCTATGGGTCTGCCCTGTGCAGTTCTATGAGGTTCACCCTCCCAGGCTTTGCCTCCCCTCTTTGGGGAGGAGTAAGTTTATTGCTTACTGCCTAAGGGGCTCCTCCCGGGGAATGCCGACGGGGCTGCCCAGGCAATTTTTAATGGCCAGAGTGCAACCTTCTCGGGCGCTGGCTTTTCAAGTCCCACTTTCCCAACCCGACCTTAGGTCACATCTTACCTTGTGGGAGTAAGATAAAACTGGCCTTGTGCCTAACCTCCTGAAGAGGAGGTAAATAATACTTATCAAGACCCAAATACGCCCTCTACGTTCAGTCCGACAGAGAGTGAGCCATTGTGCCATTTTTTGGCCCTACTCTGGCGGGTTGAGGTATGGTTCTGTCTAGTTCTAGGAAATCCACCCTCCTAGGCTGTACCTTCTCGCGCTTTGAGAAGGAGTTAGTTTATTGCTTATTACCTGAGGGTTTCCTACCGGGGAATGCCGACGGGGCGGCTCGTACATTTTTGTTTGAAGGCCATAGTGATTTACCTCTTGGACACTGACTTTTCAATCTCCACTTTCTAACTGTGTGTTACATATTCCCGCGGTGGCAGGGAGATAAATAACGAAGTCCAAACGCCACTCGAGGATAAGGATGAATTAGTTCGTTAGGAGGACGATGAGACAACACCGTGATGATTGGTAACGATGATTGAATCTTAGCAGAATTTCATCATTTAAGAGGATAGATCAACAAGAATTTTTTAACATTGGACTTGACAATGACCCTGTTGTAGTCAGCTGGTAAGCATACCCGTGGTATTGTGTTCCAGAGATGGGTAGTTCTTGGAAATAAACTTTGATCATGGAAGTTCCGTTTAGTTTTAGGTACACAGAGGGAGAAAGGAAAATTATCTACAGTGGTTGTAGCTAGACGGGTTTTTGTTGTGAATGTTTTACAGGGGGTGGGAGTAGATGGAGTTTTGTCGAGTACCTACCATGAAAATAACGCATTACAAGGACTATCACAAGGACCTTATGATAGATAAGAATTCAATCTTCCTCTCTACTAGGATTTCGGTTAAATACCGTCAACTTTGACATTGAGGGTTACTATGATAATCCTATGCCAACCTGTAGTTTTTGCTTTTAACTAATCAACCTTGATTCGTTTGACCCCTAAAACTGGGCTGTAACATATGTATATGTAATATATGTATGGTACAACTGTAACATATTTTATGTTTACCATCAATGCTAAGCCAGTGCAAGAAATTCTTGAAAATGTTGTTGTAAGTATGCTTGAGGACTATATTTCGCCAAAGGAGAAAACATCACAAACACGTGAACCAAAAATATCCCCAGGAACAGCAAATGTGCCATGATTAATTATTGCAGTTATGCCTAGTCATCTTTTTCTATTCCAAATGATGTGTATGTACCTTGTTACAAGGTTGGGTCATAATAATGCTGTATGGCGGGATTACCATGCTAATGCATTATCAAGTGCATTATCATAGTAGTCCCGCCATAGTTATCCACTTAACCCCCGTCGGTCATAAATAACATTGGTTCTTTCTAGTGTTTTATGGGTTGAGGAGAGGAGTTGTTTTTTACTAGAAGATTTTGAGTGTTAAATTTCTTGTAGTAAATAATTAGTCTAATTTTATTGTTATTGTCAATTGAAGATATATATGTAGAATATTTTTTATGGGTTTGTCTTCTAATCTAAAGTTTTGTATTTGATTGCAATACTATAGGTTAATATACGTTGATTAATGTTGGATATTATTATCATTTGTAGAGTTATTTTTTAAGTTTCGAATCATTAATTTTATTTGCTCATCAACGATACAATTAGTGAATTCGTTATTAATAAGCACTTGTTATATATTTTTTAGTCACTCAGGAACCACTGAGGGATTTTTTTTTAACTTGAATAGATTTTGTGTCTTTATGGTAACCTAATATGACGAAGACAATGGAGATTTGTTTGCAAAAAAGAACAAAAAATGAAAAAAATAACAATGTCAACTTCACGTTCTTCACGTTCTTCACGTTCTTTAGACTTGACTAACTCTGATGATAAAAATGTAAACTCCTATGGACCATGTAAAATTGTAAACATCTATGGACTATTGTAAAATCAGTAATGATAAAAATGATTGTAAATGATGTAAAATGTAAAAATGATTGCAAAATCAGTAATGGTAAAATGGTAAATGGTAATGGTAAAGTCAGTAATGGTAAAATGATTTTGTACCATAACCCATATGGACGTTTGTTGCGTTGTAAAAGGGGTACAATGTTAGATGCGTTTGGAGTAAATATTTTAAGCGAGTTGAAAGTCACAATATGATGTAAATATATAATTCCGCCATCTTGTGGGCTGTTGATATCGTGTTTAAGTTGAGTATTTATTTACCTCCTCTCCAGGAGGTTAGGCACAAGGCCAGTTTTATCTTACTCCCACCAAGGTAAGATGTGACCTAAGGTCGGGTCGGGAAAGTGGGTTGAAAAGCCAGTGGCCGAGAAGGTGAGCACTCTGGCCATTAAAAATTGCCTGGGCAGCCCCGTAGGCATTCCCCGGTAGGGGCGCCTTAGGCAGTAAGCAATAAACTTACTCCTCCCCAAAGAGGGGAGGCAAAGCCTGGGAGGGTGGACCTCCTAGAACCGCACAGGACAGACCCATAGACAGGCGTAAATCAAGACCCGAGGCCAAAACAATACCAGTCTATGTGGTGTAGTATCCATCGGAACAGATACTACATTTTGATCCCAGCCAAAATGCCGTGTTATTTATCTACCTCCCACAACGTAAGATGTGACACAAGGTCGGGAAAGTGGGATTAGATTAGCCAGCGCTCGAGAGGTGAGCAATCTGGCCATTTAAAAATTGCCTGGGCAGCCCCGTCGGCATTCCCCGGTAGGGCCACGTGAAGGTTGACAACATTCATAAGTGAAAGTGGTTACATGGAACCGGCTAGATTCGAACTTGCCACACCTAGGTCGTCAGTCCGTGTCGTTATCCACTTAAACATCGTCTGTTGTAAAGTGACTTGCACTAATACCTTTGGGAAAGGTATGAATCCGTTACTCTTTCCCTATCTATGTAGACTAGGAGGGACTAGACTATTAAGCCTTGCTATGGCAACCAGTCTCGGAATAGACCTCTGCCCTCGAAATAATAACTCCTCTGTAGTACTGGTAAATGCAGAGAATTCTGACTACCTAAATAAAGTATGTTCTTTTTGTTTGCATGTCTTTGTAAGATCTTTCAAACTGCACTAGTTGGTCAGTAGAAAGTAGACAAGGCAGTATTGCATCGTAGAGTCTTCTTCTCCACATTCGCAGATAGTTGGGTCGGTTTTGTAGCCCCATCTGGCCATGACAACTATTGATCGCCCAATTTCTGTTCTCATACGGTTGAGTGTTTTTCACTGGACCCAGGGTGCTTCTGAGCCAGGAGGTGGACCTCAGAAGAGGAGATTCCCATTTCAGTAGGAAGGAGGCATTCTCTAGCCGTCTTGTTCACAGCTGTAGTCTGGTCTCTTCCTGAGTTGTTGTTAGGGGATCAATATGGCTGAGGAAGCTTCTTCTTGACTTTGGTCGTTGGGCCGTTGATTCACGTCCATAAAAGAGATTACGTTCACCACTACAAAACCAAGACCCCATAATGACTATATCGTTTTTTACTAATGATTCACTATTTATCAAGGCCAAAAGCCACTCGAAGATAAGGGTTAATGAGTTGGAAGGATTGTCAGTTGAAGGATGAAGAAAATTATGAGAGATTGAGAATAATGAGTGGAATGAGCTAATGCGGACGGTTTCTAACAAAAATCTGTGACATTGGATTTAAAGACGATCATGCTACTATCTGCAGGGAAGCAGTCCCGTGGTAATGTGTTTCACAAACGGAAACCCCTTGCAAAGAAGCTCTGTTTGCGGAAATTCTGCCTGGCGCTAGGCACACGGAGAAAGAAAGGAATTCTTTTAATAGTCCAAAACAATTTATTTTGCTTTAACTACGTATTGGCGTTAAAACTATTTGATATATACTAGAATTTGGGCCATATATATATATATATATATATATATATATATATATATATATATATATTCATTTTAAGTAAATAGTATTAGTTTTACCTACATACGCCAGCGTTTCAAGTTTTCGCTCTCATCAGTGTAAGGAATGATGATCTCAGACGGTCGCAAGGTTCGATCTCCTGCTAAAGAATTAACCTAGACTCCGCAAGCAAGCGGCATAACCATACGGCCACAAGACATTACCACGTCAAGAAGGGAATTTAAGTTCTATTTATGCGAAGGGATGCACATATAAAAAGACTGACTAGAGATTCAACGAACGTTATCGGAATATGCATTATAGCTACTTGTCAGTCTATGTTTACCTTCCCCGAACAGGGCTCAACTCTAATCTTATAATAATATTACTTTTAATTATATATATATATATATATATATATATATATCCCTCTTTACTAAGGATGGGCACTCTGAGTGAATTTTATAACAAGCAGTACTACTAGCTTCATTGCGAGATCCAACACAATTTGTTTTTGTTATATTACTCTTCGCCGCTTGCTGTGAATACTCGCCGACTTGGTATTTACAAAGTTAAATTCCTCCTAAATTCTGAGCTGATTTCTGGTGGCCAACCCGTAACTCTCCTGACTTGCGAATCAGTGGCGATTTGTAATCGGAGTTCGCGTCCGTCGACCGTCGGGAATTAGTTTTCTGCACTGAAGATTGCGTAAGCATGAAACATCGATATCTGTAGGTAATAAATGATTAACATATATATATATATATATATATATATATATATATATATATATATTAGCCTGTCTAGGCTCGGATGCTCTAGTATACTAGCTGACATATCCGTCTTAGGCAGGTAATAGATGATATAACATATTATAACTATTAGAATCTCAAATATTTCACCGTTAAAAGTTTTTATATGGCTTTACTCTGCAAAAAGGTGTAAGGCGTGTAATTTTGTAAGTTCTAGTTATAATCTCTGATTATGATGTAGTGAAGTGGGTACCAGCACGGACGCAGCATGTCGTAATCGAGTCGTGTCGGATCCATAGCACAACTTTCACTAGAGAATGTTGACAACCTTCATGTGTGAGAACCTGATTCTCAAAATCTCGTAACTTGCTAATTAATTACATTTGCGTACTTTTAATTGATGTATCCGTTACATCTCTTCACGGGCTTTCTTCTATAAGTAGATGTAACAGATGTAATTCTAGTTATAATGTATTACCGGGCATAGATGGATACGTCAGCCAGTACGATCATACATATGACCGCATTGTTAAGTTTATGTGACGCCCCCCCCACCTCCACCTAAATACCCAACATTGGAAGATGGACCATAAAGATAGCAAAACAATTCTACCTTTGCTATTAATTAGTTACTTATATAAAGGTCGACCTGCTGATTAATTTGACTAATTACGAGTGATACGCTTCTGTTATAATCCTTGTTAAACCCTCGTATAGAATATTGTACTCAATCCCGAACAGCAGTAGCTAGACATCGGAATTTAATATATTAAAAATATAAAGCATACAGAGAAATGTTTACTATTTATTTGTTCAGACGATAACCGAAAATCGAAAACAATGACTTTAGCGTAAAGAGAAAGTGTATTGAGTATTTCCACACCCATAAATTGATGAAAGCAAAACGATAGTGAAAGAGATAGTTCAACTTATAAACGGATGGAAGTGAAAAAATATAACTTTAGAAAAATAGATGTGTAATGCAATGATTTTAATCAATGTCCGAATTAATGTTATTTTCTTGAAGTATGAATTAATGTTATTTCCTTGAAGTATTAATTTAGATAAAGTGCGTGTGATGTGGTAGAAACCTATTTGTTGTTTGATAGTGTGTTTAGATTGGGAAATGATAGCTGGCGAAGTCTTTTATTGTGGATGTGTTTTAGTATTAACTAGCATGAAGACCCGACGCTTCTCGAAATTGAATGCTATGTACTTTTTCATTATACTCATAACACCATATTACGTTCTTTCTTTTTACTGGCCCTCCTCCTCTCGTTTCGCCCTTAAATATAGTCGGAAGAAACTGAGATGTTTGAAAACTTTCTGAATTAGTGTCATACATATGGTTTTCATCAAAATAGGATATATTTGAAGTTTTTAAAGTGGTTCGGCCCCATTAGGTTAGGAGGGCACTTCGAGATTCGGGATAATTTCCCCAGAAATTGTTATACATATGATTTAAATTTCATAAATATAGGATATATTTGAAGTTTTAATAAGGTTATGCCTTCATAGTTGCCTTACACTTAGAGATTCGGGAACACTCCATTGTCTTTGAAATAACTTGTGAAATAACTCCTTTGTAATTGAAGAGTATTGATTTACTCCTCTCCAGGAGTTAGGCACAAGGCCAGTTTTTATCTTACTCCCACAAGTAAGATGTGACCCAAGGTTGGGTCGGGAACGTGGGGTTTAAAAATTGCCTGGGCAGCTCCGCCGGCATTCCCCGGTAGGGGCGCCTCAGGCAATAAGCAATAAACTTACTCCTCCCCAAAGAGGGGAGGCGAAGCCTGGGAGGGTGGACCTCCTAGAACTGCACAGGACAGACCCATAGACCGGTGTAAATCAAGCCCCGAAGGCCAAGACAATACCAGTCTATGGGGTGCAGTATCCATCGGAACAGATACTACACTTTGATCTTAGCCAAAAGGTCAAGAACAATAAATTGAAGAGTAGTAATCAATTATATTGAATTGAATGAAAGTACTATGTCCTTTTCTTCGAGTTTATGAAACCAATTAATGTTACTGATGGTATTGATTCATTGGTTTGGATGTATCTTTTCTTTTTATGATCTTATCAGCATTTTCCAGAATCATTTTACTGATTGTTCTAATTTCAGGTCTGGTTGGGTTAATTAATCTGGTAGTCGCCTTACTTAAAAAATCAAGTTGGTGGTCCTTTAATAATATATATGTATCTTTAGATATCAGTTAGTATACTATATCACTGATATGTACTTTTGTTATGGCCCTGTTTAGGGGCCGGAATAAAAACACGAACACGGGGTTTAAATAAAACAAGTATATTGAAGAAACGTATAATACAACAGAGGAACAAGAGTAGTGTTGCGTCAGTCTTGAGTGCCAGTATAGACTGGGGGTTACTCATTATTTAATTTCTTCTCACCGCAGGAATATGTGGCACAAGGCCGGAAGGTAGGAGAGAGTCAAGTCAGCGAGCGCCCCTAAAGGAGGAGCACTCTAGCCTATCAAAAAACTGCCTGTACAGCCCCGTCGGCATTCCCGGTCAGGGCGTCCTAGGCAGTAATCAATAAACTTAATCCACCCCAAAGAGGGAAGGCAATGCCTAAGAGGGTGGACCTCCTAGGACTACCCAGCACTCAACCCCTCAGTCCGACAGATAAAAGACCACGTAAATTGCCCAGTATCTGCTGGACCGACTGCCGAGAGCGAATCCTCGATAGGTGTTACCCAGTCCGAAGACTTGGGATTACTAAGGTATTTAATTCCCTCCCACCGCAGGAATATGTGACACAAGGTCGAGAAGGTGGGGAGATCAAGCCAGCGCCCCTAAAGAAGGAGCACTCTGGCCTATCAAAAATAGCCTGGGAAACCCCGTCGGCATTCCTCGGTCAGGGCGCCTCAGGCAGCAAGCAATAAACTTACTCCTTCCCAAAGAGGGAAGGCAATGCCTGGGAGGGTGCACCTCCTAGGAAAACCCAGGACAGTATACCTCAGCCCGGTAGATAAAAGGCCACCGAAACGGCCCAGTTCCTGCCGGGCTGATTGTCGAGAACGGATCCTCGACTGATAATACCTTACCCCATCCCGACGTCCTCAATCAAACGAAGTTAATCAGAGACTGATCGGGCAGGGGTTTTCTCAGAACTGAGAAGCATATGCTTCCAGTATTTATTATGAATGGAAGAGTCCAATGTCGGTAATAGGTGCGGTACCATAGCAACTTTATCACTTATTTTTTAAATATCTGAGTTGATTTCATCGACAATATCTCGTTTTTTTTTAGCTTTTATGTAGATTTTTGTTAGGTTTTACTAATTTGTTATAATCTGCCTTGTCTATCTTATAAAAGTGTATTATTTTATCCGCTTTGATAAATAATTTGTCCGAACGTCTAATGTTTTCTACTCTATCTTTAAGTTTTATTTAGTCTGTTGTGTTCCTCTGCAATTCTAAACTATTGTGTTGAATAGGTTGTTTTCAAAGCCTTTTATTTAATCTTTTAATTTAAATTTTAAATTAAATTTAAATTTTCAATTGCATTGGTTTAAAATAATAATAATAATAATAATAATAATAATATATATATATATATATATATATATATATATATATATATATGTGTGTGTGTGTATTATTTAATTATTATCCTGATTATAATTATAATTAATATTATGATATTAAAATAATTATTAAAATTATCATTATCCGAATTATTCAGTTGCTTATACATTATTGCTACTATTCTTAATTTATTATTTGATTCAATTTACTATGATCCATTATATATGTTCACTATTATAGATTTTATTTATCTTCAAAGTATTTTAATATTTCATTATTTTAACATGTATTTTATTTTATTTGTTCTTATTGTTATTTTTATTTGTTTATTCTATTTTTATTCTTTTATTTATTTTACTTTATTTATTTTATATTTAAAACAATATATACTATGTATTATTATAAACCAGAATATATGTACACACATACGAGTCATAATACATCCGCATATTCGCACAAACATTTCTTACCGATTATACGTACACACACAGACAGAACGTATACTCAAACACATTAGCGTTAACATAGTAACAAGCAAGCCCAATCTAGATATACATACACACTAATATTGTCTAACTAACGTCTGCATACACAGCCATATCGCCGTATATTAAATATTCATATACACAGTTTACCGGAAAGACAAATTGCACACAAATTTACTCATTTTATCTGCAAAAATACTTCTGAACTAACAAATTCTACATGTATTAATCTGGATAGCATACTTACAAAAAAGGACAAAAGAAATGTATCCTTCTTATTTCAAATTGTACAATTTTCTAAAACCTCTATTTATTCAATTAGCATTATCTATCTACGATATTAACTGAAGTTTAATAAAAAATAATTTATACGCAAACCAGTTAATTACAGAGTTTAACCGGTAATAACTAAAACTATCAATTTAATACGTATTATTAATAAACCGAGAAATGTAGCTTTCTTATCCCAAATTGTACAGTTTTATAAACCATCTATTTATTAAATTGAAATTATCTATCTACTGTGGTCAACTGAGGTATAATAAATAGATGTATATACAAACCAGCCACTTAGAATGTTTAACCAGCAATTACTAAACCTATTCATTTAATATTTATTATTGAGACAAATTAATAAAAACAGAAAAATAGTTGTCCAAGCTAATATTATACATTTGTTACTCTTGATAAAGCCCTCGTAACAATTAGGAGAAACGTTGAGATGTATTCTTGAGTTTTAAATCTTCCGTTTTCCATTTTATCTCATATATATATATATATATATATATATATATATATATATATATATATATATATATATATATATATATATATATATTGTAAAGTATGAACATATATTTATGGCAATTAAGCTACATATTATTGAGTACTGTTGAAGTAAATACTGAAAATATATACACGATGTATGTGTATACATGTTATAATAATAATAAAAATAATAATAATAATTATATATATATATAGTATAAATTTTAACCAAAACGTTTGGTTGCTAAAATGGCCCGAAGAAGCTGGACTTTGAGTTAAGTCACAGCTGAAAATGTATGCACATATGTAGCCAATAATATTTGCATAAATAAAAAAGATATACTATAATACAGCTCTGCCTGTTATTGAGCACTATCTTATAAACACTGCAGTTTTATTGGATTAACATCTGGGAAACAACAACCATACAAATAATATATATATATATATATATATATATATATAGAGAGAGAGAGAGAGAGAGAGAGAGAGAGAGAGAGAGGGAAAGAGAAAGAGAAAGACAGACAAATATGGGAACAGAGAGAAATACAGAGGGGGGGGCATAGAGAGCATATCAGTTCGGTGCAAATCTGTTGATATATCTGCAGAAAAGAAAATACGATTTTTGTTCAATGACAATCCGGTGGACGATTAAAACGAATTGAAAGACTAAATTATAGTTAGTAATAGTAATTGATCCAGATGTGAACTACTTAATTTCTATCAAAACCTTGATAACTTAATTGGTGTCAAGATAAATTGCACTTTTAACTGTTGTCGATGTTTCGTTTTCATTGAATTTATCGCAGTATATCTGCCCTATATATTAGAGAGCATGTGCATTTTGCACTCTCTCTCTCTCTCTAAGTCGGTCGTTCGATCGTTCACACTTCAATTAGAATGTTTAGATGCAGCGTCCAAGTATCTGTATGAGAGGCTCTGTCCGTCTGTTTATCGGTCAGCATCTCTGTCACGCTCACGTTTCAAATATAATTCTCATCGCTATACACGCAAATTGAATGGACGCACTTTACGTTTTTGCCAAGGCGGAAATAATGTTTGCAGTCGCGTTTGTTTATGTATAGCCTAGTGTCCACATCGCTTCACCAATAGTCACCCAACTTGGTCAAAATATCGTTCATGGACTTAACTTTGGTATATCAGGTGGAGAAAATGATTGTTGGATCGGGGTTCGAAAGGAGGACCTCAGCTGTTAAACGGAAGTTAAGAATACGACGTAATTTCTGGAAAAGTGAATTCTGGTCTCTTTTCTGCCAGACCATCTAGTGAAGCAGTCACTAAAAATCTGCCCGTCCCCCAAAAAAACAAATTGGGGGCAAACAATGTAACCTAGCATAGCATATCGACTAAAGCCGTCTCTGTATCTCTTTCCTCTCTTTCTTTTTATCACTCTCTTTCTCTCTCTCCCTCTCTTTCTTTCTCTCCCTCTCTGTGTGAAAGTGGTCAATATCTTAATGTATATCTCCCCCTCTCTGATCTTTATATGCATATTTGTCACGCTGTCTCAAATGTAATAAATCCTCTATTGAAAAGAAGCCTCGTGTGTCCGTGCAAATTGATGAGACGACGATTACGACTAGAAAGGGATGTTAGTTGCGGTGTGTATAATGGGTTATACACACCTGTGACGATACGACATATAACAGAAAACAAACAAAGAAACAAAAACAAAGGAGGGCCGAAATAAATAATATAAACAAAAACAAATAAAGAATGAGTGATATGAATAAGAATGGAAAGAATGAATTCGTGAAGAAAGCAGAGAATGCATAAAATAATTTTGAAATGTTTCTCAAAAATACAAACACTACGTATGAAGAAACAAAGATAATCAAAGAAACAGAGAAGAAAAGAAATAAACAAGAAAACAAGGAATGAAAGAAAGAAAGAAAGAAAACTCATCAGAAAAGGATGAGTAACGAATGAATGAATGAAAGAAAAGAAGAATACATCAAAAGTTATCAAATCTTGCTGGAAAAGACAAGAGCAAATATGGAAGAGAAAGAAAGGAAAAATGCAAAGAAATAAAGAAAAAACGCTGAAGAAATAGAAAAAGTTTGACCATATGTAACAGTGCATCTTAGGTGCAAAGTTATGGTTGATAATTTGTCCAGTCAGCTTTTCCCGTTTCCTCGCTTTTGCATTCGCATGCTTAATTGCATGGCGAAAGCTGACCCGTATCCTTTCGCATGGGTTATAATAACTAAATGCTAGAAAAATAAGGAAATAATTAAAATGGCGGTCATAGACAATGCTGACTTTGCATTTATTTGGATTGGAAGGACGTCGTTTCCATTGTGTGGGTGTGGGGGGGGTGAGACAGAGAGGGGGAATAGTGAAGAGAGAAAAATGGGGAATGGAGGAGAGAGGTGAAATGCGGGAAGGAAGAAAGAGAGGGGATAGGAGTGGAGGAAGAGAGAAAGGGGGAAGAGAGAGGAGAGAGGAAGTAGAGAAAAAGGGGAAGAGAGAAAGAAAGAAGGGAGAGATATGAGAGGGGGTAAGAAAAAGAGAGAGAAAAGAGTAAGAAAGAGAGGGGAGATAGGGGAGAGAGATGAAGGCAGAGATTGAGAGAGAGTAAGACTGAATGGAAGAGAGAAGGGAAATGCGAGGATGAAGTAAGAGAAGAGGAGAGATAGGAGTGGAGGAAAAGAGAGAAAAAAATGAGGAAGATAGAAGGGAGACAAGACAGAGAGAAAGGGATGAGAGATAAAGGAATGAATAGAGAGTGGGAGAGGAGAAAGGAGATAGGAGAGAGAAAGGGAGGGGAAAAGAGAGGGGTACATAGGGTGAGAGAGGGGGAGAGAGAGGAAGAGAGGGGGGATATGTCATAAACAACAATTCGTTAAACTGACAGGTCAATCAAACAATCAATCGAAATAGGATTTTAAAAATGGCCGTTGCAATAACAAATAATTATAATCAAAACTGAGAAGACTCACCAAGGTTTTTATTTTATTTAACAAATAATTTATTTTTCGCTCATTAATTCGAATTATAACTAGAAATGCAAGAACTTGTCTCGTAGCGGTATTACATAAAAAAGGGGGACTGAGAGATGGGAAATTCCCTGATTGGTTGAGTCAGATCACGTGTTAAAGAAAAAGGTTTGTTTAAAATAGTTAGACAAGTAGCGGTTAGTGTTTGGCAATGGTGGTGTACGGATTCTCACTGAAATCACTGTCCTCATGATCCACTTAGAAGAGAAATGTTGAAAAATGTTCCTAGATGGCACTTATGCGACTAATAACACGATCAGAGAAATTGATGAAAAGATAAATAAAATATGGTTACAGTTCGGATCGTCTTCGCTGTCCTCCCAGAACATATCCTAGCGAGGTTGAATGGATTTCAAGATCCCTGAACAGTTATACGTGTGTTCAGATGTAACCACAAGAGTTTAACGAAGGAATATACAACAGTATATTCAGTACCGGGCGATACTATGTCTATCTGTTGTTCGATATGGGCTCTGAAACTATTTAATAGATTTCAACCAACCTTGGTAGGAACATAGGCCATGAACCTGGCAATGTTTTCGATGTATTTATTCCAATTTATGCTATCCGTGAAAGTTAGGCCGAGGAGTTTGACCATTGAACTCTCAGGTAGGGTGTTATTTGCCATGACAATCGATGGTTGAAGGGGTTTCTTGTAGTTATTGAAGGAAAGTAGCTTTGTCTTTGCGGCATTAACAGTTACCAACCATTTATGACCCCATTCCACTACAGACTGGAAGTCATTTTCTGAGGAGTTAGCCATTGCCTCAGATATGTGCGCGACGGTTTTGCCCACATGATGAGAGTAGAGTGTGGTGTCATCAGCAAATATTCCTATCTCAGTCGCAATGGCATCAGGGAGGTCATTTATGAAAATCAGGAACAGTAGAGGTCCAAGAATAGATCCCTGGGGTACACCTGCATTTATGCCATATTGCTTAGAAGAACGGCTATCGAGTACAACCTGAATCTTTCGTTTTGTTAGGAAGGATTTCATTATATTAAATATTTGTCCAGTAATACCATATGAGTGCAGTTTTATGAGAAGCCCTTCATGTCAGACCTTGTACAAGGCCTTGGATATATCAAGTGCTACCGCCCTAGCTTCGCCTGCCTTGTCCAATGTATGGTATATGCGTTCAGAGATGACTGTTAGGATATCTGCAGTAGATCGTGCTTGTCTGAATCCGTATTGATGATCAGAAAGAAGTTCAGTATTAACTAAGTGCCTGACTATCGCTAGATCGATTAATGATTCAAAGATTTTAGCAAAGATCGGGAGTAGGCTGATTGGGCGATAGTTCTGAGGATCAGTTCTATCTCCAGAATTCTTGACGACTGGTACCACAGAAGCAATTTTCCAAATTTCTTAGGAAACAAGATTCAGTAAGGCATTTGTTGTATAATTTGGAGAGGACAGGAGCCAGCTCAGCAGAGCATTTCTTCATTACTATTACTCACTTGAGACGGGGTGATGACCAGGTTCTCAAGTGTGGCTTCAGTCCGCAATGGGAATTTAGGGAGAGGTGGTTTTCCGAGTCCAGAGTGGAGTTTAAGGCGAAACGCTTAGCAAGTAGTTCAGCCTTATCAGTGGCCGTGCATACAACATCGCTGTGATTAAATAGCGGGGGAATTGTTGATTGTCCATTGTTCATCACACTATTATAAATTTTCCAGAAATCACAAGTACCTAGTTTCTGTGACTGGATACGTTTTTTGGTTATCTCTGTATACTTTTTTTGATTTATCTTTCACTACTTTGCAATCATTTCTTGTCTCTACAAATTTTTGTCTGTTCGCAGTTGACATATGGCGGCCGATTTTTCTGAAATGCCTTCTGCCTCTCAGGAATAACAGCTGCACATTCTGAGGTGAACCATTGAGAGTGGGGTTTGCTGAAGCATTTTCGCTTGGGGACATAAGCATCAATGCCTGCTTGACCCATTCAGTAAGCTCATTTGCACACTGATCAGCAGGGAGTGAGAAGATTACACCCCATGGGGCGTCGCTGATGTGATCCCTGGGGGATTCAAAATCAGCCTGCTCATAGTTTCGCGTCGTTTTAAGCAACGGCTCTTCAGTTTTAGACGAGTTTTTAAAGTGATATGTATTATTACCACAACGTGATCAGAGTTTCAGAGTGGGCTATGGGAACTTCGCCACACAAGCCTCATGTAGTAAGGTAAAGTACAGGTTGAGTAGTAAGGCTTGCTGGTCCGCGCGATCCGGAAGACGGGTCGGAAAACTGAGGAGAAATTAAAGGTAGAGTTCCCAGCTGCATCAGTAACGCTGGAGAATCCCAACCAGTCACGGTGATGAGCATTAAAATCTCCAAATACATGTAGTTGGGCATTAGAGTCGAGTAAGAGTTCTCTATCTAAGCTTTCAGAGACAGAGTCAAGTAGTGAACAGTCCTGGATCGAAGGAGAACGACATAAGAAATATAAGTAACTAACTCTGTGATGTAAGGTCAATCTAAAGCACATGTAGGCTTGGTCATCTAATTCTAACGTATGTTCTCTAGTCAAGGGGAGGGTGTTCCGAACATAAACTCCTAGCCCATGCATATGTTTGTCAGAGTCCTTACGGTAGAGTGGAAGGTAATCATTCACGTCGAAGTGGTGAGAGGGAATTGCGGATTGAAGGTTCCTTTAAATTACAGCTAGGATATCCGGGGAGTTTGTCAAGAGAAAAGTTTCTACGTCGTTAATGTTGGTTCTAAGTCCCCGGATATTTATGAATGCGAGCCTCAAGGGCGGAGGCGAAGATGTTTTTTGTTGGGTGTCTGGTTTAGGTTTGATTTTTTATTTTGTAAATTCATGTTTGTTTTGCGTTAGAGTGGGGAGAGCAAAGTAGGTGCTTGTTAGGTGCCAATAAGCTCACACAACCAGTCTATTAGTCGTGACTTGGTCCTTGGGGGTTTTGGCCTCGGAAAAGTCCACCGGGGATAACTGTAGGGTCTCTTTCGATGCGCGACATGGCACGTACAGTTACCCACGGTATTATACAATTGTTGACGGAGCAGCCGTTCTTAGCGCTACCTAAGAGTTAGAGATCCTAACTACCAGTCGGAAACAGCAGCCAGACAAGCTGTCTAACCTGTACCCCCAACTTGTCGGAACAAGAGCGACCCAGACTAGTCATGTAAGACTTAGTGACAAAAAACTTTCCCCAAGTTGCCCGGATAGAGAGAAAGAGAGACGGCGTTCATTGCCCTAGTCGGGAAACAAGGCCAAGTACCAGGCGTCTTTAGAGGCGTCCCAGTGCTTGTACCTCTACGCCTGGCTAATAGACAAAGAAGGAGTGCGAAGGCCGAGCGGCAGGCAGAGCCCATCTACTCCTTAAGCAATTATAGGTTTGGAAACCGGATACTTTGTTCGAGAGTCCAGCTCTAGGAAGGTTGTCGATCAAGACTTAGGAGGCCTTTCTCCCCAACAGTTTGCTGCCAAGACTTATATGGTTGGTAGCAAGGTTTTATTGTCAGAGTTTTCCTTCTCTTAGATGGATGACCTGGCAAGGTCTACGACCCCAACACTCCGAGAGAGGATAGCCTGCGTCCGCCTACTAGTCGGGTATTTCCGAGCCCCCGCAGGTAAAAAAATGTTTCTTCCAATCACGTATGCACACACACACACACACATATATATATATATATATATATATATATATATATATATATATATATATATATATATATATATGTGTGTGTGTGGGGGGTGTGTGTAGATAGAAAGTCTATTAACCGGTTTCTAAATATAATGAAGGACTAAAGATAAATTTCCCTCACACTATTATCAACAAGATTTTTTGTAGAGACATTTCACCGACCATTATAGTGTGTGGGAGGGTTTTATCTACTATAGAGTAGGTCCAACGAAGAGGAACTTTAGCTATGACGTTACATTATAAAAGGTAATTTTGTGGTTGCACTATGTGGAAAAATGTTTTTAACTAGACGTAGCAACGTAATTATATGCACTTATTTAAGATAAAGACAGTTAAGAAATTAAGAACTTAGCTGCTTTTTTTTCTTTTCTAAAATTTTGTCTGTAAGCTTTAGTTGAATTTGAGGTCTTCATTCCTTGACGGTGGTCGATATAAATGTATCAACACGTGACTCTTTAACAAAACTCAGCCAAGAGGGTTTCAGTCGGACTTTCCCTCTTTTTTAAAAACTACATTGATAGTGGATCCCCCCCCTTTTTAACCTCGAACGCGTTGACCTCTCCAAAGAAAAAAATATTAGCAAGAACATAAAGAGAAAGAAAGAAAGACGCATTAATAGTCGTGGACAACAAAGAAAAAGAAACGAAAAACCTGAGACTAGCAACATCACGTCTGTGAGAGAGAAGGAGAGGGTGCAGAGAAGAAAGGCTGGGGCCAATCAAATTACAAATACGTGTTTGCACCTTATCAGGAATACTCGAATGGGACAGAGATTCGACAACCCAAATATGACAACACTTCTCCATACATGTTTGGAAGGATTGCGTACGGATGCTCTCTGAAATCTTACTACTTCTACTTGAAACAGAATTCACACCAGGTGGATTGAGCCGGCTCTATTATCATCGCCACTGAATTCTTCTACGAAGGACGACATAGCCTGACGATTTGGAGTCAACGATTGGGTAATCTCTATAGACACAGATGCCTACGTTTGGTTCCAGGTGAGCTTTATCCGTCATCAGACAGGTGTTTTGTTGTCCACCATATAGCTTTTTCCAACCCTGTAGGGAAGCTGAGACAATTGCATCGTAGTTGAACTCTCCGATTGACGGCGGATGGCATGACCCAGCCAGCGCAAACGTCTCGTAAAGATAAGTCGTCGGAAGAAAGTTAATTCTGCCGTGGAAACGTAGTGAGTTGTTTGAGAGGAAGTGCTGCCATCAGGCACTGAGAATGCAACGTAGGAAGTAGTGATCGAAGTTTCCAGACGATTAATTTTCCACTCTCATTGGCTTGCACTAGCTGCCAGAAAGGAGGATCGTTCGCATTAGCGTTTGGTAGATCCTTACTTTGGTGCCGCGCCTTATTTCAAATCTTGACCAGAGCCAGGAATTGAATCGGCAGAAGGCACTTTGATGTCAGCTCTACCTTGACCTGTAACTGTGATGATGACGCAAAGGTATTTGAAACCTTCAACTTCTTTAAGATAATCGCCATTGAGGACGATTGGGGTTTTGTCTGTTGTCGCGAAGCCGGCAGCGAGTATTTTTGTCTTCGAAAGAATTTATTTTCATCCCAATCTGCGATGCAAAATGCTGAAGCTCATTAATAGCAAGTGTTTCGCTGAGTAGCGCGATATCGCTACGTAGTCCTTCACGCCGAAGTCACGACCAACATTGACACCGGAAAACACTTTTAAAGCATTGAAGGTGACCTAATCAATGACGTAATTGAAAAGTGTTGACTAAAGTTCACATCCTTTACGAACGCCAGATTGAATTTCGAATGGTTCCGAAAACTCACCGTACATGTGTATGCGGGATAGTGTCAAACAGTAGTTTAAAATCTCTCTCCTCATTACCAACTTATAAGAGAAATGCTGAGAAAAGTTCCTAGATATCAATTCTTCGACTAATAACCAGAAATTGACGAGAGGATAAGTAAAATATGGATACAGTCCGAATCGTTTTCGTCGTCTTCCAGAACATTTTCCAATTAGGTAGAATGGATTTCAAGATCCCTGAGCGGTTATACGTGTTTAACTGGAAAATTTTCACGACTACATAGCATGTTCAATACTGGACGTTTTATATGTCAAAGTAAAATTAAATGTCTCTACGTCTGTTTGTTTGCTATAGACTCTGAAGCTACTAAATGGATTTCAATGAATATTGGCACGCGCTCAGACAATGAACAAGAGAATGGTATAGGTTATGCAAAGTTGAACGATATACACTCTGAAGGTCATAAAAGATAAACCAAATAAGAAGAGAAGTCCCTAGTTATTTGCTTCCCCGCAAGGTCAGAGTTAGACACAAGGTCGATTTTCTTTATGTGGGGAAAATCTAACTTCCCAAAAAGGGACATTCTGGATCGAGACAAAAATTTAAATTGTCTCAGTCTAGAAGGATCATTCCTTCACTGACCGCGGGCAAAAAAAGCTGAAGTGTAGTATCAGAACGGATACTACGCTAAGATAAGTCATATCTCATGGAAGTTGGTCTCCAATCAATAACTTTTATAATTTAAAAAGAAAATCTCGTGAGACATTTTAAGTCATAAAAACTTAATGTAAACGCCATCAATTTATCTATTCTATTAAATGAACGGTCCAAATTTCATCCGTCAGCATTATCCATTTTTAGTGTGTCGGCGAAACGGTCGGTGTGTTTGTTATGCGTGGGTGGAAATGATGACGGAACCATTCGACCAATCAGAAATTCCTTCCGAAGTACAACTCGTATTTCCCATCCAATTGGAAGCTAAAGTTGAAATTACCGCCAATTTTAAATTTGATCTCCGGAACCTCTTAAAGTCTTTTTACGGTACCGATTCATCAAGGTTTAATAATTCGATTCACAGGGCACATCAGAATCAGCTCAGTCTTTCGACGTAGCAGTGTTGCATATTTCTCCAACTCTTAGAAAATAAAATGAGCGCAATACGGACATTTTTATTAATTAGTAATTATGATAATTTTAACAAATATAAAGAAATATCTATATAATTATACGCTAAAGCAATTTCATGCTCGTACGTACGTTATCACCCTCCACCACATGTTAAAAGATGTAATGCTAAAAAGTATTTTTTAAATTTTATCTGATGCTGAACATGAAACTCTAGCTAAAATACACTTTCTTTGCTTTCGGGCTAGAATCAAAGTGTAGTATCTGTTCTATCCAAAGATGCTACAACGATGGAAATGTGTCACAAACTCTTAAAAGGGTTTTAGGATATACCTCCATATACATATATATTGTGAAACTACATCAACCAGAGTATTATATTAATATGTTTCAGTTTAAACAAAGGCGATACAATAATATCGTGGGATCTGCGTTCGTGCCGGATGTCCAGAGAATGCACATCAACTATATACACCAGATGACGGATAGAACTGTGGAATGTCCAAGGGCCCCGCTAGGAACATATCAATACGTTAATTATAAAGGGACATAACAATTAATTTAATTATTTAAAAGAGCATTTTTTTTTCATTTATATTTAAATTTTTTTACAAATTTTAATTCATAATTTTGATTTAATTTAATATTATCTTCTAATATATAAAGGGCAGTTGTCTGTCTGTGTGTCCAGCTAAACATCAAAAACTACACAAGACACGCCAACAAAGCTGATATATTCTTTTTCGGCATTGCCTTCGACAGAATATGGACATGTTTTTTTGTAGGATTTATTCTTTTGGGGGTCAACAGAAACAAAACTAGTCAGTGTATGTGTAGGGGGATGATTTTTATATTGGTCTTTGGTCTGAAACTTGAACTAAAATACACTTTTTTCTCTTCGGGTTAGGATAAAAGTGTAGTATCTGTTCGGTCGGGGGAAGGTAAACCCTTCTAGGCGACAAGGGGAGGGATGGAGTGAAGAGATGTGGGGAGTGGATATATAGTGAAAGAGAGTGATAAGAAGAGACAAAGAGATAAAAAGAGAAGTTTTGAAAGAAAGATGTTACACTTTTTAACTCTTCCATTTTGTTGTTTATATGCCCGGGCAACGCCTGGTAACCATGCTAATTTAATTATAACATAGTAATAATTTAATAATTTTGATAATTTCATAATATATAATAATATTTGATAACATTTGATAATTTCATAATAGTGAGTAACTTATCAAGCATCTGCGTATTTCACACACAGCCATACTTTAATGTAGTTCTATTAAGATGGCGGTTTCTTTATATTCTGAAAGGACGTTTGCTTTATTGGAACTGAACGAATTTATTAACCTTGTCTTTTTGGGGTGCTAGAGTCAAATTGTCATGCGGGGCCGGCCGTAATAATGTAGCGAGCGCAGTGGCACAAATGACGATGGCCAGTCTTCCAGTGTACCACGACTCACGTCACGAGTGAAGTAAAGACGTGATGAACATCGAAGCAGCAAAAAGGAGACAATGTAATATAAAAAAATAAATGCGTGTCTCGAAAAGAGCTGCCACAGTAGAGGATGGTGTTGCTGTGGGCAGGATCGGAAACTGCTGCTAGTTGTAGAGGATCAGGTTCGCTGCTACAAATTGTAGATAAGAAGAGAGCTATTATAGTTGTTGCTGTTAATGATGCTGATACTGCTGCTGCTGATCATCATCATCATCATCATCATCATCATAGACGACAGAAGCGTATTAGCATAATTATCATGAAGGTGTGGTATATGTTCTGATGCCATACTTGATCTTTTTTGTCCTCGGTCAGTGAAGATTGGCGAAATTTTTATTTTTATCCCAATCCAGGAGTTAGATTTTCGCCACATTAAAATCCGACCTTGTGTCTAAATCTGCCATCGTGGGAAATCATCATCATCATCATCATCATCATCATCATCATCATCATCATCATCATCATCATCATCATCATCATCGTCGTCGTCGTCGTCGTCGTCGTCGTCGTCGTCGTAATCATCATCATCATCATCATCATCGTCGTCGTCGTCGTCATCATCATCATCATCATCATCATCATCATCGTCGTCGTCGTCGTCGTCGTCGTCGTCGAGATTCCTTAGAGGCAAAGGACCATCACTGTGCACAATATGTGAAGAAAGTTTCACAGAGCAACACAATGTATGATATGAAAAGAAACTGGAACCTCAAAGAGATCTCCATCATTCCAGTTATCATAGGATCCACTGGACTCATGAAGAAGAACTTTAAAAAGTATTTAGAAAGTATACCTGGTGAACCAAGTGCAAGAGAAATCCAAACAACTGCACTCAAGGGAACAGCCAGAATCCTGAAAAGAGCTTTCGGTTGGAGTCTGTAAATAGCGGGTGATCGTATGGCATTTGGAAGAATGCCTCGTCCCCAGCAAATGAATGAAAAGAAAAAGAAATAAAAAATAAGAATTCATATAGACTTGAAATACGACTGAAATACTCTCAGGCAAATAAGATTGAACCATACAAAGTAATACCATTTTTTTCTAAGTATGACTACCGAAAAATATAAAAACGCAAAAAAAGCGTTGGGAGTTTAGGGAACTTCCTCCCTCTTACTGAATCTCCAACGATGGTCACGAGACTTCACGCGTGATCACGTTAAAAACACGCAGTAATAAAAGTGGTTATTATTTCATTATTTGTTTTCCTTGCTCAATCCTCAAGGACAATCTCTGGTTTGAACATATCTTATTCATTCGTACTATTTTCGTAGCTATTTGTTGTTGTTTTTTGTTTAATGACCGTCCTTGTCGTAGTTGTCACGATTGTTATTGTTCTTTGTTTGTTATTAGGTTATGAATTCTTACACATCACGAAATGAATGTATCTTCAAGGAATTCCCATGCGCTGAGACAAAAGCGCGGGAAATTTGGTGGGAGGAAAACTGACCACGTGACGTAAACAAGCATCAATAACAAACTGGGAGTGGAACTATTTCTTTCGCGCGATCGACCGAATAAAGGGTGTTTTTTTTTTTTTAACAAATGTTATTTTATAAGCAGCAGTTTTTCGTCGGCTTCAAACAAATCAGTTCTTTGATACGACTGGGGCGCGTACGAAAACTCACATCTCAATTACGTTTAGATGAACAAATAAACAACAATGCTTGACTTCTTCAAACTTTAGTTCAAGTCAGAAATTATTTCCCACTCGAAAGTTTAAAGGCTTCAAAATCACTTTCGAACTTCGACGTGTCTGGAAGTGAACATAGGCTGTTATTTAATTTAATTTATATATAACCATAGATTAATGTGGCCGTCTTGTTTCTTGTATCGTGACCCTTCGAAATTCGAAGACAGATATGGTGTTTTATAAATCAGTTTAATGCCCGCCACTCATGGAAATTTTGTTACTACACTGCCCCTAAACTCTTACTTCTAACCCTAGCTAACTATAACCCTAGTTAACTTTAATTCTAATCAAAGGAAAGAGTAATGCCTGTGATGATGGTTTCATGACAACATAACAGATACTACATTACCACCGTCTCAAAAAAGGGGGTAATGCCTGAGATGATAGTATCATGACGAACGAACGTATATTAAACTGCCCTCTCCCCCAACAGAGGAGAAGGCACTGTTTTAAGGGATTGTATAATGACGAACGAACGAATAGATACTACAAGAAAAATATAAAGTGACGGGAATTAAAATGACCTATTCATAATTTTAAAGGCTTCAAAATCACTTTCGAATTTCGAAGAATCACAATATAATACATAAGTCGATCATTGACCTTTTGGCTGGGAGCAATTTTAATTTTGGTTCCAATCCAGGGCGCTTCTTTTGGAGAGGTGGATTTCGCCACACTAAAATCCGATCTTGTGTCTAACTTTGCCCTCGTGGGGAGGTAAATAAATAGGGGCAGTCTATTCAACAATTTAAAGGGTTAAAAATCACTTTTGAATTTCGAAGGATCACAATAGAATACATGATTCAATCATTTTTAACTGTTTTGATAGATTAAAAACATGGCCGTCATGTGTTTTCTTGGTAATACTTCTATGTCCGAACGTTATTTTGAAAATAGTAAAGTGTCAATTAAAAAGTTATTTCTTGCTTGAATTAAAGTTTAGTGGCAAAGGTCAAGTATTATTGTTAAAAAAAAAAAGGAAACATGAACAAAGTACTACCAGGTCAACGACATGAGGGAACTTTTTAACGAAATTGATCCATACAACATAATACCATTTTTGAAAGAAGTGGGACTCAACTCTAGAATATAAACAATCACGTCATTGATGTGAATTTTAAAATACCGAAATATAAATAATTAATAGGCAATTTTCAAAAATAGTTAACATAAAAAAGGGTGAAAAAACATAGGCAACATATAACTGTAACCAAAGACAATAAAAGTTACTTTTCTACTTACCTTCCTAGTTATTTTTTTAAGTATTTCAACATGGCACCGGATTTTACTCGATGTGAAGCGTTGATAATCGCCCCATAATCGAAAATTAAACAAAAATACAGCAAATAAAAATATACAGATCGGTTGAAAATTAAATTTTCGGCCGATTAGTGACAGTTAGTAGTTGTATTTTTGTATAATTTTCGATTTATGAGTTCTTCATACGACATCGAGGCTTAACATTGAGTAAAATCTGGCGCCATGTTGAATACGTCGGGTTTACAAGAGTCCGAAGACAACGATAAAAAATGTAAATAAAAGCGCCTTAAATCACTTTAAAACAAAAATAAATTAGGCAGGTAAGCAGAAAAGTAACTTTTATTGCATTTGGTAACAGTTATTTGTTGCCTATTTGTTTTTGTTTTTTTACCCTTTTTCTGTTAACTATTCTTGAAAATCGCCAATTAATAAATAAAGACAGTTCCTTGATCACGATGATTAGAGTTTGGAATTATCAGACGACACATGAATTAGTTTTAAGTGGGCCATGTATTGTAGGGGGCATAAACTACTCTCTCTAGTAGGTAAACACTGACTGTTCAGAGTCACAGTGTGTGTGATGAGATTACCCCGGGTAATAGGAGAAGCGGGATAGTAAATAAACATTATAATATAGATGCTTACGAGATGTAGGTAGATGTCACGTTTGAAATGCGACTGTAATTGTTTTGATAATTTCAAGGTTGAGACGAAAACGAAAACATAAACCTTTTGTTGTAGATTGAGGAACGTGTTAAGAAAATCAATTTTCTGAATTACGTCACCGATCGAGAGAGAATCGGGAAAAATAGGAGAGCGAGACTTGCAATCAAAGTTAGCGAACGTTCTGCCCTTTTCTCCCTTCAGCAGGGATTGGAGAGTTGACTGTATTTAGAAACCTTTCTTGTTTCGATTCTTTATTTTTGCTGCAACACCTTTCGCATTTTATAACAGGAAATAGCAAGGGCCATAACGCTACATGTGTGCCACGTGACAGTGTAACCACCTTAGTGTTATTTATATCAGAGTTCACTTTCACCTAGAATAGTTTATTTGCCAAGGCTTGCGAGTTTAGTTGTAGCAGTTGCATGAGCGCACTATTTCGTATCGATGTACGTTAGCTTTAACTGAGATGGTGATTCGGCTTTGCGCATGCGTAATCATTGACTTTTTACTGCTTAGGCGTATGACACTTTAATGTGTAACGAAATTCATACGCGTCAACACATTTGGCACCAAAGACAGTATACGACGTCAAGTCAGTTCCCAATAATTCTTCTCGCCGTCAAGACGCATACTTATCCTGAGCCAGTTCTGCTTTAGCCAAAGGCAGACGAAATGTCGAACTCCGGGATATTACATTATCTAACCGACATGAGCCAGCCCATTGAACCATCTCTCTTTTGTTCCTGTGTTCCTGTGAATAAATATTAACATCTATTTAGTTGTGGCGACATTATTTATTTCAAGGAAGAATGGTAACCTTTTTCTTGTATAACATTTTTATTTCAGTCAGATTCGGCCAGACGTACTAACTCTTCCAAGTAAGTTCGTCATTCTGACCTTCTCGCCGATTTAAACCTTCTTAATTTCCCCATCTCTTACCAATCTAAAACTGGTAACCCCAACTGTCTCCAACCAGCTAAAACTAGTCTCGTCTATTTTACTATTTCACCGATAGCTAGGTGAAGGACAGATGGCTTCATACCTTTCCTAAGAGTATTAGAGAACTAGAACCCTATAAATAGTTCAATCTGCATAAGTGAATTTACAATGGAACAACCAGTTTTATGCGTTAAATGACATCAAATACAGTTCGATCTACCATTAAACCTAACAATTGACCGGGGATATTCCTAAGAAATAAAAGTGTATTTCAATAGGTCCCGATTTACTTGCCTCCACGCGAGGTCAAAGTTTTTTCTTTTCTTTTCTTCATCAAGACTTAGACGTTGCGTAATGACGTTATAATGAACATGTATTGCGTCGGATGATAGCTAAGAAGATGCGCTGGAACATCCAAGCGATCTCTCGGGGCTCATTCCTAAAAGTGGATATCATCCGTCCAATGTCTCGTTAGAATCGTGAAGTATAGTGATTGACGAGCCCTGACATTTCGACTCAGATAGATTGGAAAATAAAACAGTCAGTTAATGAACTGTATTTGTTGTTTTTTTCTTGTTTTTTTTTTCTTTCTTTCTTTCAGGTTTCGGCGAACTGAGCTAGTGTTCTTAGATTGACAGCAGATTCCGCAATTATTGACGGCATGAAAGAGTCGGAGCCAGTGCGTTCCATGAGTCGCTTTCTGACTCTAAAGTCAAAGAGTTCGGGTCGTTTATCATCGCTTCTGTTAAAACTGACTATCTCAAGAATTGATGCAAATTCGGCAAAATCGAGATCTCATTTGACTACGTCATTGAGTGCAGAGTGACGGGGCAGACAACCGACACCGAATCTGCAGGAGAGATGGTACCAAGCATACTCAGCAACACTTTGGCACAGCGGCATCGGTCTGGATGATATAAACAGAGCCGCAGCCGTTGTCTAAGAGATTTCCCAATGATGTCGAGGGAATGGCGGCACTGTGTGGTGCGGCAGTCGCTCTTAAACAGCTGTCCCTGTGCTGGTTACTACTACGGGTCAGTTCGGCAAACGAGATTGGCTTCGTGTGTAGTCCCAGTAAGATTGCTGCTTGAGATTTGTCTGCTTCGGAAGATTGGAAGTTGTGGATCAATTTGACAGAGCGCCTGTTGACGAGTCTGAAGAGGATAATTCAAGGTATGAAGAAAAAAATCCCGTCGACGAGACCTGCCGAAGCGTGAATCGAGAAAGCGAATACCGGTAGCGCAGTATCAGTTGCAGAGCATAGCCCAAGACCTCCGAACCAAAGAGGGATATCAATCTGAGATCATCCGATATCCTTGAAACCCACGTTACAGATTTAACTTTATTGTTTTTTAATTGTTAAGCAATAATGATGTAAGCTTACGATCAGGAAACGAAACCGATATGCAGGTTACCGGGGGTTAATGTAAAAAGTGTTCGGAGTTTAGGAGTGTCCAACGATGGTCACGAGATTTCACGCGTGATCACGTTAAAAACATACAATAATAAGAACGATTATTATGTCATCGTTTGTTTATTCTGACCAATTCTCAAGGACAATCTCTCGTTTGAACATGTCTTATTCATTCGTACTATTTTCGTAGTTTTTTTTTTTTTTAATGATCGTCCTTGTTGTAGCTGTCACGATTGTTTTTCTTCCTTCTTTGTTGGTGGTCCTTTAAGAATTCTTAAACATCATAAAATGAATGCAGCTTCAATGAATTTTCATACGCCAAAACAAAAGCGCGGGAAATTTGGTGGGAAAAACTGAAACTGACCACGTGATGTAAACAAGCATCAATAACAAATACAACTGGGTGTTGACTGATTGCTTGCGAGTATCGACCGAATAAAAATGTTTTAGTTTTAAATTTAACTAGCGGTTCGTGCTAGGCGTTGCCTGGGAGTCTTTTGGTTGACCAAAACACTCTTTAAAATACGGTTCAAGTGTAATATAGGACCGTTTGAATACTTTTCATATAGTGGATTTAATTTTGTAGTTAAATTATTTTTGAAATAGGTTTTTTTTTAAATATTGAGAAGGGGAGCTAAGGTTGACTAAATAGCTTCCTAAACTTTGAATATTTGAATTCATGAGGATCAGCTAAGAATTTTTTAAAAATAGGATTTAAAAAATATATATCTGAGTTAGGGAAGGATAAGCAAGCAGTCTGAGGAAAGAAGTTATTAAAGTATACATTCTTTCGGCATCTAGGGATCTCTATAGGGAAAAGGTTGGATTTTGCTGCTAGTCTGCTGGGTCGAGGTATTTATGTTGAAGGGGTACAAGTACAGTAAGTTCATCGGAGCCCATTCTGTGGAAGTACTTGTAAAACAAGTACAAGGATGCAACACTGCGACGTTGCGACAGAGTTTGGAGCTTGACATACAGTCTTGGGAATCAGTAACTTAAACTTCCGGTATTACTAGTATAGCTGTTTGAGCATAAGTCGACATGGGGGAATCCGCGTTACTTTAAGCTACATCGAGAGAATTATCTTTATTATGTGCAGTTAGAAAATTAATTATCTTATTCTTTAGAAGGCCTTGAAGTGTAAGGTGAGCTATTTAATTAATAAAAGCATCGCGAAAATTCATCGCGATGTTGTTCTGCCCAAATTACTTGTATATTCAAATCTTTATTTTAATTTACGCAATTCTCTAAGAAATACATTGAGGAATTCTCGAATATATTGTTTCTGTTATGATAAAAGATTGTCTTGGAACAAATTCGTTCGGTTTTTCAAATGGAGATATGGAACTGTGAGAAATTGTGCATTCTTCCAAAAGATTATATACCGAATGTGATACATCATGTACGTTAATATTGGTACACATTACGCGGATACTTTCTGTTGTACAGTAACGAAAAGAAATCTAACAGTTCATAAATAGCGTTGTTGTTTTTTCTCTCTCGTGAATTGAAAGAATGTCTGGGTAAGAAACCAGATAATAATTGATATAAAGAGACAATATGTAAAGTAATAATTTTATTTTGTTTTCTTCTTACTGTTATATGCTATCCAATTTTTCTAATATTTCGATGTTAAAACCTCCTTTTCAAATTCTTTATTTATTCAAAATTTGAATGCTTATAGATATTTTATTGTCCCAGGTATCCTCTGGACAAAGCTGGGTTCCTCCGCATTATCATATTCGGTTTAACGTCCATTTTACATGCTGGCATGAGTTGGACAGCTTATAGAAATTGTATTCCAAACTAACTTATCTCTGACCATGTCTTTATTTATCCCTCTTTCTCTCAAATTCATCTTTATCACTTTTTTTCATGTTTTCCTTGGCCTACCCCTGCCAATGAATCCAGCTGTTCCACATCTACTAACCCAAGCGCTCTCATCCATTCTTTCAAAATGGCCATAACATCAAAGTCTCCTGTTCTGCATACATCTCTCTGCGATATGTTTTATTCCAAGTATGTAAAATGTTGTATGTTGAGGCATACAATATATATACAACATATAAATATATATCTTTCGTTTAGAAAACGAGGAATTTCTTGTTTGTAAGTACGAACGGTTTGGAAGATCTACATAACCGGTGTGTCAACGTGTTCATGACATATCATTTGTTGATTAATGAAATCGCGATAATCCCCTTTTTAATGTTGGTGCATCACTAATCACAGCCAAGAGCCACTCGAGGATAAGGATTAATGAGATGGGAACGTTTATCGGTCGAATAATGAGGAACCCTCTCACATTGATCAATTGTGTGAACTGCATTTGATAACTTATAGGGCAGTTTGAGACAAGTATTTGTTGATTTGGAACGATTTGGAACGATTTGGAAAAAGACATGCATTTCTTTGATTAGAAATTAAAGAATCGAAAATCACAAGTTCAAACACCAGTCCTCAAAGACGGAATGAGCTTGAAAACGACAGTTTCAGAACTGGGGTTCTCTTCGCATGCACTTCTATATATGTAATAAGTAAAACCAACAATCCTTTTAACCCGCATCCACGAGAGGTCCCCGGGATTTGATAAGCGGTGACCATCAGTAAAAAAAATGGATATGTCGCTGTGATGCGTTGGTGAACAAATTCAGGTTGCACACACTAATATGTCGGTTTAGGGCTGGTAAAGTCCCTCACTACACTACCTGATGCATCTTGCAGGCATTGATTTGCTACGTTTGAGAATTTCCTAGAATAATACGCCCCGACTGACGAAGGAACCGTCAGTAAACTTCAGCGATTATATGATAAGCCTTCGTGTCTTATTTATAACATTTATTCAGCATATATGCTTTCTCTCTCCCTTTCCCTCTCCCCCCCCCCTCTCTCTCTCTCTCTCTCTCTCTCTCCCTCTCTCTCTAGTGTAAAAAGAAAAAATGAGGACAAAATTCTGCGACCGTAGATATTTGGAACTCTCTCCCCTTTCGAATAGTGCTGGGTTAGGATTAGGACAACTGGTTTACTATGTTTGAAAACTTGTTGCAAAGTCCAGAACAATACGTCCCGACGAACAGTGCTCTTAAACTTTATCGGCTATACGTCGTACAAGTTAATCAGTGACTATCCTGACTACAAGGGAGCCGTCAGTAAACTCAAACGATTATATGACAAGACTAAATGCGGTTTCTCTACATCGTGTCTAATCTACTATCAGACCATGTATAGAGCAATGTTGTCATATTGGGTCCGGTGAATCTCTGTCCCACTTGAGCGTTCTTGATAAGGTGCAGAAACGTATCTGTAATTTGATTGGTCCCACCCTTTCTTCTTCTCCGCAACCTCTCTCTCACATACGTGATGTTGCTGGTTTCAGTCTTTTCTATAAATACTATGATGGCGTGTGTTCTTCAGAATTGTCTGATATATTCCCTGCTTCCTTTGTTCCAGCTTGTTTGACTCGTTTGTCTAGTGGTCACCATCAATTCGCTGTGTTGATACCTTATTGTAATGCAGCTTCCTATTCCAGTAGCTTTGTCTCAATAACTGCAGGCTTGTGGAACTCTCTTCCTGCTGACTGTTTTCCGCCTACCTATAGCCTTGGTCTTTTCAAGACTAAGGCCAATAGGCATCTACTGTATTTGCGATAATCATATTTTGTTCTTGCTGGCTCCTTATATCAAGTGGCTTCATGCCTTGTTTTGAGCGCTTTTTATTTTTAAAAATATTTATAATACTACTCTAACTGACATCATCAAGCGGGCTTTGACCACCGCCGGTGTTTCATAAATTTTAGAGCCTCTTGATAATTTCTTTCGATTAACCAAATTCTAACTATTAACCTAACTGTTCAGCTAATAATACTAAAGCTTGTCTGCTGTTTTAAAACATATCGACCATTTTGAGTTATTTTATACCGACACGCAATACCTATTTGAAGTGATTAATTGGACAGAATGTGTTTTTTATACCCATTGCTAGAAATGTGTTATTCAAACATTTCCCAATGCTATTGCTAGATAAGTGAATAAAACACCCAACTTCATTTGAAACCGGTATAGCCGATTCTAAAGTCCGCGACGGTTTCCAATGTGAGCGCCTGTCGTAAGCCAAGAGAGTTAACTATTAACAGTCTAGCATATGGAGAAATGCACTCAGAATTGGGAAATGTGTCTACATTCTGTCCGCGACAATGTTTAAAAAGAATATATCCAATGTCAACGAATACTTGTCATAAACCTTCGTAAGTACTCAAACTTTGTTTAGTCGATTCATCATTCAACTGACAATCTATCCATCTCATTTGTTCATTCTTCATCATTCAACTGACAACCTATCCATCTAATTGACCCATATTCTGATGTAACTTTTGGCCTCGAAAGTGGACGCTCATTAGTAAAAAAAAAAAAACAAAAAAAAAACAGCATTCAGACCGGTTAAATTAACGTTAGAACATTCGGCTGGATACGAATCCGAAATATAAAGATTACCTCGAGTGCTATAAGCCGAGCATTCATTCATTTCTTATGAATCAGATGGTTGTTGGCATTGATTTCATCGATATCTTTCTAGTCAGAATTCGTTCTAGAAAGAAATCGGGTACTTACAGAAGGGACCACGTAAATGTTGCCAACATCCTAAGTGAATGTGTTTCTGTTGAACGACCTGGATTCGAACTTGGCACATCCAGGTGATCTGTCTGTGTCGTTAACCACTTAACCGCCGTCACCTCTCAACCGCGCATTATTAGATGCAGACATTGCATCCCTATAACAAATCTTGTCCGCCGATCAGTCCCACACTACTTTTCCCTTAATTTTGCATTTACTCTTGATTTTGACCGTCGAGAAGGCAGACTAAGCTGATTGTGTGTGTTTTCTTTTGTTACGAATGAGTACCATTGAATTCAGAAAAGGGTAAAGTTATTTTGTTTTGGTTTTTGGAAGAGGGATTTTGTTTTCACTAATTTTATATTTAATTACTAGCATAGCTTACCGGCGTTGTCCTGGCATGGACAACAAAATAAAAAAAAGTGAAAAAGTGTGGTTAACATCATTAAAAAAATGTATCTCTCTTTATCTACCTCTCTATCCTCTTCCCCTCCCCTCTCTATCCCCTTTCCCTTCCTTCTCTTTTACCCCCTCCCCCCTCTCTCTCTCTCTCTATCACCCCTTTCATTCTCTCTCTTTCACCCTATTTCTCTTTGGGAAGTACCATTTCACACCAAAGGTCGATGAAAAAATCGCTCTAAATATCGACCCCACCACTCTGATTAATTTTCTTCTTGTTTACCATCAAAGAATCAATAGCAGTCTTTTTTACTGAATTCTTCATTACCTTATAATAATTCCACTTTTAACAATCGACTAGCAACGTTTTCGTTCGCAGTGTCTCTTGGTGTGTACACTGTCTTCTAATTGCCGCCTTTTAAGCAGGTGAGTCTTCTTGCATGCAAATTATAAATAAGCATATAATCCCGACCCCGGTCATGCGCCTTACAGCTCTTGCAAATGGCCGCTTTGAATTGGGTAAGTGTGAGCATTTATCGTCTACAAAACAAATGTATCCATATTCTTTCCGAGGCAATGTTGAAAAGAATATATCGGCTTTGTGGGTGTGTCTGGTGTAGTTTCTGATATTTAGGTAGGAACACAAACAGATAGCTTTTCTTTATATAATAGACTACCAGGCCCCTTTGCCCGGTGCTGCCCGGGAAAAATATAAAATAATGAACAGCCGACAGAACGCAAATAAGTCACATTGAATAGTTATGATGTTTAGACAAAAGGTCGGTTTTTAATCGTTGAAACTGTATATAACCACGAAAGGGAGCACTTCGGAGTTGAACAAAAATAGAAATTTCCACAGTATAAAAGGAAGTTTATTTTTTGTGATATGTTGTTAACGAAATATTTTTTGTTTCAAGTTTGAGCGTTAAAAAAGAACTCTTATTATTTCGTCTTTAATTAAGAATGCAAAAACATAATGAAATTAATGTAATTAAATCATTGGATGTGCATTAATTGAGCAAATGAAGTCGATTAGTAATTACTGTTTTGATCACGTAAATTGTATGGAAATGTTATTTTTCTTATAGAAATGTAACGTGTTTAATATTTTGTAAAAATGAAAATCTTATTTAAATTCTCTGATATAATGAATGCATGGAAAATTAGAAATGACTGAAAATGTTGCAAGTTTAAGTAAAGTTATTTTAAGAATAATGTACAATGATAAATTCTAATCTCGCTTTCGCAAATAGGCCACATCAGATAGTGTTAAGGTTTAGACAAATGGTTGGTTCGAAAAGACGAAATTGCCACTCCTTCACTCACCGATTATAGAAAAAAGGTACTTCTGTCGGACCGTGATATGTGTTAGATCTGTTATTGTTGTCCTCTCCTTGTTCATTGGAGGCAAATCCTTCTAGACTGCGACAATTCCAAAAAATAGTAAAAGGAGAGGATGGTGTCATGGCCACAAAACACTACCCCTCTCCCCAAAAAAGGAGGAGGTAATGCGTGGGAGGATGGTGTAATAACAACAGAACAGATACTACACTACCTTCTTTCAAAAAAGGAAAAGATCATGCCTAAGGGGACGGTATCGTGACAGCAGAACTGATACTATACCCCCCCTCTGAAATGAGAATTAGAAGATGGTACTTTAGTCTGCAATAGTATTAGTAAACTGAATTGAATATTAAAAGATAGTAATAGTATAGCTTCGGCTTCAGATAGATAGATACCAAATCAGACCAAATCTCTATTAGTAATATATTATATTAAGCAGAATTCTTTCTTTTTTAAAACATACAACGCGTGATAGAGCGTGCAATACCCTATAACCATCAGTCGCAAACCAGAAGTTTCGCCTCCAGTAGCTTTTGCCACCGGAAATGATGTGAAAAAGTAAGCGTATGTTCATCTTTGCAGTTTCATTATGAATTAAATTTGGATGTTCTTAACAAAACGTTGTATATGATTAAGATTTCTTGATGTCTATTAAATCCAGCCGATGCCCGTTTAAATGTAGTCTGAAGGCAACAGGAAGTACTATTCAAGTGCCTAACAGTGATGCCTATTTTTGAAAAAAAAAAGAAAAAAAGAAAAAGAAAAGTCTGAGTGCCTCAGAAACCCATGAAACCGAACCCCAATAGGCATCACATGGCATGTCCATCTATTTTCAACGCAATCGTCACGCAGCGACTTGTATCGGTCTTTCTTTCGCTCGCGTGCCTCCTCTCTGTTCTCGTCTCAAGGTACAGTCAGCTCTATTAAAAGAACTCTCTTCTTTGAGTCGGACCATTATTGATATTCTTATACATCTTTATTATCAGAAAAATTCTTAATTAATCTAAATTATTAATCATAATGCAAGCAAACAAATGATATTACATTAAATCACACTAGGCCAACAAGAAAGGAATATTTACTTTTCAGCAAGTTTAAGAGATTATACATCTTTTTTATATCAATAAACGAAAGTAAATCAATAAAACATCTATAAACTTTTAAAAAATCAACAAATTCCGACTTGCCTTAAAGAGAAAATACAAAATAAATCTATGAAATCAACGCACTTAATTTTTATCAATTCTGTATCATCAGAAAAACAAATAAGTGTATACATATGCAATCTTATATATATATATATATATATATATATATATATATATATATATATATATATATATATATATATATATATATATATATATATATATATATACATATATATATATATATAGGGTAAGGTATGCGATAATTCATGAAAATGAAATGTCGTGGTGGACAAAATGTGTGAAAAATGACAAACGGAAAACAGGTTAAAGTTCAGGAGAAAAACAAAAACAAGAGATTTGACCGGTTTCGTTCGTGTTGGCGAACGTCTTCTCTTTTTCTGAAGACTTCGCCAACACGAACGAAACCGGTCAAATCTCTTGTTTTTGTTTTTCTCCTGCACTTTAACCTGTTTTCCGTTTGTCATTTTTAACACACATACACACACACATATATATATATATATATATATATATATATATATATATATATATATATATATATATATATATATTAATTTATTAAGTTCAAATATTAACAAAATGTACAAAACCAATACTTTTCAAAAGTGCTCAATATATATTAGAGCTTTTTATATTAAAATTAAACATAGTTTGAGTATCCGGCAGTTGTTTCAGAACATCTTCGGTTCTTCTTCAGGGATATACTGGGGAGAAAAGATTAGATCTGCCAATACATAATTATAAAAAATCAAAAAACAAACAAACAAATCACATTTAAAATTATTCAGACGAGAAACCCCTTTGCGTAAGATGGCATCCTGACGTCTACCTCTTCAAGTCTGCCTCGCTGAAGAGGAACTAAATATTTAGACAAAAATATATTTTAAAAAGCGAAAAGCAAATGATGGATAAAAAAGAAACGCATGGTAGGTACAGCTATATATATATATATATATATATATATATATATATATATATATATATATATATATATATATACAATAGCATTTTTTAAAGAAACTGATTATTATTCTTTTAATGGAAGGAAAAAAAGACAAATTGGCTGGGTAGAATCGAATATCGATCTGTCAAATTCAAGGTTATTGATGGCAAACTCTAAGAATCCGACTGACTTCGTTATATATATATATATATATATATATATATATATATATATATATATATATATATATATATATATATATATATATATACATATATATATATATACATATATATATATATACATATATATAATACATATATATACATACATATATATATAAATATATATATACATACATATATATATAAATATATATACATACATATATGTATATATATATATAAATATATATATACATACATATATATATAATATATATACATATATATATAATATATATATACATATATATATACATATATATAATATATATATACATATATATATACATACATATAATATATATATATACACATATATATATACATACCTATATATATATATATATGTATATATATATTAATTCAAGACTATGTTCTATATGTGTAAATTAGCTTCTTTATGTGAGGGTTGCTTTTGTAATAGCACTCCATTACTAGTCTAATTTCATTTGTGACCCATTTCTTCCTCTGTACGGTCTTTGGTTTGTGCTAATCATATTTATTTAATTGGATGTGGTCTGTTGTATTCCGTTACCTGAAATAAAGAAAGCAAACATTCACAGGATGCTAACCGGATACTTCATGTTGATTATCAAAGGAAATAATTAGTAGCCACGTGCTTTTAATGTTCTATCTACAAGGTTCTAAAATCGTTCCAATAACAATTGACAGACACTTCGATAACACACAGAATAAATGGCCCTACTAATTATATAAAGTTATACCTTTATATTTGTTATGAAACACGTTCGAACTCTGTTGAAGGGTATGTTATCGGAAAAATTTGAAATGAAAGTCAAGAAAAAAAAATGAATAATTTATAATTAAATTTTTTTTACATCGTATACGTGGTTTCGAAGGTATTTTGCCTTTCACAAATTTATAATTTTTAAAAGATGCTTTCAAAAAAGCATTTTTCCATTACACACACACACACACACACACACACACACACACATATATATATATATATATATATATATATATATATATATATATATATATATATATATATATACTAGCTGACCTGACCCGGTTTGACAAAGTACCTGGGATAAAAAGAAAAGATCGGGAATTTGAAACAGCATTAAAAACATGATTATATATATATATATATATATATATATATATATATGTGTGTGTGTGTGTGTGTGTGTGTGTGTGTGTGTGTGTGTGTGTGTGTGTGTGTGTGTGTGTTTTATTTCGATAGATCGTCTTATCATGTTCTCTAAGCTCGTAATCAATTATTCTTTCGTTTTTTTATCTTCATCTCTTTCACTTCCGGTGTGGTTGTCTCTCTCTCTCTCTCTGCTTCTTTTGTATCCATCCCACTCACCATTCGGCCAATATGCAAGGTGTGCGTGACGACCGAGTCATGAGGCAAGCTCGACTATAAAACTGCACGTCGCCGACGGCAAGAAAGTACCGCCTTCGACACGTCCGCCCCCATCTCGTGTACAGCGTCTGCATTTTGTATCTCAGTCCCACCGCACCATCCTCCGCCCGCCTGTTCATTCTTAAATCAAGTTCAGTTCGCCCTCGCTCCTGTCGACGTTTCGATAGCGAGCGCCCCCCCCCCCTCTCTCTTCCCGTGAACTGACGTATTTCGCCACTGTGACAGACAAGCAGACCGTTAGATATATAAATCGGCTGGTGTGCATAGCTATTGGCTTTCGTTTTACAGCCAATCAACCCTGTTGGGATCATTTAATTTCACGGTATAAAACCTCTTGCCTACGATTCGTTGTATATGATTGATTGAACACAAGTTGTTATTTTATGTTTTCATTTATTTGACTTTTTTTCGCATGCAAACTCGCATATTGCCACTGAAGCATAACGGGCTACTGCGATAGAGGCCAAATATATAGGGAGCAACTTGATTTGGAGGTGTGTCTGCAATGTTTGTTTACATTACATTTAAATTCCTGCATGTTGGTACGGTCGGGGGAAACAGGAGGCAAGGAAGGAATTCCAAAGACAAGCGACTCATGGAAAGAAGCTATCAGAGTAGAAAATTTCCCGGTATTTAGTGAAGGGTGTGATTTTGTTGTTAGTCGAGTGAGCCGGGGATATTTACGTTGAGGGGGTTAAAGTGCAGAACGTTCATCGGAGCACATTCCGTGGACGTACTTGGAAAACAAGCTCAGGGATGCAACACTGCGGCAATACGACAGAAGCTGTAGCTTGGCAAGTAGTGCGGTACCTTTTAGGTTAGAAATTCTCTTTTTGCAGCCTGTCCAAGAAGGAGAAGCTAGTGGTTGGTGTACCAGCCCAGATGTGGTAACAATACTCCATGCATGGACGAACGGTGGCTTTATAGAGACATAGGATATTGGCGTGTGAGAAGTTTTCTAGCCCGGTAGAGGGAGCCTACCTTCTTTGCGACAACGTCTTCTCTCTACTTATTTCACTTCATGCTACCTGAGAATGTGTTTGAAAGTTGGTCTCTCGGGAAGTGTGCTATCGTCAATGTTACCTATAGATGGGGAGAAAATTGAAGGTTCATACCTTTCTGCAATAGTATTAGTACGTAAATAACTACAGTCGATCCAATAGGATTTGAACAAAAATGCTATTTTAAAATTAAGCGGGACAGACAAACGAAAACGTTATTTTATACTTAAGTATAACAGACCAACGTAAATAGTAGTTCAAACTTAAGCGTGACAGACTAACGAAATGCTATTTCAAACATAAGTATAACAGACCAACGAAAATGCTATTTTAAACTTAAGCGTGACAGTCAAACGAAAATATTATTTTATATTTAAGCGTAACAGACAATGGAAATGGTAGTTTAAACTTAAGCGTGACAGACCGACAGAATCCTTTATATAGATGCTTAGACACATCATCAACAAATAAATAAAGATTAGATGGATAAAACTGTGACAGTTTCACTGAATATAAACTCTATCGAATATATAAACGATCGATAGAGAAACGGGTTGATCAATAGACAGAGAATAAGAGAAACATAAAACAGCAGTAGGAGATGAACATGGAGGGGGAGGAGGTGATCAGACATTTAGAGAGGGGAAAGGAGTGAGTGAGAGTGAGAGAGGGTGCAGATGTAGAGACATTTCTAGGTGCATGTGACCCATATCCATTTATAGTCGGCCAAATGAGAAGGAGGCCCCTCTCTCTCTCTCTCTCTCTCTCTCTCTCTCTCTCTCTCTCTCTCTCTCTCTCTCTGCTGTTATTACCATGTCTGCCTCTATTCTGCTGGCATCCTTTTTTTTCTTGTTTGCTCCTTCTTCTTTTGACTCCGCGACTGCAGTTGTTGCTGCTGCCATGTTTTCTACAGTTGGTTTAGAAACGATTGCGCCATTTTGTTAGATATTGGGTTTGAAAATAATGGCAAAGGACGAAAAGGACGAGTGGCTGTTGAATGTACTGATTGGTTGGCAGCATTGTGAGAGTGTGAGGGGGGAGAGGGTGGCCCATCGATCGGTTCGAATGGATTTGATCTACTAACACTTTTGTACTTATATAGCTTGTCTGTCGATTATGAAAGAAAGAAAACAAGTGATAGATAGATAGATAGATAGATAGATAGATAGATAGATAGATAGATAGATAGAGGGAGAGGGAGAGGGAGAGAGAGGAAGAGAGGAGGGTAGAGAGAGAGGGGGAGAGAGAGGAAGGTAAAGAGAGGGAGTATAAAATAATAAAATAATGAAAAATAAAAGAAAGAACTCAAGAAAGAATGAAAAAAAAGAGAAAAAAGAAATAATGAAATAATGAAAGAAAACATGAAAGAAAAAACTGAAATAAAGTATTAAAGAAAGAATAAAATTTAAAAAGGAACAGTGAATGAAAGAAAGAAAGAAAGAAAGAAAGAAAGAAAGAAAGAATAAAAGAAAGAATGAAATAATGAAAAAAAACATAAAGGAAAAAATTATGAAATAAATAAAGAAAGAAAGAAAGAAAGAAAAAGAGAATAAAAAGAGAAATGATCGATAAACGAAAGAAAGAAAGCAGGAGAGAAAGAAAGAAGAAAAGAAAGAAAGAATGAAAGGCAAAAGAAAAGAATAATAGAAATAAAGAATATATTAATCTAGTTAAATAATAATGAAAGAAAGAATGCAAGGATAAAAAATAAAATACATAAGAAACGAATTAAATTACAAAGAATAAAAAAGAAGGAAAAAAGAAAGTAGACTAAAAAGACTTAAGAAAGAATGAAAGACAGGGAAAGAAAGAAATCGATGCAAATACAAGAAATTCGTTAAAAATAAAATAATTGTGAATGTAAAATAAGGACATCGAAAACAAATTCTGAAGAAAAAAACAACTTATATAGAGTTTAAAAACGTTAAAACTACAGGTCAGTAGAGAATGAAATTATATTATTTATATAGTTTCTCAGTTATTAACTATACTGTACGATTGTCAGTTAACGTTTATTTCTCTTCTTTTCCCTTAAAATTCTTTTTCACTGGGCGATTCTTCCAACAAACAAAAAACAATCATCTTCAAATTGGTTTAGTTTTATTCTGATTAATTAAACAAAAGGTATTATTAAATCCGTATTTAGGGGTTCGGGTTCATAAACTGACCTGGTGTTTTTATCTCTGATTTTATCTTGATTAAAACCAAATATACATCTCACAAAATCAGGGACTAATGCTAAAATTTCAATTCGTTTAAGAGCTTTTAACATCACTAAATGAACGATTGCCAAAGCACATCACTTCAGTAATGTCAGCTACATTTTCACAAAGTTTGCCATATAGAAATCTATATTTTAGATTGATTTGACGTATTTGGGGTCCAGCTATTGAAAGTTTTAAAGCGGTCTCTAAAGAAAACATAAAGACTTTCACTGAAAATAATTAAACTGATTTTAATGCGATCTAAACCATTGTGAACATGCACACTGATGAATGCTTAGTGAGATGCATAGGTGCATATTACGAACGACAGACCTGCAATGGGAAAATATTTAGAAGAGATCACTCCAGAGAATAGGTCCCCATGGTCAGTCAGTTTTTATGTCCATAGATTAACGACTGATAAACCCCATAGCCCAATTTATATCTATATATATATATATATTCGGAAAAAAGACAGACAGGGGAGGAAGTTTGGGTTTATTTACGTCTCAGAGAGGGATGTGCCTCTGGGCCATAAGCTAATGAACTGTTTGCGTTCGGTTAGAAGAGATGTCTGTTCTGATTGCAAGCCTGTTATTTGGTAGAGAAATCAAATCTCTCAAATTAAAATATCGTTACTTGTTTTAAACTTGTGATTTTATTTGAAAGGAAACTTGAGATATAAGAGATTTGACCGGTTTCGTTCGTGTCGCCAACACGAACGAAACCGGTCAAATCTCTTGTTTTTGTTTTTCTCCTGCACTTTAACCTGTTTTCCGTTTGTCATTTTTCACACATTTTGTCCACCACGGCATTTCATTTTCATGAATTATCGTGTACTTTACCCCATAATTTAAGTATGTATAAAAATGTGTTTTCATTGTAATACCTTAAAGTGAAAGTTATCACTAAACAAGATACGAATAAAACTTTAATAAATATTTAAATAATTTAAAAAATTAAATAGTCGATTCAGTTGCTGTGTATTTGTGTACTCCTGCGAAAATGATTGCTTTCCAATCACTCAGATATTTTTGTTGTTATCACGCCAAATGAAAAGAAAGAACATTTTTTATTAATAAAGAGAAAGAAATGATGAGAAGGACATCACCCCCTTTTTTATATTATCTCATTGTGACGTCATCCAGTGTGCACGAAGAGAAACAAAAACAAACAAACAAACGTACAAGATAACAAGATGCACATAGTTTTAATAGTATATGATTACTCGGTATTATTAATGACTACTTAAAATTCCATAGTTGTATCTTTTTAACTACTCTGGTTAATGTAGTTTCATAATATATCTGGTTATAGGGAGGAGGGATCTATCTCCAAATCATATGTGGGAATTTCTGACATACATCTCCATTCTATGAAGTCCGGTGCGAACAAAAAATCCCCGATTCTATTACATCACGTTTGTTCAAAATGAAGCATATTTATCTACTTACTTTGCTTAATGTAGTTACAGAATATATCTGGTTATGAGGGTCTATCTCCAAATTCCTTGTAGGAATTTGGGACATATTTCAATTCTATGAACATCCAGCGCGAACATAGACCCAACGATATTATTATCTTTGGACTTAACAGATTCCGAAGGCCAAGAAAGTGCATTTTAATTTGAGTTTCACGGTCAATGCATAAATCAATTATAATTCAGAAATAATAGCGATTCATTATTCATTCAAATGTGCTTTCCAAACTCATGTAAATTAGACCTTCTTGGATATTAGAACTTTTTGGTGAAATTAGACCTTCTTAATGATGTATATGATCGCTTTATAGGCATTCATGAAACTATTAAATAGTTGCATCCGAAGGGCGCACATACTGGTTGAAATGCGCTCCCAGGTAATCAGCGCACAGCTCAGTTGTGGCGTTGTAAATGATAATGATAATTAACGCGCAAAAATAAAACAAAAACATATAAAACAGCAAAAAGAATTATTATGTTCTGTGAATAGCAAAGATATGATTTTTATTTATTTTTTTAAATTCCAAATTTTATTTTCATTTACGCTTTCCAGTTTCCCGCCTTTTTATGTTTGCATGCGTGTGTGTCCTCCTATACTTCTTTGACCTTCACGGGTCGTAGCAGCTTCTCCAATAAGATATTGACTCCCAATAAACTGAACCACTTAACGAATGCATTAAAAGCTGACATACTTTTCTCGTTCTCTCTCTCCCTCTCTCTCTCTCTCTCTCTCTCTCTCTCTCTCTCTCTCTCTCTCTCTCTCTTGTAGTAGTAGTAATGATGATGATGATGATGATGATGATGATGATGATGATGATGATGATGATGATGATGATGATGATGATGATGATGATGATGATGATGATGATGATGATGATGATGATGAATCTATTCATAATGGAGTTTATGTATCTGTCTATCTGTCTGAAGCCAAAACTATACTATTTAAGACTATTGTACTTATGAAATAGTATAGTATATACTATTTCAGACTAATGGTTCTTTGATATGACGTAGGCGCCTCCAATAGCATATATAAACATGAGTATCAAAACTGGTTCTTTGATATGACTGAGGCGCCTCCAATATTTTTCTCGGGGGTGGGTGATAGGGGGGGTCGAAATTTTTTAATTTCTTTTTAACTAAAAATATTTCGTTAGGCGTGAAGTAAAAAAGTTTTGGTCCGAAACAAAGAAAATCCATATCTCACCACCCAAGAAATATGACTGGGGCGCAATCGGTTTACGGGTGAGCATTAATTTCTGACGCGGCACCCTAGCAGAAATAGACGACCGTAGGGAGGCTTTTTTTGCTAGTAATAATAATAGTAATAGTAGTAATGATAATATTGATAATAATGATAAAGGTAAACTAGTTATATTTGAATTAAAAGTAAAATATTAAAGAATACAAATACTTCTAACCTAATATATAAAGGGTACTTCTATGTATGTATGTATGTATGTATGTATGTATGTATGTATGTATGTATGTATGCAAAAGGCTCCGAAAATACTCAACGAAGCATTATAAATTTGGTATTTCTTTACCCGGCGTTCTTTCCGAGACAAAATACCTAAAATTAAAAAATATATATTGATTTTATGACCATAAACTGACCCCGTTTACCTTAGACTAGTCCATTTTATCAAAGTTTGAAACTTTTCCGTCTGCGCATGCGCGCTTCACGAACCCGTTTTGTTTCCATTAAGCTAACCCAGGGCTACATTTTTTTCAACCGATAAACAAAAAATAAAACAAAACAAACACTGGTAGTAACATTTTTGCTAAAAACTAACAATTCTTTCCTTTTACAACTCAAGCTTACGCACGACCACTATTTGTTTTCAACCGATATACAAAAGAAGAGACAAAACAACCCATAATGTTTTAACTAATTTATTTCAATTTAATTTTTTTTTTAAAACATATTCCTAATTCATCTTATCGATATTCGAAAATAAAATAAAAGGAAATTTTTGCTAAAAACTAACAATGCTTTTCTTTTAAAACTCAGCTGTTAGGTATTTACTAGGTACGTGCAAAATCAATGGCCGATTCCCAAAATGTAAAAACATTTTGACTCCCCCCCCCTTCACTTAAAAATTCACTAAAATTCAGGAAATCAACCAATTCTTACTAAAACTTAACTAAAAAAAAGAATTAACAAAATTTGATAATTTCTACTAACGATGAACTTTGATTAGGGCGTTCTGTAATAACCAGCTGGGAATTAGCCTTCGAACAACCACTCACTTTTACACCGCCCTCAAATTTTTATTTTTAGAGATTCAACAATTTCGTTGATTTCACAATTCATCGTCAATTATTTGGAAAGATTTGTGTTTGTTTTGTCTTTTTTTCATTAATAAATATTTAAGAAGTTAAAAACAATTATTTATTAATAAATAAATAAAGAGAATTCAAACATGACATTTTCTTTCAAAATTGAATTCTGTTTATCAATAAATAACTGTTTTAATTTTTTTTTCTTTCAATGAATAAATTGTCAGTGTAGTCATTGACTTTAATTTACTTTTTCACATTTAAAATTTAAAAAACACTTTATTTTAAAAGAAATCAATGCAATTTATCGTTACGACACGTTAAGAATAAATCGAGTAACTAAAGTTTTAAATAATGTAAAAACATTAATAAAATTGACGCATTTCGTAACGTAAAAATAATTTTTAACATTTAAAAAAAGTTTTATTTCAAATTCTAAGGAAAGACATTGGTAAACAGACATCATCAATAACTTCAGAGTATTACTAAATTAAAAACTAATACCAAGTTAAATATGAACCTTTTTAGTTAAAAATAAAATAAGATCTTAATTGCGTACACTCACAAATATTTTAATTAAATAAGCATTTCCTTTTTTATTATAACAAAATAAGGGTACTTAAATTTGTTTATAACCTTAAAAAGAATAAAGAAATTAATGGATAATCATTTTTCAACTTCTATAAATTATTACAAAACCATTTTTATATATAAAGTTAAAAATGATAAATTATGACATTTTTGTCTTCCATATATTTTGTATAGCGATAGTCAATTGGTAAAGTCCTTCACCGATTAAGCGATGCCGGATTTTACGAATTTATGCCTTTTGGGGGGATAATTTTGCTAATTTTTAGTAAAACGTGGGATTTTTTTTATTTAATTCAGTATCTTATAACTTTAATTCAATAATTATCTTTGAAATTGTTCACAAAAACTTATATTTATCTTTCAAGGGATTTTTACAAGTAATTTTTTCCAAGTTCAAAATTCACTGAATTTTGGGGTTTTTTAGCCGCCGTGATTACATATTTCATTATAATTTATTTTTCCCACGTAAATATGCAGTTTTTTCGTTTAGAGAGTAAGTTTAGGTTTTAGGCTTTTATCTTTCAAACACAATCAAAGTTTACACGGAAACTAATTAAATAATTAATGATAAGCCCTTTTTAATAAGCATAGTCCGTACAAGAGGCGGCCATTTTTGCACGTACCTAGATTTACAATCGACAAAGAAGTATCTGAAATAAAATAATAATAAAAGGTACTAATTTGTATTAGTACCTTTGTAAATAGCTTACAGCTATTTTATTAGTATTAAAATCAATAATAGCTAAATCATAACAACGAAATTCCACCACTCTGTCTCCATCTCTCTCTCTCTCTCTCTATATATATATATATATATATATATATATATATATATATATATATATATATGTGTGTGTGTGTATATATATATGTGTGTGTGTGTGTGTGTGTGCGTGTGTGTGTGTGTACAAAGGAAGTTAATTTTCGTGTTTTTCTTACTAGAATACTTGATAATAATTCTTTACCAATTGTAAATACATACACAAGTTTCATTTAGGTATGTTACTTTACCGTTAAATGTACGTTTTGGGCCAGTGGATAGAGTGGAAAACTGAAGATAGAGAGGTTTCAGTTTCAATTCTTAGTGAAGGGTGCACTTTATTTCTATGGAATTTATTTATTATTTCTAAATAAGAATTGTTTAGATATATGATATTCAGATATATTTTTTTCGCAAATAATAATTTGCGTTCAATAATTTGTTTAATGGTAAAATAGAAGATACCCACTTGCTCATTGCCGCACTATCTAACATTACAAATTGCAAACCGGTGTTAATCAAAAGAAAATTCCTACATGTCTTTTTTTATATTGTCGTCTACCCTTCGATCTATAATCCAAAGTGCTCGATATCCTGAAAAAAGCAGGTAATAACTCAAAAGTTCTCAATATCCTAGATAGAGCAGTTTGTTTAAATGCAGCGTTGCCGGGGAGAAAGAACTTATTTGTCTTTAAAAAGTGCATGGTGTTGCCCGGTTGTCATAAATATTAACAATACATTATAATTTCTGGTAAGTAGTATAAGTTAGTCAATCTAAAGTACACAATATCGTGAATAAAGCAGGTATGTATAAAAGCCGAGTTGCTCGGAAAAAATAACATCATTGTTTTTTGTTATACTATTTTATACAAGAAAATGTATTCGGCGTTGTCCAGGGGTCATTACAGTAACATAAATGTAGTTCATATGGGAAGTAGTATATAATAATTTTAAAAAGTGCTCAATATTCTAGATAGAGCAGGTGTATTTATACGCAGCATTGCTCGGGAGAAAGAACTTATTTGTCTTTTGTTATTATGTTGTATACTTGACAAAGTACATGGTGTTGCCCAGGAGTTATAAAAGAAATAAGACATTATAATATCTGATAAATGGTATAAGTTATTTAATCAAAATGATCAATATCCTGAACATAGCATGTTGCTAAATCGCTACTGCACCTCTTCTGAAAATGAGTCTGTAGTGAAGCAAGGGTTGCTCAATCCTTTACCGCATCTCTTCAACACATGAGTCCGTAATGAAGGGGTCAGAGTCGGAGGTTTGGGAAGGAGGTTTGTAAAGGGATCAGAGTCAGAAGTTTGGGAAAGAGACATCTTTTTTATTCAATTTTTAATTCATTTTGTCATTCTCTTTTTAGTTTTTAATACGTTTTTCATTCATTTTTATTTATTTTTTTCACTTATTTCTTCATTCACTCATTGCCATTCCTTTTTATTCATTTTTTATTCACTTTTTTATTCAACTTTTTTATTCATTATTTTTCATTCATTCATTTTATTTTCATTCAATTTTCATTCTTTTTATCATTCATTTTTGTTAATTCAATTCTTTTCATTCATTTCTTTATTTATTTTTTCATTCATTTTTTTTTCATTCATCTCTTCATTCAATTTTTATGAATTATTTTTCATTCATTTTTCTTCTTTCCTTTTTGTTTTCTTCAATTTTCATTATTTTTTCAATCATTTTTTCATTTATTTTCTTTAATTTATTTTTTAATGATTTTTATTTTCACTTTTTTCATTGATTATTTCTTTCATTTTTTATTCATTTTTCCTTCATTAATTGTCATTAGTTGTGTTTTATTAATTATTTTTCATTTTTTTAATTCATTTGTTTTCATTCATTTTTATGATTCAAGTTTAATTATTTTTTATTTAGATTTTGCATTCAGTTTCTTTATTCAATTTACATTCATTTATTCATTTATTTATTTTTTCTATTCATTTCTTTACCCTTGACTTTTTTCTTTAATTTTTCCCTTTAACATTTTTTAAAATTATTTTTCTTCATTTTTTTAATTCTTTTTTTCATTCATTTTTTTCATTTACGTTTTGATTCACTTATTTTCATTTATCTTTACATTTACTTTTTTCATTCATTTTTTTTTTCATTCAGTATTTTCATTCATTTTGCATACATTTTTTTCATTCATTTTGCATACATTTTTTTTATTAATTCTTTTTTCATTCACTTTTCGTTCTTTTTTATTCACTTTTTTATTCATGTTTTCATTAATTTTTGTTCATTTATTTTTTAATTAATTTTTGTTAATTCATTTTTTCATTCATTTTTTTCATTCATTTTTCTATTACATTTTTTCATTTATTTTGCTTTCAATTTTTCATCGATTTTTTAAATTCACTTTTTCATTCATATTTTCATCCATTTTACATTCATTTTTTTCATTTTATTTATTCATATGAATATCCTTGATAGAGCAAAAAGTGCTCATAACAGTGTTCAATATCCTAGATAGAGCATATGTATTTAAACGCAGTGTTGCCCGGGATAAAGAACTTCTACGTCTTTTTTTTATATTGTTGTACACCCGGGAGCTGGGTGGACAGAGGGAGTTTTCAGGCCCGAAAATTCGCATGCCGTGAGTGGGATCGAACCCGGGTCGTCCAGCCCCAAAACAAGTGCTATAACCACTCGTCCACAGACCCTCCACTCGTCCACTCAGCAGTAAATGGGTACCTGACTAAAACTCAGGGAAGGTTCAAGGCAGCGGAAGGAGAGGGATGGGCTTCACCTTCCATATGCTGTGCCCTAGACACAGTGATTCTTAACAAATCACCGCCGCTACGGCCATGGGCAGTGTGCGATGTCGGCAACGACACTCGTGCGCGTCCAGGCTATGCGACCTTTACCTTTTTTTTACACCCGGGAGCGATAATCCAAAGTGATCCATATACTAGTTAAAGCAGATAGTAATAAAAAAAATGCCCATAAATTGCTTAATATCCTAGATAGAGCAGATGTGTTTAAACACAGTGTTGCCCGGGATAAAGAACTTCTATGTCTTTTTTTATAATGTTGTATACCCTAAGAGCCATACTCTAAAGTTCTCAATATCCTGGATATAGCAGGTGATAACCCAAAAGTGCTCATGACAGTGCTCAATATCATAGATAGAGTATTATTTATCTTCACATTATTGTGAAAGCGGGTGGAGTAACGGAATTACCCGGCATCAAGAATGTTATTGTGTTTTGTCTTACTAGGCGTTGTCCAGGAATGAATGTAAGATTAAAGTCTTACATTTAAAAGAGATAGCTCTGGTAAATGAATTACATTATTATATGTTTTAACATTCAAAAAGGAGAGAGGAATGGGCTGGGCGGAGGAGAAAGAGAAGGCTGAGAAGATGGACGGAAAAATAAGGGGGACGGGGAAAGAGGACACATAAAGGGACGGTTAGAGAGAGAGAGAAGGATGGGAGGAGAGAGGTTCAACTTCTTTTTTGTTTTTATGATCCCGGGCACTACCTGTTAACCCTGCTATCTACGATATAAGGGGCAGACAAAACAAACACCCACAAAGTTAGTATATTCTTAATCGACGTTGTCCAGATTAAATAGGATCTAAAATTCAAAAGAAACTATTCATTCTTTGGAGTTCAACTGAATCCGGTTTCGTCAGGTGTCGGTTTTTCGGCCATTTCCAATGTTATCTATTATATATAACAGAGGTGAATGATTTACATCATTATTATTAAAACAAGAGAGAGGAATGTGTTAGGCGGAGGTGAAAGGGGGTAGGGGAGAAGGATGTGGAAAAACGGGGAAGAGGGGAAGAGAGAAAGATAGAGAGACAGATTGAGAGCGGTAGAGAAATAGAAGTTGAATATAAAGATGTTACACACACTTTTTAACCTCTTCTATTTTGTTGTTTATGGCCCAGAACAACGCCGGCTACGCCTGCTAGTTATACATAACGTAGTACAAATAAATACATAATAGTTTAAATCAATACTACATAGTTGGGTTTGAAATTAATAATTATTCTAGCCTACATATTTAGGATAAGACAATTAACTTTATGATCTTACTCTTTTGCGGGGGATTTTATTTTGTTTTGTGTTTTTCGGGTTTTTCACGAAATGCTTATCTTAGTAAATTAAAAAATATTTAATTCTTTAATTGAATTAGGCATTCATATTGTTTTACATATATATAACATTTATGTTATTAATATAAGAAATTATAATATTAATAATTCTCATTATAAATATAGAATTATAGAATTAAGCATTTATATTATTTAATTGAATTAAGCATTTATATTGCTTTACATATGTATTCAATTTCAAATTTTATTTTTATGATTGTTTTATTTTCATTCTTTTTGTTCACTTAGATTTGATATAAATTAATACGTATCTTCTCCTAACTCCGTTGTTATTTAAGATGGCGTCCAATTGAGTAAAAGAATCTCATTTTTTTTTCTGAAGCTGCATTCATTAATCATCTGACAGTGTGAGTGTTGTTGTTGTTGTTGTTGTTGTTGTTGTTGTTTCTTTCTCTTGTTTTTTTTCTGATGTTTCTGGACGCGGCTTTTGGACTTCTGGAGAGTCGCACGTATAGAAAATCGAAGTTATACAACACTTTATTTGGTTGTTCATTTGTGAACGAAATCGTTCGTCAAGTATATGGATTTTTTATCAAAGAATAAAGAATCGGTTACTCGAATATAGTATCGGATTGACATCCTAATAACTAATGGGAGACAAGTACGACCTTTCTTTCAATTGTTGACTCAGCCCTTTTTTCGTCTCTAAGAAAGAGAGCCTGCGGGGCCTTTGATCTCGGCAAATCACGTTGACAGAGGTTTCCGACCAATCACAGACCAGAGATCATGCGTGACCACGCGTGATTTCAGTGATATAAAAGAAGATACGCTTTTCTTCTCCTCCTCTTTTTACCCGCTCTCAACGAGTAACACGGTCCTTGTTTCAACGAAGTTTTTCCTCTCCCTACGACCAGCGATTAAGACAATCCCATCAGCATGACTCAAAAAGCATGTGGGCGAGAAAACACTACTGCTACTGTCTTACAGTTTACTACCAGCCGTCCCCCCTTTCCTCTTCATCGGACGCAGGACAAATAGTAAGCCTAACCCTTTTTTTTTCCTTTCTCTGTTTTAAGCACGTTCGAACGCCAAATTCCTACCCTTTCGTACTCGGCAAAAAAGGGGTACAGAGACGGCTCATTTTCCTTAAATTACGCGCACACCAAAACACGTGTGCTTTCCAAGAAGAAACTTTAAAAGACAATTTTATACAAACAGTAAAATGAACATTTTCCTGTGCACAAAACTCAGGCTTTTCATTGAGGAATTTATAAAATTTAAATGAACTTAATTTTCCTAAAAATTACGCGCACACCAAAACACGTGTGCTTTCCAAGAAGAAACTTTAAAAGACAATTTTATACAAACAGGCTTTTCATTGAGGAATTTATACAATTTAATTGAATAACGTTAAATAAATTGTTATGTTTATATGTATTTTTGAGTGCTGGCTTTCTTACTTTTTGTGTTGGTTATTGGCGTATTTTTACTTTTTCTTTCATGCTTAATAAGAATAGAAAACGTTAGCACCCCTACAATAGAATGCTATTGTTTATTTATATATGCTCTGGTGTTAATAATAAAAATTAATATCCATTGAGCTTTAACCGTGACACTTTGACAATAAATAAATTTATATATATATATATATATTTAAAATGATATTAGAATTATTTAAATATCGACGAATATGTTTTAGTTTTAACGTTTTTATTTTATTTTAATTTAAAAAAAATATAAACTTTAATTGTGAAAATTACATTTTATTTTTCGAAAGTGAAACTGGAAACTGGATGATTGTCTGTAAGTAAAACTTCGATTGCGTCGCATAGTAGATAGTATGTGGCGGTGAACATCCCATGTGTTTAATTGTTTATTATACTTTTGCCCTACCATATATTTGAAATTAATTGTTAGTCAAATTTAGACCACTTATTAAAATAATTCTTTCGGAACGTTCCTGTTTTTACATTTTTCCAATTTTGTTTTGTTTTCAAGATTAAAAAAATAGATTTCTTACGCTGCTGAGTACACATTCATGCGTCAACGACAAGTCAATTATCATTTTGAACTTATTAAAAAAATGGTTTTCAACTTAAATATTTAACAACATCGTGTAGCACATGGTGTCTCAAAATCAACAAAAACATTTTCGCGCGTGCCGCTCTAATATTAAGGAACCATAAATATTCTAAAATATATTTTTTTTTTTTTTTTGAGGGGGAAGTACTCCCTTTATACAACTATATCCCACTCAAACATTTATTTCTAAATATTATTGGGGGCGGGGGGCTTTTAATACATGAAGATTTGCTAAGAATTTAAAAGCCAGTTTAAATGACTTTCTATTCGACAGTTTAACTACATTCAAATTTCTTTCAAATGTCGCACACGAGGTAATGGATTTATTATTTCAACTATTAACAAAATATTAAAATGTCTGAGTTGTTTATGAAGAAACCGAAATGCATTATGATTGATTTATTCTCGTAATAGGATTTTAATTTACTACTGTTTTATTAATATAATAATTGGAAAACATGGTACGTTTGTAGTTTACGGACCGAGTTGAAATAATAACATTATTTAAGAAGCCATTCTTAATATGAGTAAGACGGTTTGCTAACGATTCTGTACTTTCACCTAACAATTTAATAAACAAAAGATATCGTAAAAATGTTATTTAACTTGAAAATCTTATCTAAAAAAATAACTCGGTCCGTAAACTGTACAAGTGTTATTTTTTGGTTGAGGGTGGGGTAGCCCCGTATTTATAACTATATCCCCCGCAAGAACGGTTCTAAAATTTATTTTCAATCGATATTTATTTCATAATTACCGAATTTTCCTACTTTGACAAAATTGACGAATTTTCCTTTGCCGGATTTTCTTTTGCCGAATTTTCATTTGCTGGATTTTCCTTTGCCGGATTTTCCTACATTTTGCTCCTAGCTAAAAGGCAAAGAAAGTATGTAACCGATTCTAGTTACATTTTTGGGCTTGCCACCTGGACTTAAGGTTATTGATAGAGTTAAGTGATTTGGGGGGGAACGTTTCCACATGGACTTAGGGTTAGTGGTAGGATTAATAGATTTTCATCTCCGCCCCCCCCAAAACGCAATTTATATCCCTTTGCAAAAAAAATATGGTTATATGCTCTTAAAACGCTTATGAAACAACGAATAGAACCGACAGCAATCTGCACTTTAGGGCGCACTGGCATGCATCTTGGCAATAATTAGGACCCTACGTAGAAATGAGGTAGAGTTACCACTAGTATATATTCAACCCAAATCGGTCATCCTGGCGAAGAAAAGGAATGGTGCCGAAAAGTCTGGAAGGATTCCTTAAATTGTCTGTAGCAATTAGATCTGTACGTCGGTGAGTCTGACCAGCTGAACAATTTGGTCAAGGGTCTTTTAGTTACTGATGGATATCAGCTCGTGGGGGAACGCCCCCCCCCCACCCTATAGAGAGAGAAAGAGAATAAGTCTTTTACGAAAACAGGAAAGAAAAAAGCCCAAACGGAGAATTGTAATTACCTGTGTCGTATTGTCTGAGTCGCCTCTCCCCAGACCACCAAGAGATGAAGAAAGACTCAGAAAAAGGGAAGAGAGAGAGAAAGAAAAGTTGTTACAATATGCCTTTCTGGGAGGAGGAAAGACACAGAGAGAAAGAGAGAGTGTTACAATATGCCTCTTTGGGAAAAGAAAAGGTTTTTTCTTTTGAGTGGACAGTCAGTTAGTTTTGAGATCGCTGCTTGGACGGAGGTGTTAGCCCGGGCTCGGGGACGAGCGATCGCCAGACAAGAAGCTTGCGCGAACAACTTCTTGTCTGGGTGGTGTTAACGATAGTGTCCCCCCACACCGTTTTCAGCAGATAAGTTACAACTTAATTAACAACTTGAAAATCGTAAATGGAGTTTCACAGAGAGACGACGAACTAGTTTAGTAAACAAAGACAATTTACTAAAACCATAGACTCTAAAATTCAAGTGTAAAATTAATCCTTCTTTTTGATTGTTTTAATAATTGTTTGCTGCAAAAAGAAACCGATGTTGTTGAATTATTCTATTGTCGAATTGTCCTGCTAGGTAACTTTGCCTTCACAGAATCACGAGATCATCGAAATCGTCATTCATCCGACCGGAGGAGTTCGACACATCTTTTTTTTTATTTGGCCACTAGGACGACATTACTGGCCAGAGAGGGTGTTCACAGTCTAGAAAGATTTCTGCACAAAGAACTAGACGTGTGGACACAGCGATAGAGACACGAGTGAACCACCTATGTTATAAGGGGTTCAATGACACCGGAGCAGAGTGAGGTATCTGTTTTACTCGGCACCGCGACCGGGATATCAAACACCTGTGCGCGAGTAGCCGACGATGATACCCACGGGGCGAAGAGTGTGGGGTACCCTTATTTTACATTTGGTGCCGTCACCAGGCAGGATCGAGTGGGGTTTTTCGTTATACGCTATCCCGATAGCGATCGGCCAGAAATGAGTGATCATTTTGCGTTAAATTTATATGCAAAACTCTAAATTCTGAAATAATTGTTTTTTCTTTCCCAACGCGTAATCGCCTAAAAAAAGGATAATCTCATTTTTGTTGGGGGGGGGGGCTGAGGGTATCTATCTACAAATTTATCAACAATTATTTAAATATAACATGTTCAAATATTCTTTAAAGACTTCCAGTACAATATAAAAATTAATATGTATACTGTAGAAAGTATTATTTATTTAGCGCAATAATTATATGAATATTTTTTAAATTTTCTACAAAAAGCATATATAAAGAGCCCGCAGTTTCAATTTCATAGGGAACATCTTTGCTTTCACCGCTAAGGAAACAATACAAAACTAATAGAAAGACAGATGCAAATATTTGGAGGTTAACATCTTCAACATACCTAAGAGTTATAGCCAATTGTTCAATATAGCCAATTTTTCTTCATTTTCTTCATTAAAAAAGAGAATTTTCAATTTGGCATTTTTCTTCTTTTTTTTGCTTTCTTTCATCTAAAAGTGTGGCTTAAATTTTAAGTTTAGCCTTTTGGGGCCTTTTTTTCCTGAAAAATTTAGCTTCAAAAGTCAATTATCACTTTTTTATCATTTTCTACTAAAATTCACACAGCTCTGTTTCTATGGCACCAATCTTTTTAATACTAACATATTTAGAATCAGCTCATCGAGTTCTATCTTTCTATTTTTCCATCGTTAAATTATATTTATAATTTAAAAAGTTATGTCGAGTTAAAGGGCATGAGAGCGTTACTCAATTGGCATTTTTGTCAATTTAAGTTGCTCAGCCCTTTTATATCTTAAACTCCTTTCGAGATATCTATATTTTTAGATTCCTTGGGTATAAAAAATAAATATTTGTTTTAAATTTTAAAAAAAAGTCATGGTTATTCAAAGTCAATGGGGTGGGGGGGGGGGGCGTTATCCTACACGCTGATGATACATATTTTTATAACTTTTTTCTACTGGACCAAATTTTAATTTCTTTATGTTCAAAAGAGGATTGGGACTAGTCAATTCTCGTGCAAAAAAACGCATCAAGTTTGGATGAAAACTGAATTAATGACAAGCCCAAGAATTGGTCACGATTGGGTAAATGTTGACCTGCCGTGTGTGAATGATAGAGAGAGAGAGAGAGAGAGAGAGAGAGAGAGAGAGAGAGAGAGAAGGGGGAGAGAGAGAGATTATACATAATGCTTCAAGCAAACTACATTTCCTCTTATGATTTACTTTGATTTTAAACACACGATGAAAACAGCTCTGATTCTTCTGAAACTGTATCCTCAGGGCGTTCTTCTTTTCATTGTGAAGATGGTTTCGTCCGTCGAGGGGAAAAACGGTATTTTCCGGTGGGGAACAATGTGTGTGGGGACACCATGAAATATATCTTTTAGCCTTGTTTAAAATCTATTGTAAGGAGACGATAGTGAACACGTTATCTTAGGCTACTTACATGATAGTTCGCCGCTCTAGATTCCATGTCTAACATTACGCTCTTTTCAGAGCACGAAAAATCTGTGAACGTAAGCTCAACGTAAAAGTGCGGCCGTATGAAGTGAAGTGCGAATGTACTTAAAAGCTGACAACCTAAGAAAAGAAGGAAAAAGAATGTGGGTTGTTTACTCTTGCTTCATTGTTGACGACCCAATTGAACGAATGGGTGGTCCTTTCACATCCACAAACTGGGCCAACAACAAACATTAGACACAACCAGGCAAACACCCATGGATTAAGACAACATTTCATAGAAATTATGTAACGTTCTTTGTTTTTTTTTAGATGGGGATTTATAATTTAGATTATTTGGATTATTCGGACTACTGTTCTCATCTTGGATGTTATTCGCACAACGTTTCGGCCTGCATAAACTCTGACCAGTGGCGAGCAGAGGAGGGGGGGGCGTGAGGGTCACCCCGGGCAGCAAATCATATTCAACTATCTCCCTTTTCTCATAATATTTCTCAGTACTTTAGTTCTTTGGGACATACAATCAAGGAGTTGGTCGCAGACATCATCAGACCTCTGCACGCAACTGACAGCGACATTCTTCGAGTGTGGCTTGTCGAATTCGAGAATCTATACAGAATTCCGAACTGAAGACTTTATTTAATCCACGAGGGTAGCTTGTTCTTGTTCCGTCAGCCATGAAGTAATTTAGTATTGCCTGTACTGAGGATTGAACCTTAAACCTTTAAAAGACTCTTACTTAGAACTGGTTATCACTTCGCACTTTATCCGTTGCGCCCCAGGTTCGTATAGATTCGTTTCATGGGAGTCTTCTATTTATTTTTTAAAAATAAAGAGAATGAACCTAGGCGTTATCCAAAAGACGTACCTCCCAAATGAAACGATTAATCCAGAAATGGCTACTGAAGACAAGTCTAATTTTTAGATTTGTCCAGGAATCTCTATAAGCGGTTCTGTCTGCTGGTGGCCTTCTCTGTACCACTTAAGTTTGAAATACTACTTTCGTTGGTGGGTTACGCTTAAGTTTAAACTTGTATTTTCGTTGGTGTGTAACGCTCAAGTCTTTGAATAGTATTTTCGTTCGTCTGTCACGATTACGTGTGAAGTAGTATTTTTTGTTTGTCTGTCGCTCTTAAGTTTTAAAAAGTATTTTATTTTGTCTGTCACTATAGCATTACAAATAGTATTTTCGTTCGTTTATCATGCTTAAGTTTGAAAGAATATTTTCGTTTATGTTTCGCGCTGAAGTTTGAAACAGTATTTTGAATGGTGTGTCACGCTTAAGTTTTAAATAGTATCGTCGTTCGTCTATCACGCTAAAGTTTTAAATAGTAATTTCAATGGTGTGTCACGCTTAAGTTTAAAATAGTATTTTCGTTAGTGTGTCACGCTTAAGTTTTAAATAGTAATTTTGTTGGTGTTTTAAGCTTATGTTTTAAATAGTATTTTCGTTAGTATGTCATGCTTAAGTTTGAAATAATGTTTTCGTTGGTCTGTCACGCTTAAGTTTGAAATAGTATTTTGTTGGTCTGTCACGCTTAAGTTAGCAATAGTATTTTTGTTGGGCTGTCACGTTTAAGTTTGAAATAGTAATTTCGTTAGTGTTTTAAGCGTATGTTTTAAATAGTATTTTCGTTAGTATGTCATGCTTTAGTTTGAAATAATATTTTCGTTAGTATGTCACGCTTAAGTTTGAAATAGTATTTTTGTGGATCTGCCACGCTTAAGTTAGCAATAGTATGTTGTTGGTCTGTCACGTTTAAATTTGAAATAGTAATTTCGTGTGTTTTTACGCTTATGTTTTTAAATAGTATCTTCGTTAGTATGTCAGCTTAGGTTTTAAATAGTATTTTCTTTGGTCTGTCATGCTTAAGTATAAAATAGTATTTTGGTGGTGTGTCATACTTAAGTTTGAAAAGTATTTTCGTTGTTCTGTCGCGCTCAAGTACGAAATAATATTTTTTTGGTCTGTTATTGCACATGATATTCGCTTAGTATTCTAATTAAACACTGATTTTATTACAAATTTTACTTGAAAAATTTACTTACAAATAAAATAGTACCTTCATTCTAGTGTTTGTGTATAGACACAATCATTTAAACTTCTCAAAAACCTCAAAATTAAAAAAAAAGTATTCTTCATCCCGACGTGTGTGTGTTGCTGCGAGGTTGCTCTGTCTTAGTTATTAAATACGATGAACGTTCATTATTATTTAGAAATTTAATGATTACAAAAAACGATAATTAATACTTATAGATAGTTAAGAATTCGATTTTTTAAAACATAGTTCACCTCAAACAAGGCAGACCGCCACTGTAAACGTAAGGGGCTACTGAGAAAAAGGGTAAGAGTTTTTTGGGGGGAGGGGGTCAACCTAAATTGGGAGCTGCGCAACGAAATGTCTGTTTACATTAGTTTTAAATTTTTGCATGTCAGTACCGTCAAGAAAACAGGGAGCAGGGAGGGGGTTCCAGAGTCTAGCAGCACGAGGAAAGAAGCTTTTGGAGTAGAAAGCTCTTCGGCATCTGCGGACCTCCACAGTGAATGGATCAGATTTGGCAGATTGTCGGGTTGGTCTAGTGAATTTATGTCGTGGGGGTACCAGAGCAGCAAGCTCATCAGAGCACAGTTATTTATATGGAGTTCAGTGGTGGGAGCGGGAGTTTCTTGGGTTCTTCAATTTTCTCCGACGACATCGATGCATGAGTCCCGCTAGTATTGCATAAAACTATACCTAAGTGATTTCAGTAGTCCTCAGGAGCCCTCCTTGATTATCAAAGTACTCGGCGTTGTCCGGGAGAAAAGTGATCAATGTCCTAGATAGAGCTACTGTAGTGATAGGTTTGGAAAATATTTTAACGCCATCTTCGTTCCCCTTTGGACTATTTTGCAGATGAAAAGGAGAGGGGGGTCAGTAAGAGTTATTTCAGTAGTAGCTTCTGCGGCATTCCACCCGGGGAGTACTTCTGCGGTATAGGAACCTGAGGCTTCTGCCGTATAGAAACCGGGGGGTGCTACTGCGGTATGGCACCCAGGGGGGGGGGTGCTTCTGCGGTATAGAATCACGAGGCTTCTGCGGTATAGCAACCAGGGGTGGGGAGCTTCTGCGGTATAGGACCACGAAGCTTCTGCGGTATAGTATTCGCACTGGGCCGGTGATTGGTACGTATTTCGCATTTGCACTAGGGCTGCGATAGGAACATATGTGGCATTGCACCGGGGCAGCAATAGGTACGTATGTAGCATTCACACCGGGGCAGCGATAGGTACGTATATAGCATGCATACCGGGGCAGCAATGGGTACTTATATAGTATATGCACCGGGACGGCAATATGTACGTATATAGTATGTGCACTGGGGCGACGATAGGTACGTATATAGTCTGCGCACCACGGTGGCGATACATACGTATATAGTATGAATACCGTAGCGGAGATAAGTACCTATATAGAAAGCGCAGATAGAGATGGTACTTTTTATAGAAATATGTCATACTATTGCCCTGGGCAACGTAGGAGAAATGATGGGGAAGAAGCAGCCTTCCCAAAAGGCAAAATTAAAAAATAGCGGTGAAATGGGGCGACCAGGGAAGAGAAAGGTAGAAAGATAAATAGACGGCTATAGAGGAGGGGGGGGAATAGAAGTTTGAATATAAAGATGTTACACACGCGATTTCTCCTCAATTATATGTTTTTATGACCCCGAGCAACGCCGGGTAGCCCCGCTAGTCCAATATAAATCACAAATAATAACAAGCCACGCGTGCGTGGTCCCCCTCTGTATGTGACTCGATGTGGTGAGTGTAAAATGCAATAAATTTGGGCAATTTGGGGCATTTTTTACTCCCCTTTGGCCCCTTGGGGACGCGAACCAGAACTTTTCTGAGTTCAAGGATGCTCATTTTATATTCAGAACAATTGACTCTACATTTTGGCCAAGTTTTAGAAAAATTGAATGGATGGATCAAACGTTATGGGGGGAAAGGGTCATTTTTTGCCATTTTGGGGTTTTTTGACCCCTTGGGGCGCGAACCAGATTTTTTCCAAGGTCAGCGATATGTATTTTCTATTAGGAACAATTGCCTCCACATTTTGGCCAAGTTTCAGAGAAATTGAATAGATGGATGAAAAGTTATGGGGCAAAAAATGTCATTTTTTGCCATTTCGGGACCTTTTGACCCCTGGGGGGGGGGGCTAACCAGATTTTTTTTTTTAAATCGGAGAATGTCATTTTCTAACCTGACCAAAGTTACAACTTCATGCAAAATTTCAGAGAAATTCAATGGATTGTTGCGGAGAAAAATCCGGACGGACGGACGGACGGACGGACGGACATGCCTCAAAACATAAGTCCCCCGATTTTATAAATCGGGGAACCAATTAAATTAAAAGTGTTTTCAGATTTTTTTTAAAGTTAAATTATAATCTACGGTTCATTTAATGTATTTACAAAATAAATTTGCTTACATTTAAATGTTCATTTGTGGAATTCGACGAATATTAAGATAACTTAGTAACTACATAACATAGTTCAGATCTGGTACAAGTGATTGCATAAATTAAACTTCCAATGATTCCGCTTTATAATCTGTTATTTTATAATTCTTTTAAATGTGTGTTATTACTCTTATTAGTACTTAACTAGGTCACATATTTGGATTACAATTGTTTATTCCAAATCTGGTTCTATTGGAGCTGCTAAATCACAATGGATTCAACCAAATCTTTTTATATTTTTATTTGTCTTTTTGTCTGTTTTTTTTTTTATTCGAGTATTGACACATTTTGCATTTGGCGCAAATTTCATACAAAAAATGATTTTCATGCTTTTAACAGCTTGTTCTAAATGTAAAATATCTTTGTTTCATTGTCCTAAAATATCATGCCATCCATTCAGAGAATGTTCGCTTTTAATAACGTTAAGACAATACAATTTATCTGGGGGGGGGGTCAAAATAGTACACGTGATCTTCCATTTAGCGCTATTTTTTTAATAGATCGAGATTTCATTTTCAGTTGCCGATTTTAATGACAAAAAATAATCTATCTGTATGAAGGAGTATATAATGCATTGTTTCATTTATAATTTTACGGTGTTTGTCATGATCATCTCTGAGATAGATTTTAACATCGCCTTTAGTATGGACTATTCCATCAGATAACTTATTGATATTCTTTGATTCATCAAAATATTTATCAATTTGCATTCATCCGTAATTATGTGACTTATATATCCACATGTCAAAGAAGTCAATTTCTATAAAGTTTTCAGAGATACTCACTGCGAATAAAAACGAGTTCGTGTCATCTGTGTCTTTTCATGGTTTAGTCGACATTTTTCTTCTACACGATTCTGTATCATGAGTTCCAATTTAACAATTTTCACACCATCGTCCTTTAAATTTAGATGTGTGCTTATTTCTACATTCACGCCCTTTGTGTCCGGTTTTCCTACAGATACAGCACTATACGTCCATTTGTTTTATATCGCAAAGATATATATATATATATATATATATATATATATATATATATATATATATATATATATATATATATATATATATATATATATATATATATATATAAGGGTCCTATTTTTAAAAATTCATAACTTTTTTATTTATTGATTTTTTTTTGATTTTTTTTTTAGAATAAGTAAAGGACCCCTTCCGAAGCAGGCATGAGCCGTATTAGCCCTAAGAAACGTACCCTCATTTAGAAAACATTATTTTTTTGCTTAAAAAACTCAAAACAGTGTAAAAAACAATACTTTAGTTTTTGTAAGTTTTAAGAAGTGTTTTTCGGCTAAAATTTGTTTTGTTTATTTCAAAAAATCTCGGAAGGGTCAGTCTACACACACATAAAGTTTGGTGAGTTTAACTTTTATTTTGTGGAAGTTATTCAAATTCAAGTTATTCAAATTTAAAGATAGGACCCTTATTTTGGCCCACCCTGTATATAATAGTAACTCTGTATGTGTGTGTGTGTGTGTGTGTCCGCCTGATCTTTGTATCTTATGTTCACCAAAACCGCTGGACATAATTGCTTTAAAATTGGCATGTGAACTACGGACCTCTCAGTGAAGGTCATAGACTAAATATATCACTTAAACGCTTGGGTCCCCGGGGCGACCCCCTCCCCCACTGAAAACTGTTTTATCTTAGATTCAAATGAAATTTAAACCATAGGTAAATGACCAAAAATGATGTCTATTCTCAAAATTTCAGCAAATTTTGATAATATTAATACGGTCCCCGGGGGCACAACCCCTCTACTGAAAACTGTTTTCCCTTTGATTCAAAATATATATATATATATATATATATATATATATATATATCAAGGATAACACCTGTCTGTCTGTGCATGTCTGCTCCCAGAAACGAAGACATACTAGGAAGTATACTTTCAATATAATTGTATTCCCATTCACAGTTTGATTGTGAACATAATGGAAGTATTTTTGCGTCTCTGGCTGCCCTTTAAAGAAGCTAATGACAATTTGAAACATGTTACACAATGAAATTAATCTATTTATTAGCGTTAGTCTAAGAGTATTAACATATATCTGAACAGCTCGGTGAGTAATATATCTAGCTGACAGCATCAAGGTTGCTGTTAAAGTAAACTCTCCTTATCATGATGTTACATATGATGCTATCCCACACTCTAACCTTGACAACACCGGGTAGCTCTGCTAGTATATATATATATATATATATATATATATATATATATATATATATATATATATATATATATATATATATATATATATATATGGGAAGAGAAGGATGAAGGTAATCCGACGTGATGGGAAAATGAAAACCAAAAAATGGATGTTTTTTTATGTGTACATTAACGTTTCGTCTTTATTTATAAGACTTCATCAGGATGATAATATAGAGAAATAATGTCATGTATCTGTACTTGCATGACATTTTTCTCTATATTATCATCCTGATGAAGTCTTATAAATAAAGACGAAACGTTGATGTACACATAAAAAACATCCATTTTTTTGGTTTTCCTTTTTCATTTTCCCATATATATATATATATATATATATATATATATATATATATAATGTACTACAGAAGATCAGAACAACATCGGTACCGTCGTTTTCAAATCCAAACAAATTGGGACCAATAATTGGTCTCCTTTACCGGACTCTCTTCGCGCGTTGTGTGACTTTTTGACGATATTTTGATTCTCTACTTGATTATTCATTTTTATTATCTTTACTAATACAGCATTTCCATCTGCAAATTTAACCCAATCTTACGTAGCGAGCAAATAAAAATAGTTTTTTCTTTGATCTGAGAATTCAGGTCGAGGTTATGGTGAGAACCGATCACGTTCTCTTCATCACCGGTGTTGGAGAATAAAGAATTTAAATCTAAAACTAAAAATGAAAATTCTAAAACTTAATAGTTTTTAATTAAAGGTTTTTTCCATGATTTATCGTACGCTATTGACACTCATCATTTATTCCTAATTGGCCCCACTCTCTTTTCCCTTTTATTTGGGGGTGGTAATTTTTCAAAGTTTTTATTTTTTATTTTTGAATTTTTTTTTTAGATTGTAATTTTTAATTCTCCGACACCGGTGATGATAAGATATTATTACCAGAAAATGCAACATTTCTAAAATGCCTTACGTCAGTCGTTTCATAATGTTGTTGGTTCGTTTCAACTTTAATTTTGCCAAAGTAAATTATTAATTTTAAAAAAATGTCTTATTGTGGGTAGGAAAAATGTACAGAAAAACGTCTGATAGTCAATGGAATTTTTTTTCTTCATCGGTTTAAAATATCTTTGAAATAAAAATCTGATTTTGTCTTATTAAAAAAATTGTCAGTGGGCGTAAATCATTTTTTACCAAATTAAATTCAAAGTCCATGGACGAAATGTCAAACTTTTCCTTTGGAAAAAATTCTATAGAAAAAAAAAATCTAATTTTGTTTAGAAAAGAAAATTTGCTAATAGTCATACTAATAATCGTTTATTTGTTATTCTGTTTATTTGTGGCTTGTGGTCTCGTGATATTGTCATCTGAACATCTAATCGTTTGTCTATTGTTATGTATTGGAATTTGTATAAGCGTGCCAACCCGGTCATCGTCCTTATTTGGACGATAAAACAGCATACATTGTTAAGAGCAGCATTCGGAAACTGACCATTAAGCTTTAAATAATGATGCAAATTACACAAATTAATATTGTTACCAGGAAATACAACATTTCTAAAAAGCCTTACGTCAGTCGTTTCATAATTGGTTAGAACTGACTGGAATGCGAATCTGATGCACTAATGAGTTACATAAATGGCAGCAGAGATAAAAATGAAGCCAATGATTTTCTTCCAAGGTCAAGCGCATTTGCGGTGACAATGTCTAATACCCTCACCAATTTGCCACACATTGACAGTGCGCCTCTCAGTGTGGTTTTCGTAAAATCGTTCACCACATTACTTCCTCGTCGCCATCGCAGTCGACCATGCTACCCCCAGACTGCAATTTCACTGCATCCTTGCTCGTCAGTCCGTACAGTTTGAGATATTTCCCCAGGGATTCCGGCGACGTCACATCCACATTGATATATATATATATATATATATATATATATATATATATATATATATATATATATATATATATATATATATATACATATATATATACATATATATATATATATATATATATATATATATATATATATATATATATATATAATCCAGGCAAGGTGATAGGAATCCAAAGAATTTCAACCGGGCTTATAAAAAGTGTTCAATACTAATAAAGCTTTTATATATCTTATTTTTATTTATACAGACGTGTACCAAATCTGCGACACTGGCATGTCAATGATATTGATCAACAGCTATTATAAACTGAGATCTCATCAGACAGAGTAAGAATCCGATCTTTACCTCAGATCATATTTGGGAAGAAATTATTATATATATATATATATATATATATATATATATATATATATATATATATATATATATATATATATATATATATATATATAATAGTCTAGGCCGCGCCTATGTTATTTTCATGACAGACTGTTGACATGCCCACTGAATTTGGCATTCAGACGTTTATTTACTCTCCCATTTCCATGGCAATGGGTGGTGACCACACTGGTACACGCTGAGTCAAATATGACTTTCGTATTGGGGTTCGAATCATGTGATCGGCAGGGATTGTCTTCTCCACATGTGTATATGGGTTAATTTGAAAATGATATTTATTTATAAATAATTGCATATATATATATATATATATATATATATATATATATATATATATATATATATATATATATATATATATATATATAAGGAGAAAAACATTTAAATTGACTGTTTTTACCTGGAATCCAATATATTCTTTATAATACTCCAATGGATGATACTCTTTGACACCTCATAATATATTTAGGGATCCATTATTACAAAGACTTCTTATTCCTTCCTACGTACACTTATTATTTATTCAGAATTCATAAACGATTGATAATGTTTTTCAAACTTTTTCAAATTAATAACGTAAACCAATGCTTACTAAATAATTTTTTTCTTCTGTAGAAAAGACTTGTTTCTTTGAAAAACCTTAGAGTAAAGGACTTTTTTATAAACTATTCTTGATGTACTGTTTAAATACATATAACTTGTAAAGTATATAACTTTACATTTGTTTATTATCATTTTCTCTTCTATAATAATTCCTTACCCTAACCCTAAACCCTCACCCTCACCCTAACTCTTTAATATATATATATATATATATATATATATATATATATATATATATATATATATATATATATATATATATATATATATATAAAGTAGACTTGATTTTTCTTCTCTATTTCATCTTAAGGGAGCCGGAAAAATTAATACACCCTACACGAAGACAACCACACGTAACTTCATAAACTTCGACCAATCATGTTTCCAGAAACTTTTCCTCAACTTACATCGTACATTAAAACCTACTTTGAGACCCCTACATCTTACTCGCACAAAAACGAATTCGAACGAGAGGGTAGCAGCCTCATCTGTCCCTTTGAATTAAGACCTCCTACAAAACCTATTTCAACGGTTTAATTATGTCATACGTTATTTCACAGGGAACTAAGCTGGAAAACACTGTATTTAATTTTTTTGTAATCGGTGACTTAAATTGCACGGCCTTTCATAATTTTTCGTATTTAGCTCGGACAGTCGGGAGAAACACTACACACCTACGGTTCGCGCTTTAAATTTCCCGTTTAGGTTTCTTTATTTTTTATGTATTGTTTACAGTAACATAAACAGTTAGGCTATTTAAGGATATAGTCGAAGTGCATTTTTTACGCTTAGAAAACATTCTACCGACGGACACAGAGACAGACAGACAGACAGACAGACAGACAGACATACAATAGACAGACAGACAGACAAAAGACAGCTAGACAGACATACAGACATACAGACACAAATTGTCTGCCAGTCTGTCTCTGGATTGTCTGTGTGTCTGTCTGTCAGTCGTGATTTTTTTTACACGTAAGAAATACGCTTCGACCATATTATCTATATTAATAGTTTTATGGGGACGTTTTCGGAATAGTCGACCAAAACATGATAGGCGTGACGTAGAGACACTGAGTTGTACGCAATCGAACGGAAAATTACGAAAACGGAGGGTTTTTTAAGTTTCTTTTTAGACCAGACGACTTAAATGAATTAAACTGATCAGTTTCCGACTTTTGTCATTGTAAGCCGTTACGAATGTCACCGAAGAGCCTCCTCCCCGTGTTAAGAACAGGTTTCTAAATAATATCGTTATTTTAACCTAACAAAAACTTTTACCCCCTTCCCCGTGTTAAGAATAGGTTTCTAAATATTAACGCTATTTTAACCTAAAAATACTTGTACCCCACCTTCCATGTGTTAAGAATAGGTTTCTATATAATAACGTTATTATTTCAGCACGATCTGTAAACTCCAAAAGTACCGAGAACATTTTCAGTATAGCGTTATGTCGGTTGTTTATGAATGTTAAATCATTCTTTTAGATTTATCTCGGGAAACGCCGGGCCACGGGTCCTGCTAGTATATATAGTGTATATACGCAAGGTCATTTCCGGTGGTTATCGATAAGAGGTGGAGAGTACTTGAAAATCAGACTCAAGGGAACACCACTGGTTGTTGTTGGTGAGAAATCACTGACGATGACTTGTGTGATAACTCCTAGTGAAGAAGAAGAAGAAGAAGAAGAAGAAGAAGAAGAAGAAGAAGAAGAAGAAGAAGAAGGAGGAGGAGGAGGAGGATGATGATGATGATGATGATGATGATGATGATGATGATGATGATGATGATGATGATGATGATGATGATGATGATGATGATGATGCAGACTGTATGCACACAGAGACGAACAATAAAAGTCATATAAGTGAATGTAGCAAATAGCCCAAAAAGAATACAAGAACAGACATGACTGTGTGGGGAAAGCAGTACACCGGGAACTGTGCAAACAATTGAATTTCGAATACGCAGGCAAATGGTACAAACATAAACCAGAAACAGTACTGGAAAACGAAAAACACAAAATTATCTGGGATATAGATATGCAAACAGACAAACTCTGTTGACCCAAAGAAGAAAAAACACCCACCGTTGACTTTTTATTATAGAGTGAAAGATTTCTTTCATAATTCATTTCGGGCTGTAAGGTAAATTTGAGATGGTTGTGTGACTTGTATTTTTTGCATTCTGATATTCCCTTACCATTTGAAATGGTTTCGTCCGATGGCTAGAAAAAGGGTAGTTGTCTTACACGCTACATTGTTCGTAACAAAAATAGAACCACACACACACACACGCACGCACACACGTATATATATATATATATATATATATATATATATATATATATATATATATATATATATATATATATATATATATATATATATATATATACACGATGAGGAAGGAAAATTTACAATATTTTGAGGCGGGGATTAACAGTGTATAACGAATTAGTTCATTGAAAGTCATGAGAATTTATTTGCCACAAGAAAATTTACATAATAGAATATGTTTATATTCTATGTGCCTTCTTAATAACTGCCTCTACATGCTTCCTAAAAACTTGCCCAATTGTTCCTCAAATATTCGAGAGATTCTTATTTAGTAGTATATTTAAGAGAGTCGACATAGCTGTGTGATGTTCCATTGGTAGCATGTTCTAAAACGCTATAAATAGCGGATTTACACCTTGGCTAGAAAACGGCCATAAACATGATTCTTAAAAATTGATAAAGTTAGATTTGCAGATATTATATATTTTAGTAGCTGTGTGGACTGAGGCACCAACCTTGTGTCCATATGTAATTACTATCTGGTTAGTTTGCTTCAAGCCATAGCAATATCTGGTATCTCAGAGTCTTGTAGTATGTATTAACATTGGTCTTTTCATTAGCTTTGTAAAATTTAATAGGCATTTTCTTTCCATCGAAGGCTCAATACCAAAAGCCATAACTTGAGCAGGATGTTTTGTTCTGAATAACCTCTTTAACCTAAGCTTACAATTATTACAATAAATCTGTCAATTCTTCTGCCCAGAACAGCATCGACAGTGAAGATCTTTTAATCTAAAAGATCGTTACAATGGAGGATTTTTTCTAGAACCATGTAATAATTTTACTGCACCTTTCCTATCTCTTTCCCTTCATAGCTATTGTCAACAAGTGTTTTGCTGTTCTTGCGTAAGATTTTAATTTCAAATCATATTTTACTGAATTTCTAATGGTCTTGTTGTCTACCTCAAATTAAATTGCAATTTTTCTCATGGATTTGGTTGGATCTTTTATGATTTTAGATTAGAAAGCTCTAATAAAAACTTTAATGAGTTTTTTTTGTTCCAGATTCCCGCGTAATAGTTTTGCTCAAAGTCATTCTATTCATCACATTATAACCAGTCTTTATAGATGCTCCAACTATTCTTGAAATCTCCTTTGTTGTGAGGAGTGCATTCAGCATATCACACACTCTTTGCCGTTTGCTTTTCTGATTATTCATGTTGTCAAAAAGATGAAAATAATAATGTTAGGTATGATTATGAGATAAATATATGCTAGGTTTCAAAACAATTGACTTAGTGCTTGTCACAAAAAAAAACAAATGACTTTATGAGTACACTAGTCCTGGCGTAAATATTAATAAATTGCCACAAACAATTAGTGCGTGACCTTGTCGCACTGTGTCGTCAACCTCACGTTTCTTTTAACAACGTTTTTTGAATAAATATGTTCTGCTGCTCACATACACAATATATATATATATATATATATATATATATATATATATATATATATATATATATATATATATGAAATAGTTGGGAAAAATAAAAGGTCTTAAATTGTAGGTTCTACAAGAGCTAATATCAAGTATTTTATTTAGAAATTATGCATTACAGAGTCTGCTTCGGCTTCAGCTACTGAACGGTGCTGAAGATTCGATCTGTATATATATATATATATATATATATATATATATATATATATATAGTGCTCAATAGTAAATAGAGCTATTTATATTGATATGTTTATTCATACAGGCATGCACAAAAAGCTGCTACAGTGGCATGTCGATGTTATCGATCATTAGTTATTAGAAACTAAGATCTCTTCAGGCGAGAAAAGTCTGCTCTTTCACTTAGATGTTCATATTGAAAAAGAAGGAAAAGAAAGGAAAAAAATCTAAATTCAAATCCGGAAGGTCATAGGGTCAAATTTAAAAAAAAAAAAAAATAATAATAATAATAATAATAATAATAATAATAATAATAATAATAATAATAATATAAATAATAATAATAATAATAATAAGAAGAAGAAGAAGAAGAAGAAGAAGAAGAAGAAGAAGAAGAAGAAGAAGAAGAAGAAGAAGAAGAAAAAAAAAAAAAGAAGAATAGACTGGCTTTCACAGTTTGTACGAAGAGGGGGGTAGGTCGACTGAATATGAAGAAAGGAAGAAAGAGGGGAGGGAGGACGCACAATCTTTAATATCAATGTTTGTCTGGTTTTTAAGGGCAGGGGAGGGAGAAGGCTTATAATAATAATATTAAAGTCTGTATAGCAATGGAAAGTGGCTGATTTAATTTTTCTCTTTTAATTAACTCTACATAGAGATAAATTGAGTTACCCTTAGAAATAAATTTAAATTTGGTAATGATTAAAATTAAATGGTATAAATAATAATAATAATAATAATAATAATAATAATAATAATAATAATAATAATAATAATAATAATAATAATAATAATAATAATTAGAATAGTAATAAGAAGAATACTAACAATGCAAACACAACCACTCCCACTTCCACGACCAATAATAACAACAACGACGACGACGACGACGACGATGACGATGACGATGATGATGATAATAATAACAATAATAATAACAATAATAATAATAACGGACTTAGGGTTATTGGTAAACATATTTTAGTTAACTTCTCTAAAAAACTATAATGGCCTGTAAATAGGAGACCATTTTGCGTTCATTTTATACACGAAACCAATCCCCACTCTAAGTTCTTGAATAATTGTTTGTTTGTTTTTTCTTCTTTCCACCAGATTTTTCAGGGTGTTCACACATAATCGCCTAAACAAAGTAGAATTTCGATTTTCAGATTTAAGTAACAGTACAGAGCACGAATATCTCCCATTATTAAATGGTCAAACAAGAGTTATTATTGCTTAAAAAAAGGCGTAACTAAAAAGAGCTTGTTAAAAAATATTTTTTATGCCAGGACAAAAGTACCATTTCAGAGCAGACAAAAATCAATTTTATTCAACATTTGGGCAAATACAGAGCGAAATAGGCAATAAAATCAACACTTTCTATAACGCTTAAAAAGTATTTAAACGTGTTAATTTAATTTTACTTGGGTGATTGATCTCCTCCCTTCAGATAAAATAATTATAATAAGTAAAATCTTATGTCAGCTTCTGATATGCATAATTTCAATATGAAAAGAGAGCATAGGTTTATAGTATCAAATATATGTTTTTCCAAAAAATGTTGTTTGTTTGATTCACCTGAGACCATTCAAGAACCAACACTAAAAGTTTTGAAATTATCTTAAAATATTATTCATAAAATAAAAATGTTTATACAATTCTATAGACAACATAATCAGTATTGATCATGCATAATTTTCCAAGAAGTTATCAGATATGTTTTACATATATTTTATTGGTTTTATGTTTTTGTTAGTTGATTTTATTATTAAGACTGTATCAGTTTCTTCATCTTCTGTAAAAACAAATTGTATATTATGTCATTATATTTTCTGTAATCAAGTAGTGAATATAAAGAAATTGACTCATGATTTTTTTTTAAATCAAAAATGTGTCAAATGCATGATGAATAAAATGATTTTTTGTGAATTTAGTTCTTTTATATTTTTGTACTTTATACATTTGATTTGATCGAAATAAATGAATCATTGTAAGCTGCTTCCTAATAATATGTATAGATGCTAATTACTGGACATTACTAAGAGATTTCTTACTAAAACTTTTCTCGGTAATTATTATTTAGTAGTAATTTTGGTCTTCACATGTCCGACCCTCAGTCGTGGACCCCAGTCGCATGTTTGCCAGGTCTATATTATGGATTGCCTTGATTGGACCACAATGAGAAGTGGTATGAGCATAAGCTAGAAGTGGTACAGGAAAACGACAATGTCAAACTTTGAGACATGCGCATAACGACTGATAAGGTTCCTGAACATTCAAAACCCGACTTAATCTTTCTAAACAAAAACAAGATAACTTGCTTAATCATTGATATAGCCTGACCCTTCGATACCAAAGTGCAGGAGAAAGAACGCGAACAAATAAATAAATATCAAGATCTAAAATGGGAATTAGTTAGACTATGAAAATGTAAAGAAGTAAAGGTGATCCCTGTTGTAATTGGAACGCTTGGAACAATAACAAAAAGTCACCATAAATGGCTTAAATAAATTGACGAGACAATTTCTTTTCCAATTCTTCAAAAGGCTTGCCTGGTAGGGACAGCGAAAATGTTATGGTACAACTTGAATGTCTATGGTCAAGGAAATTGACTTGATGTTCAAGAAAAAAAACTCCAACTAAAAACATCCAAAAGTTGAGACTACTATGAAATAATAATAATAATAATAATAATAATGATGATGATGATGATGATGATGATGATGATGATGATGATGATGATGATGATGATCATGATGATGATCATGATGATGATTAGGTAATATGCTTTTAAATTAATCGAAGCTTGAACTATTATTCGGCAGAGTTGACAAGGTTTAATACGAAAGAATATGGAAGATTAGCTAATCTAATATTGTGACATAGAAAGATTTCAATTTAGATTTACAATTTCGTTGTGTAACAAAAGTGAGAAGGATAATCATGTGTAGTTTGAAGATAGCCATAAGCAACTCATAGATAAGAAAATGGATCCATCTCATATATAAAGTAAAATAAGATTTCCCCTATTGCTTGACTGGCTCTATAAACAGAATATCAATATTGAATTTCGTTTTCATATGCGGTTTTTTTTTGCATAAAATATTCGCTTACTCTTCTACTTAAACGCCGATCTTCTAAAGAATAATACCTTAATACTTGTATTCTTATAAAAATAGTATCTTTCTTCCAGTGTTTGTGTACCAACACTTCTCGAACGCCTCTTAAAATTTAAAAACACAAAACGATTCTTGCTTTTAGATAAGTACGTTGCCGCGAGAATTCTCTCTCTTAGTTATGAAATAATACGAACATTTAAATGTTCGTATTATTTTTTAATTTAATATTTAGAGAACATTACAAGTAATACCCCTTAGATAATAAAAAAAATAAAAATAAAAATACTTATATGAAGTCTAGAGGTGGGAGAAGAACATTTATGGGTTCTCTATTTTTTTCCGGACAACATCCGTGTATTGGTTCCGTTAGTAAATAATAAAGTATGCGTTAAGATTAAAAGGTCTTCGTCTCTTTCCTGTATTAAAAGATTCCAACTACCTCTCGGAGAGAAAAGGCCAGAAAGCATCCTCAACCCTGGCACTGAGAAGACAGAACAAAATACATACTCCCCATCGGGAATATAACACCCATATGGGGGATAGTCCATTCAGAAGCAACTTTAGTTTAATGAGACGGGTATCCGTGTAGTTAAGATGAATAAAATAGAGTTAAAGATTAAATCGCCTATGTTTCCCTTCTTGAATTGCGTGTCCTCAGCTCGCCGTCGCAAAGAATCAACAGAAAATGTATTCAACACTCGCCGACGAATAGAATCAAACAATATTCATTGGTCCATCATTGCCATCCGCCACCCTCTGTTTTAAAATAAACCCCCACATACCGGTCGTCCCTAAGTTTTAAAAAGTTGATAGTGAGAGAATGAGATAGAGAGAGAGGGGGAGAGAGAGAGAGAAAGAGAGCGTGAAAAAGATAGATAGATAGAGAGAGATAGAGAGAGAGGGAGAGGGAGAGGGAGAGGGAGAGAGAGATAGAGAGAGAGAGAGGGGGAGAGGGAGAGGGAGATAGATAGATAGATAGAGAGTGTGTGTGTGAGAGAGAGAGGGGAGCGAGGGGAGTAGAGATAAGAGAAAGAGAAAGAAATGGAGAGACTGATAGAATAGAGAACGCAAGAGAAAGAGAAAGAAAGGATTAGTGAGAGAAAGAAAATGAGAGAGTAACAGGGACAGGAAAGGAAAAAGGAAGATAGCGGGAAGGGATAGGAGAAAGAGTCAGGGAGAGTGAGAGAATAGAGAAAGACAGAGTAAGAAATATGGGGGAGGGAAAGGCGAAGATAACATTATGTGCGCAGTGATAAAAACACTGTTTTGCCGTTCGTTACCAAAGAAACATACCGGGTGAAAGCAAAAATAAATAAATAAATAAATAAAAATAAAATAAAAACTAAGTAGAATAGCCGTTTTATCACGTGATCGTCATGGCGCCGATGTTGTCATAGTCATTTGCCGCGACCGCCTCCGCATCAATATGTTTATCTTTTTGCCATGGAGACGTTTATAAATATCCCACTCTCCCTCTCTTTCTTCCTATATCTCCCCCCTCTCCCTCTTTCTCTCTTATTATAAACATAACAAACAACATTTTGAATGGCTACAGAAATGCAATCGTGTTTTTATCTCTGATTGCATTTGTATAGAAATTTTTTAAATCTGGTTATATAAAGCTCTATTTTGTATTGAGCAATTAAAAAATAGATACTGGAATATATATATATATATATATATATATATATATATATATATATATATATATATATGATAGTATCTAGCAGCACTAAAGAGCTGTGACACGAAGAAACAGCTACCTTTGCATCTCACTAAGAGTAAGGGAATAAACAGTTGCCACTTAGCGTAAGGCATAACTCTTAGTGAAAGAATGAAATGCTCTAAACAGTTGATAATGCAACTCCAAACATTACATTGACAAAACTGCAGAATCACAGATATGCCGATTGTGTAATTATAAAATAATATAATATTATTACTATAATTTCATTTACTTCGTAGCGAGGATAAAAGTGAAGGGGTAAGAGGTCTGATCTGTTTACAGGGTTTCGAATCTCAACTTGAAACTCTTGTCACATCTAACAACTGTGAAGAGCTATGATACGGCGAAACAACCGTCTGTGAATGACTCGTCTGAAATGAATTCGGAAGGAAATTCTCCACTCCAAATAATAAGTAAACGGATTGTGTATTTTCGTTTAGGTCATCAGAAATGATAATAATAATTTATATGTGAAAAATTAAATTACTGACATAATCCTGTGGGTTTATATTAATATTAGTGCGAACCCTGGCGAAGCATAATTTTTTAACGTCATTTTTTTGACGGATGGTGTACTCTTTCTTCTCTTTACTTTTCTTGCTCTTTTTTCTTTGAACAAGAACAACCTTGCACGTTCTCTTCGGACATTCTAATAAAGAATCAGCGAAAACGTGAATTTCACTCGGTTTTCAGTCTCTCGTTACTTTCTCCCCTCTCACCCCTCTTTCTCTCTCTCTCTCTCTCTCTCTCTCTCTCTCTCTCTCTTCCTGTCACGTCCTTAAAAATATTGCTACTGCCTACCACTAATCGCCACTGTTCGCTGATACCCGTCACGTTCCGCCACTTCCATAGCATGTACCTATTGCCATTGTCTGCCACTGCTCGCAATGTCCACCAATACTCGCCACTGTCCGCCACTACTTGCCAATGCCCGCTACCATTCGCCACTGTCCGCTAATGCCTGTAAATATTGCCACTGCCTGCCATTACTCGCCAGGTCGCCAATACACGCCACTGTCCGCCAGTATACACTACTACCCGCCACTGTCCGTCACTACTCGCCACTTCTACTCGATGTTGTGCAGGATCAAAAATGGTAAGATGACAGTATTACTTTTGTTAACTGATACATATTAATTTTCTTCGGACTATTGTCTTTATCAATATTACATATCTTATGTTGAAATGGAGGAGGAACGAAAGAAATTAGAAATTTAGCGGTACAATTTGGTCTTACTCGGCGTTGTTCGTGATCAAAAATTGTAAGATTACAATATTACTTTTGGTAAGGGATATATAGTAAATCTATTTGCACTATTGACTTCATAAACATTACGTATTTTCTTAATTTGTTGAAATGGAGGGAATCAATTAGGAATTGACAGGGACCATTTGTTCTACTTGGCGTTCTCCAGAATCAAAATTGTAAGCGGAAACCCGGTTCACAGAGACACCTTGAATTTGTAAGTGTTCACTCAGTTCATATATATATATTTTGGTTGAAAAAAAGAATAGAATAGATAAACAAAGAGGAAGTATGAGATTTAATGGTGTTAAATACATTGTTTATGGTGTCTAAGAAAAAGCAGACTTGTAACAAAAATCAAACGTTTATTCATGTTTTAGCTTTTCTTGTGACAATTTTCATCATCATTTCCTCCAATATACTATTACTTCCTCGTCATCTGTGACTTTCTTAACCTTTCAGTAAACGCATTCACATTACTGTAATATAATCGTGGCTCGGCATTTAATCTTTGAAAGTTTTCATAGCAAAAAAAGTGAACTTGTCGAACGCAGATTTTGATCTTATGCACTCGCCGACTTCTCAAGGCATTTCAAAACATGAGCAGAGGACCCGCGCGTTACTCACTATGAAACATAACATTTCAAATCAACTCGGTCGGAGAACAATATTTGGCGATATTTCAGGTGCCAATCACCAACATATTGTAATCAATTATACCAAATTTAATTTAATTTAATTAAACAATTAAAACTGTGCCAGACAGTTCCGCATTCTATCACATTACAACCGCTATCTTCATTAACCTTTAGCGTGGCATTATTAATCCCATTTGTTATCGAAGTTAATATTTTAATATGTTAGTCTCTGTGTGCTGGAATGGGAATCCTGAAAATTCCATGCTTATATCAAAGGCTGTCCTTGAGTACATGTTTGCATATGGAAACGTTGTTAAGCGATGAACAAAATATTAAATATTGTCCAATGTTTTGGGTTCTTTGTATCTTTTTATTACACATTGCTTGATATTAAAATGGGTACCTCTGTTCTAAAATTGCTAAAAATGCCACAAAAATTGCATTTAATCGATTAAATAATTTACATTTTCAAAGAAGAAGAAAAAAATACTTAAAGACCTGAAATGTAAAACTTACATAAAAATCCGTTGCTAAAATCAATGAGAAAAGGATTGGATCATTCTACCGCCCCTAGAAAGCCCTGGCTCTTGATGCAAACCTCTATCCGTATAAGAGTCAGATTAAGTCCAAGATGGAGTACTGCTGTCACATCTTGCGAGGTGCTACTCAGAGCACTCTTTCTTGCCTTGGCAGAGTACAAAATCAACTTCACAATCTAGACGAGTTCTTCTCTTCCCCGCAGCCTCGACTTTGCTAGTCTTTCTCCACTCTACTGATATTTCTATGGTAGGTGCTCGACTGAGCTTCAAGCTCTGGTTCCCTAGCCCTGGGTTGCCCTACCAGGGGATTGCGCCCCTACCGGCATTGCTTTACAATAGATGTCAGGTTTTCACGTTAAATAACACAAAAAGGGTTGTTTTGTTTTAAAAGAGACAAACCAAATATTATCTCCTCGCGAGGAGGACCCACTTGATATTCTTGTCTACTTACTTTTACCTGCCAATCCAACGCTCTCACTCCCAACCCAATATCAAACTCTTATTTCTTGTATCTGATTGTTATCTATATAACATCTAATTTATTCAACAAGCGTGTGTGTTCTTATAACCACCAATCCATTCCATTATCATGATCCTATGTGTAGTTGACGTGTAAACATCGCGAACCTCAGATGACCCCCTATATAAATATACTAATTTTTCCTGCACAATAACCACAGCCATGTACATTTATGTTAAAACTAGAAAAATACCCGTCACAGAACGGGTAAAATTAATTCCCCGAACAGATTAGTTTTGCACCACTTTTATGACGATTAAAATCAATATATAATGATACTAAACCTTATGTCTACAATCCTTATTCAAATTTTCATAAAAATCCATTACATTAATTCGATTCTAGAAAAGAGTTTTAAATTTAAGGTTTAAGCTTAAGGGGGTCTTAAGAAGAAATTGAAATTCAGGGAATCTTGCTTAATAAGTGTCTAATGACTATAGATCAGATTTAAATCTGAGATATTTTAATTTTCAAATAGGAGCTTTGCCAAAATGATTCCCCTAAAACAAAGAAACTGACATTTTGGGAACAGTTATTAATTGATGTTTAATACCTTTTGTTAAAATTTCACAAAAATTGAAGGTATCTGAATTTTTACGATATGATTGCACTCCTTTTTACCCTATTTGCATAAAACTAAATTAAACTACATATAACCCACATTACCACCCCTTACGTCTAAAAGCTGTGTTCCAATGATCAGTTAATCAGTTAAAGAGTGAATCCTGTACATATTATACATAAACATATGCACATACCTAACTTTATATAAATTGAGATAAATTGTCATATTAACAACAGGTCATCCGATTTTGACCTATATTGTTATCTTTATTACGAGTCGTGACCCTGACGTTGATTTATATAACTATAATTTACAAAGGGAGATATATCTTTGGATACGAAAGTCTCTATTAAACTATGAAAGTCACATTGATATCCGGATTTAGATGTTTGTTAATGTTATGTTCGAACTGTTACTGTATTTCTTATACAGGGGAAGTAACTCCACTAGTAAAAAATAATGTTGTATATTCACCTATCGTGCGTGCATTAAATCCGTTACGCACCCGTGTAATCGTCGCCATCGTTGTCGTCATTGTTGACCCAGGTCCTTTTAGTTTGTTGACACAAAACCAGGTGGACGCCAATATTCAAGTTTTCAACAGGATTTGTTTAAAAGGGCAGTCACATGACATGTTGACTTCTCATGCGTGATAGATATATAGATAGATAGATAGATAGATAGATAGATAGATAGATAGATAGATAGATAGATAGATAGATAGGCATTTAATTTTCTTGTTATTTGGATTGCTAAATGAGAATTTGTTGTTTGTGTACCTGGCTTTAAAATCAGTACTTGTACCCCCTATGTAAGATTTATTTAGATTGGGGTTGTTTTCTGGGTTGCTAAATAAAATATATCTTTAGTTAAACACTTTCTTTGCAACGGGCAATTACTCCTATTTCTACTTGGTATTGAGCAATCTTGAAATTTTTTTAACTTGATCAATCAATTAATATATATATATATATATATATATATATATATATATATATATATATATATATATATATATATATATATATATATATATATATATATACATATATATCATACTTCTAAAATAAGTCCTATCAAACCTGAGGGGTTTAATAAACAAAACGATGAGTTGTACCTATTTAGTATATATATATATATATATATATATATATATATATATATATATATATAGAGAGAGAGAGAGAGAGAGAGAGAGAGAGAGAGAGAGAGAGAAAATATACATAATATGTTAACATCCTTTTCGTATTAGGTGTCTTCTTCAACCGTCTTTTGTATCGAAATCAACGAGGAAATTCAATTTCCTGTGCACACTACATCTTTTTACTTTTCCATCTGGCTCGTTATTGCCAGATGAAAAAAGTTTCGTCTCATGGACATCTGGGATGCGAACAGTAACGTTCCGCTTCAAATCCGAGACAGAAACTGATATATTTTAAATGATATTTATTTCAGTTTAAGTGAACTGTAATTACGTGATCTTTGTAACCAATGAAACTATACTTTTAATAAAGGCTTCTGCGTTGACCCTAATTTCATGGTCCATTAATGAAACTGAGACCGTTGTCACGTTTAGTTTATATTAAATATTTCGATCATTCATTTTTTTGCCGTAAATTCTTCTCTTTGGGGGTAAATTATGCTTCATTCCCAAAATATGCAACTCTCCTCTAATGTAACATTGACGGGCCCTTACTGCGAAGTCCCATAAATTCTGTGAAAGTTCTCAATAAATAAACTTAGGTATGGAGAGTTCATCAGAAGACAGTCAGTCCGAGAGACACACAGATTTAGAGAGAGAGAGAGAGAGAGAGCGAGAGAGCGAGAGAGAGAGAAAGAGAGCGAAGTCGGCGACCAATCGAAAAAAATCAATATCTTCTAAGGAACAAAAGCAGAAACTAAATTCCAAATTCCTCAACTTGTCTTTTCTCCCCAACAAGAACAACACAACCAAAGTTTCAAATTATTTGTCTCTTATCTAACAGTGGAAGTTAAGAAACGTAGGGTACACGGCTTTTGAGAAATTAATAGGTTTAAACATTGAAATTGTAAATGTGATCCAAATTGAATCTTATATATGTGATGTTTGAATTTTCGATCGCTAAAAAAAACATGAGAATGATGCGTGTTTGACGTTCTTCACCTCGTCTCTAACCGCTTCTTCTTTCTTCGTTATCAGTTCACTGCTGTTACATCAAAATTCTTGATATTCATTGCTCCTCACCAGCGCTTTCAACGGGTGTTTATTTTTAAACTTTCGATCGCTAAAATCAACACGAGAAAGTTGCATGTTTGACGTCCTCTAGCGGCTTTTTTCTTCATTCGTTCACTGCTGTTTTAAAAAAACATCATATATATATATATATATATATATATATATATAGAGAGAGAGAGAGAGAGAGAGAGAGAGAGAGAGAGGGGGGGCAGCGTGCTCCACGACCCGGCTACCAGAACTCAAATAGAAGCCTTCCAAAGATTCAGCCGAAATCGTCTCCAATACAGCTTCTGTGAGTTTCCGTGAAGCCCTCCCTGCGGGGTCCGTGTAAAGAAGGGGGCACGCGGCACATTGTAATTGCTGCACGTGATTTTAAAGGCGAGGATGATATCGTCTCGCAGTTGCCTACGCTCCAGCGCTTCGTGTGGAGACTGTGAACCATCCAGGTCGCCAGCCTCTGAACTCGCTCCAGGTGCCGGATATTCCGGACGACACGTAAGTTCCAATGCATATTACTGCAACGCAATATGTAAAAATTTAGCAGGGCTTTTGTTACAATTCGGGGGGGGGGATATAGAACGTTGACCGTGACATGATTTGCACGTTCAAAGTCAATGGGCAATGTACTTTAACGTTGCGTTAATAATAAAAATGCAAATAAAGATGCCAAAATTGTAAATCTTTCTTTGAAAGCAGTCTATTATTCCTCTTCGTTCCAGCCGCAGGCGTAATTCATAATTATATTTTCTCGCCTCTCTTTTCAAGATGGACAATCATATGTGCATAATTATAATGCGAGAAAAAAAGAGGAAGAGAAAAGAAAAGAAGAAAACACGAGTTATCCCCCCTTTTTCTTGATGGCTTTCTCTCCCGCACGTGGCATTTCTCGCCTTTATTTCATCACGTGTCTTCTTCTTCTTCTTAACTTTCTTCTCGTCTTTCCTTTTTATTCTTTTTTATTCTAATTCTATTTTATTTATTACATTTTTTTACTTTTTCTATTCTTATTTCCGGAACTTTTCTTTTTCATTTCAATTATATTTCCTCCTGAGAAAACTATATCGTATTCTTCCGCTAAAGTTGTATTCCATGCTAAAAGAATGTTTCCCCTTACTCTTTTCTTTCTGTCTTTTTTCTTTTCTTTCCTTTTTTTTCTTTCTTTCTTTTTAATTAAAATTTTTGGTTTAATTTTTTCTTTTATCATTTTCAATTTTCATCTTCCGATTTTTTTTTCTTTTTATCTAATTTTATTTCCCAAGGAAAACTGACTTCCGCTCTAGTTGCTTCCATGGCAAGAGGATACAGACACGTGCTAACTGCGATCGTGTTGGTTCGTAAAACACACACACAGAATAATGCACTTCACTTGTAGCTAATTTATGTTAAACAGGCAACGCCATCACACGTGGTATACTTATTTGGTTTCCGTTTGTCTATTTTACGGAAGATAAACCGTTTGTGGGAGGTATAAAACTAGGCTGAATCCGTTTCTAATATTCCAAGCAACTTTATTTAGTCATCTTCGTTGTGGTGTAAATGAAAGGGGAATGAAAAAGAAGGGTGTTAGTAATGAATAAGCCCATGGGTATGGACGAAGACAAAAGGTTAGAGAGTCCATGTAGTGTGTAATAAATATCCCGTTAGTAGGAAAAAGGGGAATTCATATATGAAAGATAGGATGAATGTCATGTCTGTAAGGAACAGAAAAAAGAGTTCATATATAAGAATGTTTGTACGTACCTAGGTGTTGAAGTCAGGCCGTATCCATGTGTGTATGTAGATATATTTATGTGTGTTTGTCGCCATGTTGGATTCTTTGGTCTTCTTGTCGAAGCCGAACCCAGGATCAAACGGACCCAGGGGGTTGGTCCGAGCAACGTGGATGAGTTGTTGTAATGCCATCTCCTGGCCAAGACAGAGGAAGTAAACAGTGGCCGATCCTCTCTTATAATCCTTTGTCAGGTGCTCAGCGCTCCTGAGAGATCGCCTCTGATTGGGAAAGCCAGAAAGAAAGTTAAACGTTTGCACCAATCAACGCCAAGCTTAGAAATTAAGCACAATTCAAGATCGTTAACTGCGACCTGTCGCTGCTGATGCTGTTGTTGTTTGTCGTCTGCTACAGGTTAATGGCGAATTACACTGCCTATTTACACTATTAATTGTATACGAATAATTGAACATTAGTTACTGTTTCACCCATACTTGAGGCGGTTTCATATAATATTAGTGTGTAAATGACCACAATATGTGTATTTTGTTATACTAATAGTTCACAACTTACCAATGCCAAAAACCACTCAAGGATAATGGTCAGTGAGATTTTTAGTTGGATAATAAAACAGTATTATGTTATAGTCTGTAGGGAAATATCCCCGCGATAATATGCTCCACGGGTGGGAAGTTTTTGAAATAAACTCTGTTCATAGAAGTTCCATTTGATTTTAGGTAGAAAGAAGAAGAAAATAGAGTTTATTGCACTGTTGGAAGCAAGACGAGATTTTTCTGAGATTTTCTTACGAAGGTGACTAGTCGATCAAATACCGATAGAGTAGAGAAAGACTAATAGCGTCTTTTCTGTGAGAATGGGGGGGGGGAGAAGAGATCATCTCCCATTAAATTTTGATGTCGATTTTGTAGTCTATTAAGGTAAGTAAGAATGCTTTGAGCGGCAATCTCCCCAGATTTGGCAGCAGTATCCCATCTTTGCCCAAATTTGACTTTTATGGCTACGTGGATAGAGTAAAACATAGAGCATTGATAGTTCGACTAGTCAAGAAGCAACACTCTTCCAGCTATAGTCAAATTGTTATTTCATTTATTTCCTGTCCGTGCGCAGACGATCAAAATAGAGTCGATAGGATTTGAACTCTTCATAGCGAATGATATAATCGTGCTAATCCATTAGGCGTAACACGCACTCGCACTGCATGGGATTGAGCATGTGAAACAAAGGTGCTAGCTTGATCACATATTCATATGTGACCAATTTACTGAATATGAGAAACGTGTCCCTTCATACCACCATCTATAATTCTTAAAACGATGCTGTTTCATGGAAGCCGATATGATTATTTTTCTTTATGGAAGTCGCTCCAGACAAAGCATGAAGCCACTTCATGTAAGGAGCTAAAAAACGAAAGATGGTTAACGCAAAGATAGGAGATGCTTATTGACTTTAGTCTTGAAACGACCAAAGCTATAGGTAAGAGTATAACAGTCAACAGAAAACATTAAATTGAATATTAGATTATCCGTCTTGCATTGTTTGTAATGTTAAACGAATGTTTCATGGTTCTGTGTTATAAATTCAAAATGGTCGATTGGCGAGAAAGAAATCCTTGGTTCCTTTAATGAACTGGATTCTATATAAAATGTATGTAAAATGTTTTTGGGGGTTCTTTTTGCTCGAAGATTTTCTTCCGGGAGTAATCTTTTGGTCTTCTGATAAGCTGTATGAATGAAGAGCTTCTGGTAATTACATATTTATTTCCGACTGTTTGTTTGTGCACGAAACAAAATTACTTTGTATTTTGGCAAGAAAAAGTGAAAACAAAATAAATAAAGACTTGGTCATTGGAATTTAACATACCATTGTTTACTACCTAACTTTTAAAAATATTTATTATCAAAATAATTATTTGTAGCTCCTTCTCAGTCGGACCCTTTAATGAGTAAATAAAAGAAACCGTAAAAAGCTATAATGCATGTTCCTTCCTGTTGAACACTGTTATGACGGCCGATATTAACTGTACGCCTCTTTGACACATATATAGGGTTTATTTCTCATCTCGACTGCAGCCATTGACGGTAGAATCATTGGTTAGCGTGCTCGGAATTGGAGTTAAAGGTGACTCATGTACCGAGGTTCAAATCGTGCGACTGGCGTGAATGGTTATCTCTGCACTGATGATTCCGCAAGGAGGAAACGTATATGTAAATAATGTTTAAATATTTATTATTAAAATAATTATACATATAATTATTTTGATAATAATATTATATAATATTATCAATATAATAATAATAAAATAATAATAATAATGTTATAAGCCCCTTTAAGAAGTTAAAATAGACTGTCACTTAGCAATATGAAAAGTTCCGAGAACATTCGTTGAACCTTCTCGATTGTCTACTATCTGTTGCCTGGCTTTCTTAGGCACAAATAGAACTTAATTACCTTTATTTACGTAGTAATTCCAACTGGCCGTGGGGTTAGAGTGCTAACTTGCGGAGTCTAGGCTGATTCCGTAACTGGGTTCGTACCTTACGACCGTCTGAAATTATTATTATTTAGGTTAAAATAATTTAATACTTACATATATTATTATGTAGGTTAAAATAGATAGAAAACTATATATATATATATATATATATATATATATATATATATATATCATTCGCGAGATAATTGATATAAATAGTCCATCTAAGCTAATTGAATCAACTACCCCATAACATAAATGCAAGAACTATTGAATTATAAATAAGAAAAACAAATGTAAACGCATATTCTTTAAATGCGTCCTTTCAATATTGACTGACAAAAGCACCGACGATATTTCCCGCCTCTAAAATAATATACGTTCATTCAATCCGCGCGTTTAGCAATGAGAATTGTATTTCAAGCGTGACAGACCAACCTTAATACAAAGATGCATCTAAAAACATGTAGATTTATTAAGTGAAAATAATGACAACAACAACTTAAAATGGCGGGAAAAAAAGAAAGACAAAATGACCGGCTGACTCGCAAACTGCAAGACGAGAAAAAGGACAAATTGCAGACACGCTTTAAAAACAAGTTGTTTTTTTGGTAAGGTTTCTTTAGCGGATAGACGCCATCTTATATTCGTGGGCGTTATAATTTTGCTTCGTTTGCAGCAGTGCTGTAGATGATGTCTCGTACGCGCTATGACGGTTAAGAATACGTGTCATAGACACTACATATATCAATACACGGGCTAACATGCAGAGCTTCGCGTCTGCGTGTGACACGGCAAATATACCGCACATATGTACTTAAGATAATATCGCTTTACGTAGGCGCAAGCAAGTAGGTAAATAACCATCTCAACTTATTATATATAATATTCCATATTATATCATAATTTATAGCGTAAGCGATGTATCTTCACGTAATGACCATTTCATTTCGCTATGTATTACATAATATTATTTTTATTTTTATATTAATACACACACGCTGACACACCAGCTATCGTTAGATCACTAAAGTTAAGCGAGTTAGTGCCAGATGGGTGACTATTTTGTAATACCAGGCGCTGTATGTAGAAGAATAGCGAAACCACCCTGAAAAAAAAAGTACAACTCTGAATATGTCTTCAGCAAGTACTTCAGTATAAACTGCTTATTAACATATATGATGACACAATGAAACAACTGCCCTCTGAGCGAAAGTTCTGTTATTAATCATGTGGTGAAGCTCGACGGGGACAGTATGCTATTGTTTAATTTTGTTTATATATATATATATATATATATATATATATATATATATATATATATATATATATATATAGTATTATTTTTTTTTCGAAAAAACCATAACAATGGTGGTGTAAAATAAATAAAATTTATTTTAGTCTTAGCTTTCGAGAATATACTTCTCATTTTCAAAGAGTGTTTTTCTTGTCTTCTTTTTTTTCATCGTCCGATGGAAATGGTCTTTTTGGTCAGAAAATCACGTTATGTCTGTAGGCGAGGTGACGCCGGTTTGAATAAGAAAGGGTATTTAGACATATTTTTTAAACCATTGTTTCGTAATAGTATTATATATTTTTTGAAAAACCATAACAATGGTGGTGTAAAATAAATAAAATTTATTTTAATCTTAGCTTTCGAGAATATACTTCTCATTTTCAAAGAGTGTCTTTCTTTTCTTCTTTTTTTTTCATCGTCCGATGGAAATGGACTTTTTGGTCAGAAAATCACGTTATGTCCGTAGGCGAAATAATAATGAGCAGTTATACTACGGTTTCAATGCGATATTCCAACCTCTTTGTTGTTGTTGAATTATGTTTCTTCTGTTCGCTGTGTTGCCTGCTTATTTTGCATTTATAGAGTTAGATTTCTCCTAATTTCCATTCTAATTGGTGATTACGAGTAAGTGGCGACTTGGAAACCGGGTTCGAGCCCTCCGACCGACATGAATTAACATCCCTACACTGAAGATTGCGTAAGCATGAAACATCGATGTCTGTAGGTAATAAATAATTAATATTTACTATTTTATGTACCGATTTTCAGTATTTACTTCAACCGTGCTCAATACGTGAATAAAGCTAGGTAGTATGTTAAGAAAATATATTTCCATTCACAAAAGGGTGCGTCACTCCTATACAAAGCAGAACAAAAGAAGAGGAAGTAAAAGTCAACCGATCTTTGCTTGAGGGAAGCCCTGCCATTGGCTAATGAAAACATTAAGCTGTGGGAGGGAATAATAATGAATCGAATTGGTTAGCTAGACTAGACTAAACACCACGTGTATGTGTATATATATATATATATATATATATATATATATATATATATATATATATATATATATATAAACACCCGGTAACACGAATCCCATACATTTTAGCCTTACGATTTCTTACGGAGGTGAAACGCAGAAGCTTCTGTGTAGCTTAATTGCCATAAATATATTTTCATAACGTACTATATATATATATATATATATATATATATATATATATATATATATATATATATATATATATATATATATATACAACAATTTTATAACTGAAGTCTGGGTATCAGAATGTATCCAGAAAGGTTTTCTCTTTAAGAATATGCGAATTACAAGAGTGATAAAACCAACAAATGTAATGCGATGGCCCGTAAATTACATTTTCCGGCTTTTTGACTTGGATCAAAATGTACTATCTGTTTGGTATTAAGGGACTATCCACCTAGACAGCAGATTCCCCTCTCGGAGAGTGGCTGAATTTATAGTCGATCTTCTGAGCTGCTGTTAGTCGCAAGGGAGTGGTTATACAGATTATTCGAGATTATACATATTATTCTTGTTCCCAGCCCAGTTTACCCGTTTAAGGGAGCGGGATTTTATACATTAAACATCCTATTTAACGTACCCTCGTCGGGAGACAAGTAAAAAGAGGAATAAAATGGGACTTGTAAGTTTTAGTTGTTATTCTGAGTTCCTTTCAAATAAAGAGAATTTTAAAATTGGTCGAAACAGCCACAAATGTAGGTGCGGTTTTGGAGGTTAATTTTTTTACAATTTTTAAACTATTAAAAACATTACAAACGTAACAATATAAATAAATTGCATATATTGTATCGATATCTGTTTGACCTCGTCTTAGTTTTATTGTTGTTGTAGTTGTTGTTCCAGTTGTTGTTGTTAATAACGACCTCGTAATTTTTAATCATTCTTTTTACTTCTTAAAACTAATGTCACTGACGCGTGGCTCGTCAATTTGTCCGTTTTGGATGCGCCCAAGTATCTCTAGAAGAGGTTCCGTCTGTCGGTCGGTCTGTGACGTTTAAGTTTGAAATAACATTTCCATTGCAAAACGGGCAGATTTAATGGACGCATCTTAAGAATGGATTCGTTCTTGTTAATTTATTGACCAAGTTTTCCTAATTTCCTTTCGTTTACATTTTGGTTTTATTTTGCATATTTTTATATACAATATGTTCCCGATAAATTTTCCTGATTGCAACCCCATGGACTATTATGTATGAAGCGCAGTTGAGAAAGGCATCAACCGTACCGCCCGCAACATCAATAACGTTAGGATAAAAGTGGTGTCCAGGCGTGTAATGTGGGATCTAGACGGCTTCTTTGGGTGAGCTGTATTTAGTAAAAATCATTTAAGAATTGATGAATTTTGAGAATACATCGATTATTGGTTAAAATAAAATGTTTTTTCTTTCCTTTCCAAAAGTGTCAATTTACTCCTGAACACCATGTACCAAACGAAAAATAAAATTTACGTCCTTTATTTCCATAATTCTTTGATACATGTAATTATTAGAGGCGTAATATTAAAATTGTTAAAGGCGTAACATTGTTAGAGGCGTAATATCAAAATGGTTAGAGGCGTAATATTGAAATTGCTTGAGGCCTAATATTAAAATTGGTGAAGCCGTAATATTTAAATTGCTAGAGGCGTAGTTTCCGGCGGCGATTGTTGAATTGCGTGAAAATTGCTTCGAATGGCTTCACGTAAAATTACTTCGAATGGCTTCACGTAAAATGTTCAAACTTATACGTATGCTGTATCTTCGTTGCTGTCGGCTGAGATACGGTTCTGTTCGGTCCTAAGAGGTTCACCCTCTCAGGCTTTACTTTCTTTCTGAGAAGGGAGTGTATTGCTAATTGCCTGAAATGCAGACGGGGCTGCTCGGGCATTTTTTGTGGGCTAGAGTGCGCTTATCCTAGTGCACTGGCTTCTCAAAACCACATCTGAACTTGTATCTAACCTCCTGGTCAGGAAGTAAATAATATATGTATTTGTATCGGGGTTTCTAGAAGATTCTGAGCGATTTCGACAGTTGCGTCTTCAAACGTTTGATATAACAAGTGTAATGTTGGCGCGACTTATATATTTGCATCACTTGCAGCGCAGATACGTGTTATATCTTTCCCCCGAATCAGTATATTTCTTACTTTTGTCAACCATTGAGTTGGGGTCGAAAAATGGACGAACAACAGTTTCATGTGACATCTTACTTCTTCAAAAGTAAATTCGGTACAAGTTTGTTGAATGGCTTGATTCTGGTGCTGGCATTCTAACAAGAGGGTCCATGTAATGGTTGCCAACATCCCTAATTGAAAGTGATATTATGAAACCGATAGGATTCGAACTTGGCACACCCAGGTCGTCAGTCCGCGTCGTTATCCACTTGACCACCGTCACCTGCAGGTGAAAACGCTACAAAAACGCGGACTAACATTTAAGAAGATCACAATGAAGGAATCAACAATTCGGAATAAGTGTGCTAAATTCAGCTTTTTTTTTACTAAAGGATCTACCACTTACCAAGACCAAAAGCTACTCGAGGATAAGTGTTAATTAAATTGTCAGTTGGATGCTAAACAAAACTATGAGTGAATTAAAAACGATGGGCGGAAAGTACAACATGTGATTACTTAAGAGGACGGTTCGACAAGTATTTGTTGACATTTGACTTGAAGACGAGCGTGTAGTAGTCTGCAGGGAAGCAGTCTGTTCCATAGATGGGAGGTTCTTGAAAAGAAACTCTCTTCATGGAAACTTTGTTTGTTTTTCCTTTCTGTAATGGCAGTAGGGAGTCGAGTTCTTGCTGTGAATGTTTTTCAGGGGTTGACCAGAGATTAGAGCTCAGTGGAGCACCTACTATGAAAATAAGGAAAGACTTGTAGCGAACTTAGAAGGAGCAAGTCGACCCAAAAATCTTTCAGAGTTAGACAGCAATCTTTAGAAGTTAAACATTGAAGACATCCGAAACATCTAAATGAGCTTCGAAGGGATGTGGAAGTTTTAAAAGTGACTCTTTATGAAAAATTATTAGGAGTTGTTATACGTGAACATGTTTATTTTCATCGTTTGAATTATTTCTTTTTCAATGGTAGTCCTTACAAAAAGTAATTTCCCTTGATCGCTCACTGGTAAAAACAAGTTGTGTTTCCCCTGATTTCAAACAATATCAGTTTCTTTTCATCGCCATTGCAAGTCACTTTATATTCTCGCATCAGCCATTTACTCTTGAGTTCTTGTTGATAACGGCCGATGGCTTTCCCTGAAATGTGAGCAACAATAAGTCTCCTCTGGATTCAAGTACTCTCAGTGCCCTTCCAGTCGAGGTCTGTGTGGTACTTTCCATCGTCATTCTTTTCATCCACCTCAGACCGCCATCGTTTTCTTTCTTCTTTTGTTTAGTCAAACGGAAGAGAGGGCGTCGGATTATAGGATTTTTTTCTCATATTTTTTTCTACTCAATTCCCTTGGATCAGTCTGAGTATGTTCGATCTATATATCTAGTAGTATTTACGAAGTGCTATTCTATTTCCGCTTACTTACGGTAGGTCAGTGTCACTTGATCTAAATTCCGTAAAGACCTCCCAGACAATAGAATAGTGTATTCAATACTGGGACCAAGTAACTAAACATTGAAATTGGAACATTATATTACAATTAGGAGGTGCAAAAAGAAAAGTGACTAAAGCAATGGGAACAAAGTGTAGTATCTGTTCTGACACTATACTACATCTTGTCTGTCTTCGGTTGGTAAAGGAGAGATCTTTCTAGACTTGGGCAATTCTTAAGTTTGTCTCAATTAAGTGTCCCCTTTTGAGGAGCTGGATTTTCCCCACATTAAAAGCCGACCTTGTGTCTACAGTATTAATAGGAATACGGAATCTCAGTTATAGAAAAAGGTTTGAATCCTTAATTGTAAATACTTTTCTAGAGAGAAGAATGGGAAATAGGGTTTAAGACCATCAAATAATTAATTAGATTTCTAAATGTAGAATAGTTCTTAGATCCGTCCTCCTATTGATATCGGTCAATCAGTCACGGTTCCGTTTGAAATCGCTTTTTTGTTGGTCTGTCACGCTTTTATTTAAAGTCAAATTATCGCTTGTCTTTCACGCTTTTTTTAAATCGCATTTTGTTGGTCTGTCATGCTTCTAATTGACAGCGAATTTTCGTTGGTCTGTCACGTTTTTGTTTAAAATTGCACTTTGTATGTCTGTCACGCTTCTATTTGAAGTCGAATTTTTGTTTGTCTGTCGCGTCGTTGTTTACAATCGCATTTATTCTTCTGTCAAGCTTCTATTTGAAATTGCATATTTGTTGGTCTATCACGCTTCAGTTTGAAATAGCATTTTCCTCGCTAAACGCGGCAAATTGCATCGATGCAGTCAGACATTTTTTTTAAAATAACGCTCATAATTATATTTATTGAATTGATCAATCAATCATTTCCTATTGTATTCATATCTCACTTCCGGTCTCTATGATGACGAAAGTATTTCCACAAACAACTGGATATCATGAAATAACCATTCCGTCTCGGGAGACTGATTGTTCAAAAAAGGATCTAATTGCTTCAAATTTGCAGTGAACTGGGCTCCAGTACCCAAGAAGTTTCTACTACCACAGGAGTAATAATAAATCTGTCAGCAGAACCCGGTTCAACCGAAGACATGATTAAGTTTCTTGTCGAAAATGTTTCGCCACAGGCAAGAAAGTGGTATATATTCAAGCCAATAGAAAATCAGAAGCTGGTGTTGAAGTAGTTATAGGGCCCAATATTTAAGTTGTGGGCACTGTTATGTTAATGATGGTTGTATAATGAGAGTTGAAAGAGGGATACAATTTACTGTATTTTCAGTCATGCCCACAAAAACATAAAATCGTGCACTTATATGTAGACGGTTGTATTTTACACATCTATAATAATAGTGTGTAACTAAGCTGACGAGAGTATATCAAGAATTAAAAATGATAGGAAGTCGAGATGTTAATGCAACAATTGGAGGGGCTGAGGAAAGCAACTATAATTATATTAGAAGATGTGCGATTTAACAAGCGAGAATGGATTAAAAGTTAGAGCTTTGCACTGAAAATAAACTGAACAGTATGAACAATAGATTTGGGGGATAAAGATTTTGATCGTTTATTACTCAAATATATATATATATATATATATATACATATATATATATATATATATATATATATATATATATATATATATATATATATATATATATATATATATATATGGGTTTTTACAAAAAATATATATTTAAATATATACTTTTTATAATATCCGAAAATATTCCAAATTGCAAGCTATTTCTTAATCCTCATATAACGTCGGACGACCACAAGCATATTTTTCTTATGTTCTTTCAATTTCTTTACTTTCGTATATCAGCGAATACCTGTAATTCCTCCTTGTCCCACAGACAAACGAAAACATATTGTATTTTTCAAACTTTTTTATGTTTACTTTTTTCCAAATTCAATGTTTTTGTCACATCTTATGCGCGTTTCGCAGCAGAAATTAAAAGAAATACACAGTCATGGGGAAAAAACACCTCGATCGAAAAACATGGGAAAGCAGGATAGAAAAGGTTCAAAATGAGCTCCTGGCAAAGGTAACGGCAAGTCAAAATACATGAAAAAAATACCTGAAAAAAAAACTCACATGAGAAATGTTGACAACATCTAAAGACCCTCCTCCAAAGAAAAAACTAATCTCCAAAATTTTAAACGATAAGTTTAACCGTCCTTTACAGTCGAATTCGACTTCATTTGAACATTCATAAACTGTCACATATCTATTAAGACATTCTTCTTGCATAATTAAAAATAATAACTCTCTTTAGTTCTATATTAGTCTTGTAGATGATATAAAAGTAGAGACATATCTTGCCATCTAATTTATGTGTTTGTGATTTGTACAGACACTATGTAAATTAGATGGCAGTGCTGAAAAGGGGAGTCACTAAACGCTTACAGAGACATCAGGAAATATTCAAGAGTTGTTTAATCAACATAGAGTGAAGAAGGGCTAGAGAAATACATAGATAGTTAAGAGAGAAATCGATAACTTGTTCAGTTAATTACAATTTACGGCTGATTAGAATAATCAAAACAGATTTTTTTGCAAGCATAACTCAATTCCAAAATTAAGGTATGGTTTAGCATTTAGTTTGTGTGATTTAAGTCCTTGGGAAATAAAAAGTATATATATATATATATATATATATATATATAGAATTATAAAAAGAAAAACTATACACACATTAAGGTTGTACACATAATAACTTATTTCGACCCCTTTAATTAGGTCTCCTCAGATGTATAGACAACCACGTCAAAAAACGGGTTTTTTGACGTGGTTGTCTATACATCTGAGGAGACCTAATTAAAGGGGTCGAAATAAGTTATTATGTGTACAACCTTAATGTGTGTATAGTTTTTCTTTTTATAATTCTGTTTTGCTCTGTTTAAATTACATTGAGCTCTGTTATTCAGATTCTCTACACAAAATTGAAATCTACACACTATATATATATATATATATATATATATATATATAGTATACACCATGGTATAATCACTGCTCGGTTATAGCTCAGAAAATTGAGGGGATATTAATGGGGTTTTTATTATTATTAAAGATCTTTTTAAAACTTTTGAACAAATATTTCTAAAATATTTTTTTAATATTTTTTTCTTTATAAAATTCCAGTTGAAAAATTTCGAGTTAAATCTTTACCCTTTTTCAGTCAAAAGTGACACCTTGGGATCCAATGTGATCGCCAGGATTTAGCGCGTCGGCATTTAAAAATTGGGCACGTGTTCTTAAAATTGGGTAGCAATAACGTTTTGTCGGCGTGAGTTGTGATATGTCCGATTAACCTGGAGAGACATTTTGCTTAACTAATATCATGTGTGTGTTTGTGTACCCTCCTGCTAGTAAAAATAATTATATATATATATATATATATATATATATATATATATATATATATATATATATATATATATATATATATATATGGTGAATGCTTTCAATGTTTTAAATGTTTGATTTGTTATTCAATTTGCTGTCTTTTTGCTTTTTTAGAGTCTTTTCACTGGTGTTGTCTTTTGGTACTGAAATCTTATGATTTTTCTCAAGAGACTTCAAAATCGTTTTCTAAATGGTTGATATGCCGTAACACAGAGAAATCAAGCCAATCAATGAATCGGTAACAATAGTTATAATGTTTCAGCATTAAATAGCCACAAAAGGGTAGCTCAGAAAATTGAGGGGATATATTTTTACCTATAAAGCTTACATTCGAAATTTTAACCGAGATAACTTATTTCTCTCAATAGCAAAAACGAATTCTCTTACATATATTTTTTTTATATTTTTGTATATGTAAAAAAAGAGGGAAATTAATCTTTTACTTCTGTCATCCCTCCTCGATTAATTTACCATTTACCCCCTTTTTTACATCGACCAATCAACAAAGTGAATTTATCTTTTTAAAACGATGATCAATTTCTCTTATTATTTGGTTTTCCAACGTAGTTGTTAATACATCTGAAGAGACCTAATTAAAAGGTCGAAATAATTTATAACGTATACAACCTTAATGTGTGTATAGTTTTATCCTTTTAATAATTCTGTTTTGCTCTGTTTGAAGGTACATTGAGCTCTTTTATTCGGATTCTCAACGCAATATTGAAATCTACGCACTATATATATATATATATATATATATATATACTAGACAACGAATACCTTAGTGACGATGAAATTACTTCCACAAACAGAACAGTTTTGCACCACTTTTATGTCCTATTATAAAGATTAAAATCATATAATGATACTAAACCTTATGTCTAGAACCCTTATTCTAATTTTCATCAAAATCCATTAGATTTTGATTCTAGAAAATGTCTAAAATTCAAGGCTTAAGCTGTCGAGGTCTTAATAAGATGTTTAAATTCATGGAACTGTGCTTAATTGGTGCTTTATTACTATGGATCACATTCAATGCAAATCTGATATATTTGAATTTCCAAATACGAAGTTGTGCCCATATTATGCCCCCAAAAAACCTTTTTAAAATACTCCAAGGAAACTGAAATTTCAGGAATATTTATTAATTGATGTCTAATATCTATTGTTAAAATTTCAACAACAAAATTAGAGGTATCTGCATTTTCACGAAAGGCTTATACCCCTTTTACCCCCTTTGCATAAAACTAAACTAAACTAAATATAGCCTAGATTTCAACCCATTACGCTTAGCAGCTCTGTTCCGAAATTCATAATAATCGGTTAATTAGCTCAGGATATAAACATATACGCATACCTAACTACCTTATATATATATATATATATATATATATATATATATATATATATATATATATATATATATATATATATATATATATATATATATATATTCTTTTACCTACCTACAAAATTGTTTTATGAATACTGATCGTTTCCATGAAACTGGTTGCGGCTGTTGTATGACGTAGGTGTCGGTGTATGTGTGGACAGAATATTGAGATATTGTGGGCGGTGTATGTGTGTGTGTGTGTCAAATCGTTGGTCTCTTTCTGAGTGTCAGTTTATAGAAACGCCGGAAAAGAACTAAAGGCGCCACATGATTGGCTAATGATTGACCTGTTGTCTGGACAACCGACGAGCTAAGAAGGCGGAAAGGGCAAAATAGAAAATAGAATGAAAAGCAAGAGAAGAAATAAGATTTCGGTTGTTTGTTTTTTTCATTTACGGTATATCACCCCTTTTGTGGCTATTTAATGCTGAAACACTATAACTATTGTTAACGATTCATTGATTGGTTTGAGTTCTCTGTTTTACGGCATATCAACCATTTTGAAAACGATTTGGTTTCAGGACCGATGTTATTAGGGGAAAAGGGGGCAATTGCACTGCCTCCCCTCTCCTGGCAAAGTGGTATCCATATTCCCCTTATAAATGTTTAATGATTTTAAATTTTGCTACCAGTGATGTATGACTAATACGACATAACGTTTACACACCGGGTCTCGTTAGGCAACCGAAGTTAAGCGACCTTGAGCCTGGTCACTACCAGATAGATGACCATTTGGGAATACTAAACGATGTACGTGCTCTGCTAACAATGAATCGGGATCCTTCCGAAAAAAAAGTGTTCACACTCCACAGTAAAGCTTTGTGTTACATATTGCTTAGTAGTAATATGGCATAATCACAATGGTTCTCGCTAAATCACCGAAGTTAAGCAATGTGGAGCCTGGTCAATACCAGAGGGTGAATATTTGTGAATACTATGCGCTTATTGTTATCTCCTGTAACCGGGATAAATATGCGGCTGAATTCGATATTACTTAGAAACTTGTTCTTCGGTGGAAGATGTTTGCCCGCCCAGAGCGAATACCACACCAGGTTTTACCGAAATCGTGGATTTATAACTTACCATTTCCAATACCTGTGTAATCGATGATTTGTAACTTTGGTGATTCGCCGTATTGTAGTGTTTGTGTTCTCTTTCTCTCAAACCAACCAACAAAAGTGAAAACATACCTATACAACCATTTATTTATGAACATTAGACATAAGTTACGGATGCTCAAATAACCTATAATTTCCTTAATCTCTCCTCGACACTTGTCTAATCTAATAATGATAATAATAAACCAGCAATGATATTGATAGATACGTATCCGCATAATATCCTATTCTATCGCTCATTCCAATATGTCATTGTCATTTAAATAAAATGACAATGACATATTGGAATGAGCGATAGAATAGGATATTATGCGGATACGTATCTATCAATATCATTGCTGGTTTATTATTATTATTTCCGTCCCTTCTTTTTAAACTAGCCTTTTCTCGACAGTCTTTTTTCTGTTTTATTTTTACTGTTGTTATTTTCTGTACTTTTATATAACGTATTCACAGACCCCTGATTTGGTGTCACTTATTTAAAATCTATATTAAATATTGTACGCAGTACCCTCACTATCACTGCTGGTTTATTATTGTGAGACGGTGTTCATGTTCAGGGCATTAGAAAGGGGGCGCATAAAGTCACTTTCTTTAATACATCTGGGAAAGGTATGTATCTAGCTGTTCTCCCCTACCTATGGATGAAATAGTATGACATACCAGACTCCCATAACTGGACAAATAGTCTAGAAGGAAAACTCTGAAATTACACCAGCCTTACTCAGTATATCCCAGCATTTTTTTCCGGTCTTCTTGGACTTCTCCTTTCCACTAGACTTAAGCGATATCAGATCAGAAGAAGTGGAGCCGGTTATTGCGCAACCATTGCTTCACTATAAATCCTTGTCGCGCAGGCACCCTTTTAGAGAGTATACATCGTCTCTTAAGACTGGGGGAGGCCAATCAGTGCTGAGGAGAGATGTAGAACAATTGTAAGTTATTTAGGTCATTCATAACAATAAAAGTCTGACTTTCATACATAAATGCTGGCAGGATAGTGAACTTGTGTTTGTGTTCGTTCATTGCACAGATCGTGATCGTCCGCTCGTTGTCTTCGTCCGAATTTATTTCTACACTGGCCGTAATGTCAATCATGGGTCTCCGTCACTGCTGTAACCAAAAATGTTCCTTCCAAATAAAATCACAACTAATTTAAAACAAGTAACGCTGTTTTATTCTAAGAAGTTGCAATTTTACTTAGATTCTTTACCGAATGACAAAACAAACATATCTTCCTATCGAACAGAAAACCGTCTCCGAAGCTCCTCTCTCTCTCTCTCTCTCTCTCTCTCTCTCTCTCTCTCTCTCTCTCTCTCTCTCTATCTATCTATCTATCTATCTTTCTCTCTCTCTCAAACCAACAGAGACCAAACAAACTTCCTCTACCCATTTTGCTAGAATATATATATATATATATATATATATATATATATATATATATATATATATATATATATATATATATATATATATGTAAATTACCATATCACACTGTAGTCTTAAGGATGGTGTTTTATTATTATTATTATTATTATTATTATTATATATATATATATATATCAGTGAAATTAAAACTGAATTATTTCTACATTTGGTTATTTGTGAAGTGGTCATTTGATCAGTACCACTGGAGAGCCATGAATTTTATAATTGTCCTGTTTTAAATCTTCGAAACAGTTACATGGTAAACAGCTGATGATCCCGTTTAATATTTCACAGTTCACGTTAAGGTTGCTTGTTTTTGTTTTACTGTTATATACTTGAATCCCCTTTTTCTATTTGTAAATTTTCAACGGTAAGTCGGCTTATGCAAGTGTTAAGTCTACGATATTTTGGATTTAGTTAGTATCCCTGGGAATTTAAACTGCATTTTCTTTGTTTAGAATGACTTAAAGCTACTTTAGACTATATATATATGTATATATATATATATACACACACACACACACACACATACACACACATATATATATATATATATATATATATATATATATATATATATATATATATATATATATATATATATTTATATATAGCTGTCATTTGGGGGACGCCGCACAACATGACCACTTGAGAATGATGGGTTGTTTTATCACTGGACATAAAAACTTACTGACCCGGCTGTCTATTATTTACAGTGGGCATTAATTCTGTAGTATTTCAAATGGGAGGGTTTATCAGCATGACCCCTCCTATCCAAGAATATATTATTATTTTTAAGACGCCAGCCAATTTCCTGGTTTATCTTTTTTCTGCAATGAGAATGCATTTATTCCGCAATGGGAAAATATTTATCTAAATAATTATTTTCCCATTGCAGGCCTGCCGTTTACAGCATACATCTATGCACCCCTCTAAAAATGCAGCATTGTGTATGTTTACACACGTACGCGTGATGCGTAAATACGCATGCTTGATGAAAATATATTTTTTAAATTGTCTTTAATTCAAACAATTGAACCAAAAAAGAAACAAGAACGGTTCAATTCTTAAGATGCGTCCATTCAATCTGTGCGTTTTAAGATGCGTCCATTCAATCTGTTCATTTAGCGATGGAAATGCTATTTCAAACTGAAGCGTGACAGATCGACGGATCGAACAAGAGACGGATATAATCTCTCATAGAGATGCGTGGACGCATATAAAATTGATATTTCAAACTTAAGCGTAACGAACCGACGGAAATGCTAGTTCAAACTTAAGTGTGACAGACTAAAGACAATGCTATTCCAAATGTAAGCGTGACAGACAAAAAAATATATTTTAAACTTAAGTCTAGGAGATAAAGGGAAACGCTATTTCAAACATAAACATGGCAGAGTGACCAAACTACTATATACAATTAAGCATGACCGACCGACAAAAATACTACTTCAGACTTAAACGTGACAGACCGAGGAAAATAATATTCCAAAATTTAGCATGAAAGATCAAGCAAAATGCTAATTTAAACTGAATCGTAACAGACGTAAGAAAAAGCGGATATTGTTTTTAGAATAGCATGTCGTCCCCCCCCCCTCCGCCGCGCCATTCAAAAAACTGACAAATTAGCGTTCGGGCTAGGACCAAAGTGTAGTATCTATTCTGTCCGCGATCTGAACTGGGGATTTTTTTTTTATCATTGTCCCATCCAAAGTGCTACTTTTTAGAGGGCTAGATATCCCCCATAAAAAACGACCACGTGTCTAACTTTGCCATCGTGGGGAGACAAGTATTAGGTCGTTACAAAAATAATGACCGCCTGAAGCGCTGGGTTTTAAAAAGTCATTTTAACACAGAATTTGGTAGTTTATTGCTGGTAAATTTTAACATATATAGTAACTAATGTGTTCTCAATAATAATTTGTTACTTTTTTTCAGGTATAAAGTATTTTTGAAGCATAGGAAACCCTCAATTGTGTACATGCCAAAACATAACCTCTGCCTTCTTATGTTGCATGAGTTCAAACTTGGGCACAATGCCCCCGAAAGTTCTGTCAGTATCAATAGAGCATGGGGAGATGGATCTACAAGCAATCGGCCAGTACAAAGGTGGTTCCAGAAATTCTGTAGTGGAGATGAGAGCCTTGAATATGACGAAGGTAGAGGACGGCCGTGTAATCTTAACAGTGAACAATTGCAAGCACTTGTTGAGCAAAATCCACGTCAAAGTGTCAAAAATATGTTTCAGACACTTTCTATCAGCATTGCAAAGTTTTCACATCCTTTTCAGAGTATTTAGAAGGTAAAAAAATCTTTATTTACTTCCTCTCCAGGTGAAGTTTTGAAAAGCAAGCGTACCAGGAGAAGTGCACTCTGGCCTACAAAAAAATGCTTGAGCAGCCCCGTCGGCATTCCCGGCTAGGACGCCTCAAGCAATAAAGTAGCCCCTTCTCTAAGAGAGAATGTAAAGCCTGGGAGGAGGATCTTCTAGGAGTGAACCTCAGCCCGACAAAGTAAAGACAGAGATGTGAAAATGCGTCCGTAGAAACTTAAGCGTGACTGGCTGACGGACAGACGAACTGACAAATCGATGAACAGACAGACTGACCAACCGATGGACGGACGAACTGACCAACCAATCGACGGACGGACTGAACAACCGATAGACGCACGGATTGACCAACCGATGGACGGATAGACGGACTGACCAATCGATGGACGGACGAACCAACCCATGGGCAGACGGACGGACTGACAAACTGACTGACGGACAGAGCCTCTTATAAAGATGCGGGGACACGTAAGAGAAGTAAAGTAGCGGCGTTTAAAGTTCAGATTGTTCCGTTGTCGCTGGGCAACGGCAGCAACAAGCCGACAAGGCAGTAAATGTCCTTTTCAAAACTGAACAAACAAAATTGCTCGATGGTTTCATTTAGTTGAGGTTAAAAATAACTGAAACAATGACACATTTTAACTGATAGAAGAACAATTTTATTAATGACGATTCTTTTCTCAGAAAACGATGTAAATTATAAGCGCCACAATATCGCCATGGCAACCGGAAGATTATTCTGAAAATAGAATTGGTAGAGAGAAAGTTCGCAGAGATTATTGAGAGAAATGACACGGGCATGGGGTTAGACAGTTTAGGTTTTAATTGGTTTTGCCCCTATTTACTTGTCTCACCACGAGGACAGAGTTAGACACATCAGTTTTTAATGTAAGGGGCTACTGTGATAAGGGACATATTTATAAGGCGCAACCTGGGTGTGGGGTTGGGCAGCAATATGTATTTTCACATTACATTTAAGATCTTTAGGTCGCGGAAACAGAGAGCACGAAGAGAATTCCAAAGGCAAGCGTTTCGAGAAAAGAAGCTATTAAAGTAGAAAAATGTCCGGCATGTAGAGACCTCTACAGTGAAGGGGTGGGATTTTGCTGCTAGTCGGGTGAGTCGGAAGTATTTACGTTGAGGGGGTACAAGTGCAGAAGGTTGATCGGATCACCTTCCGTTGAAGTAGATGTAAAACAAGCACAGGTTAGAAATTATTTTTAGCACCCTGCCCAAGAGGGAGAAACTAGTGGTTGATGCACCAGCCCAGATGTGGCAACAATACCCCATGCGTGGGAGAATGGTGGCTTTATAGAGATATAAGATACTGGCAGGTGTGAGAACCTTTTTTAGTCCAGTACAGGGGTCTACCTTTTTTTGCGACAGACTTGGAAGCATCTTTTATGTACGTATTCCTTGAGGATGTCAGGTCGAGAAGTTCAAACGTTTTTGTTTTGTCTATTTCATGGAAAATCAAACCGTGTTTAGTTATTTAATGTCGAAAAAAACACTTTTTGTAAACGATTTATTGTAAACTATTAGGCAAACATAAGTTGCTAGGTTACTCACAGTATGATGTATGGAGCTAAGGGGACACGCATTTCCCAACAGTTTTAATAAGTAAATGACAACAGTATACCAGTGAAGGTTTGAACGAGAATGGCAAAATCCATAATCCACAAACTTTTAGAAGGCGGGAAATTTTGAAAGGTTATTTGTAACGAGATCATGCGAGGTGATAGGAGTAACAGGATAGTGAATAAGAATTATAATCTAGATCAGTAATTCTCAACCTTTTTTACCCATGGACCTCTTTTCCCTTCTTTTCTTCTTGGTAGACCTCTACATAACTATTGGTCACAAGAAGTCGATATTTTATTTTTCACTAATATCAATTTTGAGGTTTTAATAATCAAAGTCATAGTATATAAATTAGCTATATTTTTTAATGAAAACTTATTGAATTTAAATGAAGTATTCTACTACTACTACTACTACTACTACTACTACTACTACTACAACAACAACAACAACAACAACAACAACAACAACAACAACAACAATAATAATAATAATAATAATAATAATAATAATAATAATAATAATAATAATAATAATAATAATAATGATGATTATTATTATTATTATCATCATTCTTTTCTTCTTGGTAGACCTCTACATAACTATTGGTCACAAGAAGTCGATATTTTATTTTTCACTAATATCAATTTTGAGGTTTTAATAATCAAAGTCATAGTATATAAATTAGCTATATTTTTTTATGAAAACTTATTGAATTTAAATGAAGTATTCTACAATAATAATAATAATAATAATAATAATAATAATAATAATAATAATAATAATAATAATAATAATAATAATGATTATTATTATCATCATTATTATTATAATGCCGGATGCCGGATGCCGGAAAGGGAAAAAAGGGACGCATGATCTGCTATACATCGATCAAAAGATCCTGAAGGAGGTAAAAAGCTGAAAAATGGCATGGATTGACTACAAAAAACTTAAGACAGAATCCCTCAAGCATGGATAATTGAATGTTGAAAAATATACAAGATACCCGACAGAATTATTAATCTTATTGAGAAAGCAATAGAAACATGGCGACTAGAACTGACAGTCGAAGGACAACACCTGACTGAGATAAAAGTATAGAGAGGCTTTTTCCAAGGAGACTCCCTATCAACACTACTGTTTATAATAGCCATGGTGCCGCTCAACTACATGCTCAGAAAATGTGATGCCAGATGCAAGTTTACAGACACAGTACCAAAAGTAAACCACCTGATGTACATGGACGATCAGATTACGATCAGAATCTTCAGTCAAGACATTCAAATGGAATTTCGGAGTGGAAAGTGTGCACTACTAGAAATGAAAAGAGGAAAACTGGAGACGGCAGAGGGCATGACACTCCCCAACCAAGAGGAGATGAAGGGTGCTAGGCGAACAGAAAAGGTACAAATAATTGGGAGTTCTGGAAGCAGACACCATCAACTTAACAGAAATGGAAGAGAAGATTGGAAAAGAATATTTGCGAAGAACAAGAAAATCCATAGAAACGAAACTATATAGCAGGAATCTAGTAAAAAGAATAAACGCCTGGGCAGTATCACTAATAAGATACTCTGGACCATTCATAGGCTGGACTAAAGAAGAATTCAGGCACGTTGCCGAGATGACTAGACAATTAATGACCATGGACAACGCACTACACCCAAAAGACGATACGGATAGACTATACATGAAAAGAAACGAAGGTAAGTATAGAAGATTGTGTGGAAGACTCAAAAAAGAGCTGGAGAAATACATAACTCAGAATACGGAAAGGCAAGAAAAGAAAAGTGGGAAGAAAAACAATTGTATGGACGCTTCAGAAGACTGACAAGAGAAGAAACCAACGAAAATAGCTGGGTTGGCTGAGAAAAGGACAATTGAACCTCTGTAACGGAATCTTTATTGATGGCTGCACAGAACAATGCGATTAAGACAGACCAAATTAAAGCTAAAGTAGATAAACCCCAGGAAAACAGTAAATGCAGACTGTGTGGACAAAAAAAACGAAAGAGTAAATCATATAAGTGAATGCAGCAAACTAGCCCAAAAAGAATACAAGAACAGACATGAATGCGTGGGGAAAGTAGTACACTGGGAACTATGCAAACGATTGAATTTCAAATACACAGAAAAATTATACAAGCATAAACCAGAAACAGTACTGGAAAACGAAAAACACAACATCCTCTGGGATATGGATATACAGACAGAAAAACTCATACGAGCAAGGAGACCGGATGTTATAATAATCGACAAGAAGGAAAAATCTTGCAAAATCGTAGACGTCGCCGCTCCAGCAGACCAAAGAGTGAAGATCAAGCGGACGGAAACACGAAGCAAATACATGGAACTAGCCAGAGAACTGAAAGGGATATAGAGCATGAAGAAAGTAAATATAATACCAGTAATTGTAGGAGCATTAGGAACAGTCCCAAAAAGTCTGGAGAAAAAACTAGGAGAAATTGGAATCAAAAGGAATCACTGAGGCCATACAAAAGACGGCAATGATTAAGACAGTTGTAATCTTAAGGAAAATCCTCGAATGCGGAAACCAACCCGCATAAACTACGAATGGTAACCAGTCACATAGAATTTACAGCAGGAAGAAAAAAACACATGAAGAACACCACATCACGAACCAAGGAACATAAACTGCAGGAAACTCACATCATGAGCTCCTCCCTCCCCAATAAATTAAACCGACCTCAGCTGACACCACACAAAAATGAACCAATGAACAGAAATTGCTAGAAAAAACACCATAAGCCTTCTCCCCCCCCCCCTCCTCCCGCAAAAAAATGGCGCTGGCCTATGCTGACACCACACAAAATATTTGTACAGGGTCAAGGAAAATGGGAAGACCGAGGAGGGGTAGCACAAACCAGATCTCTACTGGAAGAATACAGAGAGTGCTGGGACCTTGGGGAGGCTTATTGCCACCAAAATCCCAGAGAAAACCAATGGTCCTTACCAGCGAGAAATCAATGGTAAGCGGCTGTTGTGATACCGCAAAGTTATTCGGAAAGAGGTGAAGAGTACCGGAAATATGGGGAGTCTTGTTGTCACTCAGACTCGAGGGAACACCACCGGTTGTTGTCGATGAGCAATCACTGACGATAACCTGTGTGATAACTCCTAGTGAGTAATAATAATGATAAAAATTATTGTGATAATAATTCTTTACCAATATCTTGTATTACAATACTATAAGTTTTTTTGATGGCCAAGCCCATGGAGATCAGAGCCTTTCGGGCAATTGAAGTCACTGCAACATTTATTATGTACACTGGTTAACATTTTGATAGACCAGTTTAAGTTACGTGTGTGATAAGAAACACAAAACAAATATGCATATTTATTCAATGATAATCCTGTGGTTGATGCTGCTCGGCGAGTTTCTTTACATCTTGTTTCGTCGATGTTCATGATAGTTGAAGATGACCTCTTTTCACAATGTCAAGTCTATTGCGAGCTTTTGATAACAGTTGAGAAACACGACTGAATCCCGATTAAACAAGATAATGGGTTTGAAAAACAATAACGTTTTATACCTTTCTTTAACGTTTGTATACCCTTTTTAATGTTTTATAACGTTTTATAAGCGTTTTATCCCAAGGCAAAGGGTACTTTGTAGCAACATTATTTGTCTTGCATAAATCCATCTTTAAATTTTGCACGCCTTATTTCATAACTTTGTAATTCGATGAGAGGCTCTTGCAAAGATATGTCTATTGAAACCCAAGTCGGTATAGTCATCATGAGTACGTCACTAAACCTAATTTGCATATCGTCATGCATATTTTCCATATATTTACCATATAATGCAAGATCTTCGTCTTGCAAATCGCTGCTAATAGAAGTCAAACAAGGAAACTGTTCAAATGCACGACGCCTGATATTACTCTTATACAAATGTAGTTTGCGCAGAAAAGCAGCAATAGCACTTTTACAAGATATCAGATCAGAATCTTTTCCTTGGAGCTGTTAATTAAGTAAATTCAATTTTTCAAGAGTGTGTGTGGGGAGTGTGGGGCGTAGGTGTGTGTGCGGGGGTGTGGGGGTGAAAAACAAACGGAAAAAAATTAAATACAGGAAAAATGATCAAGAAATTATGGATTAAATCTAGTAAAAAAGAAAAGCTTTTTTAACCGGGATCGCAGTTTCTTTTCTTACTACATTTCATCCATATTTTCCAATTCTCTTCCGTCTTGTTCTTTTTTTCTTTATCACCCCCATTCCCATTTTAACGTATTTACGCACACGTTTTATTATTCTTTCTTTTTTTCAAATAGTTAAACACGTGCCAATGACGTGTCTTTGTGCGTTCTTCTTTTTCCTATGTTTTTACCGTTATCGAATAAGTTTAAAATCTTCACTTTTTTAATACAAACGAACATGATAAAATATCTCGTTTCTTGATGATTTTTTCCTGTATTTAGTTGAGAACGGAAACTGTTCCAATCAAGGGGGTTACCTTTATATATTTATCGCTTTTTGCTGTCAGTAATATTGAGTAAATGTATGTTTCTCAGATACATAATACCTCCATTTTAAATAAGACTTGTGTTCTTGTAATCGGTCAAGTTTAGAGAGACGTAAGTTAAGAGAAAACGATCTTGTATATTGATATTATACGCATGACATCGCATCACGACATATGGTGCAAATCCTACCTCTGATTCCAATTTCTGGTCGTCTTTTCCCCCTTGTTTTCATAACTGTTCGTAGTGGCCCTACAACTTCTACAACTATTTCTAATACTGCTCTTTTTATTGCTGCAGCAGCAGCAGCAGCAGCAGCAGCAGCAACAACAACAACAACAACAACAACAACTACTACTACTACTACTACTACTATTATTATTATTATTATTATTATTATTAGTATTATTTCGGCAGTACATATATTAAAATTGGAATGTGACCCCTGCGCAAGAATGACACGCTAAAATCGTGAAGCGTTCCATATTTCTAATCTAAGGGAACTGAGACTGTCGTGATAGACATATAAGGAAAATTCTATAATATGTCCCCACGCCAAAAGTAAATCGTAGAGGTTCAAACATCGGTTAGTACCACAGAAAATGACCGTAGTAGGTTTGAGAGGATGGGAAGAACGAAAATGAATAAAACTATTTAGACCTCAACTAGAAAGGCGTGGAAAGTATTAGAAAGTAACGAAAAATGACAACTACAGCAGGCAAAGGAGAAGAAAGGTTGCCCAAGAAACACGAAGAAATAATGCAAATAATACTTGCAAAAGAATAAAGACTGAGAAGATACAGATACAAATTCCAGCTTTATAATAAAACAGAACATTTAAGAATAATGAAAGCGAGTTTAACCAAAATACTGAGCAACTGGACTTGGTAGAATCGACATTTTTGGAGCAGTAATGGCGAAAACGATAAGACCACAGAAGGAGCACGGAATGGTTAAAAAAAACATGAAGAAAACTCTTTAAGTAACTAAAAAAAAAATTGAAATTAACATAGAACTCTTAAGATGACCTTAAGAAAAACTTCCTTTTTTTTTACTTTTTAGGTCACCGCTGATCAAGGCCAAAAGCCATCGAAGATAAGGGTTAATAAGACAGGAATTAATGCCAACCGAAAGACGGAGAATATTATAGGAGTACTAACATTGATCAATGGTATGACTTGCGTTTGTTTACTTTTTAAAGGTACATGACAGAAATTTGTTGACATTGGATTGGAAAAAGATCTGCACATTACAGAATACACGAATTCAAGAAATTCACTACTCTACAGGAAAGAGTAGCATAAAAAGTAAGGAAATTATACTCAAAAACAGACATACTAGAATGGATGATTAAAAAAGGCCACGTTATCCGAAAAAAACAGCAAGGGGTGAATGATTCCAAGCAACTACTTATTGATAACCTGCCTAACGACCAGGTGGGAAATCTTAACAGCACAACTAAAGAGAGAGATATGTCACTCTCTTAATACCTTTGGACTTCTCCCCGGGGAAACAGGAAGGAGGCCAAAAGCGACAATCGGGACAAATGCCTTAATATACAGTGACCAAAAATATTGAAAGAAGTAAAAAGAAAACAAGAAAAAGAACATAGCCATGGCATAGAAGACTACAAGAAAGGGTCTGATACAACATCTTGAATATAGCATACAGAACAACTTATAGATAACGTTACAACCCTTTAAAAAGTTCATAGCTATGTTACATATCTATATACCCACAAAGTACACATTTACCAGACCTAGCAGATAAAATAAGTCGAAGAGGCTACCGATTTCACATTTGACCCCCCCCCCAAAAAAAAATAATAAAATACAATTTTAGTTATTTCATAAGACAATAATTATATAAATTTAAAGGGTACAGTTTTTTAGTGAATCTATATGAAGAAATGTATTTAAAGGGTATAGTTTAAATGAACCTTTATAAAAAAAAATGCTTTAAAGGGTGTACGTTTTAATGAATCTATATAAAGAAATGCATTTAAAGAGAGTAGTTTTTAATGGACTTATATAAAGAAATGCATTTAAAATGTGTAGCTTTTAATGAAACTATATAAAGAAATGCGTTTAAAAGGTGTAGTTTTTAATGAATCTATATGAAGAAATGCGTTTAAAAGGTGTAGTTTTTAATGAATCTATATAAAGAAATGCGTTTAAAAGGTGTAGTTTTTAATGAATCTATATGAAGGAATGTATTTAAAGAGGGTAGTTGTTTTATAAACCAATATAAAGAAATGCGTTTACAGGGTATACATTTTAATGAACCTATGAATAAATGCATTTAAAAGGGTGTAGTCTTTAATGAACCTTTATAAAGAAATGCATTTAAAAAGTGTAGTTTTTAATTAACATATATAAAGAAACATTGGCGTCTCCCCGCCCTCCTCCTCGTTAGGCTGTACTGTATTTCATTGTTTGAATAGACACTTGCCAATCTGACTTTCTAAGAAAACAATGCAGAGGGGAAAAGCTCAATTCCACAGAGGAAATTAAATGACGATGTCAGTTCAATATATTCAGGAGTTACTTCCTTTGAACAATATTCAAGTTATTTTCAATGAATTATACTGGAAACAAAAAATGTAACTCTTAAATTATAAAATACAAAAAAGACTCAGACTACACATGTGCGAGATTGAAATCGAGGCTTGTCCTCGTTCTAGGTTGGACTTGAAGCTAGTTGAATGTGTTCCATCTTAGCTCTTAATTTTCACATGATTTTCACATCATTGACGCCGTTTTGACAGAATTCGCTTCTGGTTGGAGTTTAGACGAGACTCCCAGACAGCTAGCCGTTTCAGCATGGCCATTTTCTACTGGCTGCAGAACTCGTTATCATGATACAAAGTCGTATTTACCTTACATGACTTATGCATCTTTTTTATAATCTGTTTGTAATACATGTTTATTTCGATGGCGTTTAGGGACTTGTAGCATTGTACACTTTGGTTATCAACGACGTCTATTATTTTCACCCACTTTCGTGTATTGTGTCTCTGCTACGTTTATCTTTATAAAACCTTCTCTATGAGAAATAAATGCATGCGCATGTATGCAAATTCAATCGTCTCTTTATTGTTACCGTTTCTTCATCATTGTCTACTTTCCCTTTATATTCCAAGCTCGTGTTATCCAGAGCGGGGGAGAGAGGGGTGAGAGGGAGAGGGGTGAGAGGGAGAGGGGGGAGAGAAAGAGGGGGAAAGGATACGAGATATAGAGAAAGAAAGGAAGAGAGATGAGGGAAGTAAAAGAAAAGCCAAACAAACAGAAGCGGGGTTCGGACATAAATAAACTAGGGACAAGAAAGAAAAAAGGAGAAGAGAACGTAGAGGGAAGAAAGCAAAAAGAAACTAACTCTTTTCTTATTCACGTGTGACAATCGTAAATAACACGTGACTTGCTGCGAGATTTTGTGAGTTACTCTTATTAAGCAAAAGAGCAGGTGATCCATCCACCTTTTTAGTTGACGTCACACATGATGTGATGCAGCAGCCTTCGCCCGTTTCAGAACAAATAAGTGAAAATATAACAGAAAAACGGAGAATCTCGTTTGAATAATTCAGTTTACGGGAACTTTCACATTGTTTATCCATTTATTGATTTTACTTTGGGGTTTTTTAGATGCGTCTACTCATTCATATGATAATACGTATCATCTTTCCCGCCCATTTATTTTAATGAGGATCGTTCGATTGCCAAAGATGAAAAATAATTTTTAAAAGTGATTGAAAATATACTGGCGTTGTTAAGGTAAAAGTTCTTACGTTACCCATTTTGAAATGAATCGTTCCAAAAATCGAATTCTGTCGTAACGTTTTAATTTTTTAAATCTACTGTTTGTATTCTTTTTTACTTTAATGTCATTTTAATACAAGTCTAAGTGTTACAATTTTAAATAAATGAATTTAAAAAACGATATATTGGTGTTATTTATTTAAGGATACCTTACAATGACAATCAATTTTACGGAAGAAGAAAGATAGAATATTTTTGCTATATATTATTAAACTATAAATAGATGTATTATTTCAAGAGATACGTGAAGATTAACAGGAAATTATACCGTTAAATGAGAGATTGTGGTGGTGTAATGATTAACGACGCAAACTGACGACCTGGGAGTGCCAGATCGAATCCAGTTAGTTCCCTAACATCACTTATGGATAGTGCCTCCTATAAGTACCCCATTAAAAAAAAAAAAGAATCGGTGAAACCTATGTCAAAACCAAAAATGAAGTTTGTCAAAAAAAAGTCGTACCGTGCTGATCTTTACAAATCTAGTTTTATACAGATAGATGAAAAAGCAACCGTGAAATTTCCACGGGTCTCACTAGTCTCTATAAGAATAACAGCGCGTCCGTTGGTCTGTCCTGCTTTAGTTTTAAATAGAATATGGTCGGGTCCGTCCGTTGGTCTGTCACACTTAAGTTTAAAATAACATTTTCATCTCTAAACGTATTTTATTAGATGCGTCCACGCATCCCTATAAAAGGCTTTGTCCGTCGATTGGTCACTCGACTCGTTCGTTGGTCTGTCACGCGTAAATTTGAAGTAACATTTTGTTTTTTACGCTTAAGTTTGAATTGTTTTCAGTCTGTCACTCTTAAGGTCAACACAACATCTTTGTTGGTCTTTCACGCTTAAGTTTGATTTTGATTCGGTCTGTCACTCTTAAGTTTTAAACGTCATTTTTCTTGGTCTGTCACGCTTAAGATTGAAATAGCATTTTCTTCGGTCTGTCACTCTTAAGTTTTAAATGGCACTTTTATTGGTCTGTTAGGCGTAAATTTTAAATAGCATTTTCATTTCTAAATGCGCAGATTAAATTGATGCATTTTGAAATATCCGTTTTTATGACAGTCAATTGAATTAATCGCCCAAGAATACGTTAAAAACGGCGTTAAACCCAAAATGTTGTTGCTTTACTGGATAATTTTTTCCGGTAATCGTCTTGGGTTCTATATCTGTACTCCCATAGGTGGACGTGCTAGTCTTTCCCTATTCGATCGGTATCTCCATGAAAACTGCTCGACTGATCTCCAATATCTGTTTTGTAGTAGTGATAGAGAGATGAGTTATTGCAGGAAACATTCACAGCAAGAACTAATCACTCTAATATCGCTACAAAGAAATGTTCTTTCTTTCTCTGTGTACCTACAACCAAACATAATTTCTATGAACACAGTTTCTTTCCAAGAATTTCTCATTTGTGGAACGCATTACCACGGAACTGATCCCGTGCAAACTACAAAATGGTGCTGTTTAAGTCCAATGTCAGCAAATACTTGTTGAGGCGCCCTCTTAAGTTATAAAATTTTCTCATTCAAATCATCATTTTCAATCTTCTCGTGGTATTGTAAAACATCCAACTGCCAATCTCATTAACCCTCATCCTCAAGTGGCCTTTGGCCTTAGTAAGTAGTGACTCATTAGTATTTAAAAATGATAGCATAGTAGCGTGGTTGCGTGGATGAATTGATCTACAAACGGCGTAGGATATGCTCGATATTAATTTATTCATTTTATTTCACAACAATAACCGGCCGGTTGGTTGTTTCATAAGTTCCTATGATATTATACTGTTCATTCCCTGTTTTAGGTTGTCATGAGAAAGAGTTACCTGCATGTTTTGTATGTTCAGTTAACTGCCTTAGCTGGCTGAATATTAATAATAATAAAAAACTCCTTAACTTAACACATGATATTGTTTGACCGATAATGTAGCGTAGCTGAAGAGTACTTCAGTCTCCACAGTGCATCCATTTTGTCGGCAGAATTAGTAGGTCGAATTTATGTAGTCGTAGTGGTTAAGTGCCAAACAAAGTTCTCATCTCTTCGCTCTGTCGTTGCAGACGTGTTTTTATTTATTATAATCTCTCGTAAACATTATTAAAAAAGAACAGTAAAAATTCATTAGGTTTGAACAATCTCTTTGGATTTTTATTTTTTCTTAATAATATATATGTATACACATAAAACAACTCCTCATCCTGTGGTGGTAGGGGAAAACAGCTATCCAAACCCAACCGCTATCTTCTGTGATTTAGTGGCAAAGAAAGACCTTCCCAGCTCATTCGCCACGTAAGACTGGAGGCTTCCTGCCTCTGTGACATCACAGCCAGGACACGTAGTCTAACTAGAATTCACATTTGGAAAATTAAAAAGTACCTTATTTTTTTAACCTTACGTGAAAATTTACCATACTAACTATATCTTTACAGACCCATATCTAAATATTATTACAATAACAGTTTTGTGTCTAGCCGTTCTTATATATATATATATATATATATATATATATATATATATATATATATATATATATATATATATATATATATATATATATATATATATATGTTGGTGATTTTATTATTCCATTAATTGCGACAAAATGTATGCTGTTTCATTAACGCTCGCAATGAACGTCAACTCTTCAAGCGGCAATGGAATCAAATGGCAAAGATTTTAAATTCAACCTCAACCGGAAATTGAAGATGCATTACAACAAAAATGACAGTTATAACTTTATAATTATAATTCTATTCTTCTTATTAAATTTATATAATTATAAAGTTATAACTGTCATTTTTGTTGTAATGCATCTTCAATTTCCGGTTGAGGTTTAATTTAAAATATTTGCCATTTGATTCCATTGTCGCTTGAAGAGTTGACGTTCATTGCGAGCGTTAATGAAACAGCATATATTTTGTCGCAATTAATGGAATAATAAAATCACCAAAATAATATATATATTTTTTTCTCTGAATTTTCATTGAGCACTCTCATAAACCCGGTTTCAACTTCCTTCGGATTTATACCCCCTGGATATTTGTAACAAGTTAATTATATATATATATATATATATATATATATATATATATATATATATATATATATATATATATAACATAAAATATAATAACACGAAATTACATGATTGTCGATGCAATAATTTATTTCAACCTTGTGGTTTCCTCAAGATCAATAATTTTTATTTTTCAAATATATCCTATATCGGATCTAGACAGAATTCAAACTTGTAAACCTTCCACAGTTTGTCAGTCGGTTGATGCCTGTCTCTCTTCTTTTCTTTCTTCCTTTCTTTTTCCAAGTGTAGCCGAATTTATATGACACAAAAAAATATATTGTTGCGTGCGTGCGTGATCGTAGGATGTGTATATGTGTGTGTGTGTGTGTGTGTGTGTGTGTGTGTGTGTGTGTGTGTGTGTGTGTGTGTGTGTGTGTGTGTGTGTGTGTGTGTGTGGAGAGACGTATATACGTGTTTATATCACCAAGTCGTAAGTGTAAAAAAATATGTGTTTTTAACTCAGACGTTATTATTTAAAAAAAACAATAAGATTCATTTCGATCGCCTTAGTTAAATATAAGATTTTCATTTCTTCCTCGCTCTGTAAGGGGTGTTCAGATTGGTTGCAACCACCACTCTCTCTGGTTGTATTTGAATTGTCGAAGGTGAATTCAGTTTTCTGTCAGTCTCAAAAATGTAATTGTCTAGTTTGATGCTTGAGGAAACCACAAGGTTGAAATAAATTATTGCATCGACAATCATGTAATTTCGTGTTATAATATTTTATGTTATTCTTGCTCTGTTTACCACATTGAGCTCTCATATACGGATTTCTTCCTGGAATTATTCCATTATAACACATATATATATATATATATATATATATATATATATATATATATATATATATATATATCAATTTTCCGGTTTTCCTACAAGTGCATGATATGAGATAGAGTTAGTTTGATGTTAATGCGAGGTGTTAAACGCTTTGAATCGCGTAGGACAAAGATGGAAAAGCACCTTTACTTTAAGTTGGGGCATCATAGGAATCCAGTGATACCCCTCTCGTACAATGGAAGAAACGGTGGCAGTGAGGAGCCGGCTTTCTATCTCTCTTTCACTCTCTAAACATACTATACTTAACTGGTACTATTCTGATGGAAAAAAATATTCGAAAACACATTTTCGTTTATGTAATAAATGTATAAAGTGTGTTCATTTTGTATACACCGGTTACCATGACAATTGCTTTGTGATAAGAGAGTACAAATGAAAAGCGATCAAAATTTCGATACCGAAATAAGACGCCGTGTAAAACCAAATTCTTACGTTAGTAGGTCACGTCTTCTTTAGCAGAAAAAAAGAAGCAAGCACACATAAAAAAAAACAAGGCTCACTTCATGCTAAAGCCAAAGTAATAACAATATTTAATCCTCCGACATTTCAGCCTCCTGTAGTCCAGCCTCTCTTGACCGGGGTTTCCCGATGGTTTTTTACGAATTACTTAAGACGTCTAACCGGTCATGGCTGACAGAATGACAGCAAGCTACCCCCGTGGATTAAATGAAGAGGTCCGTTTAAAAATCCGTACAGATTCCCAAGTTCGACAGAAAGATTCACGAGTGCGACAAGATACATCTGAAGAAGGTCGAAGGTTACATCGGTCGAAACGTTGTGATAATAACCTCCAAGATGAGAAAAGTAGCTCGAATAATAATAATAATAATAATAATAATAATAATAATAATAATAATAATAATAATAATAATAATAATAATAATAATACAGAATAAATTTTATTTAGCATTACCAAAAAAATTGACAAAGAAGTATTATAGTTTGCTTAAACCATTAATTCAAAAATATATATACTACGATATTTACCATAATTACGATAAAAATTAAATGAGAAAGACTAGTATATAATTTTGCTTTTGCGCAGATATTCTTTGAGACACGTAATTTATTTTATGGATTATGCAAGGGTAAAAAAGGTTGAGAAATACTGATGTATTTTAACACAATAACCATCGCAGTATGAAAAGGGTAAACTCAATCTTTTCTCAAATATAACTGTACGTTCAATTACGTTTTCTCTTGCAGTCACTTTCATATAGTTCGGCGAGCACATCCGTATATTGGAAATGCTCAGAACGAAATGATGTGGTCAAGCACTCTCGCATGATTGATTTGAGACACCACCTGACATTTTGACCAATCGTTTGTCTCGTAAACAAGCATCGGGGTCAGATCTCGATGGCTTCCTTCTGCAGACAACTTCAGAATAAGAATTTGAATAAAAGGAAAAACAAAATGTCCATCGTCCTCTTGATTATAAGAGTCACTTTATTTGGATTATTCGGACTACTATTCTCAACTTGGATGTTATTCTCGCAACGTTTCAGCCGATGTAACCTCTAACTTTCTTTAGGTACGTCTTGTCCACTGACCCGTGGCTCAACGGATAAAAGTAATAATCAGTTCTAAGTGATAGTCTTCTAGAGGTTGAAGATTTAACCCTTAGTACGGGCGATCCTAAGAATACAATTACGAATTAGTTAAGACTTCTACTCCTGTGGATTCAATAAAGGTTTTTGTTCGAAATTCCGTACAGATTCCAGAGTTCGACAATTGGGCAATCTCATTGACCCTTATCTTCGAGTGGCGATTCATTAGTATAAAAAGGGGTACTGATATCAATCCTGACCCAGTTTTCGTGAGGTTCGACTCGGAAGCGTTCGGCTGTCCTACGCAAACGCCCGAGTGTTGACGAGCCGAATGGTACCAGACGACAATTTTGATACGGTGCTGCGTCCTGTGATTTTAAGTTATATTTTCAAGAAATTTTCTAAAAGAAATAACAAAAAGAACAAAACAAGCAAAACATAGCGAAGTTACCGTTATCAAATTTTTTTTTTGATACGTTGCTGCGTCCTATAATTTTTAGTTATAGTTGCAAGAAATTTTTTAAAAAACAAAACAAATAAAACAAGCAAAACAGCGAAATTACTGTTATCAAATAAATATTTTTAACCCTAACCCTAACCCTAACCCTAAACCCTAACCCTAACCCTAAACCTTAAACCCTAACCCTAAACCCTAATAACAACAAAAAACAAGACAAGCAAAACATTATTATCATAGGACGCAGCACCGTATCAAAATTGTCGTCTGGTACAAATCGGCTCGTCAACTCTCGGGCGTTTGCGTAGGACAGTCGAACGCTTCCGAGTCGAACCTCACGAAAACTGGGTCAGGATCGATATCAGTATCTAAAAAGATATTTGTTGACATTGGACTTAAAGACGACCATATTCTAGTCAGAGGAAACAGTTCCGTGATATTGTTTTCCACAGAAAATACAACAAAACGTCTGCCAGTCTGTTCGCTTTTCTTCATCAAATGCAGATAAATTTTAAATCAACGTACCCAAATGATGGTTATAGCAAAAGATAACTGAGACCGATATCCTCACTACCTGACCTTTGGCTAAGATCAAAGTGTAGTATCTGTCCCGATGGATACTGCACGCCTGTCCTGTGCAGTTCTAGGAGGTCCACCCTCCCAGGCTTTGCCTCCCCTCTTTGGGGAGGAGTAAGTTTATTGCTTACTGTCTGAGGCGCCCATACCGGGGAATGCCGACGGGGCTGCCCAGGCAATTTTTAAATGGCCAGAGTGCTCACCTCTCGAGCGCTGGCTTTTCAAACCCCACTTTCTCGATCCGATCTTGGGTCACATCTTACTTGTGGGAGTAAGATAAAACTGGCCTTGTGCTTAACTCCTGGGGAGGAGTAAATAAAACCTGACCTTCAAAGTGTACTATATGTTCTTTTCAGTTTGCAGAAGCCATCCTTTCAGGGATTATCTCGTCAGAAATTCGGGAGTTGGGTTTATCGATTGTCGTACGTGGCGCTCTCACAAGGGAATGCCAACGAGACCGACCAGGTTATTTTTGTGTCAGTCCAGTGTAAATTTCATGTAGATGTACAATCGGCCGACTTGAAAAAAAAACAATAAAATACAGAAATATGTGACTCACTGTTTGCTAAATCGCCCCCTCGATGTTGAACATCCAGAACCATATTTATATTTATTTTATTCATTGAAAATTGAAAATTTACGTCGATCCTTCAAGTTTGTCGATCAAGAATGAAATGAAATAAGCGTCGTAGTAAGCTCTCATCTGTTTCGGTTATTTTTATCACTTGTATTTTTTCCGGTATGAACACGTACGTTAATTGTAAACAGTTTTTTTTTTAATTCAAAACACGCCCGTTGTTTCAACCGTTTAATAGATTTGAAGTTTGGTGATTGAGGGAAGGGTTGTTTTTTTTAATTGTAATGATGTAGTGTTCTTGCCTGAATTATTTATTTATATTTATTCTTACATCTCAAGAAGTTTACTTGTTTTATGTTGATGGTTACTTCGACTTTTAATCACTAGTTTTTCATTTCTTTATATATTAATTTCCTAATTCTCTCATATTTATATTTCGTAGAATTGATAAGTAACAGCCCATCATCTTTATATAATGCTATTTCAATTATATCTATATGTCTGGTTACGTTATAAAGATAGATAATCCGACCAGATCCGAAGATATGCTAAATTAAATGATCCCATTTGAATATCAAAATACTTTGTTGATTTATATCATTATTGTTTTTCGTTGTTGTTGATTAGAACTGATTTCTTTATTAAAAGTAGCAGAAACAGAAATAAACATCCATTGTAGAGAATTGAAATGGACATTTATTATTTCTTTCTTCTTTTTTTTCTAGCGGTTCAATTGTTTAAAATCGAAATCATTGAGATTGTGGTCAGTAGCTTACTCCATTAAGCCACGTATTCTTTTCCGGTAATTATAATCTTTAAAACTGGGGAGTTCTCCTGGTGTTCATTCGGCTCTATTTTATTTTATTTTATTTTGTTTATATCATCGCCTGTAGCGTATGTGTATGCGCGAAAACGAAATTAAATTTTTTTAAACCTACTCCTTTGCAAACGGGATAATCAATTTTCCTTCCATTATTCTCGCGTTATTTCCTTATCAGAAGTTCCAGCATACGTTTTCACATGGAAATTAACAAGCCTCATAACGGTACGGGAGATTTCAAATCCGTTAGCATTTCTTCAGGGAAATATGATCTCTGGCTGCCAGTATCTAAAATACAATAAAACCCACCCTCCTACTTCCGTTACTGATATCACAGGTGATACTAGACTATTATTATCTGATGATTTAATTTTAAACTCGTGTACATGGATGTGCCTTTCATGTTACTACACAACAAAGTGGTATGATATCCAGTAACACATTTTTAAATTCTTTCGGGCGAGGTAATTCCCGGTGGGGGGTGGGGGTGGGGGGAATGCCCACCGGATACCTAAAAGAACAGACAGTGCACTTTAAAGGCTAAGTAAGAAGCATGTCGGTCCAAGTTATATTTTTATTTATAAACAATCCTCTGGGTACGCTGATTTATGATTGGTAAGCATTTGATGAGGAAAGCGGGAAAAGCGGATACACTGGCAGATGTTTCGTTGTCGTTTCTGTGGGATACAATACTACGGCACTACTTCCCTTCTGACTACAACAAGTATATTATTTGAACCAGGACACTCCCCTGTCTTATGATTTTACTGGTACATTTTGGTCGAGAGACGATCTCGACAGCCAACTGGGTCCTACGTGGCCACGTCTAGCCAGGTACAAAACAAGATGGAAGGAAATCAGTGATAGTTTCTCCTCCATGAGCGATCAAAAGCCATGATGATGATGTTGATGATTTTTGTACATATCCTAAGTTTTCTTTTAACGCTGCTTGATTCGATCATCGTGAATAAGAAATTCAGTACATCGTTCCATGAGATTTATTATCACAAAGTCTACAAATCCAACTCTTAATGTCAATTTTACAGTTTTGCAAAGAAGCCTTTCTATAAAAATATTATTCAGAGATAATTATTTTATTAAATTCCTCATTGTTATTAAAATGACTCCCTTTAACATCAAACGGCATTTTTTTTTAAATTTTAATTAACTCGATAATGGCTTCATTGTAATGTACAAACATTTCGTTCGAGAAAGTGTAACTTCTATCTACTTTGTGAACGATTTCCAGCCTTATATGATATGGCTTACTAGACTATTTCCCGCCAAATTATTTTCCAAGAAATCCAAATTATATGATTCTTTCAATTTGGACAAATCTATCCTTACTTTTGCTACAAATTGCTTAATTCCACAACTTCTATATCATATTTAAGTCTATACGCCATTATTTGACGCAATAGTTCGTTGATTTTAAAATCAATGTCCCAGAATTCCTTACGTAGCAGTTCTAATGCTACATCATAATTGCTGTCTTCCAACGTTAAATGCGATACTAGTTGCAATGCGTATTTAAAGAAATTAACCTAATATAATAGCATGAAATACATTACATAAACATTTTTGTTAAACTAAGTGACCTTTTTTTATAATACTCAAAAAGTAGACATAAAGTGCATTCTGCATTAGTTCAAAGGGAATTATTTTTGTTTGAATATAAAGCGGTAGTGATAGGTAGAAATGGAAAATGTTATACCCAGGTATTTTACTAACACTGCTCAAGGAGTGGGTATAAACTAGTTTAATTTAATTATTTCCGCCACAAATTATTTTGCATCAATAAATGTTTTAATTCCTTTTAAGCCATAACTCTCTAATAAAGACCTATGTGTTTTCATTTCAAGTGGGGAAGAGAAACAAAACAGCATATAGCAAGTCAGACAACCACCTCAGACTTACTCGGCTGCTTGAAATGAATTCGGAAAGAAATTCTTCACTCTATAATCAAATCAACGGTGTTTTTATGGAGAGTCATCAGAAATAATAGTGGATTATATATGAAAAATTAAATTATTATCGTAATTCTATGAGTTTATATAAATATTCTAGTAATATATCTAGATAAATAATGTGTGCGAACAAAGACGAAGCATAACTTTTTCCGTCATGTCTTGTTTGTTTATTTATAATTCTCTAATGTAGCCGTGCTTGAAATATTTTATATCTAATTTAAATGTCATGAAATATAAAAATATATATATTTATTAGTTTATAAACCAATTAATTTAATAATATTAATAGAACTTAATTACTTATGACAGATAAATCCATAGTTAATATAACATTTATGGCGTGATTAATTTTTTTTTTGCGTGTTAACCTGTTTTGTTTTTCCTTTTGAGGATAGGATACGCCACGTGGCTCAAGCCTCCATTATTTGAAAATCCTTTTTTTAGATGTTTTTAAATTATTTTTATATACATTCCATGAAAAATGCCAGTATACTGAAATCATATGCCCTTAATAGGGTTAAGATGAAAATTCATATACACTAAATGTACAAAAGCAAGGAAATTCCCAAATTTTTACACTTTTATTGTCATTAAGGGTATGCGAGCACAACAGGGCTATATATTTTACTGGTAGGAATTTTTCTTCAGCGCACCTCACACACTTCATCCACTCATGCATAGATATTTATACTGTAGTGATGTGATAATGAAATGGTTTGGTTGATAGGTAGTCATACCCTTAATGACAATAAAAGTGTAAAAATTTGGGAATTTCCTTGCTTTTGTACATTTAGTGTATATGAATTTTCATCTTAACCCTATTAAAGGCATATGATTTCAGTATACTGGCATTTTTCATGGAATGTCACTACTTTTGTAAAGGCTATGCCTCAATACAATGGCTTCTCATAAGGTTTTTTGGAATTTTCTGGAAAACTAAGGTATATGGTAAACTGAAATTAAAATGCCACCAACTAGACCCTAGAACCTCTATCTCTGCCAAAAATCAGCTGAATCCATCAAATAGTTGATGAGATACAGGGTGGCACATACGTACGTACACACAAATAACATGATTTCATGATTGAACTTTCTGGATCTCTAGGTTGCCTTGACTAATGATGCTGAAATTCTACACACTTATAGAACCTATCAAATAAAAATTTTGTGCAAAATTTTAACTAATTTGGTTTATTGGTTTTTGAGTTATGATTGATCAACAAAATGAGATTTCCAGCATAAGCCATTTGTAAAGTCTATTAGTCTCGCGCCTGCCCCGATTCCACGTTTAATAATATGTATACTTTGATGCACGCGGATGCTTTTCTAGCTCTTTTCTACAACTAATTTGATTTTTTTTTCTTTAATGTTATCACAACAATTTCAAGTTGGATCAACTTGCGGATTTTCTCCTATAATTTCTTTTTACTTGTGAGACCGCGTTTTCTTATAGTCCCGATGCATACGCCGTTTTAATGAATTTCAACGTTGTAATAAATTTCAGCTAATTTCCGAATTTCAAAGCAATAATATTAAGCAAAATTCGAAAAAAACATTATTTAGCAAAATGTGGGAATATTTTAAAACCACCCATTTAGTCTGGAAAAGACAGAGGTAAAAATATCCCAAAACAAATTGAGTAAGAATCCTCAAGTTTATGTGCATATTTACGGTATACATTAATAAGAACAGACATAGTGGGGTAACTAAATAATGTTACATTTAGCAGTTAATGTCAAGTACAATATAACACTGAGGTACAAAGGGGGGATTCTTGAACAAACATAGAAATTTAAATCTTATCTTTGACTCTTTTGGGTCATGAATCGCTTTGCGGAGACGAGGTTTTGCTGTTTAGGTCAACTTCGTAAAAATCTGTCGGGGTGAGGGGTGGTTCGGCAGCAATAGTCTATCTCAGTTTGTAAAAGTTGTTTGAGGAAGTCGGATTGAAATGTGGCTGGAGACGTCCTCTCGTCCGGGAGCATGTTTCCTCGTTAGGCGCCTATTTCTAAAAAAGTTAATCGCGCTCATTGTTTATCTATAGTGGACTCTTCCAAATGGTACCAGTCGGGTAATCAATATAACTAAAAAGAGATAACTTATATTTTCAGGGTTCACCTATCGTCTGACCTGAGAGTAGATACAGAGTTGCTTAGTTTTGTTGTTATATATCGTAACAGTTCGCAGGAGTTCTGATCCCCACCATCCATAATCACTATAAGGGATTTCTTTGTATCAAGACATTCTCGATTCTCACAGTGATCTTCCGGTATGTGGACACTCTTGTTTTGGAATTAACGTCGGGTTCAAAGAAACACAACCGAAAGCAATCAATATGGAGGGATATCGATGTTTAGTTAAGCTGTTGATATTGCCTACATCTTCTTAGTAGCTGGGAGAAGAAATATTGAGGCTGTAGATTTAAGGCCCCGCACTTACTTTTCGTTTATCATTGATTCTTAAGCTATTTTGTTTACGTCTGATCGCGTCGGGTTTCCAAATCAGACTCATAGCTTTACGCTCTTACCGTCTGGCGTCATTTCTTTTTTTCTATTATTCCCAAGGAAAACGGTTTCTTCCAAAGGCCAACCGACTGACCTTACATCCTGGTTAACTTAACAATAATCTCTCAGTGAACATAAATCTTTACATGATCGCTAGTTCACATACCTTTGATACTTAACATTGTCACGTGAAAATATTTGAAGTGATATAATCAGTTACAGTTCCGGCGTTATTAAAGAAACAATGTAACGTCGTGCCCTGCTAGATAGGGGTTTTAAATCATTCGTGCATTTCTGAAAATAGCCAGAAGCAACTCATTGTTAAGGGAACTGGATCCATAGTTCAGTTAATAAAGTGGGTATTCAAATTAAATCGTCATCGTCTCCTTCTTCATGTATAAACTCGTTGTACTAACCTGTCTGAGTATCCGGAGAACGTGGTGACCTTAAGACCACGGGATAGATATGCGAAATAACATCCGTAGCCCCAATAAAAGAGCCATATAAGCCAACTTTTTACTAATGAGTCACTACTTATCAAGTCTAAAAGCCACTTGAGGATAAGGGATGCATAGATTGTCAGATGAAGATTGAAGAATATTCTGAGAGGATTGAAAATGATGAATAGAACGAACAAAATTTGATTACTTATAAGGACGGTTTATGAAAATTATTTGTTGACACTGGATTTGAAGATCACCATGCTGTAGCTTGCAGGGAAGCAGTCGTGTGATAACGTATTTCTCAGGGACTTTCATATAGCTCGACGAGCACGTCCGAATATTGGAAATGCTCAGAACGAAATAATGTGGTTAAGCACTCTCGCATGATTGATTTGAGACGCCATCTGACATTTTGACCAATCGTTTGTCTCGTAAACAAGCATCGGGGTCAGATCTCAATGGCTTCCTTCTGCAGACAACTTCAGAATAAGAATTTGAATAAAAGGAAAAACAAAAAAATGTCCATCGTCCTCTTCTTTATAAGAGTCACTTTATTTGGATTATTTTGATAATTCGGACTACTATTCCCATCTTGGTAATTTCTTGGAAATAAACTCTGTTCATGGAAATTCCGTTTGATGTTAGGCACACGAAGGAAGACAGGAAAGTTCTTTGCAGTTGTGGTAGAAGACGAGTTTTTGCTGTGAATGTCTTACAAGAATGAACCAGAGATTGAAGCTTCCCCTATTAATATATAGATGTCAATCTTAATATCGTTGTTAAATGCATAAAATATGTTGGTGTTTGTTTTATCTATTTATTCACTTTAATGTATTCATTTTTCAAGAAACGTTTTCTGATATAACTTTAACATTAATTTTATCAACTCTCTCTCTCTCTCTCTCTCTCTCTCTCTCTCTCTCTCTCTCTCTCTCTCTCTCTCTCTCTCTCTCTAATGTCACATCTCATCGGCTAATCAAAAAAATGTCCTTTTCTTTTTTCTTTGAATTTTTGTCTCTTTTTGGAGACATTTAAAAATATTTTTTATGTTTTATTTCTTTAACGCGAATGATTGAAAACTGAAAAAAAAACTAATACATCTAAAATAAAACATTAAAAAGAGAATTATAAAATTAAAAAAAAACGTGTGAAATGAACGTGCGTGCTGTGCAGATATTCTCTCAACTGCCTGCGGCTCGGTGTCTTCTTTTGGATTCAACAAACAAATAAAACCCGAAGGCTTTCTATTTTCATTACTGCAAAGTTGTGTACGCTTTTCGTTCATTCTGCTAAATTAACTCACGGTGAAGGGCGTTCTGTTTTTTTTTTTGTTTGTTTGATTTTTTTGTTTTTTTTGCCCCTTTTCCATTTTGAACAATTTTACATGAGATAATCAAGAACAGATATTCTTAGAAGCGTCCATTTAATCAGCGCGTTTATCAATGATATACCATTTCAAGCATGACAGTCGAACAGGCGGACAGACGGACATACCTTCTTATAGATATGCGTGGACGCATTTAAAAATGTAGTTTGTGCATCATGATAGAATCCTCTTGGCCGAGCATAAATTTGCTAGTATATATATATATATATATATATATATATATATATATATGGAGGTTTACCAATATATTTTTTCAGAGAAGATTCATCACAACGAAAAAATCTTTTATTTTATTATTTATTTATTTAATTATTTATTTTGTAAAGCTATAGTTTGCTACACGTTTTTCGCTACCTAGCAAGGTACTTGATAGGCAGTTCATAAGGGGGTGATACAAAACCTAAGGTATTGATCTCAACAACTGACAATACCCCAGAGGGGATTGACCTAGTTGAAATCACTTAAGAAAAAAAAAAGGAAAAACAAGTTCAAAAGACAGCTCAAACAACTCGGTAATATGTGGTACCTGTGATGCGCCCCCACAAGAATCAAGTCCGGTGCAATCCAAAAAGGGAAAAGAAAAAAAGAAAAAATGGGGAAAAAATAAAGGGGGAATCCCCCACATCCGGCGGAATACATATCCTTAGGTCAACCTCAATATAGCCCCCCCCCCCCCCCCAAAAAAAAAAAATCAAACCGTCCACAGCGTAATGCTTGAATAACCTCCAGGGCCTCAGATTGGCACATGCAACCTGTTATTATTCCGGTGAAGTTTGAAATAAATCTGGACATTCGTACATGTTTATCACTCTTCGTTCATCTATCTTTATATATATATATATATATATATATATATATATATATATATATATATATATATATATGTGTGTGTGTGTGTGTGTGTGTGTGTGTGTGTGTGTGACAATAACAGGATAAAATAAATCCGACGGTATGAGTAAAAATGGTAAAGCGTAAGACCTAAAACTCACGGTTTCGCCCAGCTGTTGTGTGGGCTTTACCAAAAGGGAATAGGCTAAAAGCGGCAAAGAACGAGAAGATCTGTAATTTGGGGGAATATATAGTAATCAAAGTATAATAAATTGAAATCTATGTAGAGAGGGAAGACATACAAATACGTATATGCATTTATTGTAAAAGATCCACTCTACTTCTTAAAAATCCGAGGAACTGCTATGGGAACGAAAATAGCTCCCAATTACGCCAACATATTCATGCACGCATGCGAATGGAAATTACTATACAATTATCCCCGAAAACCCACACACTACTGTAGTGTTACTGCACTGTCAAGATACCTAAGACCAGTACAGCTGTAGTAAGTAAAACTCTGTCACCAAGGTCAGTCCTAGTTAAGACAGATTCAGGACTACACCGACGCAACAAAAGTAATCTCCGCCTAAGGAACGGAGAAACCAGCTTCCCTTAGGTGGCTACCCCACAGGAAGCAAACACCTTACCACGTTCCCCTCGATATGGATACATGTATAGCTGTGATGATGACTCAACAGATCTTCCCAGTAACCAAAGAAACATCCCACTAGAGAGTTCCAGAGGTCCTGACCAAGGGAAATATACAAGAAGCGGTCGACAAGTTCGACCACCTAAAAGACTGTCCTTGTAAAGAACTTTTTACAACCGAAAGGGGGATGTAGTGTTACTGCACTAACGATTCACCGGTGAGGGGACGAGTTACGGCCCCTGGCGATGACTCAGTTAGAATGTATTTTGACCGCCAATAAACCTTGTTACTTATCCTATACGTCTCTCCGTCTTACTACTGATTTAACTCAGCCAATAACCTTACAACTACTACATTTTTATTGGCGCAATTGTTTTATATGGACGTATGTTAAACCAGTCTTATTAAATTTCAACACGCACATAAATAGTTGCTTCGATACTATTAAACTCATACTCGAGTACTTTCATATATTCATACACCAAGCATACATAAACTCTCTCACTAGTAAAAGATTCCAAACGCCTTAAAATAGATCTCAAAATTAGCTTCCTGTTTAACACACCGTCCACCAATTTTAGAAGACAAACACCAAATATATCATCACTCCTCACATGAACCAACATCAAACTACAATCCCTTAACCATCAAGAAAACTATAAATGCAGCAGACATCGTTGCCAAGTCTCCAACATCTGGTCACGGATTCCTCAATCGCTCTACTAAACTCCTTATTAAAGATAAACTCCCTGATTTCACCTGTTAAAGCCCCAACGTCATATACTATTATTTCATGATTTACAATAAGAGGGTTATATTAGAGAGACAAACACCCATTTCCATCTAAGATTTAATAATCATAAAAAGCGATCACGTGCAACTCAGCTCATTCATTGGTCGCACGGCGCTACAATTTAACTAACAATAATACAAACAATTCCACACAACAACACAGAGAATACGAAACTAAATGGATATACAAATTAACGGACTTAATTCAGACACCGGAATATTACATAACTACATTTTTTAAAACGCTTCCTTAACGCATGGATTTTAACAATTGAAGTCTAGATGAGTCGCATACGACGAAACAGCTATTTGTGAATGATTATGTTTTGTAAGAGACAACCAATAAATAGATTCAATGTTTCGCTTTTATTTTGTCTAAAAGTATCACAAGGTATGAAGAAAAACTTCAAAATTAAATATATGAGCGAAAGGAATTTTTGTCTAAAACACGCAGACAAGTCATTGAACATACTTAATACCCCGCAAGTTATAAACTGCTGATAGATGACACACACTAAAGTGACTTTGTAACTGGGTTCGAATCGTCTGACCAGCAGAAATTAACATCTCCTAAACTGAAGATTGCATAAGCATGTAACACATGTGTCTGTGGGCAAAAAAAATATTTATATAAAATATTGTTTAGCCCCCTTTCAAACAAGAAAGGGGATTATAAACAAGCTGTCATTCTAAGCGTAATGCAAAATTCCGGTCTCTCGCCGTAGAATACTTTTGATCAACTTACTGCTTTTGTCCTTCGATTTGACATTACATAGAACTTAATTCTCTTTTTTCCCGTACTAATTCATGTTGGTCTAGGAGTTGAATACCAAACTGAAGAGTCAAAGGTGACTTTGTAACTGGGTTCAAATCCTCTACTGAAGATTGCGTAAGCATGAAACACATGTGTCTATAGGTAAAAATAATATATATATATATATATATATATATATATATATATATATATATATAGAGAGAGAGAGAGAGAGAGAGAGAGAGAGAGAGAGAGAGAGAGAGAGAGAGAGAGGGGAAGAGATTATTTGTTATTGCTTATATATATATACCCTCCTTCAAAAAATGTCGGAAGGATAGTATGCTTCACCAGTGTTCGCACTCGCTATTTCTTAAGATATGCAGTGTGTTCCAAAAGTCTTAGACATATTTAACATTCCCGAATGGCTCTTTTGATCGATTTACGGGGGCTTTTTGCGAAGGCAGTTCGAACTCGCTCAACCATATCATTTGAAATTGAGGAGCATCCCGTTCTCTTAGTTGGGCATAAACACCCATCCTTCATGAATTTACTATGCCATCTCAATGTGGACTTCTTTTCTGGTGCCTCTTTTCGGAATTTTGTGCGAAATGCACGTTAAACAAGTGTTCATGATTCAGTTTTTGCGAATTCAAGAACGCAAAACGTTTTTTCTGGTTAAGTAAACGCCATTACTGGATCTGAAAAAATACGAAAAAATCATTAGCATAATAAAAAACTTAATGAATTTAGCTTTAAAATGATGTCAGTTTCATCTTACTACCATTCATAGTTCAACATATATAAGAACTTGAAATGTGCCCAAGACTTCTGGAACATCATTTATTACTAAAATATTCATACAAAATCATAGAATTACGTCAGTAATTTTATATTTCATATATAAATTATTAGTATAATTTTCTCAAGATCGATAGAAACACACACCGTTGACTTTTTATTATAGAGTGAAAAATTTCGTTACGGATTTATTTGAGGCGGTTCAGGTGGTTGTCTAACTTGCTATTTGCTTTCTCGCTTCTCCTCACCACGGGGCTAGAAAAAGGCATGTGTTTTACTCGTTAGCTTTTGCGTGACGGGATGGAAGTACGCACACACATTATGTATATATATATATATATATATATATATATATATAGAGAGAGAGAGAGAGAGAGAGAGAGAGAGAGAGAGGGGGAGAGAGAGAGAGAGAGGGGGGAGAGAGAGAGAGATCCTGTGTGTATAGGAAGTGTTACTTTAATACCATGGAAATTCGACCCTGAAAAACTACTAGTTACGATAACCTAGTTCCCACTGTCTCCATTAAAAAAAAATGCAAATAAAGGAACCCTATGAACTGGACTTGTGCTGCCCACAATAAGTAGCAGCCAGAAGCTGACGTTGTTCACATGCTGCAAACAACATGGCGAATAAACAAAAACAAATTCTTCTCTTCAAAGTTTCATGCACTTTGATTATGCGCCATTTTTAAACACGAATACTTTGTTGTTTGGTCTGTATGTTTTACGGCATATCAACCCTATATCTTACTTAATGCCGGAATAACTATTGTAAGCTAATAATTGTATACGAACATTTCAACACAGATAGTTGGGGGAAATTGGGAGCTCCTACCTCGTGAAAAGGAAAACAAAAATTCTATTTTTATTCTTTCAAGTCTGTTGATGTCAAAATAAAGTTATTATCCTGTATGCATTCAGTTTTTTCTGAATCTTGTACCCATAAAATTTGTCATGTACTTTAAACACATTGAAATCTCGATTCGGAATATGCCATTTAATATATATTTATATCTTAATATAATCTCACAGTGAACACGGCTTTCCATTATGATTAAACCGGAAACCAAACTTCAATTTGAAATATATCAAATATATGAAGTAATCTTGTCGAATTGTTCAACTTTGATTCTTATAGCAATTTTTTTTTTTGCTATTTGTTGTTGTACTATGTTATTTGACCTAAAAAAAGTACTTTGTTTCGGTTTCTTTAGAAAATTTATTCTTCCGGGTCGGAACATTTATAAAATGGACATATAATTCACGTATGCTCTAAAAAGAAAAAATCAGCTTATGTCATTAATAAAAAATATAATAGCGTAGAATAAAACGAGATTTCTTTTACAAATCTGTTAATACATAATTTAATTACGAAATTAAATCCACGCGAATGCATTTCGGATTTTTCGTAAACAAATAAGCAAGGGATGGAATTTTGAACCCTTTAAACTGCCGATTAGAAATCATTTAAACTGACTTTAGAATTTGTAGCAAATCCCAATGTATTAAAAGATTTAAAATTTTGGAAGCTATTAACATCTACTCAGTTTATAAATAAGGATTATAACAGCATTACATTAAAAAAGCGTTAATTTAACTATTATTACAATTTTGATCAATTAATTTAATCTAGTAAAATAAAAATTTCAACATAGTTTAAAAAATAAATCAAAGTAAGATTCCCGGGCAACGTCGGGAAGGTACAGCTAGTACATAATAAAGTGAAGTCGGTCTATTTTGCGAAGATTTTTTATCGATACTTTCTTTCCTACAAAATCAATATTATATTCTAAATTGTCAGTCAATTACGGAAATAATTAATCTATATACTTTATAAAAAATGAAATTCCAATCCATTTCAGCGATTACATATTCTATACAGCCCGATACGTATTTGAGTAAATTTTCCCGAGATTCACCGTTTATTTCCATTGGATAATCAACAGAGATAATTATCTAATGAAATCGCCCCGTTTGTTCAAAATGTAAAATGAAAATAGCGTCCTAATCCACTGGGTAAGTCTTTCATCAAAACCTTTTATTTTATTTATATTGATACTTCGTGTTAATAATTAAATTCAAACAACTATTTTTATAAGTAATTGTTTGAAATTGTATTCCTACTTTTAAGCATCAAATCCAATCTTCACTTGTTCACATATTTACTTTTTTGTTTGCGAAATTTATGGAGAAAACATTTTTTGAAGGATTTACACTGTTGATTAAAAACCTAAGTCGTTTACGCCCTATAAAAATGCCAAAGAAACCGTTATTTTATTTTTAATCATTATTTTTTACTTTTTTTAGACATTAAATTTTTTTTAGGTGTAATAAACTCAGTGAGAAACAAACAACAACAAACCAATCGTGTTCCTTTTCTTTTTTAATCTATGTATTAACAAAATCTAAAATATCCTTCCCCATAAGTAATCAAACTGTTTTCATTCCATTAATCATTTTCAATCCGCTCATAATATTTTTCATCATTAAATCCATCGATCACTTTAACCTTCATCTTCGAGATGCTTTTGACCTTCAAAGTTGGTTACTCATTAATCAAACAAAAATTAAGTATTTTTATTCATTTGCGACTGGGTTATCGAAATTATTATTTTTTTAAACGTCATTTACACCCTATAAAAATGTCACAGAAACAGTTACTTCATTTCAAATCCTTGTTCGTACTCTTTTAAACATTTCAAACATTCCTTGGGCGTAATAAACTGACTGGGAGACTAACAACAACCATAAGAATGAAAGCGATTTTTCTTTTTTTTAATGAATTAATAAAACTAGACATTTTATAGCTTGTTTATATGGAAGTGGGATGGTGTGATAGTTACAGGCACAGGGAGTGGGCTCCGCGTTCCAGGTTCGAATTCTGTTGGGGTTACTGCATTAATTTTACTAATACTATGGATTAAATAATCATAATTATATATATGTATATCATCTTTAAGAAATTAAAGTTGAGCACTCTCGAAGATGTTAAAAATAGACTGTCAAAATGCTCTAATGCAAAGTTCCAAATACGTTCGTCGAACACTCTCTAAACAATGTGCCCATCTCTCTCTCTCTCTCTTAGCTATTTATGTATTTCTCTCGCCACTATCTCACTCTATGTTGATTCAACCACTTTAATATTTCTTAATGTCTCTGTGAGCATTTAGAGAACGAGTTAATTTATATGTGTTCACCAGAAAAACGTATGTAAATTAGATAGCAAAGTAATAGGTCGTTTTACTTCTATAGTATTCATAAAGATACTATAGACGTAAAGAGACTTTTCATTTTCAGTAATACAAGATACATCAACTTTATGCATTTTCGAATATATATATTAATTTAATACGTAAATAAATTAATCCATGAACAGGTGGTTCTGGCTCAACGCCGTCATCAGCATGGTGAACTTAGACAAGGATCGAACCTTCGATGTTGATAGTCTGGCGTTTTACACCAAGGCTATGACACCATGCCTGGAAATATGTACGATTTTTATCACCTAAATATTTAATGTGTTGAGCACTTTTGAAAAAAAATATTGGTATTCTGTTCATTATGTAAATATAGTTGAACTTGAATAATTTATATATATATATATATATATATATATAAGACAGGATAGAAAACAATCAAACGCAGGAATATACGATCGCTTTCAGTTTAAAGAACTTTTGAGTTTTTCTGAAGACATATGTTGATCCGAACGAAACCGGTGAAATCTCTCGTTTGATTATTATTCATGTTTTAATTGTTTTCCTTATTGTGTTTCATGCATTGTCTCCACGACAGTTCATTTCATGATATATCGTGTATTTTATACTCATATATATATATATATATATATATATATATATATATATATATATATATATATATATATATATATATATATGATGGGAAGCAAAATTTACAATATTTTCAGGTAGGGATTGAAAAACAGTGTATGACCAATTAGTTTATTAGAAGCCATGAGAATTTATTTACCGCAAAAAAAATGTACACAATATAAAATTTTATTATTACATGTGTCCTTCTTTCTCCATAACTGCCTTGACACGTTACCTGAAACTTGCAAAAGTGTTCCTCAAATATTCAGGAGACATCGTCTCTTATTCTTGTTTAATAGTATCCCTAAGAGAGTCGACATTTCTGCGTGTTGTTCTATTGGTAGCATCTTCTAAAACGCCTCAAACAGCATAAGCCATAAATATGATTCCCCAAAATTGTTAAAGTTGGATTTGCAGAAATCTTGTATTTTTCAAGCTGCGTGAGCTGGTGTACCATCATATGTACATACATATTTACCACATGGGTAGTTTGCTTAAAGCTATGGGAATACCTGGTATCTCAGAGTCTTGTAGAAAGTATTAACATTGATCTGTTCATCAGCTTGTAGAATTTTATAGGTATCTTATTTCTATCGGAAGCCACAACACTAAAATCCATAACTTGAGTAGGATGTTTTGTTTTTAATGTCCTCTTAACCCCAGCTGTCGATTTTGCGATGAATCCGTCATTTTTACGGCGCAGAAAAACATCACAGTGAAGATCTTTTCGTCTATATAGATCATTACAATGTAGGACTTTTTCTTGAACCATGTAGTAATTTCATTGCACCTTTCTCATCTCTTTTTCCTCATAGCTGTTATCAACAAGTTTGTTCGTGTTCTTCTGTTAGATTTTAACTTAAAATCATATTTTACTGCGTTTCTAATGGTCTTGTTGTGTACCTCAAGTTTGATTGTCACTTTTTTATGGTTTGGTTTGATCCTTTAGGATTTTGGATTTGAGAGCTTTAATTTGAAGTGGAAGTGGAAGAATAAAAAGTTTTCTGTTGATTCTTCTACTTCCAGACTTCCTCATAATAGTTTTGCTCATAGTCATTCTATTATTTATATTATAAAAAATCTGTATCGACACTCTAACTATTCTTGATGTCTCCTTTGGTGTGACGAGTGCATAAAACAAATCGCACACTCTTTGACGTTTGCTTTCCTGATTACTTATCTGGACAAACATTTCTGAAAACGTAATGATAATAGTGTTAGGCATGATGATAACATCAATATATGCTTAGTTTCAAAACATTTGTCTAGGTGACTGCTGAACAAAAAAACAACTTAACACTCATATATATATATATATATATATATATATATATATATATATATATATATATATATATATATATATATATATATATATATATATACAACTTATGATCCCTACAATAATATTTAGATTAACGTAAATTCTTAGAAGCAAACTAAGGTAATGATTGCAAGAGATTAATTGACTTACAAGCAAAGGAGTTTTCCAACGAAGGACTTGCGACTAAAAGTGTGTTTTGTTGGGGTTTTTTCATATAGTTTTAATTGTTGAAAAACTTCCAAGACTATATATATATATATATATACATATATATATATATATAGTACGTTATGAAAATATATTTATGGCAATTAAGCTACACAGACGCTCCCGCGTTTCATCTGGTGGGGGGGGATCTTCAGGCTAATTTTTTTTTTTTTTTTAGCCTGAAGACTCCCCCCGGGATGAAACGCGGGAGCCTCTGTGTAGCTTAATTGCCACAAATATATTTTCATAACTTACTGCCTAGCTCTACTTACGTATCGAGCGCTGTTGAAGTAAATACTGAAAATGTATACATAGAAAATTATATCTCCTTATAAAATTGTTTGGGGATACATGAAATAATATATATATATATATATATATATATATATATATATATATATATATATATATATATATATATATATATATATATATATTATTGGTTACATATGTGTATGCATGTTTCAGTTGTACTCTTCAAAGAGTCAACCTCTTCAGACCAAAACAAACAATTTAAATGAGATCGGAAATTTTCTTATTTAGTTTTTTTTATAGTTAAGCTTAATCTTAAATTACATTTTGTTCTCGTTGACACTTTCAATTCGTTTCTATTTTTTTATTATTTAACCTGACCAGCGTTTATGGCCCCATTTATTTTGTATATCTTCTCCTTTACTGTTATCACTTCTTTGAAATAAGTTTTTATCTACTCTAGAATACTTGGCAGCTAGCTGGATTTCGTACATCTAAAATTAACACACAAAGCCCCAACCTACATACATACATGTTAATGTATTGATATTTCACCATACATTCACACATGTATATAAATAGGGGGTGAATTGCTACTAGGCACCATCCTCGAGTGTCTTCGGTCTCTCTGTATAAGGGTTTGTAAGGATAACCTGCCATGAGGATGCTTCCCCTACAAGTAAACCCTGACCAAATATTCAAAATAACATAGTATTCGAAGCCCAAATAAGATCCCCTCGACATGACTATACACTGGTTCATACAAGGAATTGTGTGCCTTTTCCAAGTAATGTTACCTCAAGTAACTGCACTAAGCTGGATATTCCACCAGACTAGATGAATTCTTGTTCTGAAATCCGGTAAGACCAAGGGACCTCAAGAAAGATATACTATAACATAGTTCACGGGTCAATTGGGAAGAATAAAATTAATATTCCTAACTTCTTTACTAACCCAATGTTGGAGAGGTAAAGGAGAACTTTAATGGAATATTCGAATATCTATGTATCTCATATAGAGATCAAATGTTAACCCCAGGAAGGGGCCCTTTGATTTCTGAGAACTTCGACTGAAGTAAAGTGGAACATAAATATATATATATATATATATATATATATATATATATATATATATATATATATATATATATATATATATATATATATACAGACTCTGATAACTATATAAAACATAAAAACACACATATCTGCTTATACATAAGTACACACACACGCATCTTCTCAGGCCATCCAGCGCGTCCCTCGGATTGCGGATGAGGGTACCCTTCCTTTTTAGAGTAGCTTTCAATAACCAATAAAAAGCCGTGGACAAAGAGGAAGAAAACATGAAAACCTGAATAAATCAAAACATACAAACTGGCAGACCGGCACCCAGGATAAAAAGGGCCCATCAACTCGTTTATGCACCAGGCGGGAAGAGGTATGCAATGGTACAAACCTTTTTTCCTCGGAAAATGTCACTATGGACATGTCAGAGGCCAGACAGGGACAGCCATCAGGCCTTGATGAAGAAGACCCTGGCACCCAGACACCACCACAAGCAACGACCAAAACAAGGAATACAAGGGGTCTAAAATCACAAAAGTGGTCAGTTGAAACCTATAACGGATATTCTTAAACTGCGTCATTACAATGTTTGCATTAAGCGATGAAAGTGTTAGTTTAAACTTAAGCGTGACAGGCGGACGCACCATGCGTGGGCACATCTAAAAAAACATCGTGATAAATAAATCGCTGTTGTTGTTCATACAACGCTACAAACGTATGTGTTATTAGTCAGTTTGGATCTAACAGTTATCGCGTCTTGCCGTGGGAATGACCTCGGAATGACCTCGAACTCATAACACTAACACATTTTTCATCTAGTAACATCAATCGACTTAACAGAACTATTGTGGTGTGCTAATCAACATGGATTGCAGTAGATGTGGGCAAAGGGGTGGGGTGATGGTTGGGCGGATGCAAAAAGGCAATGTGTTTATTTATTTATTTAAATTTTAAGCGATAAACATCTTAGTATAATATGATTTTGTTACATAAAAAAGGCTAAGAGATACAGGATATTGATTTGTTGGGCTAGATAAAATAATATGAGAGAGAGAGAGAAACTGTTTGAAACAGAGCAGTTGGTATCCGGAAGTAGTGCCATATAGAGGTATCAGACTGAACGATGCACTCATCACAAATCTATAAGAAATACATTCATAGGTGAACCCAGGCGGTCTATTCTGTGACTAATTATCCGACCGTGGAAAATGGTGAGAGGGTGAATAAATGGACCTTGTACACCTTCGGTGTGCCCGTGTTTTTTTTATGTTATTTTAACTATCTACTTCGTCATTTTTCACGTACAAGGAATGCATTCCAAGATGGCTGCACGTGTATTCACCTAACTTTACCTGTGAATTGAAGAACAAGAAGACTATTACTGTCTTGTACGAGCTCTCATCTTCACGTATTTGCTCACATGGTTCTTGAAGCTGTTGATTGATTCTGAATCCACTGCCGCCTCATATAGTCTGTTTCAATGGCTTATGATACGTTCACTAAAAATTGTTTTCGTCCTTTTAATCTAGCTCGCGGGGTAAACAGTTTCAGCCTATAACCCCTTTGTTTGATTATAACAATGATAAATAAACAAAATTCTTCGGGTCTACTTTTTCATAGCCATGCAGAAGATTGAACGTTTCGGGGGGTCACCCCTTAACCTTCCTTTTTTCATAGTAATTACCGGCACCATTTTTGTCTTTTTTTCTAATTTTAGAATATCGTTTTGCAATTCTTGCACAGCATATTCCAGATGTAGTCGAAATAAGGAATTGTACAACTGACGTACATTTTCTTGGCTTTGTGTGTTCTTGATCTCTTTATAACACCTAATATTCTGTTTTCTTTTTTTTAAGCTTCTTCCATCCGTTTGCTACACTTCCGTTTGATACACTTAAGGTTCTCAGTTATGATGCCCGCAAGAACTTTTTCAACCTGTTCTAAAATCTGATCATTCGTAATAAATAAGTGACGTCTGTTGTTGTGCCCATAGTGGTTCAGATGAAAGCACCAATAGTGCATCAAAACAAAAAAATAGTGCATCAATGCAAAAAAAAAATAGTGCATCAATGCAAAAAAATAGTACATCAACACAAAAAATAGTGCATCAATGCAAAAAAATAGTGCATCAACATAAAAAATAGTGCATCAATGCAAAAAAAATAGTGCATCAACACAAAAAATAGTGCATCAAAACAAAAAATAGTGCATCAATGCAAAAAGAAATAGTGCACCAACACCAAAGTTCTGCGGATCTTCTAAACACAGCGTAGGCATAGAACAATTGAACGAGTAACGATTCGAAACGCATCCTCGTGACATCGGACTGCATTTACCTATAATGCAATACTGGGTGACGCCTTGAGCCACGATAGGTTCACATCATCACAAAATTAATGCTCGATCTATTTACAAGCGTCTTTTAATAATTGTTAGCCTAAAATATACTAACAAAATTTTATTCACATATAAACGACAGTATTCTTTGCTTATATCCAGCCCCGTTTAGTAACATTATCATCGCAAACAATAGCATCAACAAAGAAGCAGCTTAATACATAACACACTGTATAGTGTCGGAAATAAATTTCCAATACCAAAAACATAAAACGGTCATCGTAGTTCGTTATGTGATGCATCAAAGGGGTGTGGTTACATTGTTAGTAAAATCGTAAACAAAGATTTGCTGCAAAGCTTGAGAGATGGGTTATTTGTACAATTCCGTCTTTTTTCTGGACGTATAGCTCTTATGTCAAATGATCAAGGACGACGCCCATGTGTGGTTGTAGCTCGTCTGAAGCATAGGTTCGACTCATTTTTCACTTTGTAGTATTTTTTGTTTATTTCCATAATTTATTTATTTAATCGTTCGTTTAGTTACAGTATCCCCGAAAACAATAACGATAGCATAAACAAAAAAGAAGCTTAATATATAACATACTGTCTACTGTCGAAAATAAACTTCTAATATTAAAAACAATAAACGACAATCTAACAGTGAGAATAGGTTTAATGCATGCTGTCTTGGCGTGTCCAGACAACCTTGGTTCGTGCCAGTGGTTTGAATCCTCGGTTAGTACCCGTGATTTAAATCTTAATGGCTATTTCTTGTTATTCAAATATCCAAAACTGACTCTTTACTAACTATTTGAAAACATTTGAACCGATGTATTATTTTGTTACACATGAAATAACATATCGCAAGTATCATTTTATTAATGTCTTTGTGTTACGGCGTTAGACAAGAAGTATCGTATATGAAGTTGTAACCCTTTCTAACTGCCCCCGCAGTTGTTGCACGGGTTTCGTCGTTGGATCTTGTCAGAGATTCATACGATGTACATTTCTTCCGCTCCACTCCTAGATTACGGAAGGCAGCGAGCCGTCGAGCGATATTTTGAGCGTGTTAGTCGTTGGCAACAAACAGGTATTAACGATACCTTATAATATAAGTAATTTACCTTACTTTTTTACGTTGTCCCATTTCACAGAATGATATAAAGTATGTTAACCAATATCTCTGTATTTTCTTTGTATTTATTTGTAAATATGATTACAATGTATTTATATTTTAATTTAATTGATTAACTACAAGTAACAATTGTTGACATCCACGGAGTAAGAGATATTTTCAAATATAGATTAAAGCTTAGACATAATGTAACTCAAGTTTCCAATAAGATCAAAAAAGCATTCGGAGTATAATAAAACACTACTACATCGATTTGGTAAGTTTAACTCTGGCAATATGCATATCAATAATGGACTTAGGTGAATGCTTTAACGCATTCTTGGTTATAATGCACTGACATATCGGAAGAACTTGCAAATAATCGACAAACAATAGCATGTGAACTTGCTCAAAATGTTTTAAATAAATAACCAATATATTTAAAAACTCCGAACAGGTGAATATATATTATTTGGATTATTAGGACTACTGTTCTCATCTTGAGTGTTTCGGCCGATGTAACCTCCGACCTTTTTCAGGTTTATTTTGTCGAACTCGTAACGGATGAAGTACTAAGTAAAATTCAGTGACACTCTTCTGGGGGTTTAAGGTTCAAACTTCAGTGCGGGCGATACTAAAAATATAATTGCAAATTACTTAAGACTTCTACTCGGTTATGTCTGAGAGAACAAGAGCATGCTACCCTCATGGATTAAATAAAGAGTTCCGTTCGAAATTCCATACAGATTCCCGAGTTCGACAGAAAGATTCCTGAGTTCGACAAAATACACCTGAAGCAGGTCGGAGGTTACATCGGCCGAAACGTTGTGAGAATAACACTCAAGATTAGAACGGTAGTCCGAATAATTCAAATAATACAAATTATCAATATTCATCTAAAAAAATTAAGAAAAAGGGTGAGTATATATTAATACCTTTTTCTAAACAAACCTTGACGATTTTTCTTTAAATTTCGGTAGGAACACTGCATTTTTAAAATTACGGAGAAAGTCTTAATAATATATAATTTAGGTTTTAAGGTAAAAGTGAGCCTAACTTTCTTTGTAAAATGTTATTACATATTACATGGTATTAAATAACACGAGTCATTATATAATATGCACAACAGTAGTTCAATATAAGGTATAACACAATTAAACTCAAACATGGCATATAGATAGAGGCATTAAAAAATCCATATGGTTTTTATAAAGTATGAACCCTCATATTGCACGTGTCAAAATTTGAGCCCAATCGGAGTATTAGTTTACAAATTACAGTTATTTAAGTCCAGCTACTTTTGCAAATGTTCAAAACAATGGAAAAATCTGAATTTCATGTTGATAAAGTACTGCTTTCTGATGGGCAAAATACAGTTCAACATGAAACCTATCTCATCTGAAATCAGTTGGCAAGGTAAAGAAACTGGAAAAATGAGTTCCACATGAACTTTTTGAAATACATAATCAGTGGTGGACTTTTAATTGTGCATATTTCTCCAGAGGACATCGTATATACCTACCATAATAATGATTTTCTTGAACTCAGTTGGACACAAATAATTAAACACGATTATGAAATTTGAGTGTTTACAAGATTTTTAAAAAATAGTTTGATAGTTGAAATTTTTAAAAAAATAATTTGATAGTTGACATTTTTTTTAAAAATAATTTGATAGTTGAAATTTTTTTTTAAAATAATTTGATAGTTGAAATTTTTTTTAAAAATAATTTGATAGTTGAAATTTTTTTTAAAATAATTTGATAGTTGACATTTTTTTTTTTAAATAATTTGATAGTTGACATTTTTTTTTTAAAATAATTTGATAGTTGACATTTTTTTTAAAAATAATTTGATAGTTGAAATTTTTAAAAAAATAATTTGATAGTTGAAATTTTTTTTAAAAATAATTTGATAGTTGAAATTTTTTTAAAAAATAATTTGATAGTTGAAATTTTTTTAAAAAATAATTTGATAGTTGACATTTTTTTAAAAATAATTTGATAGTTGAAATTTTTTTTAAAAATAATTTGATAGTTGAAATTTTTTTTAAATAATTTGATAGTTGACATTTTTTTAAAAATAATTTGATAGTTGACATTTTTTTAAAAAATAGTTTGATAGTTGACATTTTTTTAAAAAATAATTTGATAGTTGAAATTTTTTTAAATGCTCGTCACGAGCTATTGATTTCCTCCAACTATGTTTATTTAAATAAATATTTACTGGCAAGATATGGAATATAAATCAAAAACCTACAAAATCGTTTCACTAATGCATTGTGTAGATATGTCTCTACAAAGCCACCATTCGCCCATGCACGGAGTATTGTTATCACATCTGGGCTGGTGCATCAACCACTAGTCTCTTCCTCTTAGACAGGGTCCACAAAAGAGTCTCTAATCTAATAGGTCCCACACTGCCTACCAAGCTCCAGCACCTGTTCCATCGCTGCAATGTTGCATCCTTGTGCTTGTGTTACAAGCACTCCAATGGAATGTGCTCCGACGAACTTGCCGTACGTGTGCTCCCCCAACGTAAATACCGTTCACTGTATAGGTCCCAAGATACCGGAAGGTTTTCTACTCTAATAGCTTTATCTTTCATCGAACTGCTTGCCTTTTGGAATTCCCTCCCTGCTCCCTGTTTCCCTCAACATGCATAAATTTAAATGTAATGTGAACAAGCATCTCACTGCACAACTCCCAAACTTAGGATTCCCCAATAAATTTGGCCCCTAAATGACAGTAGTTCCTTACGTTTCAGTGGCAATATGTCTTGTTTGGGGTGAATTAAAGTATAAAAGAAATATGATGTATTGATAATTCAACGTAGTTGATAAGCTGCAAACTACAAGTTGCTATGGCTGACACTGTAGAAGTGAGAGCTATTTTCAAATATGAATTCCATCTAGGACATAATGAAACACGGGTTGCCTATAGCACCAGGATAGCGTCCGGAGAAAAACACTGTTACAATACGAAGTGTTTAACTTTGATTCATTAAGTTACAATCTGTCAACGTGGATATGAATAATGAACCCAGATGCAAACCCGAGACCGTTTTTTGCTCATGTTTAAAAAAACAGGAAAACTCTACTGTTTCAAGATCGAACACATGTCATCGGATATCAATTGGCAAAGAAACTTGAATAACACATTGTTTAATTGTAATTTTTACTGTTTTTATATGTATTTTTTGCTACTGAATTCAAAAATCACATTCGTTTTGGTAGAACATCGATATTTTTTTTTTCTTAATTTAATATTTTCGCGTTTTATACACAACCTTTCTCTACAGCAGTACGTTGTAAAGATAATTACATAGCATTCATATATTGAATGGTATTTAGTAAATACAATGTTATAACAAAACAAACCATACAACTTTGCGATGTAAATGCTTTGATAACTCTTTTCTTAAACTTAGAAGTGCTTTGGCGATCGAGATTTTATAAAGTGCCCATTTTCATCTTTTCTGACAAGAGACCATATATAATTCCATCGTCTTTGATATCTTCTTTCCATTGTTGCAATGTCCTGATGAAATCTCTCACCATATTCTTCACTGATATCACCCAAGTTTTCGGGGAAGAAATCTAGATGAGAACGCAAAAAATGAACTTAAAGGTTCATTTTTTGCATTCTCATCTCATTCTCATCTCATTCTCATACGACAACCCAGTTTCCTGAAGTTCTCAATAAGCTTTGATACTAGTTGTTTGTAATTAGTATTCTTGTGATTTCCTAAGAATCAACGAACTACATCACGAAATGCGCACCAAGCTTCTTTTTCAACTTTTGTCATCGCTCTTTCAAGTTTCTCCGACTTCAACATTGCATTTACTTTGGGTCCAACAAATATACCACCTTTGATTTTAGCATCTAGTAGCTTTGGAAACATGAGACGAATTTCTTGAAAAGTTTCTCCTCCAAAATCTAAGGCCTTCACAAACTATTTTACTAATCCTAGTGAAGTGGCACTTAATGGAGTGCCACTCAGTGGAGTGTCACTCAGTTGAGTGGCACTCAGTCGAGTGACACAGTCGAATGATACTCAGTCGAGTGACAGTTATCATAGAAATTGTAGCATGACATCTCCGTCACCTGTTAGCAAGTTATTTCCTGGTCACCGAAAATAGAGTCTGTATGCTATCCACAATTTGGACCTGCTTTTTTTCCAATATAATAACCACACACATAGCAAAATTATCTAGAGAATGTTTACATCCTCTAGTAGCCATCTTAATAAGAACAGAACTTAGTAATTGATCTGAAAGAGAAAATTAGATATACATTTAGTAGCGGAACATATAGCATTTTCCAATATATGATGACATTGAAAAGCGATGTATTTCTATAACGGTCGATGATACAGAAAAAATAATAACATTTTTGGAATCAGCAGAGAAAATTAGTTAAAAGACAGTAAAAATAATACAATAAACAAAACTTTTGTAAAAAATTGTTACGTTGTGATGAGCAAACTTCAAGATGCCAAGTTCATACGGGACGTATGAACTTGGCATCTTGAAGTTTGCTCATCACATACATCTCAGGCTTGTTTGGCCAATATTCGCAAACTTGGATATGGACTTTTACAGTATCCATCATATTCTCCGGAGATTTAATAGACAGATTAACACTTATGAGCTGTACATATTCGCAATAAAAGCCGTTGTAATAGAGAAGACGTCATCATTTCAATTAAACATTTCCATGGACACGGAATCATGTCATTATTTAGTCTTTATTATAATAATAATCTACTTGCTGCATACTGCGTATTATCATCTGTCTAATCTCGTCACCATATACTGACAGCCAACAGCATATCTGCACAACGCCAATTCCTCAGACAACAAAAACACAATCCAATTAAGATAAGCCTATTTACAGTTGAACACAACAAGTGTTCGTATCAACGCAAAACCAAATAGAGACTAGTTCTTCAACACTTCTTCCCAATGGGAATGCTAAAGGTTCCTTTGGGAACAATATCTATCATTAATCTCGTGCGCTCAAAACTGTTCTTGTCAATGTCTTTGTCCTAATGTCTTGACATGAAACCGCTAGTTTTACTGTACTCAACATGATTGATAAGGATATTGATGTGTTAAGCATGGACGTGTTACTTGCAGAAGACAATGTATATCATAACATTCTCAGAATTGACGGGAAAGGGAAGCTTACATGGGATAAGCATGACAGCTACCTTGATACCAAGATAAAAGTCAGATCATCGTATTCAAAAGCATAAATCAGCAGACCCGGATATTGTAACGATAAAGGGTTGAAATAATATATTTTGTCGGATACGTTCACAACAATGTCATATTAAAATAGCCTCCATTGGTTCGCTTTGGGATTAATCGTCTAATTTCAAGCACGTCGCATCAAGTTGGGCTTGTGTGGTGCGCATTATTTACGCGGTAAATGAACATCTACAGGACAGTCTTCAGTCGGCTATTCACATATGCTAGATGTGAACTCTTGGACTTGACATGTATTCTTTCAAGATTGGAGTTCCTTTCTGATCTCTCGTCTAAATACGACCTAGCAACAGTTGTTATATTCGAACATTCCTTATATTGACATAGATAACTCGTATTAATCTTCAATGCATTGCCCTACTGTTTTGTCTATTACAGACCTTTAGAACATTTTAATGGAAATCCCTCAAGACAAGGCATGAAGCCACTTGATGTAAGGAGCTAACGAGAACAAATATGATTATCGCAAAGACACGAGATGCCAATTGGCCTTAGTTCTAACTGAACACTAATGGACACTATGTTTGTTTTAACAACAACAAAAAACGCTTTAAAGTAAGTTGAAACATAAATAAACTAATCCAGGAAGGTAGAAGCGTAACTTATCTTTAGTAACATATATTTGTTGCACATTTGTTTTTTGTTTTTTCACCCTTGTTTTATTCTGTTAACTACACTTGAAAATGCCCGGGTGTTCTTGTTTTGAAAGCATTTTTTTATATTAGAAATTTTAATTATTAAAAATAATAAACCGTTAAGAACGCCATGCGATGAAACAACACTTGTATCACCACATCTAACACTAATGGAGATGCAGTTAAAAGGGTATGTAAGTCGGTTGTTCTGTCACGTTTAAGTTTTAAAATAGCATTTTCATTGCTAATTAAAAGACGTACCTTTAAAATATATGTTCGTATAGTGAAAGGTCGTATCTTGAGAATATATGTTCGTATATTAAAAGATCGCATCTTAAAATATATATGTTCGTATCTTGAAAGGATATATCTTAAAAATATATGTTCGTATCTTGAAAGGTCGTATCTTAAAAATATATATTCGTATATTGAAAGGACATATCTTAAAAATATAAGTTTGTATCTTGAAAGGTTGTATCTTTCAAATGTGTGTTCGTATATTGAAAGAAGGTATCTTAAATATATATGCTCGTATATTAAAAGAACGTATCTTAAAAATATATGTTCGTATATTAAAAGGGCGTATCTTAAAAGTATATGTTCGTATATTGAAAGGTTTTATCTTAAAATATATGTTCGTATATTGAAACAACGTATCTTAATATATACGTTCGTATATAGAAAGGACGTATCTTAAAAATATTTTTCGTATCTTGAAAGGTCGTATCTTAAAAATATATGTTCGTATATTGAAAGGATGTATCTTAAAATATATGTTCGTATATTGAAAAGACCTATCCTAAGAATATATGTTAGTTGAATATTTATTTACTCCTCTCCAGGAGTTAGTTGAATAGACGTATCTTAAAAATATATGTTCGTATATTGAAAAGACCTATCCTAAGAATATATGTTAGTTGAATATTTATTTACTCCTCTCCAGGAGTTAGTTGAATAGACGTATCTTAAAAATATATGTTCGTATATTGAAAGGTCGTATCTTAACAGTGTCGTTATTGTTATTTAATTGGTTGCTATTTTAATACATAGAAATGTGAATATATTTCAAAAGGCATAATGAAACCAATTAAATTAAATCAATTAAATAGCCATGAATGTTTATGCTATCGTACATCAGTGTAATCGGTTGCGATGTATATGTGAAAGTAGCAATTGTTCAATTTGTATAGTTTAAGCATCTTCTTAACACAAACATACTCCGAAATCCTATTGAAAAGATTATAAACCGCACTTTCTCTATCTCTCACCGTAAAACAAAAGCCAATGGCCTTAGACAAAACGTAAAGAAAAGGCCGAAAAATATCCGCAAATATTGACTGGGAAAATCCAAAGGCGTTTTCCTGTAAAAACGCCTTCACCAATTTTAAATTGTCCAAATGAGAAAATAGATCACAATCAACAATCACACGCCCAATAAAAAAAAAGGTCGGGATTCAAATGATCGCAAAAGAAGGACGCGCATTATTAAAATACGTCCATTCAATGTGCGCGTTTAGCGATGAAAATAAACTCCGGTGTAACAATTCAACGAAAACGCTATTTTAATCTTAAGCGTGACAGACCAAGGAAAATGTTATTTCGAACTTTAACTGTGACAAACTGATGCACAGGGACTCTTATAGAGATACGTCGACGCATATAAAATAAGATGCGTCCATTCAATCTGAGCGTTGTACGATGAAAATATGATTTCAAATTGAAGCGTGACAGACCTAGTAACAAAAGAAAAGTGGTCGATTGCAGTTGAAGGCGACTCGAAGGCCTCTTTTTCATTGGCTACTGCACCGAAATGGTCTTAGATAAGATAGTATTGGGAATATTACAGACCATCCATTTGCTCTCGGAAAGACATGCAAAATACCACAAAACAAATTGAACAAGCATGAAATAAGTAAAGTGGTCAGCCATAGTCGAGTGCAACTCGAAGGCTCACTTTTCATTGGCTAGTACACTGAAATGCAAGGATTACTCCACTTACACTTGATCCTCATCTTTTAATGCTGAGCGTTTAACAAGAGGGCACCAAGTACCTTTTTTTTTAGTTTTTGGTATGACTGGAGCGAGGATTGAACACCGGTCTTCCGACTCATTAGCGAACATTATGCCAAAATGACAGACCTACCGACGGACAAATACTCTCGACCTGACGTTAGGACGCACCGAGAAACATCGAGATGGATGTAGACACAAAAAGGGGGGGTGAGAAAAAAGGGGCTATAATAAATGTCTCAGGGCTTCCAAGGTTCAATTTTCGGCTTTCTTCGTTTGTGTGTGTGGGGGGGGGGTACCATAAAACATTAAAAAAAAATTAGGATCTTTTTTTTGTTTTTATCTCCTTCATGTGAATGTTGTCTACTTAAGGACACATAGGTTCTACAAAAATTGTCCCACAATCGCGTCTGTTGACCTCCACGTGTGAAATTTGTCAGCCATTTTTTTTTTCGAACGAGTGGGGGGGGGGATAATCAGTTTATGAAGTACAAAAAGTAACAAAAATAAAACACAAAAAATGAGCGGAGCAGAGATGATGATGATGATGATGATGACGATGATGATGATGTGGTTGTGGTTGTGGTTAAGTAAAATATGTTTATTAATCCATAGAGTTAATGTATTTTTACATTTCAGATACACAAATACAGAGAATTTCGGTTGAAAGTGTAAGGGCGATATATATATATATATATATATATATATATATATATATATATATATTATTATTATTATTATTATTAGACTAAATTTAAGTTAATAAACGTTTGTTTCCCAAGGGTATTTTTTTATATACTTTAATAACACAAACTACATACATATACCGTAGTTCTGAGATTAAATTGTGTTTGAAAATATTTATGTTTTAATTATTCTAATTAACCGTAATTTATAATTAACTAAACAGGTAACCCATCTCTCTTTTGGAAATTTTATTTCCTTCGCCTAAAAGCAATGCTGGTGGGAGGGGGGTTTAAATTTCTGACTCATGGGTCTGCTTACCTGTATTTTGATCATCTTAATCGTCTTTGTCCTTTTTTCTTTACTATACTGGTATGGGTGGGTCTTTTAGCAGTCTACCTTGGCGATGATGTACCAAAGAACTTCCGGTGTAATCTAAGTTGTACCCTCCCACCTGTTCCGCCAAACTCTGCTACTGGCGCCAATTTAAACCTCGGTTCCAGAAGCCGTTCCTTAGATTGAGGACGTGTTTGTACTCCGTTGAGAAATCAACGTAATTTGAATACCCCCTTTTAAGTAAAGATCAAAAACGCTCTAAAAAGGGAGAATTCTATTTAAAGATTTCCCAAGAACTGTCCTAAAAACAGAACTTATATATATATATATATATATATATATATATATATATATATATATATATATATATATATATATATATATATATATATATATATATATATATATATATATATATATATATTATCGCAAATATAAAGGGAAGACGAGTTGTACCGTTTATGATTAAAAGTTAATCACGAGAAAAAAAGGAAGAAAAAACGACAGCCGACCGGTTTCGCCCTTTCTTTACAAAGGCTGTATCGAGGGATTTAAAAAAAAACAAGGGATTTTTTTAAAGGGGGATTAAAAGAGAGAGTAGAGAAAAAAATAAAATAGCGTTATGGTATATGTACAATGGAGGATGAATCGTAGAGACTGATCACATCTAGTCCTAATAGACACTCCCTTTGTTTACAAAGGGAGGGATGTTTCAAACAAATGGAGATCGTCTCTAAGATTTTTAGATTTTTGAGTGAGCATTACTGAGAATGGTGACGGAGTCCATGCTGAAATTCCTAGCGCACGGCGGGTTTTTAAGTAAATGGTCTGTAATGGAAGACCCGTATGTGTTATTTTGAACGTCCGTTGAATTCAGTTTTTACGATGTAATGTATAGGCAAATAAACGGTGTATCTATGGGATCAGTGCTAGGACCGACTATGGCGAATATTTTTGTGTTTTTTTAGAAGGCTTTATTATCTGGACCCACTAAACCTTTAGTATATTTTCGATATATAGACGATACACTTTGCCTTTTTAATAATAAAACGGAGGCAAATAAATTCTTCTCCTTACTCAATAAAATGCATCCCGCATTAAAATATACCTATGAAGAGAGCGTGTGGGGGTACTAACGAATTCTTAACGTTAAACATGAAAGAACGAGTAAAAATACGCCAATAACCAACACAAAAAGTAAGAAGGCCAGCACTCAAAAATACATATAAACATAACAATTTATTCAACGTGGTTCAATTAAATTGTGTAAATTCCTCAATGAAAAACTTGAGTTTTGTGCACAGGAAAATGTTCATTTTACTGTTTGTATAAAATTGTCTTTTAGTGTTTCTTCTTGGAAAGCACACGTGTTTTGGTGTGCGCGTAATTTAAGGAAAATGAGCCGTCTCTCTACCCCTTTTTTGGTGCGTATGATATGGTAGGAATTTGGCATTCGAACGTGCTTAACAGAGAAAGAGAAAAAAGGGTTAGGCTTACTATTCGTCCTGTGTCCGGTGAGGAGGAAAGGGGGGACGGCTGGTAGTAAACTGTAAGACATGGGTAGTAGTGTTTTCTCGTCCACATTCCTTTCGAGTCATGCTGATGGGATTGTCTTAATCGCTGGTCGTAGGGAGAGAAAGACTTCGTTGACAGTACCTGTTACTTGCTGGGAAAAGGGGGAAAAGGAGAAGGAGAAGAAAGGTGTATCTTCTTTTATATCACTCAAATCACGCGTGGTCACGCATGATCTCTGGTCTGTGATTGGTCGGAAACCTCTGTCAATGTGATTTGCCGAGATCAAAGGCCCCGTAGGCTCTCTTTCTTAGAGACGAAAAAAAAGGGCTGAGTCAAATTGAAGGAAAGGTCGTACTTGTCTCCCCTTAGTTATTAGGATGTAAAATCCGATAAAAAAAAACCCTCAGATTGTAAAAATATTGAAAAAAAAATATTTTCAATATGTAACATACTGTTTCAGGTTGGCAGGCCAATTTACTCTCCTGCCGGATTTTGTCACCAGTTCAGGTTTATGTGGTGTGCTGGTTATTGTAGGACCTTGTTTGCACAACTCGGTATCCTGTGAAGGTGTAAGGTGTTTCGACATGCTGTTCTTTGATAAATCTAAGTATGCCGGTTTTATCCTATCTATTGAAACCATATCTTGCTTTCCATTTTTAATTATGGTGAAATATTTTGCCTTCCTCTCCACTACTTGGAAAGGTCCTGAATATGTAGCACAAAATGGTTTCTTTACTGCATCAATGCGTACGAAAACATATTCGCAGTTGTGGAGGTCCTTTAGGATGTAAATTTCTTTTGTTTGTGTCCTTGTAGGCGTGAAAATCAAATCATTCATTCTTTGTTTTAAGTTCTGGACAAAGTTTGTAGATGGTTGAAAATGATTCGTTTTTTCGCAGAACTGGCCGGGCAATGTCAGTGATGTCCCGAAAACCATTTCGGATGATGTGCATCCTAAGTCCTGTTTTATCACATTCCTGATAGACAACAAAACTAGAGGAATGTGTTCTAACCATGTTCCGGAATGGTTGTTGGCTGTCAGTGCTGCCTTTAATTGTCGATGGAAACGCTCGACCATTCCGTTGGCACAAGGTGATAAGCCGTCGTGGTTATGTGTTTTACTCCCAAAAGTTTTGTAAATTCATCGAAAAGTGTTGATTTAAATTGAGCGCCACGATCAGTCGTTATTACTGATGGACAACCGAAATTAGCTATCCAATCATGCAATATTGCTTTCGCAACGGATTGTGCAGATGTATCTCGTAAAGGAGTTATGACAGGCCATCTGGTAAATCTGTCGATGATTGTTAATAAGTATGCATGGCCATTTGCTTCTGGCAGTGGTCCAACTATGTCGATGTGCAAGTTGGTGAATCTACCATCTGAATGGATAAATTGGCCAGGTGGAGATTTTGTATGTCTACCCACCTTGCTTGTTTGACATTTTAGACGCACTTTAGTCCAATCCCTTATGTCTCTATGCATTTTAGGCCAGACAAAACGATTACTAATTAATTTGATAGTAGCTCGTCGGCCTGGGTGTGACAAGTTATGGAAATGTTCAAAAACTTTTTTTCTGGGTGAAGGTGGTATATAAGGCCTGGAATAACCTGTACTTGTGTCGCATAGGAATGTCTTAGTTCCAAAAGGGATTGGATGTTCCTTTAATTCTAAAGAAGTATCCTTTTTTACTTTGTCTAATGTTTCGTCATTTTTCTGTTCATCTGCGATTAACTCGAAGTTAAGAGCTTCAGAATGTATGGCGTGAATTGTGGAGCGTGGCAAGGTATCCGCTACAATGTTGTCTGTGCTCTTGATGTAACGAATGTCCGATGTAAATTGGGATATGTAGTCCAGTTGTCGGGTATCTCTGGGCGTATATTGGTCCTTATTTGTGTGTAAAGCATATGTGAGGGGTTTGTGGTCTGTGTAAACAGTAAAGTCTCGGCCCTCGAGAAAATGCCGGAAATGTTTTATTGACAGATAGATCGCAAGTAATTCTCTCGAGAAGCCGCTATATTTTTGTTGTGCATTATTTAGTTTCACCGAGAAGAAAGAAATGGGTTTTTCTATACCGTTTTGAGTTTGGTGTAGAACTGATCCTATCGAAAATGAAAAAGCGTCTGTAGTCAGTGTTAGTACTGAATTATCCTCATCATGGATGTAAGACAGTTTTGTGAAATCTGCCAGTGCTTTCTTTGAGTTGTTGAATGCGATCAATGCTTCCCCTTCTACTGTAATCGTTGCATTTTTTTTTTTTGGTTGCGCAGCAAATTTGTGAGAGGAGTTAAAATGTTTGCACAACCTGGAATGAATCTGCGGTAGTAATTGATCAGACCAAGGTATCTTCTCAATTGTCGCAATGATGTTGGTTGAGGAAATTGCTGGATTGCTGCCACTTTTTCTGGCACGGGCGCAATACCTTGTTCATCGATTACGTGACCCAAGAATGTCAGTTGGGGGACTGTGAAAACACATTTGCTTACGTTGATTTTTAAACAAAAATGTGCCAGTCTCTCAAAAACCTGTTCCAGATGTTCGTGATGTTCCTGAATATTTCGACTACCGATTAGTACGTCATCGATGTACGCAAAGGCAAATGGTAGTCCTCTCAGAACCTCGTCTATCAGTCTCTGAAAACTTTGAGCTGCGTTGCGTAATCCAAAAGGCATTCTTGTAAATTCATATAGGCCAAAAGGAGTAGTTATTGCTGTTTTTTCTATGTCTTCTTCTGCTACTGGAATTTGGTAATAAGCTTTGACTAAATCAAATTTTGAAAACATTTTAGTTCCTTGCAGCCCTATGGCAAAATCGTGAATATGGGGAATTGGATATCTGTCAGGAACTGTTTTAGCATTTAGGTTTCGAAAGTCTCCACAGGGTCGCCAAGCCCCTGAATCTGGTTTTGGTACCATGTGTAGTGGCGAGGAGTATGGGCTACTTGAACGGCGGATGATGCCTAATTTTAGCATGTGTTGAAATTAGTTTTTGGCTATTTTGCACTTATCCGGGCGTAATCTGCGTGGAGATGCATGGATTGGTGGTTCCGTAGTCTTTATATGGTGTTTAGCAGAATGGCGAATTTCATCGGTGTGCTTTAAAGGAATGGTTATTGATGGGAATTTTTTGAAAAGTTCTTGTAAACTACTGTTGGTTGGTAAAGCAGAGCTGATTCCCGTTGATGTGTACACTGAGGTTATTCCTTTCATCGACAACTGTGTTTCGCTGTCGATGAGGCAGTGTGTAGACATATTCACTGACAAACGAAAATGTGATAGAAAATCTGCCCCAAGAATGGGTGTTTTTACTTGGGCTTGTGTAAAAATCCATGAGAATGGTCGTCGCAATCCCAAATTCAGTGTCAGTGATTTTTCTCTAAAAGTTTGGATTTTGGATCCGTTGGCTGCTTGTAGAGTGTATGCTAATGGTATAGACTTGCTGTTGGGTTCTGGTGGTATTACACTGATTTGTGCACCAGTGTCGACTAAAAAAAGATATCCGGTATTGCTATTCCGGATGTAAAATAGACGACTCATTTGTTTTATTCCAGCAGTTAATGTCGTATTTACTTGCTACTGGAAGGTCCGCTTCCCGCCTGTGTCTGTTCCACATCGAAGTTGCATGGTTTTATACATTTTCGGGCTTTTTTTCCAAATCTTGCATGATACCAGCAGGTATTGCCTGTGTGTCTCTCTCTGGAGAAAGAATTTGAACGTCTCCGGCTATTCCTATGTGGAGAATATGAGTTGTCTCGGAAACGTCCCCGAGGCCGGTAAAATTGATGGTCCTGGTTGTTGATGAGACTCTGTACCTTGAGTGTTAATTCCGTTATGTTTTTTTCATGCCTTGCTATGATGTCGGGTATGCCTGTTTGAGATGGTGGCGTTGAAAATGCATAGACATTTTTTTCTTGGTTAGGGCTGTTGCTCTCGTGAATTTTATCAGCTATATCTGCTAGCTTGTCTAAACTCAGGTCGTCCGGGAGTGATGCCAGAATTTGCGTTGTATGAGTATGGAGTTTATCCGTCCATAACATTTTTAATACTGTATCGGACATTGAATTTGCCCCTAACAATGTCCGCATCTTCCTCAAAAGTTGAGATGGCTTCATGTCGCCTAAATTTAAATTGTTGAAGAGATCATGGAGTCGTCTTTCGTCTGACTTTCCGGTCCTCCTTATTATGGCATCCTTCAAAATGTCGAAGGGTTTTTCCACTGGCATGTGGTCCAAAAGATCGACGACTTCTGTTGCTACGTCTGCAGGTACCTTTTCTACTACATATACGTATTTTGAATTTTGTGAAGTGATTTGTTTCGCCGTGAATATTGCATTTAGCTGGGAAAACCATGTTTGCACATTTGTAGGATTGTATGTAGGCAGGTTAACAGTCAACGTACATTCTGTCGGTTCGTTTGAAGCCATTGTTGTTTGAGTTACTGGAATTCTAATGAATAAAATGTTCAGCGGGGTCACCAAATTTGTGGGGGTACTAACGAATTCTTAACGTTAAACATGAAAGAACGAGTAAAAATACGCCAATAACCAACACAAAAAGTAAGAAAGCCAGCACTCAAAAATACATATAAACATAACAATTTATTCAACGTGGTTCAATTAAATTGTGTAAATTCCTCAATGAAAAACTTGAGTTTTGTGCACAGGAAAATGTTCATTTTACTGTTTGTATAAAATTGTCTTTTAGTGTTTCTTCTTGGAAAGCACACGTGTTTTGGTGTGCGCGTAATTTAAGGAAAATGAGCCGTCTCTCTACCCCTTTTTGGGTGCGTACGACATGGTAGGAATTTGGCATTCGAGCGTGCTTAACAGAGAAAGGAAAAAAAGGGTTAGGCTTACTATTCGTCCTGTGTCCGGTGAGGAGGAAAGGGGGGGCGGCTGGTAGTAAACTGTAAGACATGGGCAATAGTGTTTTCTCGCCCACAGTCCTTTCGGAGTCATGCTAATGGGATTGTCTTAATCGCTGGTCGTAGGGAGAGAAAGACTTCGGTGACAGGACCTGTTACTTGCTGGGAAAAGGGGAAAAAGAGAAGGAGAAGAAAGGCGTATCTTCTTTTATATCACTCAAATCACGCGTGGTCACGCATGATCTCTGGTCTGTGATTGGTCGGAAACCTCTGTCAACGTGATTTGCCGAGATCAAAGGCCTGCCAGGCTCTCTTTCTTAGAGACGAAAAAAAGGGCTGAGTCAAATTGAAAGAAAGGTCGTACTTGTCTCCCCTTAGTTATTTGGATGTCAATCCGATAAGCGTAATTCCGCTTTAGCTTTCCTAGATGTATTGGTAACATCGAGTTACCTTACATCAATCTACCGTAAACCTACTGGGATTCATTTTGTCCTAACAAACGAAAGGTAAACTTGATTTGGACATCAACACACAGAGCCCTTATGATTTGTTCAAAATCAAAATTGGACGAAGAAATTAAAACTATAACGAATACTTTGTCCAATAATGGCTATCCCCTTGATGTGATTAGGGCAGTCATCAAGAGGAAAATAAATACTTTTTCCAGAATAAAACCAAATACGGTGACTAAATGTCCGATTTACATTCGTTTACCTTGGTTAGGCACAGTAAGTGAGAAATTCGCCAAGTAAATCAGCTCAGCATTTGAAAATTGCTATTTTGCTTCGAATGTGTGTGTTGCGTTCTCTACAAAACCTTTATTGACGTCTTCCCTTCATGCTTGCGATCATAAAATTTTGTACTCTCCAAAAAATCAGGAAATATATATATATATATATATATATATATATATATATATATATATATATATATATATATATATATATATATATATATATATGCCGGGGGGTATCATAATGAACTAACATATACTACACTACCCCTAAAGGAAGAAGTAATGTATGGAGAGATACTTTCGCAACAGAATAAATACTACAATACCCCCTCCCCAAAAAAGAAGAAGTAATGCCTGGAAGGGTGGTATCATGACAACATATCATATATTACATTACCCCCTTCCCAAAAAGGATGAGTAATGCATGTATCATGACAACAGAACAGATACTACACAAACGATCCTCTGAATTGAAGATTGAAGATAGGACATTAATCTGGCATAGTACAGTAAACTGAATTGAGCATTAAAATATTGTAATAGTATAGTTTCGGCTTCAGGCAGGCAGCTACCAAATATCCATTATTATTATTATTATTATTATTATTATTATTATTATTATTATTATTATTATTATTGTGCTGCTGGTGCTGGTGCTGGTGCTGGTGCTGGTGCTGGTGCTGGTGGTCACTAGGAGCTATCACACAGGTCATCATCAGTGATTGCTCACGGATAATAACCGGTGGTGTTCCCTCGAGTCTGAGTGGCAATAAGTCTCTCCAGATTTCCAGCACTCTCCACCTCTTTCGATAACTATTGCAAATGACTTTGCATTATTGCAACAGCAGCTTTCCATTTAATTCTTCGCTGGTAACGACCATTGGTCTTCACTGAGATTTGGGTGGCAATAAGCCTCCACAAGGTCCCAGTACTCTCCGCATTCTTCCAGTGGAAGTCTGGCTAGTGCTCTCCCTCCTCGGTCTTTCCAACCTCCTTGGCCCTTTCAATTATTTTGTGCGGTATCAGCCGAATCTGATGCCCTTGGGGGACACAGTTTATAACATTTCTAGCAGTTTCAGTTCCTTTGGTTTCATGTGATGTTTATTCCATGTTTTTGTTTTACTTTTGTTGCAATTTCCATGTGAATGGTTACTGTTCGTAGTTTAAGTGGGTTGGTTACCGCATCCGAGAATTTTCCTGAAGATTTCAGCTGTTATTATTATTATTATTATTATTATTATTATTATTATTATTATTATTATTATTATTATATCTCTTAGAGTTCTGACACGAGTGATTTCTCGCTGATGGCTTTCCTTCGAATTTGAGTGACTAAGTCTCCTAAATATTTAAGCACTCTCTGTTCCCTACCAGTCGTGGTCTGAATGGGCTATCCTTGTTATATTATGATAATTTGTAGATACGATTAAATCGACTAGTGTGAATTATGGCTGGGGTCAAATGAAGACAATGAGTGCGTGTCAAGCTGACATGCACCGAACGGGACCGTTATGATTCATTCATGTTTTTGAAAGACGATCACAAAATTTCAAATTCGACGCCGACACGGGAAATCTAGGGTGTGAAAAGGTCAGAAAACATTTATGAAGGACATGCTTTTGCATGACTGTCACACGTGTAGATCTGTGACATCACTCCTTCTTCGTGAGAAACTAAGGTTTTTGAGACAGTGACGGTTTTAGAAGCGAGCCGGGTCCTCAAATGAAGTGAGTTGGGGCTTTGGAAGTGAAAGCGGCTAGTCGACAATGTAGTCGCTCGTCGTAATGGCTGGATCTCGAAGAGATCCAGCAAAAATCCTCGTGCATAGTCGCATCCCACAGCGAGAAGGATTAATGAGAATCGAGCGTACGAATGGATAAAATCCTTCCGCAACGAAGTCCAGAATAAAAGACTTGAATCTCTCTCTGAGGAAAAATTGTCTCCGCGTTTGTCTTCTGCCTGTCTATAAAGTTGTATCCACAGATCAAAGATCACCAGCATCGATCACGGCCAGAGATACGCAATGGAAACCGACGGTATCAACGGCGATCACAACCGGACGACGAAAAAAATGTAAGGTAACTTTTTGTGCATCACATTTTGAGTCCTAATCTGTTAAGCTGAAAGAACTAAAGCAGAAAGAAAAAGTGCACCATGCTTAATTTGAAATGTTTGAAAAGAACTATGTTTTAACGAAAATAAGTAAAATGCTTAAAAAGTGGTGTGTAATAGGACTGACAGTTTAAAGGATTAAAAGTGCCTATTAAAAGAGTATTAGGAATGAGTGTTAAAAAAGTGCCTTAAAAACGTGTTTAAAGAAGTTTGAAAACGCTTCTCGACTTTTCATATGATTTCGTATTGCTTTCGTATTATTAGAAGCGTTTCGAGAAGCTTAATTTGCATGTGCGTAATGTAACATCCTTACTCGACCTTTCCATCCTATCACCTTCCTTAGCACTAAAGTAGGGGACGAGGAGGGGTGCTCAGACTTTATCTTGTAACGCCTTGTCTTCGTTTTTTATTTAGTGTTATGGTTATTTTATTTTAACTTACCGGTGGCTGGTTAGTGTTGCTTGCTTACGTGTGTTGGTTTCGATTAGTAGTAGTAGTAGTAGTAGTAGTAGTAGTAGTAGTAGTAGTAGTAGTAAAATGTTTAACCTTTCGTATAACGGGTACGTCAGCAAGTTTTGCGATATCGAGACGTTTGGAATATCCCGATCGATGGTTTACCTCATTTGTAAATGGCGCAAATGTCCAACAACAAGAATATTTGACACAGTTTCTTGATCAAAGCTGACAATGTTAATTTCAACATTCGCAAACCGGTTGTCGGCCGATTTATATCTTTCTGGCCACCTCTTCATCTCATACCGAACCGACAGCCAACAACACTACTTTGAAAAGCACATGCTATAATATACAGTCAAAAGTTATCGGACGCATAATAAATATATACCTTATATATAATGTAAAGTGGGGGGGGGCTTCTTATTTAATTGACTGATATAGATTCATAAACAAAAGCTACATACAGAAATCTGCTTTGTTTGTGATTTAGGCTGGTTATTGGTGTGTGTTTTTAAAAAAGGAGTTTTGCTTGATTCGAATTCATCGATTTTTATATTTTATCCTTTGATTACTAATTTTAGTGCAGGAGTTAGAATGACTAAGTCATCTTTCTTCAACCCAAAACACAATAAAAAAAATACCGTATAAATCTAATTAAGGTCACTAAGAACGTTGAAAAAATTGCCTCTGGTCCATGGTACTCCACTTCGAATGGAGACACCACCGAAACCGTCGGCTAATATTAATCGCAGATGAGTAAAACTCTACTGTGCTAAGTATGACATAATGTCGATTTTTGTGTGTGTGTGTGTTTTTGCTTTGAGCTGGGATCAGAGTGTAGTATCTGTTCTGTCCTTTTTGACCGAGGCAATTTCTTTTGTTTCGAGTGCCTCTTTTTGGTGTAGCTGGAAATCCTCCGCATAAAAAACAACCGTTTGTCTAACTTTGTCCTCGTGATGAGGCAAGTAAATAGGGCCACGATTTCGTTTTTTCATATGGAGAGGCTATACCTAAAACAAGACATTCATCAACAGATTTCAAAAATATCTTGAGAGTCCCCTCGGCAGTTTTTCACAAGTGAGATCCATCAGGCTACACACAATAAACCTGTACTCCCACCATTCGGGGGTACTTCCTTTGGGTGGAGACCTAGTGTGACAGTGCACAATGAACTCCTGTGCCAGAATAGGTAGGTAATTACGACAGTATTAATATATAGATGTTGCAAACAAAAATAAATAACTTGTAGTACGTTTCGGCTGATGTAATTTCCGAACTTCATCAGGTGCGCATTGTCGAACTCAATAATCTTTATGTCGAACGCGGGAATCTGTACGGAATTTCGAACTGAACCCTTTATTTAATGCATGTGTGTTGATTGCTCACGTTCCGTCAGCCATGACCGGGTAAAAGCCTTTAGTAATTTATATTCTTAGTATTGCCTGTAGTGAGGATTGAACCTTCAACCGACATAAGGATTCCTGAGTTCAACAAAACGCACCTAAAGAAGGTTGGGGGTTACATTGGCCGAACGTTGTGATAATAACATCCAAGATGAGGACAATAGTCCGAATAATGCAAATAATACAAATTGCCAATGTTCATTGTAAAAATTGTGAAACAACGACAAATATGAAGATTTGAATTATTTATTTGCATAAAATATTAAAAAATTACATTTGAAACAAACTATGCACAAGGCCGTCAAAAGTGTGGGGGGATGGGTTTCGTTTGTCATTATCCTACTCTTAACTAGAATCATCTCAGTCACCACAATACCACATTTACTGTAGGGGCCATCCTACTTAAGATATCCCAAAACTAGTTTCAAAATGTTATTGTTCCTAAATATATTTGTGACCTCGTCTCTTCTGGCCTCTCCGAGATGGATAAATGCTGAAGAAGTTTGTTGGGATCCCCACATTAAACTAACGCTGTGTCAATATCCTACATTCGTGTCGGACGGTTGGTAAATTCCAACAAGATAATCCAGTATTTCACACTATTAAAAAAAACACGCATTCAATTTTCACATCCTGGTTAGGGTTAGGTTAAGTTAGGTTAGGGTGAGGTTAGGATTTCACATCCTGGTTATGCTGTGTGTGTGTTTTCTCCATGGTTACCGGTTAATGGCCGAGAAACCACTGGAAAGTACCTAACGATTGTGGCCATGTTTGCTGAGCAGAAATGGATAGCGGTTCTTTTAGAAAGCAATATTGGAGGCCAGTTGATCCGAACAGGAACCCACGTATTCGAAGCGCGTAAGGCTAGTCATGCTATTGTATGTGTGATCCCCTTACTAAAATGAGATCGCAAGTTATCTGCTAACCTATGCTGTTGCTATAACGACATACATGAGTAACATATGTTACATATGATACATAAGTAACATATGTTACATATGATACATAAGTAACATATGTTACATATGTTACTTATGTTACATATGATACATATTACTGAGAAATTTGTTTGTGACGGATAAAGTGCTAAGTAGTAATCAGTTCTAAGTGGCAGTCTTCCGAAGGTTGTAGGTTCAATCTTCAGCACAGTCACTACTAAGAATATAATTAAAGATTACTTCGAGCCGGTCATGACTAACAGAATGAGAACAATCTACCCCCGCGGAGTAAATTCAGTGCGAAATTCTGTAAAGATTCTCGAGTTCGACATAAAGATTATCGAGTTAGACAAGTAGCACCTGAAGAAGGTTGGGGGTTACATCGGCCGAAACGTTGTGGGAATAACATCCAAGATGAGAACAGTAGTTTGAATAATCCAAATAATACATATTTGTTTCTGGACTTAAATGTAAAATGATTTGTAAAAGGCAAATGATTACTGGGTGTCACTGATGGAGTTTAGCCATGTTCATTTCTCGCCCGATGAGAGGGTAGAATTTGGATTGGTCAGTTAAATCATGTGACATAGAAAGTATTTTAAGTGAGATTTTAGTTTCAGTTTAAACGTCAGTGATGAAACATATAATAATGTAGGGTCCTGCTATATAGGGACTTTAGACTCTTTGTATCTCCTTGAAGATAGCTAGAAAATAAATCTCAGATAAGGAAAATGAATATCCATAGTGCAGTTAAGTAAAATATACCTATATATATAAATGTTTTATAACCTCGTAATTTAGGTTATAATAAATAATAACTTGTAAATAAATGGATGAACTATCAAGAGAAACGTTTAACAGATTTATTAAAACTGAAACACAGAATGAATTGATGAATCTATTTGCCGCTGTACGCGATTGACATATTAAGTGTCTGATGCCGTGATCTGTGTATACTTTTCTCTCTCGGCAGCCGACCGTTTTCAAGGGCGATAACTCTTAACTCCCGAAATGGTTCAAGGGAGATAATTCATTTTCAATATCTGTATGTATGTGTGTGTTTCCTATAGAAGGAAAGGTTAGGGAATCTATATAAAGACTAAAAGTGTATTTATGTGTAAAATTTTCCGGGGAAGACAGTGGAAGTGGTCCCGAATCTCTAAGTGCCCTCCCTAATAGAGGTATGGGAGAATAACCCCTCTTAAAACTTCAAATATATACTATTTTGATGAAATTTAACTCATATGTATAAAACTTTATGGTGCAGACAATGGAAGTGGGTTCGTTAATCTCTAAATGCCCCCTTAAAGGGGCTATGGGAGTTGAACCTTCCTTTAAAACTTCAAATATATCCTATTTGTATGAAATTTATATCATGTGTACAAAATTCTCCGGGAAAGGCAATGTAAGTGATCCAGGATTTCTACGTTCCCCTCTATGTGTCAAATCTCTACGTGCCACCCAAGTGAGCTATGGGGGAAGAACTCTCTTAAAGCTTCAAATATGTATATCAGATTTAAATGAAATCTAAACCATATGTATAAGACACTAATTCAGAGAGCTCTCCACAAATTCAGCTTCTTCCGACTATATTAGGGAGGGAAACGGGGGTAGCAGTAAAAAAAAATAATATGGTGTTATGAGCATAGTGAAAAGGGAACATAGTAGTGTTCCTAATTCAATCCCGAGCAACGTCGGGATATCCTGCTTATATATCTATATACGAAAAGTAAACGTACGTATGTCCAACGCGCTTCACTGTATTAAGTAGAGGTTGTAGAAGAGGGGACTAATAAAAATGTGAAAAGAACAAAGAGTACAATGAGGGAAGGGGTAGGCGGAAGGGAGGGGAAAATGCTGTAAAACGCGAGCTCAAGTGTCTATCAACAATTAAAAAAATCCCTTTCTTCGTTGAAATTTTTTTTAATGAAAAGCTATCTCAACGTTACTTATGCATGTTCGGAGAAGAGAGCGTGTATTTTATTTAGCAATTTAACAATGCATTTTAAAAACGAAATATGTTATCTTCATTAGAAATTTCGTTTATTTTTTGTTTAAAAAATATTTACATGATTGGAAAGCAAATAAAGTAGCAATAACATCTCCCCTACTTCGTTGAAGAAAAAGACTTTCATTTTTTTTGTTTGGTGATGTATCTTTTTATTTTTTTAACAAGTGTAAATGCCATTCAAAGTTTGATACAGGTCGAAGATTAAGAATTGCGGTGGCAACTGTTGCTGCTTCTTCTTCATCTTGGCTGTCTTCTACTTCAAATGATTTCAAGTATTCGATACAAAGTAAATTGCGAAGCGATAGCAAGTAGGCGAAACCAGCTAGTTTTTTAAATAAAACTGTACGAACACGTTTCAGCTAATTGCCTGAGAGAAGGAACAAGAGAATATTGTCATCCCTAATCCGCGAGAAAGAGAAGTGAACAGTGTCCACATCCCCAACTCATGGAGAAGATACTTAGACAATATGTCCTAATCGTATAACTACGGCAATAAATATTTCGATCTTTTATTAAATAACTTTACCCTATCACTAATAATTTCTATTTTCTTATTCAGACATATGTAGCACGATGTATCAGAGATTTACATTTTTATTATTATTTTTCCAGTTAACAATACAAAGAAGAAGAAGAAGAAGAAGAAGAAGAAGAAGAAGAAGAAGAAGAAGAAGAAGAAGAAGAAGAAGAAGAAGAAGAAGCTTGGGAGAGGGTGATGCTTGGACACATCTAAAAGTTTGAAAGAAAGAAAAAGAGAGAAGGAAAATTAAAGAAAGAGGAATAGAACATGGGTTAAGGAAATATATGAGAAATAGATATTGAAACATGAGAAGAAAGTAAAAGTAAAAAAAGGTTGAGAAAGCTAAAGGGAAAGAAAATAAAAGGTGTGACAGAAATGAAGAAAATGTGAGAGAAAGAAATATGTAATTCTACCTGTAATTTTCTTTGCTCTGGCTATGTCACATTCAAACGCCGATCCTCGTCGGATTATCCGGGTTAAGCAACATTAAGGCTGGTCAGTGCTTAGATAGGTAATCATTTGGGAATATCAGGTTCAGTTAGTTGTAAAAAAAGTCAATTTCTCTAATACTTTCACATAACTATGAATGAAATAGCATAGCAGGTTAAGTAACTAATCTAAGAGAAGGAAAACTCTGCAAGAACACTAATATTTCTATCTGCTTATTCCGGAATTGCTTCCGATCATCTTGGATTTCTCCATGTCATTTGACTCAATGTTGGGTCAAGAGAAGTGCGGTTGTGCATTGCTCCTTATAAACTCCTCACCGCATAAATCACCACTCTCAGGTGGTGTTTATTGTCTATGTAGATAGAAGGGGACAGTCAGTCAGTTGCTATTTTACATCTAATAGAGGGGTACGGGTTCATACCTTTTTCAACTATTAGTGTGCAATTGACCACCATAGATCTGCGGAAATAGTATCCATTGTAAACCATGGATCTGTTTTTCCTTCAGAGTATAAATGCAAAAATGGTTAATTTACTTATGAAGATAATTGTTGATTGCGCAACACTTGCTTCTCTATAAACTCTTCATCGCACAGGCTCTCTTCCAGGAGGTCTCCAGTGTCTCTGGAGAAGAAGCGGGTATTAATATCCTTGTAACTACTTCAATGTAACATGTAATTTGCTTGCATTTGGATTTTTTCGTAGATTTGTCTCGCCGTGACTGATTTGCAATTCCAGCAATTGTTCGCCTTGTTTAGTTGTAAACGTGTTGTAATTTGGCGCCAGTTGACATTTTTACTCCATCTAGAAAAAAGGTTAAAGAAAACGCAATGTTTTGACCCGCACCAAAAATGTTTTTTTGACCGATAAGAATTTAGACAACACAAAAATTAAATAATTTGTTATGAATCTAGTCCAGGCTAACGTCAGACCATTTGACCTTGGTTGATTAAAAAGTAAAGTAACAAAGAGACAAAGAAAGAAAGAACGATAAATTTAAAGTATTACATGTTTTTTTTTAGTCTACGAGTATTTTGAGATATTATGGGATTATGAGAAAAACACAACAATTTATATCAAATAATTACAAAGTTTAAGTACATTGGAGCCGCAGCAGCAAATATTGTTTTTAATATAAAAATCGCCTCGGCCGCTGGGTCAAGAACCGTGATACACGCAACAAGAAACAAGAAGCTGGCCAGAGATATTTTTCTGCAATCTGGGATCGGAGAACACCCCACACTATGTTACAATTGTTTTTTGGTGCCGTGACCAGGATGTTTACCAGGGATGTTTTTTGCAGTCTGGGATTGAAGAACACCCCACACTATGTTGCAAATGCATAAATTGGATGGACACATATTAAGAATAACCTTTGTTGGCATTTATTCGGCTTCAAAAATTCTTCTGATTATTATTTTCGAATCAAATTATAATTATTTGCATTATTTTTTCGGAATTTTGTGCTCAACGTTGGTTTTTTTTTCACGACATTTCGTCCAATGTGTATGTCTCCTAACGAAGACCAGAGATCACATCAGCCGAAATATTTCGACCGATGTAACCTCAAACCTTCTTTAGTATCGTCTTGTTTAACTTCAGACTATTTATTCCAAACTCGGGAATCTATACGGAATTTTGAACAGAACCCTTTATTTAATCCATGGGTAATACTAAGAATTAAAAAAATAATAATTACTTAATAATTCTACCGGGCCATGGCTGATGGAACGAGAATAATCTACCCCCATGGATTAAAAAAAGGTTTAGTTCAAAATTCCGTATAGATTTCTGAGTTCTTCATAAAGATTACAGAATTCGATAAGATGCACTTGAAGAAGGTTGGAGGTTACATCGGCCGAAACGTTGTGAAAATAACGTCCAGGATGAAAACAGTAGTCCGAATAATATAAATAATACAAATGAAAACAATATGTGACCCGTGACGTACAGGGGTGTATCAAAAAGCATCTAATCATATTTAAACTATCTTCGTTTCTCATAGTATTACAGTACTATGACTTATACGACAGTCTTTGGTACATACAATCAAGGAGTTTGCTCCGGGCATCATCAAGACATCACCAGACTATGTGTGATATTTAGTGTAGGGGGTGTTTATATCAAATAGTTTTAGATTTTCGGGGAGAGATTAAAGAAACAACAGAACATATACAGGGAAGAGTGTGAGCTTTGAAATAGAGCCGATAGCAAGCAACAAATACCCTCTTCCTTTTTCTTATAAAATATAAATATTGTGAATAAATTCAAGCGGCGGCGTGCTCCAGTTACAAAAATGTAACAAAGCGTTCATGAATTTTCTTTTACCGTTTTGGCATTTGCTGGGAACTGAGGAAGGAAGCCAACATCTTTTCGGTAACTCTTGACAATGTTGGATATCTCGAAAATGTTGGATAAGCTTCAAAACAAAGATGCCCATCAACAGATCAATTCTTCATGAATCCCTTATGATAGAAATGCCTGTCTATTCAAATACTGGTATCCACATTAAATAATGTCTCGCTGTAATAAAAAAAATAACGTTATATAGTGAAATATAATATTGGCGAGACTTTGAAGAAAACATTCACATCAATATACAGAATTAGACTCATTCCGCAAAATAAACACAACAAAAAAGATTAAACAAAAAAAGAAACATTTACATTATTTATCATGTTGGCTCTATAATTAATCAGAGGGATCTGTCTTAGACAATTTTCAACACCATACAACCTGGATCTCCGTATTTGGTGACTTTCATTTACATTGAAACACACCCGTTTGAACTTTTAAAACTTTTTAAAAAGAACTTTTAAAAAAAAACTTTTTCCAAATTTTGAATATTGACTGTTCTTATCTGTCAACTTATCAATCTCTACTTCCTCTGATGATAAGATTTTAATCTTTGAAAAGCCGTGCTTAAGGAATGCAATTGAAAGAGAAGAAGAATAAATATTTTTATTTACTAAATGCTCCTTGTTCCGAACAACTGAAAATATTGATCTGTTTCCATTTACAGGTTTAACTATTTTTCATTGACTCACCTTATTTTTGCTCTATCCAGTATATTGAGCTTTCCTCATCTCACAATAGGTCTAATTCTCTAAAAGTTATCTTTTAGTTATAAACCTTCATATATATATATATATATATATATATATATATATATATATATATATATATATATATATATATATATAAATCCCACTGTTTCTTCTCTATTGCCCTTTCTCCTCTGTATTCCAACGCTAGTGTGTGTACTCAAGCAAACACAGCACACAAAATGGCAACCGCCTGTTCGGAAAGACACCCAACACGTGCGTCGCTATAAAACGTTAAAACTAGAATATCAGCTATTCGTCAACTTTACAATATATTTCGGATTATTATCCTCGTTTGTTCATACGTTTTCGCCCACTACACTTCATGTACATTCCGGGAATTCCGAACTCAAATCTTTATTTCGTTAAAAAAAAAACGTTGATTCAAGAGATATTCTGAATTAATTTCTGCGTGAGAGGTTGTCACTTCATTTCCTGTTGAAGAAATCGTGGTGTGAAAGTTTGAACAGGATACCGTTTGTATTCTGATGTCCACAATAAACCAAAAATCTCGAAATATTATGGCCGACACCGCCTTTAATAAACATGTTATCACGAATAACTCTCTGGCAACAAATGACATGGACACTAGAGAGGTCACGTGTACACCCATGAACAGGCGAATGAACCTACCTTATATGGAGCTCAAAATGACGAACCATTTGTAACCCGGAGGTCGATAGTTCAAATCAGCTTCACTGCACCTCACTTTTTAATATTTAAAATGTTCGAGGTTTTTAATATACGGCATAGGCGATACTTTATCATTTACTTTGGGGGAATTTACCCATTACAGAACTAAAGGACAGACAAATAAACTGAGGTGACAATTTTGAAGGCCTGGGGTACATAATGAGAATAATCAACCCTGCGAATTAGATATAGATGTTGAAGGTAGGACATTATCAAATGAAAGAATGAAAAACTCTATCCATAAATAAGTGATTATTTTTCATTAATAACTTGTTAAGACAATCAAAAATTAAGGGTTCGTAAAGATCGAGAGTTGAAAGTGTCCCAAGAACATTCTAAGTGAAATAGGAGTTGTTTTGCGTGTAACGAGAAATTGAGTAGCCATGCTTGTTTCGGCTAGCGCCGTGTATATGCGTGTATAAATAGGATAGGAATTGCAGATATGTGTGCATATTAGTGTGCCTGTTTTGTTAGTAAGAGAGTGCGTGTATGAACTGTATACATCCGTTCGTTTAGCAGTGTGTATATGTTGTAGCTATGTTTAGGCGTTCGTGTGTGTCTCTCGTCGTGTGTGTGTGTGTGTTACTTGCAGGGGGAATTTCTGCCCCAAAGGGCCTAGACAAGAATGTGACGTGCGCATGTGTGTTGTCTATGGAAGTAAAACAGGAACGAGGGAACAAAAAACGCTGTTATTGGGTTTTTATCGTACGTAAGAATTTTTGTGAGTGAATATTTCGTTGCATTGTGATTGGTTGAAAGTAGAAAGAAACTACTGATTTGAGCTTTTGTCTGATCAAAAGTCGATACGTAAAAACAACATTCAGTGTCGCTGCTGCTTCCAACAAAAGGGTTGAGTTCGAAATTCCTTAAACATTGCCAACATGCTAAATGTTAAAGTATTATGCATATATATCTTGTTGAGCCTATTTATTTACTAGACACCCTCCGTCAAAAATGACTGAAAAAAATTGTGCTTCGCCAGTGTTCGCACTCACTAAATATGAGTCTTTAAGCCAAATACGAGTATTATGGATCATTTGTGCTCCTAAAGATAGAGATTTCTCGGGGGAGACGATAATCTAGATAAAAGGCAATATTCATTCAGACATATCACTATTCTCAGAGGAAATGAGAACTGTTCCAGGAAATTTAGAGATGCTTATTTAACAAGCTAGATTTTATGAATAAACCGTTGCAAAATATTATTAAAAGTTCTAACGATTTTTGCGGTCAATACGCATTCAGTCTGGCCAATTGAGTGCAAGATTCATATAGGAATAATAACTTTATCAGAAAAACTCGCAACCAGATTCTCAATTGCTCATAAAACATTTTATTACGGGTGTAAACATGTTGATTTCGAAATTTGACTATCTGGCATCAGTAATGAAAATGAGCAGTTAGAGTTATGAACTGATATGTATATTCTTATGGAAATCGCTCAGTAGGCAAGGATTTAGAAATAAGCAACTATATATATATATATATATATATATATATATATATATATATATATATATATATATATATATATATATACACGTGCATACATATATATATACATGTACATACATATATATATACACGTACATACACACATATATATATACATGTACATGCACACATATATATATACACGTACATACACACACATATATATGCACGCACATACACACACATATATATGCAAGCACATACACACACACATACACATATATATATATATATATATATATATATATATATATATATATATATATATATATATATAATGATTATTTAAAATTCCCAATGACCAAAATTCAGTCTTTACTCATATCATTTATTTTTGCAATGGCAGAATTGACGATGGTCTTACAATTGTTTTCGCTACAATTAAACGCAATTACACACTGTTCTTCAGAAGTCAAAATAAAAAGTATTTTTAAAGATGTTTATATCGTGCTGAAAGTTCATGGAAAAAAAAACAGAAAGAAGACAACACTCACACGAAAATATGGTTTATGGTAGTGAATTTAACATTCGTCTTGTATAAGAAAGTTTTTTATTTAAGTTTTCATATCAGTAAATTCGCTGTGGACTTGTCTACAATTATTTTTAAAAATTTATATTAACTCTAATGGGATAATCTAAATCATGCGAATTTATAGTTTAGCTTAATTTAAAATTAATTAAAATAAATTAATATTAATTTCTACTAATTAAATCAGATTAGTGGCCGAAATAGATATCAAAAGAAAAAAGGTTAAAAATAAATATCGTAGACGACATTATAGGCGAAATGGTCCAAAGGAAGCAACTCAAGATTAATAAGGCTAATATAGTTATTTCCCTTGCCTGCTTCCAGGAACATGATCTCCAAAAATCTAAACTCGCCCTCAGCCATACAAAGTTTTTTTAATAAATTAGATACAAAAAAGTAAATACAGAAAAGAAAATTTTTTATTTATATTAAGTAATACTCTTTAAAAAGACTGGTGTTCACATGTGAGCATCAATAATATGTATGTACTTGGTAAAATCCTAAACGAACTTATCATAATGAATTATGGAATATGTATTCTAGGTAACAGGGTGGTTAACATGAGCACATTATTCATTATTTTTTAGTCTTTACCATTTATGGTGTGCCACCGAAACTGTGCCATACCAAAGAAAGAAAAAACATTAAAATTTAAAACTAATTCTATTTATCTTCCTCCCACAAGGTAATATGTGACACAAGGTAGGGAAAGTGGGATTTGAAAAACCAGCGCTCGAGAATTTGAGCGGTCTGGTCATTTAAAAATTGCCTGGGCAGCCCCGTCGGCATTCCCCGGTAGGGGCGCCTCAGGCGATTAGCAATAAACTAACTCCTTCTCAAAGGGTGAGAAGGCAAAGCCTGGGAGGGTGCACCTCCTAGAACTGCACAGGACGGACAACCGATAGACCGGCGTAAATCCAGACCCGAAGGCCCATACAATACCGGTCTATTGGGTGGGGTAAAAACTTAAAAATTTAAAACTAATACTATATTGAGATGGGTATTCCACAAGTATATATATATATATATATATATATATATATATATATATATATATATTATAAAGTTAGGTAGTATGTTAATATGTTTAGGATTCACTCCTAAACTAATCAACCGATCATTATGAATTTGGGAACAGACCATAGCTGCTAGGCATAAGGATCTCGAAATATGAGCTATATTCAGTTTGATTAAGTTTCATGCAAAGGCGATATAAAGGAGGTGGAAGCCCTTCGCGAAAATTCAGATACTTTTGATTTTTATGAAATTTTAACACTAGATACTAGACATAAATTAATAAATATTCCCCAAAGTTCAGTTGGTTTTTAGGAGCATAATATGGGGACAGCACAAACTCAAATTTGAAAATTTTAATATTTCAGATTTGCATTGAATTTGATCCACAGTCATTAGACACGAATGAAGCAAGATTCCCTAAATTTCAATTTCTTCTTAAAATCCCTTAAGCTTCAGCCTTAAATCTGAGACATTTTCAAGAACCAAATCATGTAATAAATTTTTATCAAAATTAGAATAAGGATTTTAGGCATAAGGTTTAGTAGCATTATATCTTGATTTTTTTGTAGGGGGATATAAAAGTGGTGTAAAACTTTTCTGTTTAGGAAATTAATTTTCTTCTATCTGCGACGGATATTCTTTATATATATATATATATATATATATATATATATATATATATATATATATATAGAGAGAGAGAGAGAGAGAGAGAGAGAGAGAGAGAGAGATTAAAGAAGAGGGATAAACATGTACGAATGACAAATTTATTTCAGCTTCGATTGTTTAATGCAAGGTGTACTCGGTATTTTGAATTTTGGCTTTTCCACTGCCAACTTATCTATCCATGTAATTCCTCTGATGATACGATTTTAATCTTTGAAAAGCCTTGGCTTAAGGAAAGAATAATAAACATAATTTTATTACAGAATACACCTTGCATTGAACAATCGAAGTTGAAATAAATCTGGACATTCGTACATGTTTATCCCTCTTATTTCATCTATCTTTATAATTGCTCTATCTCGTATATTGAGCTTAAACCATTTCACCATAGGTTCTATCTACTAAAAGTATACTTTTAGTTTCATATATATATATATATATAATCACAGTCAAAACACCTGCCCGTTTCCAGTCACACTAAAGAGCCATGAAACAGCAAAACAGCTGCTTATGGCTAAAACTAAATAAACATATAGATATATGAAGAGAGATATAGATATATGCATACTAGAAAAACTGTGACTCGTTGGGTCACCTATTGTACTTGGGTTAGATTATTTGAATCAGGAAAAAAAGCAACCGGCAATAAACTAATCCCCTCCTCAAGGAGAAGGTAATACCTAGGAGTATGGAAAAGTAGAACAAAAAAGCCCTTTATTTACGTGCCTCATACGGCAGCAAGATGTGTTACTACAAGGTCAGTTTAATGTGGAGAAAACCGGCTCTCCCAACGGTGCACTCTGGAAGAGGACAAAAATAGCCGTGGATGGACCCGGCAGCATTTTTTGGTGGGGGCGCCTCAGGAACAGGCAATAAACCAACCCTCCTTCGCAAAGGAGGAGGTAATGCCTAAGAAATCGAACCATATCTCATTCCAACAAAGAGCCAAGACAAGTTGCCAGAATGATGCTAAAACTTCCGTCGGCTGGTACGAAAAAAAGCTGAGTTTGCAAAGCATGTTAAATTTTTTTTAAATAAAAAGACAAGATTCAAAATTGATCTTTCTGTGCTCTCTCTCTCTCTCTCTCTCTCTCTCTCTCTCTCTCTCAAGCTATGGTTTAAATAATAGTAATACTGTGATGATATTCCCTATTGTTTATAATAAACTATTCCAATCTGTTTAATAGTTAGTTTTATTATGTCTGACTGTGGATAAACAGAGAGAGAGAGAGAGAGAGAGAGAGAGAGAGAGAGGGGGGGGGGGGGTAGGTTTGGTTTGGTTTGGTTTGGTTTGTTTTACGGCATAGCAACCAACTATGGGTTATGTAGAGAGAGAGAGAGAGAATCACGGAAGCAAGAGTGATAGAGACTGTATAAAATAAGAGCGAAGGGTGGTCAAACAACATACAGTGATTGAGAGTGATATTAATAGACATAAACTTGGTATATTTTAGCATCTATTTTGTGTTATTAAAGTATATGGGAAATAATCCTTAGGGAAACAAAAGTTGATCAACTCACATTTAGTATATAATAATAATAGAAGATAAAATAATATATGTACGAAGGGAAGCAACTCGTACTTCTTAATCAGTATCTATCTTTACAAAATTAGGTATTTATATAAACAGGATTCACTCCTAAACTAATTAACCGATCATTATGAATTTTGGAACACAGCTGCTAGGCTTACGGGGTTCAAATGTGGGCTATATTTAGTTTAATTTAGTTTTATGCTAAGAATGTTAAAAGAGAGTGGAAGCCGTTTGTGAAAATTCAGATACCTCCAATTTTTGTGAAATTTTAACGGTAGGTATTAAACATCAATTAATAAATATTCCTAGAATTTCAGTTTCTTTCGAATATTTTAAAGGGTTTTTAGGAGCATAATATGAGCACAACCTCCCATTTGAAAATTAAAATATATCAGATGTGCATTGAATTTGATCCATCGTCATTCGACACCAATTAAACAACATTCTGTGGATTTCAATTTCTTCTGAAGACCCCTGAAGCCTTAAATTTTAGATATTTTCTAGAATAAATATCATGCAATGGATTTTGATCAAAATTGGAATACGGATTCTAGACATAAGATTTAGCATCACTATATCTTGATTTTAATCTTTGTAAGGGGACATAAAAGTGGTGCAAAACGGTTCAGTTTGGGGAATTAATTTTACCCATCCTGGGGCGGGTATTCTTCTAGTTTAGTATAATAATAGATATCTATTATTATACTAAAGGGAAATTATTAAAGGGCTGTTTATAATCGTTCGGTGAGTTTCATCAGTTGGAAAGTATAAGTTCCGACACTGACTTCTAGAATTCCAAAATATTCTACTCCGACTCCTTATATTAAATTCTTCTAATATTCTGACAGTCTGCTGATTCTTTGCAGATTAACATTTCTGACTCTGACTCCGAGATCTAGCATTCTTACAAGTCTGACTTCGAAATCTAGTGGGCGATTTCCTCTTCTCCTCCCTGCAGCCTCTTTCTCACAGAAGAGACGTTGCTAGTCTGTCTCTACTCTATCGTTATTTTCATGGTAGGTGCTTGACTGAGATTTAATCTATGCCCCCCCCCCCCTAAAAAAAAAACATTCACAACAAAAACTTGTCTGACTACTACCACTCTCAATAATTTCCCTTTCTCCCTCTGTGTATCTAGTACTAAGCGGAACCTGCATGGGCAAAGTTTATTTCCTAGAACTGTCTGTCTGTAGAACACAGTACCACGGGGCTGCTTTCCGACCAACTACAACATTACCGTTTTCAAGTCCAATGTGAACAGATTCTTGTTGAGCCGTTCTTTTAAATAATCAATTTCTGACCAATCACAACCATCGTTACAAATCCCCTCGATGTTTCATCGTCCACCTGTTAAACTCAATAACCCTTATCCTTGAGTAGCCTTTCGGCCTTGATAAACGGTGACTCGTTTGTAAAAAAAGAAAAAACTCTTTCCAAACTCTCCGACTCCCTCCAAATCCAGCTCTACAACCCTGGTATTTACCCAGTGTTTCCACGGATGGAGACATATTGCCAGATATAAGGCTAAGCGAAAAATAATTCAAAAATAATAAAAGTCCCACCCTATTTCCACTTCTTAACCCTGTTGCCACCTCCCAGGATGTGGACCAAAGGTTGGATTTTAGAAGGCATAAACATTGTATCAGTTTAAGTTGTGAAGCAGACCAAACCCTGTTCGTAGAAGATACAATAGAAACCATCAATTACAACTTTCCGTCTTAAAATCTTCTTCATCTATTCATTTAACGTCACTTTTCTGTTGTTCAGGGGTCGGACGTTTTCTGATATTATGCAAGCTCACTTTCCAGTTCTCATGGTTTAGCAGGTTAACTGTCTCCAGATTCCACTCTGTGCAGTCTTGTCTAATCACTTTTTTTTCTTGAAATAATTTTATTCAAGGACAAGAAATACAATTTCAAACCAACAATCAAACAATTTCAAATAAACAATCATGGCTGCCATTGTAAAGACAAACCAAAACAAGTCCAATTATTTATAAACAATAATGTGAGAGAAAGAGAAGCAATCAGTTGTTTCCAAGTTTTCCTTGGTTGGCCAACCTTTCTGCAATTTAAGGCATACATTCTTCTACAGTGGATTATCCAGGAAAACGAATGCTCCATATGACTATAGCGCATAAGCAATTCGTTCTCAAGATAACCTCTATGCTGAGCAAATGTAGTACTTTCAACAAATCCTCTGACCTGATGTGTCAGGTTTCCACGGATTTCACATTGCAGATCTATCTAATCATAGATCTGTCATTGCACTGCAATTGGGCAAGAGAGAGCATACATATATATATATACATATGGGATTATAGTAATGCCCTTACCTGTACCTGAAGCTGCATTCACCCTGGTCAGTTTGAACCGTCTTCTAGGGAATATTAAATTCGCAAGCGGTCCCCAGTCGCATGTATATCCTAGTACATTAGTTTTTGCAGTTTTTCTTTTGCGGGAAAGTGTTGCCGTCCTCCACATACAGAACCTGGTATTCCCAAATGGTCACCCATCTTGTACTGACAAGATTCAACATTGCTTAACTTCGGTGATCTAATGAGAACCGGTGTTTCAACGTGATTGTGCAATGCCCTTGGATAAACAATGTTCAAGGTGTTACCTTCTGGTGTTAAAATGTACCAATTTTTTTATAAATAAAAACATATGAAAACTGACATCATGAGGAGTTTAAAATAGAAAATACTGTTCGTGGTGGCGTGTGAAAATTGAAAAAAAAAAATACTAAAAGTTTGAAGTAAATTTAATTATTCTGCAACAGAACAAAGATCGGAAAAAGGAAAATAAAAAAATTAAATTGATACCTGGAATCCACAGTAAACGAAAAAGTAATTGTAAAAGTCATATTATAAACTGTTATATAAACTCTTTATTGTAAGTTGCCTTCAGCATTACAACCTTAACGAATCAAAAATGTACATTAAATTTTACGTGATAAGAAACTGTTTATGCTTACAATTCTTTTTAAATAGGATTATTAAAAATTCGTTTTAGTTTTCCCTTATTTGATTTTTGATTTTAATAAATATTCGATCAATAGTTAAATAAAAATAATAAATACAATTAAAATGATAATTCAATGTGTATACGGTTGACAACTAAATTTTCACGATTTTTATAAATTTAAATGGTTTAGTAAAAAATAACAACTAAATAATGTATTACAACTTCTTCCCAAGATTTTCAATGACTTATTGGTAGAAATCAAAAAGCAAAAATAAACAAAAAATAAAAAAGGAGGAGGTGTCAAGAATGTGAATTTTTCTTAACTTGACATTCAATTTGAATGATTTGAAAATAAACAGAAATTAATTTAAATTAATCCGAAAAAAAATATAGATTCAAAAAATGATTCCTAAATAGAATACGCCAAAAAATCAATTTTAAAATTCGAAAAAAAAAAAGACCAGGACTTAGTTGCCAACCCAATATTTTTCGAAGTTACATTTAGGTAAGAAAGACACACACACATGTTCTAGTTTTATTAATACAGAGATTTACTAAGTTTATTTAGGATAAGGAATCACTGTTATAATGAAAATAGGGTAATATTTTTTATACTAGATTGACGTGCATCTGCAATGGTTACTACTTGTAGCGAGAAAGGAAATGGATGATTTAAAAAGTGGAAGGATGAGAAGTTTTGCATTGTTCCTTATGGTTGCATCTAAAATAATGCGTTCAAGGATCTTTCTCTTTCTCTCTCTCTCTCTCTCTCTTTATATATATATATATATATATATATATATATATATATACATATATATATTTATATATATATTAGTATTTCATGTATCCACATAAAATTTTATAAGGAAATATAATTTTTTATGTATCAATTTTCAGTATTTAGTTCAACAGTGCTCGATACGTAAGTAGAGCTTGGTAGTAAGCTATGAAAATATATTTATGGCAATTAAGCTACACAGGGGCTCCCGCGTTTCATCCCCGGGGGGAGGGGGGAATCTTCAGGCTAAAATTTTAGCCTGAAGATTCCCCCCCGAGGATGAACTCCGGAAAATTCATGTCAAACTCAAGAACCTGTACGGAATTTCAAACAGAATCCTTTATTCAATTCACGAGGGTAGCTTGCTCTTGTCCTGTTACCCATGACCCGGTAGAAGTCTTAAGCAATTCGTAATTATATTCTTAGTATCGCCCGTATTGAAGATTGAACCTTCAACCTCCAGAAGATTGTCACTTAGAACTGATTATTACTTAGCACTTATATCCGTTGCGTCTTCTATAGATTATGAGAAAAGGCTAAAATGTAGCTCATTTATTTCCTGTCAACTTATCTTGTGGAATCTGGCTTTGGTTATGTAATTCTGTTATTGATAAAAATCACAATTGATTTAACATTGTGAAATGAGGCGATCTTCGTCTGGCTTTATCAAAATTGCAATCAGATATTCAAGCACAGTCATCTAAAAATCAGGCACAAAGATCTAATTAATTTCTAATATTTTTGTGTCTGCTCTTGTATGTTATCGAATGATATCTGTGTTTTAACAATTGATATTATTAGCATTGATATCCTTGTAAGATTTACAATAACGATGACGAAATTGACGTTGACGAAAACAAATGCGTAAAAAAAACATTAAATTTGGAAAATTATCTCCCTTGTTGGGTTTCCATCAAATTGTCATCTAACCAAAGTAATCTCTGGCTATTGATCAAAGGAAAGCATTAAGGTTCATTTGTTCTCCTAAAGCAAAGATAAACAGTATTTATCAGAGGGGCCCACTGTTTTGGAAGAGAATAAGGAAAAAACTATATTGTAATTGCAGTAATCTTAATATTAGATCAAAATGTAGTATCTGTTCTGTTCGGTCTCAGGAGGCTATCCTTCCAGGCATTACCTCCTTTATTTGGAAGTAGGGTAGGTTTATTGCCAGTCGACTGGGACACACTGACCGGGGAATGCCTAACTTGATGATTATTTTCATGATAGGTGCTCGACTGAACTCCAATCTCTGGTTTCCCCCTGTAAAACATTCACAGCAAAAACTCGTCTAACTACAATGACTGTAAAGAACTTTTCTTTCTTCCTCTATGTACTTGGAGCTAAACGGAACTTACATAGGCAGAGTTTCTTTCCAAGAACTACCAGTTTGTGGAACACAATACCACGGGGCTGCTTCCTAGCTTACTAAAACATGGTCGTTTTCAAGTCGAATGTTAACAAATTCTTGTTGAGCCGTCCTCTTAAATAATCAAATTCTGGCCAGTTTTAACCATCGCCTTTCAATCATCAAGGTGTTTGTCTCACCGTCCACCTGACACAAACCCATTAACCCTTATCCTTGAGTGGCCCTTGGGCCTTGATAAGTGGTGACTCATTAGTAACAAAAAAAATAATAAAATATTAGGACATGAAGTTGGTTTATCATTCTAATAACTAAAAAATTTGAGTTTATTTTTTTATGTTACATCGAAATTGGAATTGTTTTGCAATTTATTGCACAAAATTTGTAAAATGCATTCATGTAAAATGTTTTTGGTGTAATTTCAACTTAGGAGAGTTATCAGTATCGTCATATTCGGTATAACGTCCATTACCTCTATTTATCATATATTAAATCGATTGCTCTTTCTGCTTCTCGTAAAGTCGTTTCTCTCTATCGCTCCAAACACTTTCTCACACCTCAGACTATTCTCTATCTCTACAAATCTACTATCAGACCATGTATGGAGTACTGTTGTCATATTTGGGCTGGTGAATCTCTGTCCCATTTGAGGGTTCTTGATAATGTGCAGAAACGTATCTGTAATTTGATTGGCCCCCCACTCTTTCTTCTTATCTGCATCCCCTCTCTCACAGACGTGATGTTGCTAGTCTCAGTCTTTTTTATATATACTATTATGACATGTGTTCTTCAAAGCTGTCTGATCTATTCCCTGCTTCCTTTTTTCCCCGCTCGTTTGTCTAGTGGTCTCCATCAATTCGTTGTTTTGATACTTCATTGTAATACAGCTTCCTATTCCAGTAGTTTCTTTCCAAAAACTGCAAGCTTGTGGAACTCTCTTCCTGTTGACTGTTTTCCTCCTACCTATAGCCTTGGTCTTTTAAAGATTAAGGCCAATAGGCATCTCCTGTCTTTGCGATAATCATATTTCGTTCTTGTTAGCTCCTTACATCAAGTGGCTCCATGCCTTGTCTGGAGCGATTTTCATAAAAAGAAAATTGCTGAATACTTCAAGGTTTGTATTTGGAATATATGTTATGAATACAACGGAATTATTTTTTTTACTATTGAGTCAAGAGTCATTTAAGGATAAGGGTTAATGAGATGTAAAGATGAGGAACACTATGGGAATACTTATATTGAACAATGGTATGAACTGGGTTTATGACAAGAATTTGTTGACGATGGATTTGAAGATGGCCAAGTTGCAATCAGCAGGGAAGCCCTTACAAAGAACCCTTTTCCATGGAAATTCTGCCCGATGCTAGGCACATAGATTGAGAAAGAAAAGTTGTTTTTCCGTTGAAGTAGGAAGACGAATTTTTGCTGTGAAAGTCTTACGAGGAGGAACCAAAGATTGGAGCCCAGTCGAGCACCTTCTATGGAAATAACGATAGAGTAAAGATAGAGAATTGTGTCATTGTTAGTTTTTACAAATATTTTATTTTGAAAATGACATATGAGGTCCGCAGATGGTAAGATAGTTCTCAGGGATACGGCAAAGTTTTTATATGGTTGGTCATTTTACATTGTTACTTTTACTCTTTTTAAATCCATTTTTTTTTTCTGTAATATTTATGCATTTAAATTCATATGAAAATATTGTGGTTTTCATTGGAAACATATTTCCATAAAGATCGAAGTATTCAGTCCGGCTTCTCCACATTGCAGTCCAAATGATAAGAATCAAAAATGAAAAATATCAGTTTTATATCATTTCTTTGATGAAATTCATTTTCTGAGGATTTCAATAATTTGTTCCAAATGAATAAATAAATAAATAAAATGTCTATTATTACTATTCAATAAAACTCCTAATCATGAATGTTGACTTGAAAAAAAAGGGATGGAAGAAAACAGTTCTTGCATCCCCACTTTCTATAATAATGCAACAAGAGAGAAATGATGACAAAGATATTGCAGGACGGATTTTATTGAACATGAATGATTTAGTTCTCATTTACTTGCCTCCCCACAAGGGCAAAGTTAGATACAAGGTCGTTTTGTTATGTGTGTGAAGTGTGTGTGTGTGTGGGGGGGGGGGGGGGGGTATCCAGTACTCCCAAAACTGACACACTGGATAAGACAAAAGAATAAAATTGCCACAGTTAAGAAGAATTTCTTCTCCCCCGACCGAGGAGAGAACCGATACTACACTTTGATCCCAGCCCGAAGGCCAGGAAGTTAGTATTTACCTTCCTCCCACTGCGGGAAGATGTGACACAAGGTCGGAGCATGGGGATTGAAAAGCCAGTGCTAAAGATGCAGAGCATTCTGACGTACAAAAAATGCCTGAGCAGCCCGTCGGGGCGCCTCAGGTGATTAGCAATAAACTAACTCCTTCTCAAAGATAAAAGGCAAAGTCTGGGAAGGTGGACTTCCTAGAACTGCACAGAACCATACCTTAGCCCGACATAAAAAAAAGCCACCTAACTCAAATAGTCCAGACTCTGATTGTCGAGGAAGTATCCTCGACTTAGTATGAAAAACACTACCACCCTGAAGGTCAAGTGAACCAAGGCCAGGAAGTTAGTCATGAAAAAGTGCATGACACATCTGAAAAGCTTGGCCTTTTGGTTAGGAGCAAAGTGTAGTATTCTGTCCTCTGTCAGTGAAGGAGAAATCCTTCTAAACTGAGGCAATTTCATTATTGCTGTCCCAATCCTCTTTTTTGGGGAGATAGATTTTCCCACATTAAAAGCCGACCTTGTGTCTAACTCTGCCTTCGTTTCGTGGGGAGGCAAGTAAATAGGGACAGATAGAATGTTTAAAATTGGCTGCAATACACCGATACAATCCAAGGGAAATAACTGGCGTGTATTTGTCAATTTCGTTCAGAGAAATTATTGGTGTATTTTTACAATCACCCCGCTATGAAAAAAAAAAAAAAGCACCTTTTTATATTTTAGTTCATTTGGGGATGAGAGTTACTCCAATACTCAAACCTGACAAGGTGCATTTTCATAACAAACAAATGATGTATGTTTTATTGTAATTTTACTTACCACATGATCGTATTGTGGGTTTCAAACACAGCCATCCCTATAACAGGCCGAGAGATCTAACATTTGATATCTTTTACTGGAGGCAAGATTTACAGTCAGTCAGCAGATATCTTTTTAGCTGCTAACACTTCACTCTCATTGCTCCAAGAAAATTTCATTCTGAAAGGGAATTTTAACCCCCCTTATGTTTTGTATTATAATCCAAATGTAATTACGTTTGTGAGTCTACTGTAAATATGGATTTGCAGTCATCGTCCTTCCTGTCAACAGAAGGAATGTTTTCTTTCTCTCTTAGAAAACTCAAAGATTTTGTTGTTTTAGGCACGCCCAAGCATCTTTAAAAGAAGCTCTGTCCATTGGTTCGTTTGTCTGTCACATTTAAGTTTGCATTTTTCTGTGTGCCGCGTAGGTAACGCTGTATGATGTTATCTTTTCGACTATGCCAAAAGACGAGCCTAACCTATTTTTTTATAGTTATATAATTTTGATCTGAAATTACTAGATAATGTGTTTTGATTACTGAATTACTTTTATTTTTTAAGCTTAAAGTTATCATTATCATATTATATTTAACGTCCATTTTTACATGCTTGTGTCCAACGGCTTTAAGAAATTGTCTTCCAAAGTAACCTAACTCTGGCTACGTCTTTATTGATTCCTCGGGTCCATTTTTATCACTTCCTCTCCTGTTCTCCTCCTTGGCCTTCTTCTGTGAACGGAACTTACTACCTTAACTGTTCTACATCTACTAAACCAAGAACTTTAATGCGGCCATACCATCAAAGTCTACTCTTCTGTAGACATCTCCCTATCTTACTCTGTATATTTTTTTATATAATAAAACGCACACACTAAACTTGTTGCTCAACTTTGTGTTTCTGTTTAGAATAGATAAGTTGTACATTGAACAGACTTCAGGAAACAATGTCAACTCTGCAAAAAAAATGCTCCAAGGAAACTCTTGAATAAGAAAATATACAGATGCAAAATATAGAAATGTAGAGATTGACCCGGGAACTCTGAGTATAAAAAGTTCTGGGGTTAATCTGTATCATATTTATCATGTCTTGTCCATGGATGCAATTGAAAACAAAGCTTAATACTAAGATCAATACAAGTTTCCTTGAATAAAATTTGATGAGGAATGCAATGATGGTATTAATTTTGTATATTAGGAAGTTCCAAAATAATATTATGGAGGTTCGGTGCAACTGTAGCCTTAATACAAAGTTTCAAAATAATGTTATGGAGGTCTGCGTTCATACGTAAAAAAACACAGATGTTTTGGTTTATTTAATTGCATTTGTAACTTGAAAATTATAAAAGTTAAAAAGTAAGAATAAAAATGGTACTATAGGGGTTCAGGTCTAGAGGGGAGTCAACAGGGGGAGAAGGGGTCTCATTGATTTCCCGGGCAACACCAAGAATAGATGCTAGTCTATGAATATTAGGGTTAAGATCAATGTCTGCCATTTTTAGCTACTTCAACGTCTACATAAAAATACCATCAATATATCTGGAACGTTTAAGACGAAACAGCTTTACTTATATTCTAGACACATTTTTTATTAAGTATATTTTTGGTATTCTTTATTATGTCTTCATTTCTCCACCTACAAATGGCCGATTCCCTATTTACATTCATCAAATATGCCAATCGATTCCTAGGCTTCGATATTGTTGATTTGTTCCGGAAGTTGAACATAATTATACAAAAAAATTAGTCTTATATGTTATGTCAGTGTATTGTAATAGAAAATTGAATTATCCTCCACTCTATAATAAAGACCAATGTGTATTTATTTGTGTGTATAATATATATATATAGGCTGGGCACTTTTCGAGGAGCTTTAATAACAAGCAGTACAAATAGCTATATGCATGATCCGACGTTTCGTAGATCACTCTTATTTGCTTGGTAAGTAGTCGCCGAATTCCGCTATTTACAGTTAAAGTTCTTCTCTATTTACTAACTAGTTGACAGTGGCCTGCGGGTAAGATCTTCGACTACGAATCAATGGTGATTTGTGTTCGGGGTTCGCGCCCACCGACCGTTGGGAATTAGTTCATAGACTGAAGATTGCGTTAGCATGAAACATCGATGTCTCTAGGTATTTAAATATTTAATATTTATTTATAAAAATATTATTGTTTATATATATATATATATATATATACTAACAAATATATGCTCCCTCCGGTCGCATATTTTTGCTAGCTTGGGAGTATATCATGAAAACAGAACACATACTACACTAACCCCAACACACAAAAAAGGAGGTAGTAATGTATGGGAGGATGGTATCATGGCAATAGAAGCGATACATTACCCACCGCCATTAAAAGATAATACAATTATAGATTTCCAATTTTCTTTCATTCATTTAAAAATGCCTAGTCATAAAAACATTGTTTATAGTTCCTTGGCCGTTTTGTTAAGAGCAAAGCGTACTACATGTTCTCAGCATCCAACGATATCAGACGTTTTACTATCGACAAAATTATTGAGTATATATAAGAAAATATGACAATGCAAATTACAAATGTCTGTTACAGAATATTACTTTATTAGAAACTGCTTATAAAATAAGTATGCAAATCTATAACTGTTTGTGGGAGTTTTCAGATTACTATATATATGGTATTTCAAAATGTTATGTTGTATGATAAAATTAAATAAACATAAACCGTTTTGATGTTAATGTAGTTAGGATAGGTGGAAAAACATTCAAATTTATTCATTTAGATATATGCTGGGTAGCTATAGTGTGTACACTGGTATGTGCAAATACCAAGAAACTATTTAAATAAATAAAAAATATTAAGGAAACAATAAAAGCATAATAGAATTTTGAAACAAACATTTGAGATATCAAAATATTAAAAGTTTTATCAAAATGGCCGCTGGCCAATGTCGTACAAAAAAAATCAGATTATTTTGATTGTTTCCCCAACAACTTTTGCAATTAAAGTCAGCTAGCTGTCTTGTTTACAAACAGTACTAATACTTAATTTCAGCTGCTGCTTGGCGAACGGACAAATACACATAGCAACATAAAAAAATTATTTTGCCATGTTACATAAGTAAAATAATCCAGTCTCTTATTGTTTATTTCTCTGATTTACTTTACAACAGATATAAATGGTAACCTCAACTGAGCTCCAATCTCTGGTTCCTCCTTATAAGACGTTCACAGCAAGAACACGTCTCGTTAAAAAAATAGAAAAAGACTTTCCTTTCTTCTTCCATGTGCCTAGCACCAGGCGAAATTCCCATGGACCAAGCATTCCATTTGTGGAACACCTTAGTTGTCTTCCAATCCAGTGTCACAAATACTAGTCATAAACCACCCAATAAGTAATCAAACTTATTTCATACCATTGATCATTTTTAGTACTACCATAGTGTTCTTCATCTTTCGGTTGACAATCATTAAATCTTATTCCTTATTCTAGAGTGGCTGACAAAGAAACAAACAATGCACGAGAAACCTTATATCAGTTTTGTTAATGTCTTGTGCACACATTGAAGTGAATTACTTCCTTTACTATTTCAAATTTATTCAGTTTCCTGTACGACACCAAAGCAAAAGTGAACATCTTGTAAAAGCTGACAAATTCAAACTGAGGCGTTAAAGGACGTTTGAGAACTCTAACCCTCAACTGATATTACACCATTCCAGAATATGCCGAGCCCAATATGGGAATGACCTACTCAGACACAGAATCTTGACCCAATCCTGAACATTGGCCACTTAATTCACTGGATGTTTAAGACCTACCAACATAACCTATACCTTTTAGATCAGCTGGGCAATCCAGCCTAAGATGAGAGGTGTGACATGTACTTATTGGAAGGAAAAGTTCCTCCTCTCTCTGCATGCAAAGCTGAGAAACTGAAAATTTGGAAGGAAAGCAAACCTCCTCCTATAGATTTGAGAATAGCACCAGTAGAGAAACATTATGGGAAGCAGCAGCAGCAACAAATGTTGTTTTTAAATATTGACTGTCGATTGGATAAAATTCCCAATCAGCAGGCGGAAAAATATTTACCTCCAAATTTTGCGTGTAATATAAACTAGCGTTTTCTTTCTCCTTCCCACTTTCTTTCAGAGCTAATGCACAGACTATGTCCCTAAGTCCAACTAAGGCCTCTGGGCCAGAGGCAGATGCAACAAAAAAAAAACACATTTAGACTACTCTCCTGCATAAGTTCAGACACATTGACTAAAAAAAAGGCAAACATACATACGCACACTGCCAGCCTAGTCCACAGAACTTACACACTGCCACACGGCGGGAGCCAAAACAAACACGTCTCCTCAACTTCGTACACACTAAACTTCTTTTTCATTTACAACGTTCCTAGATAATGTTCTCATTATCTACTAACTCTTACTTTTGGTTGTCAATTAAATTTATAAATTATTTATGTATGGATAGACTTTGTCATTCTTTCTTTTTATATTGCCTTATCCTCAACATTCAGCCGGTGTCTCATCAAAATATCTGGAATGAAAAAACTAAAACTGAAGAGTTAAAAAAAAATATATATATATATAAACAAATAAATAAACAAACAATTGAACCAAACATACAAACGATAGAATAAAATGAACTCAACCACACACCCTCTTCTTTTTCATTCGCCCTTAACGATAACTATAAAACATTAACCCAAGTCTTCTTATTTTAAACCCTAATCCTGAAGACGACTACAAAAGCTGAAAGCGTTCGAGAAAAAAAAAAAAAAAAAAATGGCCGAATTAAGAACTATCGGAGAAGTACTATACGGATTGCCACCTGAAATCATAAAGATTGCTCGATGGTTTGAGAACCTCACGAAGCAGATATACAAACGCGAAAGTTCTGTGACGTTCAACAACGCTTGCTAAGATATATATATATATATATATATATATATATATATATATATATATACACACACATACATACAGGGTGATTAGAAATTAACTCCCTATACTTGTAATTTATACTTTAAGTTATTACTGAAATAATTCTTACAAGAAATGAATGGAGAGAGCAAAGAGTTATGAATTATCAGTTATTTTTTCCTTTAATCCTCACATTACATGAGCAATGTTTTTAACAATGGGGAAAAGAAGTGCTGTTTTCTGGGTCGGCTGCTGTTTTCAATACTTTCGTAGTATTCATCACCATTCATCTGTCAATCTATCCATTTTGTTGACCCTTGAGTGTTGACTCATTAGAAAAGAAAAAAAAAGATCAAAGAAAAAGAAAGTTCCTTGTGAAATCAGTTGATGCGGTTTCCAGGCAGCTTTAAAAGCTGGTGGCGATTGCTGGCACCCATATCGAACAATTGCTGGCACCTATACCGAATTTTGAATAAAACCCCATGCTATACACTTTCTTATAAAAATTATATTTCAGTAATAAATTACGAGCACTTAATAATAGGGAGTTACTTTCCATTAACCCTGTATATATTTGTCACCAGATAGATTCTGGGCACTGTAGTGAGTAGTATTAACATAGGCATCATCGTAGCTTTAATGCATGTTCCTTTCAGTAGTTGAACACTTGACCACAGCTGCCTTTAATAAGTTTAATTTCTCGATTTATCAGGTTGTTTATAGTGGTCGTGTGGGCTAAAGCGTCGGAATTTGAGTTAAAAACATGACTTATGTTCCAGGGGGTTCGAATACTGCGGCCGGTATGAATAATCATTTCTTCATTAACGATTCCCGAAAAGAAAGAAACGTATACGTATGTAGATAAACAAATATTTATAATTATTTGTCGCTCCCAATCTAGGCTGGAAACTGTAGTGAGTAGTATTCACACAGCCATTATCGTAGCTTTAATGCATGTTCCTTGAACAGTCTTGACGACGGCTGCCTTTAATAGGTTTAATCTATCGTTGATTTATCAGGTTGTTTATAATGGCCGTGTGGGCTAAAGCATCGGAAGTTGAACTGAAAACATGAATCGTATTCCGAGGTTTCGAATACTGCGACCGGTATGAATAATAATCTCTACACTGACGCTTTCCGAAAGGATGAAACGTATATGTATGGAGATAAATAACACACAGACCTCCCTAAAAAGATGTTGCTAGCTCATCAATAATTACCTTTTTTTGAGAACTTGGAAGTCAGTGAATTGATCATTCGAGCAAATCGATTTGGGAATTGTGGTCATGCACTGGTAATGATAGTTGGTAAAATGTGAGAGTTATTCCCTTTGATCATCTTAAACGAAGGGAACATTTAGCTTCTACATCGGCCTTTTCTGTATTAATAAACAAGAGGGACTGAGCCTCGACACCATCCGTTTTTAAATGCCCAGTATGCAGACAATAACGTAATATTTGCTAAAAACTAGAACCAAAAGAGGTAAAGCACACACAAATTATTTTTAATTAACCAGAATTCAACTCCGATTACTATTAGTTTGTTTAGAAATGACTATAAAAGTTTATTTTTCAGTTTCTACATTGAAGAATATTGTTGCGGTGAATTTTGCAACAACCATGTGTGTTTAAATAAATGTATTCTTCCTTAGTTGAACTTATGTTCTTATTCTTTGGCCCCAATTAGTTTGACATCTAATCAATACATACAACATTGAGACATTTGTCACACTGATAGAAAATGGCCTTCTAATTTCACTATTTACAATAAAAAAAGCGCTTCATATTATTCTCAGTCATAGATATGCAGAAAATTAACTAATTTATTTATTCCTTTATAAAAACGATCTAATTGACTATTACACGATCTCATTAATTGACTATTACAGTTCTATTTACTTATATTTCTATATCATGTATAAATGCTTAGAATGTGATGAAAAGAATGCTAGATTGTAATCTATAAACAATACACAAGTCAGTGTGATTCAACTTTCACAATATTAGATTTTCAAGATATGGAAGTTATTCATTTCATATTAGAATATTAAGCAATTTTCTTTTTCCTACTCATTTTGCAGGACTTCAGATCCCCAGCAGATAGGTAAACCTTAATACAGCAACATTGAAAATCATTTTTGTTTTTAATGTAACATATTCACAGGTAATTAATTATGCGATTTAATATGTTGTAAGATGTCAGAAAGACTTTCCATTTCTGTTACTCATTTTTCATGGGCAATGCAAAACAAAAATTAAATTATATTCCCAGGCAACACCAGATCAAAGCAACTAGTAATAAATAATGGCACAATTTTTTTATTTTTTTTATTTTTTTCGAAATTGTTACGGTGAGGAAAAAAGGCAGAATATTTATCGTGTTTTTCATGTTGCTGTAAACTTTCCATCTTAAGATATGATGACTTCGCTGTAAAGTGCAATAAAGAAAATTGCCAAACAAAGCAGATAATCTACACTTGTCCTCCTAACCAGTAGGTAATGTTAATTCTATGGGTGTTTATTTTTGGCTTTGTATCATTGAACTAGTCCAAATTTTCTAAATTTAAATCAACCAGCAAAAATATTCGCCCTCCGGTTACATATTTTTGCTAGGTTGAGAGGATTATATAATTGTGAAAGAACTACATACAATAATACGTAGTTAAAGCAAAATAAATTATTTGGGACTATTAAATTAATTGCCAATGCTATTGATAGTGTTTACCCATTCATATTTGCTTATATTTAAATCGAGGTTTTGAAACATGACGTAAATCATAAATCTATGATGTCACGCCAAAGCTATAATCATTTTCTTAGGGTAATGTTTTAAGCCCTTAAGAAAGTCCAAATAGGTCAGTTGGTAGAACCTCAGACTGAAGATCTCAAGGTTTCGATTTCCGGTCATGGCATCCGATTTATTTGTTGGGAATTTATTATTTACTATTTATTTATGCAATATTTTCCATTTCTAAAAGTAGTTAAGATTTGATATTTCAAAAAAAGACAAATTCCGCAATGTATTTATTACGTTTAAAAAAATTGCGACTGACCGACTGACAAAAATGTCTATTTATATAAGATTGAAAAATATAAATTTGCCTTTGATAATTTTCCTTTTGCAGGTAAATAAAATTGCAATATATCACGCCCTGTCGGCTCGGGCTGTAAAATATGCCGACTGTAAAACCATTTGCTGGCCATGGGGGCAACTCGTGATGTCTAAGAACAGGATCCTTGTGGTTGAGCAGTCAGTGTCCTGGCTGCCTAAATGGTCACATGATTTACAACACTCTACTTTTGCCCTTACTTTAACTAAAAATGGGAGGTCGGAGAAGTCCAATCCGACCAAGTAACTGGTCATGACATGCTCTAACAAAAGAAAGTTAATCTCGATTGTACTATTCAACAGGATCGTTCTTCAATCAGACATCCATCCCATCTGTAACTAAAAGCTGTCCAACACATGTCAGTATACGTTAAACCGAATATGATGATTCCTTAATATTTGTCATGTATTAAATACCTGCAAATTTTGAAATTTCAGGTTCCAGTTGAAGAGAGGGAATATTTAAAAGATCGGAGAGAGAAAAAACATATTGAGAACATGCTGTCAAAACGTACAAAAGATTTTAGCTGGATGAGGCAAGATTTATTATAGATAGAGAAAAAAAAATAAACAGGAAATTGTTTACAATTGTCTGTTCACTTCATCAAAATGAACTGCCATTTTTACAGCCATCTTGAAGTTAATTGATGAAACTACAAGAAGCTCTACTACTTTCAATGGTCATCTAAGGGAAATTTTGTGGCAATAATTACCAGGATTTCCTAGAGTAGAATTTCCTAAAATTAGTGGCCATATGGAGAATTTTTATCACATTGCAGAGACAATGACTGATTTCAGTGGTGATCAGAGATTACTTTTACAATGCGCTGTAGGCATTTCTCGAGGGAAAGTGAACTCTAAATTTGCTGCCTGGAAGATTGGGCCTCTGAATTAAGTTAAATGGTTAACTTTAGCCATCGGGTTAACATGCGTGTGGAGCAGAGGTATATATCCAGCAGAACACCAAGTTACAGACGATTATGAAGTTTATAATTGAAGTCTATGCAGTTAGTTGGTTTGAGACCAAAAGGGACAATAATTTCTTTAACCAAAAATTGTATATATTCAATATGATTCAGAAAATAAACCAACAGTCAACTCAAATCCAGAATGTTGTATTAAGAAAGAAAGAAAGAAAAAAATATATATAAATGCTTTTATGCTTTGTTTCTGGAGAATATTCTCATTGATGTTTTAAGATGAATTGAAAGTGACGGAAGAAGCCATTTATAAGATGTCCATTAGGTAAGTAAACAGTAATTCATACTTAATTCACAAGAATACTTTTCATTAAGTTTCATCCAAATTAAATCACAAAAATATAACCAAGTATAGGCAATTTTTATAGTACAAATATTTTTTGTTTCAGAAGTAGTGACCCACCAAAGGAGAGATTTAAAAAAACTTACTAGCATCAATATTGCAGCCACACATTGGTCAACTTTGACCTCTCACAAAAGTGGGATCTGTGAACCTGCACTTACAGAATTTGTTTATTTTGAAAAGTAATTGATAAATTTGTTGTTTCTTACTAAAAAAAATGGCATCTATTTTCCAACCTCACAAATGAGTAAGTAAACCCAAATAAATTGTTTTGGACTAATTTCAAATTTACCTTAAATTATTTTAACGGAAATACAGTTGGGAAATTAGTTTAAAACAATTTATTTGGGTTTACTTACTCATTTGTGAGGTTGAAAAATAAATGTGAGATCGAAAAATAGCAGACAATTCATTGACATGAGAGTTATCCGGCATTTTGAGCAAGAAACTACAAATTTACCAAGTAATTTTCTTTTGAAGAGAACACTTCATATAACAGACTCATGAGAAAATTGATTTGTATCCCTGGGACACACAGGAAGGTTACTGCGTCCTTTTAGATTTTATGCGCCAATTGTGCAGTATGGGCACTTAGCAGCATCAGTGGGTGGGTGCAATATATTACAAAACGAGTGAATTCTGAAACAGTAAAGAAAAGTATAAAAAGAAACGGAGACAAAAGAAAAATTATCTCATCCAGATTTATTCTTAATGCGTTATCAGCACATATTAAGAGTTTGGGTGGAGAATGCATTTGAAACATCAAATTTGGTGATGCACCACTGAGGGAAGGGGGAGAAGTTCTCGTTAATCTTGTCCCCACTGAGGAACGTTTGTATCATGGCTTTTCAAACCCAATTTCTTCTGGATGTTCACTGCGAGCATATTAGAGCGAGAATCCAAGTTCTTGGTCTTCTCGATTACCTGCTGGTAGGGAGAGATGGCCTTGGTTCCCATGACCACATGGCCAAGTTTGGAGTCGATCTTCGCATCCAGACGGGCATTACGGATCAGGTTGACAATCCAGTGTTCCGCGTCATCGGGACTCATGTTCAGCTTTTCGGCCAGCATGTTGATACTGATGCACTCGTGGATACGGCAGAAGGTCTCAAAGATGAGTAGGCGTGCATTCTCAATGAAATCATCTAAACAGGCAGTCAAGAAGAAATCATTGATAAGCACAGTTTCACATTCTCTGAGTTTCTGCTGCGCTCCATCAAAATCAAAATTTACATATAGACATTCCACAAATTCTGTGATTGGGTCTCTGAAAGTGTAGGATTCTTGTTGGATGACTTTAACCAAGTCCTTCAGTACCTAAAAAGAGAAAACAGAAAAAAAAATAGGAATAAGATAATGGCAGACAACGATACTTTCTCGTGACATGATACAAGTTTTATTTATAGAAATTCCAGAAAGAGTAGTCTGACTGCTACACTCTCTTGAATTTCTTTGGGGGAAATGGCTGAACCTATGAATGATAGAGTGAGTGTGATGAAGTTATTTAATAATAATAATTAGAAAATGAATTTCAGTTTATCTATTACAACACACTTTATGTTAGGACATAGTCGTAAAGATGTAAAACTCTTGAATTAAAGAACCAAAAGCAAAAAACTGGGCTGTAAAAAAACCGTTCTAAGAACATTATATAGTAGAACTGGTAAAAGGTGTGCAGCACATTGTTTAGCATACAACATTTTGGGCCATGCATTGGGCAACCTTTATTCATGTGTGGGCCAGATTAAGTTTTGTTCAGCCTGGACATGAGCCAGAGGCCTAATTATAGACTATGCATATGTACTTACAAATTCATATATGTTATAGATATATTTAACTATTGATTTTTTATTTATTTATGAACTGTGGTTATCAATATAAAAAAAAGCAATCGTAAAAACTAAAACAAATTTATTGAATAACAATTTATGAAGAAATAAGGTCACAAAACATTCTAATGTTAATTTGGACTTTGTTCAACAGTATCTGAATGTCTGGAGAAATGCTGGAGGTGGCTACTCGCAAGTTATTTTCAATGTGATTGTCTGTCAGTTTTCATCTTGTTTTTGATGTTGTATATTTCATTTTTGTAAATAGATGCTCACATTAATAAGTACTGCTACCAAAGGGACATTTTCTTTCTTGCAAACTTTACAATTTTGGGGAAGCCTTATTTAGGTAGATCTCTGTGGGTCATACGAAAAGTCTTCACGGGCTGGATTTGGCAATGCATGCATGTTTTGAGCTCTTGAGGAAATGAAAAAAGTTTTCGCAAATAAGCGTCAAATTTAGATTATTCCATCAGAAATCATTAGCTTCAGTTGAAACGAGTTCGACATTTTCAAACTGCAGTAGCTTTGTACCTTCAAAAATACTATAAAAAAAATTATTAAACTGAAAAAGATGAAGACATTCATTTTTTCCAAACATCTTGATATTTTGTACCATGAAATATTAAAAAAAACTTTAAATATATAAAAAAATACTCTAATAAGGACAAGAAAAAGATCCTTGTTCTACAGATGTGCAAGGAAAAAAGTGCAAACAATGGCGGCGACCATGGTGAACCTTGCCTGTTATCACAAGACTTGAACAATATTTTAAGGAGTTATAAGATTCGATCCCAACTAGAATTCTAAAATTCCCACTCAGACTCCTTATTTTAAAATCTACCAATACTCAGACTTGATTCTTTGGAGATTAAAAAATCAGAGTTTGACTCCTACCATTCTTACAAGTCTGATTTGTATTAAAACCTCTGACCACAACCCTGTTTCCTAGATTCGAGGAAATAGCTGTAAGATGTTCCTAACAACTGTCTCATTTATCCGTGCTCCCAGGTGGACCCAATGGTCTGTTGTACATCTTTTTTTTTTATTATGCAATCAACATTGAAGATCTGTAACAAGGCCAAGCCAATATCTTATTCTCTCCATAGTTTTGCATAAACAACTCGTTAGACAAAATTACAAACTGATTTATTTTTCTCTAGTTTGTAGTTTCGCGATTGGTATTATTTTAGTTTATCTCCATATGTCTGGGAACTTTCCCCCCTGTCCTTATACTATATATTTTTGGAAGTATTTTAGTGATTCCTTCTATAGTTGTCTTAAAAACTTACAATTAATCTCATCCAGACCTACAGTAGCATTATGAGGTAATTTCATAAAAGTTTTAATTCTCTCAATGTAAGTTCCAGTAATTTGAAGGTATTTGATTTAAAGTTTAATTTATATTTTTCTGTGATTTGTTTGGTCATAAATTCTTGTTTGCCATTATGACTTGATGTTTTTGCAAAATGTTTTAGCTACCAGATCCGTTAATTTTTTTGTCAGTCATTGCGCGATTAGTTTTCGAGGGTTTTTTTTGGTGTTGTTTGATATGTACCTGAAATTTTCCTGATCATTTCCCAAAACTGTTTTCGGTTTAAAAGAAGAATTTAGTTTGCCGATATATTTTTCTAGCATTTTTTTTTCGCTTTCATCACCCGGCTGACCATTATTCTGTTTAGCCTTATAAACTATCAAATTAAAGGTTTTTGATTCTTTTTTAAACTTACACAGATCTGCTCTTTGCAGTCTCATAGCTTTTTAGCACTTGTTATTGAACAGGATCTGTTATGTTTTGTTTCTAAGAAAATTCTTTTGCTATTAAAATTGACGTATCTGAAATGCTATACTGTATCAGTGCGTCTCCATGTCACAAGGTGCCCATCATAGTCAATAAGGGGAAAAAATTCCATATCTCGGCTACAAATTATTGCCCGAGAGTGGTTGAATGCTCGTTGGAATCTACGTAATGAAAATAAAAATTTCTCAAAAGCTTACTTTCAGGGTCTGGGGCCAAATTTTCTTATTTGATAAAAAAAAACACTATTTTGACCATTCCTCCTTGGCCTTTTGGCTAAGATAAGAGTGTAGTATATGTTCCAATGGATGCTACTCTGTAGACCGGTACGGTCTTGGCCTGCGGGCCTTGATTCCGCCTGTTTGAGGTATCATCTTGTGCAGTTCTAGGAGGTCCATCCCCCCAGGCTTTGCCTTCTCACCTTTTGAGAAAGGGTTAGTTTATTGCTAATCACCTGAGGCGCTCCCCTATCGGGGAATGCCGATGGGGCTGGTTAACTACACCTGACCTTGTGTCTAGCCTACTGGAGGGGAGGTTAATAAAAATACTTTGACCGTGTGTTTAACCTCCTGTTGGGGAGGTAAATAACTTGACCATAACTTGGCCAAAGATTATCGCCAAAGAGTGGTTGAATGCTTGTTAGAATTGTAATTTAATTTTTTATATAGTAAAAAAAAAATTTGAACTTGATGGCCTAATTTTCTTATTTGGCCAAATTCTGCATCACTGTTTTGATCATAAGATATTTCTAAAATCTTTCAATAATAAGGGGATGAGACAATAGTTGCATAAGCAATGAAGGATGGTGCAATATTGCAAACGATGAGAAATTGCATCATCAACTTGGATGGGAATTCATAAAGGAATAGTGCATCTTAAAAAATAAAAAATAAAAAAATAAAAAAAAATTTAAAAAATGGTGATAGAATTTGTCTTCCTCAGATTGACACTCAACTTTGTTTTTCAGGTCACATCCTAATCACGCAACACACTACTTCAAACATGTACCACAATCGTGAAATTGAAAAGTTGATGAATGAATACAAATGTTATTCAAAGGATAAGTACAAAGTTGCTTTGAAAATTCCCAAGGAGTTTCAGAGACAGATTGTTGCAGAAAAGATTAAGAAACAAAGGGAATTGAGGAAGGGCCTGATAAAGAAGAGGTATTCAGAAAAAGTTGAGGAATGGAAGGCTGAATTTTTCCAAATTGTTCCTGTTGTTGACCCCTGAACATAAAAACAGCAAATTGAATCCTAGATCATCTCATGGATAACATTGAAGAGTTTTCTGTGCAGGAAAAGATTACTCATCAGATTCTCCTGCAGAAACTCATTGATCAGTCAAAGGAAAAATGGGTGAGGAAGGCAACCAAGAAAGAAAATTGATGTCCCCGTTAAAGATGCATGTGCAATGTCTATGGTCAATTTATTTGTGTAGCAATATCAGAAACTTTGTTCATACATACTAGAACATTTCATTAATAATAACAAGAAATTAAATCGATTTATACAAGAAAACTTCAATGTGAATTCCAAAGTTAAGTCAACTAAAACATCGTGCTCCTTTTGTTTTGTTTAATGACACAGTTGGGTCAAACCAGAAGAATCCCAGACTCAAAGTCTGCAGCAAACGGTGTTGTGATATTAAATTTAATCCGTAATATAACTTCCAGTGAGAGTTTCAGATTCCTTATATTTGATAGTTTCATTTACCCTATACTTAACTGGTAGCATGTGATAAATTATGTATAGAATAGTACAAGATGTACTAACTCAAGATGAAGTTTGTTTTGAAAATAAAATAAAGAAAAAAAAAATCACATATTTGAATACGTATTTTTCTAAAATAATTTATTAAAATAAAAATTAGTACAAAACTTTTCCTGATTTTCTTTAAAACCTACTCGATTACTTATTTTTAACCAAAACAGGAAGTTTTTAATATCAGGAACCAAATCTGACCGGACATTGTTTACTTTGAGTCAGGGATTCTTCTAAGTTTGCGCAGTTGGATCTCTGAACTGAAAATGTGCCAAACTTGGGTGAAAATTGTTATTGACAGTTAAGGTTCCATCAAATCAGGCATCAACTTGTTGAGGATCTTGATGGTAATAGTGAAGGTGAAAAGAAATTTGAGACAAACTACATTGAAATCTATTCGTGCCCTTTATCAATTCATGGGAATGATACTGTTTGGTCTAACATAATTCCTAACTCAACAACGTGCTCTTGTTTGATGTGATGTGGTGAAAGGAAAATACAAAGTTTACAGGAATATTTTAAACCACACATTGAAGAAATTTATGTAATGGAAACCAGAGAATCTCGCGTTGATGTCAATGGTTAACCCCAATTACTCTCAGTTCACACCGAGTTGCCAATGGTTGATGGCAGACCCAATACCGAAGACTCAGCTGTCAATGGTTGACGTTAAGATGATAGACCTGAGACAAGATGACACAGGTAGCTTCACTCATTATTTCAATGAGACCCGTACTAATGCTAATGACTTAACATGTATTCTAAAGAGGTTTTTCATCGAGAAGTCAACACAGGAACTGATTGAAAATTGGGAGAGAATTGAGTTAGGTGATATTGCGTATTCTGACCCTGAAAGAGTTGGCAATGTCACAAACCAATGAATAATAATGACAATTCTTTGGCATCATGTACCAAAAACTCTGTTCATTGGATGAAAGTGAAAGATGCAGTCAAGGCTGCAAAGACAGAATGTATTGATCACATTCGAAAAGAATGGTTTCTTGGTTGATTGCGCTATTCCAATTGAAAGAAACAAACAGGTCCAATTGCAGACATTCTTCAGTTCCATACATAGTTTCAATTCGTAGTCATTCGTAAATCATCCAACCATGAAGAATTTATGAAACTTGTCTTCCTTCAACAAAATGCTATCACCCAACAAAGTGATGTGACAAAAGTTGTCATGGTGAACCAGTTGGGACAGAAGCTGATGTACGAAAAACAACACTTATGATGTGCAATGATTTCCCATGTGTTCAAATATGTGCTCATTCCTGGGAGCTGTTCTCTTTGACAGATGGGAAGCTCATCCCAATAACAGTCTGGTAAAGCTTGGAATGGGGATATTCATGCTCACAAATCTGGTTGGGCGAGACAGCTTTCAATCAGACAACATATTTGACATTTTCACATCCGATCGTAGCGGCAATGGGGAAAGTGTTGAAATGTAAAAGATGGGAGATAAATGGTCACACTGTTCATCAGTGTCCATTGAATGTGGCAATAGTGCAGAACCTGGAAGTCTTTCGATGTGTACAGTTGAAAACTGTATATTTACTAATTCAGATTTTTCATTGGTTAGTTTATTTGGTGTAGAAATAGGCATTTTAACTAAAATTTGATCATTTTTCACCATTTTCCACAGAATTAAAAATTGAAAACAAACACGTATTATTAGGGGAAAGGAAAAGCAAACTCAATCATCTATGAGGGTTGATGAAAAGTTATGACAAAATATTTTTCCTTGAAATTTGGTTATTTTATAGATATTGATGATTTCAGAAATTTTTAAACCCTTTTAAATTCGGGTAAATGTTGATCTAATGTTTTAAAATCATTAGACATCTAACTTACAAGAACCATTGACTCCAAGCTTACAACTCTTTGTAAAAAAATAGAAAAAAAAGAGAAGTGTTTAAAAGCTGATGAAGTGAACTGGGGTCCAGCATCAGAGACACTTGGCAGGGAATCCCATATCTCAGAAAGTGTGCCTTCAACTCGTGGATGATGGTGACGGGTGTTGTGTCTTCTAATCGATCTATCTCCCAAAAGTTTGAGAAATAATTGACAGTTATGAGGTATTCCAGTCTCACTTTCAAACAAATTAATGCTAACTTTCTGCCATGGCGATCAGGTATATCACGTGGCATTAAGGTTTCTTTCGGTTGTTCTGTTGCGAACTTGCAGTAGGTTTCGCAAGTGGAGATGTATTCACGTATCTCCGATGACATTCCTGGCCAGAAAACACATTCTCGCGCGCAGTGTAGGCATCCATCTATGCCTATGTGTAAGGAGTGAATTGAGCGCTTGATGTCACTCTGCAGACTGAGTGGAATAAGTACTCAGTTGCCCTTGAAGATAAGTCCATCTTGAACTGACATCTCATCACGAGTGTAGTACAGCGGAAAGATCCATTTTCTCGGTTGGCCAACCCTGTACCATTATCTTCCTGAGTTGGTCGCATACCTCATCGCTTTCCAGATCTGAGTCAGTCTTTCATCCCGGATGGGGAGGAAGCTAATCATGTTGACAAGCTCGAATTCGCCTTGATGGTTCTTTTCGTTTTTTAGGTTGTCATGTAAGACTGCGATAGCATGTCAACGAATATACATGTGCTTTCCTTTGTGGTACATGACGTCAATGTCGAATTTCTGAGCCCGCAATAACATTCCCTTTAATCGGTTTGGAGCTTTTGCAAGGGTTTTTTCCCACTATGGCTTCCAGTGGTTTGTGTGTATCGGTGGAATTTTTTCAGTGAAAACACAATCGCCAGCATTTCCTTTTCGATTTGGGCGTATCTCTGCTCGGTATTAGTCAGTGCTCTGCTTGCATATGCTACTGGCTTGCTTTGTTGTAGTAATGCTGTACCAACCCCTTCTGAGCTGGTGTCACACGGTATTGTGAGGGCCACTTTTAGATTGCGGTAGGCGAGTACGGGTGCTTCGGTGACCGTTTGTTTCATTTCCGAGAATGCGGTATCTCGCGCTTGATACCATATCCGTGAAACATCTTTGCACATCAGTTGCCCGTTTCAGAGTCTCTGTATCTCTTCGATCGATGTAGGTTGCTTTAGTTTGGTGATTGCGTCAATTTTAGAAGGATCTGGGAGTAGCCTATCACTGGTAATGAGGTGACCCATGAAGCTTATGCCAATCTTCTTTACTTCTGCCTTTTCTCGGTTTAGCTTCATTCCTATTTCATTGATACCGTTGTAGGAGTGCCTTCAGGTTGGTTCTAGGTCATCTGAACCAATTGCAATTATACCATCGGCCACGCATACAACTGTCTAGACCGTCTATGACTTGATGGAGATGCATTTGAAATATTTCAGAGCTCACACTAGTTCCGAAGGGGAGCCTCAGCCACCGGTATCGACCGAACCCCGTTTGGAAAGTTGCAAGAAGGCTCGATTCATCATCTAGCACTACATGCCAGTACGTTGATGCAATGTCTACCCTAGTGAAGTATATTGCATTTGTTAATTTAGGTAGTACTTCCTCTATGGTAGGTAGTTGGTATCGTTCGCGCTTCAGCGCTTTGTTTAACGGTCTTGGATCGATGCAGATTTGGATACCCCCTGATTTCTTTGTAGCGATAATCATTCGACTATTCCAGTCGGTTGGTTCGTCGACAGAGATGATAACTCTAAGGTTTTCTAACCTTTACTCGAGGAATCATACTGGCTGAGGTGTTATGGTGGAGTCTACTTGTAGGTGCACTTGACCGGGCAGTGACCCCAGTTCACCGTTAAAAACGTTAAGTACTCTGTTATCAGTCGCTTACAGACTGGGTTTGAGTGAATATTAGTGATGTCATAAGGTACTGTTATTAAATTCATCTGTTCACTCGTCAGTTTTCCTAGCAATGGGGTTAGGTTCCATTTAACCACTGTGAACTCAACAGAGTACTTTTTCGTGTTTTTGGGGTTGCGCAATGTAATTCTGCATCTTCCGAGCGGTACGAGTTCGGTTGTATTCCACATCTGAACTTTTTTAGATGCTGGTTGTAGACTTACATCGTGTACGTATTTCGGTGGAATTACATTAACAGTAGCACCACAGTAGACTTGAAATTTTACCTGTTTATGGTCTAGTGTCATTCTAGCATAAATGGCTCTTGTTTTATTTCTTCTCCCTCGGAGTTGACGTTTAGTATGTAGCCCGTATCGCTAAAAGAATCGGAGCCTGACACTATTTGATTTACCTTGTGTCTTGGTCTCTCACCGTGCTGCTTCTCTGGGCATTTCAGCGCAAAGTGGTTTTTGTAACTGCAAAGGTTGCATTTCTGGTCCCATGCAGAACATGCTTCTTTTCTTTTGCCATAGAAATAAGTTTATTTGTCCGTACCCGTGGTTCTCTTTTTTATAAGCTGGGCCTTGGACCTTGTTAATTCGTTCTTATTGCTCAGGATTAATTATTTCCAGCCGTGTATCCGTTGCTTCACAGCTACGGCATATGTCAACACTTCGTTGAAATGTTAGTGCCATATTTTGCAGCGGTCTTTTACAGGCATGGTTATCTCTCACTCCTAATACGATACGGTCGCGTAGCAGAAGGTCATGTAGACATTCACAAAAATTGACGATTTCGCTAAGTCGCGTAATACCATTAAGTACGAGTCGATGGTATCGCTCATAGGTCTCATTTATCTGTCCTATGAAGTGTTGGTCGAATTTGGCTATCACCATATCGACATCATTGCTTTCGGTGGGGGCAAATTGAAACCCGTTGTGGATAGTGAAGGCGTCTGGTTCGACTGCGTGTAGAAACAACACATTTTAGTACTGTTTATCCTGGTCTGCTAGTTTAGCGATAATACAGTAGTTATTCCACATCTGTTTTCATAATTTCCATGCTTCTGGAAGGTTTGTTTTAACATCCAAACTGCTTGGCAGCAATATGTTTGTTAAAAAACTTTCTGCCAACTTTTTCGCACGAGGGTCGTAGTTGACAGTTTTGTAGTAGTAGTAGCAGCACTACTGTAATGGACTTCAACTTGTCACTTGGGAAGAGGATAAAACTTCACCCGTTGCTCGTTCTGACAATGTATATTTCAACATTTGAGATGTGTTTTACATCCCAACGCTGCCACCATGTTACATTATGATGTATTTTAAATGAGTTAAGAGAACACGAATGTAGGAGTGAGATAAAACATACTGACGAGAGTCAGTATGTTTTTATTTAGACTGAGCACGAGGTTGATAGTGCATGTCGAGAGTAGACAAGGAAAGGGAGGGGGTGTGTATAGTCCAACATACATGGGTAGGAAGCATAATGTAGTTGGTGTTAGAGTGGTTTTATTTGAGGGTATTGATCTTTGTTTGGGTGTTGTAAAATATTTTCTGAAATACGGCCATTTAAAATTTCTGAATTCCAGATTTTAACATGTTGCAGGATTTTATGTTATGATCTTTTGAACAAATTCACTTGAATCTAAACTTTGGCTTGTGATTTTGTAAAAAAAATCTGATATTTCCATTTTAAGGCATTTTTAGGTCTACAGACAACTGAAACATTTGTAATTGTTTTTCTTACATGCTTTAGTGATTATTACAGAAATTAACAAGAAAAACACCCAGTGTTACCTCAAAATTAAGTCCAGATGTCTAGATTTAAGGATTGATTACAAAAACGCAGAATCTCAATTTGAAACCAATATTATCATTGATCGACATGTAATCGCTTTTAAGAAGTAGAAGCCACCCATCACGCACAAAAAACGCGTAGAATTTATCGGGGCTTCTTTAGTTTTGTTCCAACATCTCTTAAAAAAAAAAAAATAGCTAAAGAAATGTATAAACTTTGTTATGCACTAACATAAAAAAATTAAAAAAACAAAAACGTTTATCTATCGGTCGCCGCATTTTATCTATCGATGGAAGGGAGATAACTCAGATTTTTGGTTCTCAATCGGCATTTCTTCTCAGTATTATTTATAAAAGTCCTACTTCCCAAATCTTGAGTTACCGAAATGATTTTTTAAAAAAATGGCGTACGATAGATAAAATCGTGTTCAAACGTGTTTTTTTTTAAATTTAATAAATACTTGATGAATTTACATAATTTTTGGTGTAAAGTCTTCTTTTCAGCTACCACATAAGTACATAAAGTTTATACATTTCTTTGGCTATTTTTTTCTTTTAAGAGATGTCTAGCATGTCAAAGGGAAACCAATTTATCTCCCATCGCAAAAAATGGTTAACTGCCCTAAAAAGTTAGAATAGCTGAGAAATGGATCATTTTATGTTAAAATTATATGCAAAACTGACCCCCCCCTCCCCAACTGCATTCTAAAATAGTTTTCTTTTCATGAAAGATGAGTAATATAATACATAAATTTTTTAAAAACTTATTTTTCGTATTACCACCCAGACTTGGGATTAGTACTAGAAAGGGTGGGTGTTTTTTTATGATGTAATCTTTAAAAGAATGCAGTATTTACAAAATACCGGAAAAATATTTAAAAATATAATAAAAATAATTTAGGTATTTTTCTTTTTACTATCTTACCCGGTGCAGTTTACCCCCCCCCCCCCCCCTAAAAAAAATTCTCATCCTTTTTTTTTGGGCACTTCTGCAAATTAGGAACGGGCCGAAATTAATTTGTTTTCATTTTAGAAGAGCTCCAATAGTGTAAGGGGCCGACAACTCTTTTTTCCACTAAACCCCTGCAGTCTTTTTGAACAGATTTCTGGAATTGTATCTCGTTTAAAAAACAAAAGAAAACTTGGTTAAATCCAAGATTTTTATGTTCTTGTGACTTCCTGTTTAATCGTGCGCGTCATCTGACGTACGGATGACCAGAAATTAAAAATAAAACCTTTTTGTTAGCATTTCTGAATAACAAAAATTACTATTTACACTTTCACATTTATAAAACTTCTGATTTTAATTTCGACTTCCGCTTCTATTTTTAATTACTAATTATTGATTACCTTCCTATAAGATAACGTTAAAATTAAAGTAATGGAGAAGTTAGTTTCAGATATAATTCCAGCTGCAGAATTATTCTGTATGAATATAAATTTGCATGATTTAATGCTACAAACAAGAGACACTATTAAATCAATGAAACTTTACTAGTCACCTATAAGAGTTTCTTTGGCGGCACCGAACAAAAAAACAATTTTTTCGGAAACATTTTATATGGGATTAGAAAATGTTATGAAGTGTAATAAAAAGTGACGAAAAAAAAAAAAAAGAAAAAAAAAAAAGAACTTTCGGTTGATAATTTCTTAAAATTAATTCAATAAAATGTCTTATTATAGCGTAACGTTAAGAAAGAAAAAAAAAGAACTTTCAGTTGATAATTTGTTTGGTAAAATTTAAAAAATTGAATCCCCACCAAAATTGTCGATTACATGTCCCTTAAAAATGGTCACTAAAAAGTTGTGAAAAACGGACAGTGGTTAAAGACGAACATGTGCTGTGAAATTTATTATAGCAAAAAGCAATTGATCAAAGCCAGTGCATGTTTATTTCCTGTTAAATTTTTAAAAAAAGAAAGAAAGAAAAACAACTGAATTACGAAGAACTGTGTTTAATCTCGCGAAGGAGTCATTTCTTTCTGCCCGGAAAAAAAGCTGTTGCCAAAAAAGAACAAAAATGTCCGAAATGCTATTACGGTAAAACTGCATAAAACAGACCCCCTGGTTGTGTGCCAACAAACGGAAGCGCAAAAATTAAAAGTAAAAAAAAAAAAAAAAACTTAAATTTAAGAAGGGGATCTTTTACGACACTCAGCAGAGTAAAAACGCTAAAAAAACAAATTTACAACAAATAAAAGTAACTGTAAGCTGTAAAAGTTAGTTTCAAACTTGCATGTGCTATTTGTTTGTATTTTAAACCTGTTTGAAGTGCTATTTATTAGAAATTTAAGTTCGACAGACGTCAGCGAAGAAAACAATATGGCCGCTCTACGTAATAATATAGAGCGACTCGCTGGCATTAATATTTGAGAAAGTAGATGTTTTAAAAAACAAGAAATTTTTTTTTAACATCTAATAAAAAGGCATTTATACTACGTAAAAATACAAACAAATTACATAGGTAAGTAGAAAAATGTCTATTCTAGACATAAGTCAACTTTACTTGTTGCAAATGTATGTTTTTAAACTCTTTCTCGTTCTTTTTTTGGACCCCGTTCGCGCCTCTGCTGAGCGTCGTAACATATACCCAAATTTAAACTGTTGATTTTATTTACTAATGCAGTAAAAACATCTTTGTGTTCTTTTCTAAGCAAATATTCACAAATATACTCCCATTGACGAGGAATTCCATTTGCGCTTCAGTTTGTTGGCGCATGCGCACAGTCAGGGGTCCGTGTTATACAGTTTTACCAAAGTTTTTTCATGTCGGTCGAATTCTTAACAAACACTAGTTTTTTGGGTTTTTTTTCTAAACGCAAACACGTCACAAATAGGTTGGTAAATAAAAATAAATTGTGGCGTTTTTTCGGTATTTTTATTCTTTGTTTTACTAATTTCCAAACTGTATTTTAATTAAAATCATTTGTCGCCAATAGTAAGGTTATTCTTCAAATATAAACAACGTCTGATAAACTACCATGAATAGATGTACTTTCAAAATATCTATTCACCTCAGAGCACTAAATGCATACACTACTGTACCAACGTTGATCAAGGGGATGAGCACCTTTTATTTTATTTTTTTAATTTGAAACTGAATGATCTCCCCTTGATTAGCAGCAAACCGGAAGCCAACACCAAATAGTAGTCGTATTTTTATCACATGTGCTGAACAAAAATTATAAGATTAAAAAAAAAAACTAGGTTATATCTAAAGTGCTAAAAAATAAATAAAGTGGATCAGAAATGGAGAAAAAAAAGAATTGAAAAGTCTGGGTTTTTCAAATTAAATCAGCTTGTTTTTGCTAGTATATTGAATTATTCACTAAATTCTACTGCGATAGTGGAAGTCGAATAACGATTATCCGGCACACGAGTGTTAAATGGACATTTAATGAATAGATTGAGAAACCAAAATACACACAAGTATGCATAAGTTCGTAGAATTAAAAGAAAGTGATACTTCGTTTACTAGTTTAATTTATATCTACAAGATTTTAATATAAAAACAAAACAAATTAAATCATTTTTGTTCCCTTACCTGTCGTCGCCGGCTTTTATTGGTAATGACAGCTGTTGTCAAGTATCTCAAAATATGAGGGCATACCGTCTGGATAGCATTGAGATAGTTGGTCTGATAGAGAAACAAGTCGATGATGAGATCTCGGCCTTTCGGATGATTGAAATAAACAAATAATGACCAGTGGACGAACCAGGCCCTTTGCTGAAGAGACTGCAAGGCGGAGTTAAAGGCCGCATTACTATCAATGAACTCCCGAAGCCGGTTCAAGTCATCAAGTGCCGCATCCCAGTTTTGCATTAAGATTTCCGAGGCCAGTTTCCCCCAGAGTGTACTCATGTACAACTTGTCGTTGGATGGCAGAAGGGTGCGCACAAAATACAGATACTGGGCAGTGCCAGAGTAATTACCGCACTCGTACTGAAATTTAGCGTAATTGTATAATGTTTGTACCATGTTATCACTAACTTGGTGCTGGGTATGTAGATATTCCATAAGTTGGACTCCATCTCTGGCATTTTCGATCTGCTTTATAACCTCTTCTTGATCCATCAGATTTGTTATCTTCTCTGTCTGTTCTTGGAGTTTCTTCAGTTGACCAACGACATCTATTCTTTTCTGGCGTAGTGTGTTAGGGACATCTTGGTTGGGGTATAGGCTCCTGTGTACATCCATAGCAAAATCGACCATGTTTGTATTGCTGAGCAAGTCTAATTTTCCTCGTAACATTTCCTTTTCATCGTAAACTTCTTTGACTGATAAAAATTCTAATAGCGGAAAGACCAGATGCCGGTCTAAATATTGGCCCATTCGGGTCGTTAAGTCAAAGTTCGCCATATTGGTTGCGAGTAATGGAGGCGAAAAAGGAAGAAGCGCGCAGAATTTATTCGAAAACAAAAAATGGAGACGGAATCCGAAGTAACTTCCGGTAAGGGAATTATTCAGAAAGTTAAAAAAATATACATTCTTTTCGTCCCAAAACATTCATTACGATCATAAGTTCGTTTAATAATAGTATAAAATAAATTAAAATTAAATTTAGTTGGATAAGTAATGTTATTCAATGTTTTCACTCGCTTGCTTTCCATGTGACTCATGTAGACCGACAATGGAGTTACAGCAAAGCTAGGAATTAGTAATAAAACGAAACGATAAAACTCATAAGTCAAGTCAAATAAAGTAGGAGTTCTCATTTTGGGTAAATTTTTATTAAAATCTATGTAAAATCATATAGTATTAATAATAAAATATCATTTTTAAATTTCGTCTTTAAAAATACATTTTTAAATATATTTCAATCCCGAAAATGTTATAATAAATTAATTTGAAAAGTAGTTTCTGAAAAAAAACTTTAATCTTTAGTGGTCTCTCTCCCCATTTACTTGGCTCCCCATGAGGGCAAAATTCGACACAAGGTCGGTTTTTAATTTAAGGAAAATCCAGTTCTTCAAAATGGGTCACTCTGCATTTGGAACAAAAATTTAAATTGCCTCAGTCTAGGATGATTTTCCTCCCTTGACTGAGGACACAACACATACTACACTTTGATTCGATTAATCTGTGTCTAACAAAAACTATGAATAAGTGAAATATTCTCTAAACAATTGTTTACTTCATGAGTCAAAATATCAAAGATTCTTATTCTCAATTTGTAAAGAAATTTTGTTTTCCTTTTAAAATATAGTACTTTTGGTTGTTTTTTTTTTTATTTCAATCCTCTCCAGGAGGTTAGACACAAAGTCAGGTGTGGGTTTTGGTGAAAGTGTTTCTGTGGGACGAACTGAATTCAACCCCGGCACACCCAGGTCCTCATTCCGCGTCGTTAACCACTTAGCAACCCACCCCTGTAAGATGGCTGTCATTGAAACAACATTTTCTGTAATAATCAGGTTACATTATTACGATATTGTGTGAAATTTAATTATTAATTGAACCAAATTGTTATAAAACTAGATCTAATTTGATTAAATTAATGTTGTGTCAATGGTAGCCATCTTAAAGTTGAAATCTTCAATAGAACCAGTCTTTATGCATTTATTAATGTTAAAAATGTATATAAAATAAAGAAATAAAATTTGAATTCATTGAATTTTTTTTTAATAAATAATTGTATAAAAAACAATCTCGAGTTGACAATTTTATGATTTTTAAATATTTTCCTATGGTGAAAGTTTAAATTCAAAACAAATACATAATAAAATTTACAAAATAAATCTATTTATTTTGTAAATGCCTTTTCAAACTTAAGCATGACAGACTGACTAAAATGCTATTCCAAATTTAAACATGACAAACCGACAAAAATGCCATTTCAAACAGAAGCGTGACAGACCAATGAAAATGCTATTTTAAACTCAAGTATGACAGACCATGCTATTTTAAACTTCAGCATGACAGACCAACGAAAACAGTATTTCAAACTTAAGCATGACAGACCAAAAAACTGCTATTTCAAATTTAAGCGTGACAGACCGACAAAAGATCTATTTAAAGCTTAAGCATAACAGATCAACAAAAATGCTATTTCAAACTGAAGTGTGACAGACTCGACAGACCAACAAAAATAATTTTTTCAAACCCAAGCATGACAGACCATGCTATTTCAAACTTAAGCATGACAGACCAGTGAAAATGGTATTTAAAACTTAAACGTGACCAACCGACAGATCCTAGCACTAAGTGAAACGAACCTTCAATTCTCAATCTCCTCTCACCACTTTGACGTGACTGATTACCTCCCACTCTACTGTAAAGACTCTGAGAAACATATGCATGGGCTAGGAGTTTATGTTCGGAACACCCTCTCCTTGACTAGAGAACGTAGGCTAGAATCAGATGACCAAGAATACATGTGCTTTAGATTGACCCTGCAGCACAGTGTTAGTTGCCTATATTTCTTATACCGTTCTCCTTCGACCCAGGACTGTACCCTCCTTAACTCTGTCTCTGAAAGCATAGATACAGCACTTTCACTCGACTCGAATGTCCAAATTCTTGTATTTGGGGATTTTAATGCACACCACCGTGACTGGCTGGGGTTCTCTAGTTTCACTGATGCAGCTGGTAACTCTACATATAATTTCTTCTTTGCTCACTCCCTCTCACAGACTCTCAAATTCCCGACCCCCCTCCCTGATCGTGTGGACCAGCAAGCCTCACTTTTCGACCTGTTCTTGACCTCACTGCCCGAGGCTTGTGTGACAAATGCCCATAGCCGACGCGGGAATGCTGATTACATTGTGGTAATGATTGATATCACCCTAAAAACTCGTCCCAAAGCTGATTAGCCGTTGCTCAAAACGACGAGATACTATGAGCAGGCTGATTTTGAATCCATCAGAGATCGCATCAGTGACGCCCCATGGAGTGAAACCTTCTCACTCCCTGCTGATCAGTGCGCAAATGAATTAACAGAATGGGTCAAAGCTGGCATAGAAGCATATATCCCTATGCGAAAATACTTCAGCAAACCACACTCTCCTAAATGGTTCATCTCGAAATGTGCAGCTGCTATTGCTAAGAGGCAGCAAGCATTCTATCAATCTTATACCTGTATCAGTATGTCATAGCTGATTTGTTTACCTTTTAAACTTCCGGTAATTATCTGCCCTTAGCCTGTCCCCACTTCCTGTCCCCACTTGTAATAGCGTCCTATGTAAATAAAATTTGTGTTCATTTACTCTCCATCTCTGTTTGTTCTTAATCTAAGCCATCCTCGACCGGCGACAACACAACATGGTGTCAGAAGTGGGATCCAAGGACACAAGAATGTTTTTCAGTGAAAATCCCACTTTGTAGTGATATTTGTCAGGTTTAGGTGACATTACACTCGTCCCCGAAAAATATGCACGTGCGCACAGCTATACGCCGAGGTAAGAGGAATTTGACTCTACTGTTTTGTTAATTTCTCATCATGGAAACCCCCCCTACATTAGCACCAAGGATAGACTGGTCCAGTCCCAACTTGGGAAAAGAAATGGACATTTTTTTTACGTCAGGTCACATTATATTTTGGTGGACCACTTCGTGATGTGGACGACGACGTGAAAGTAAATTACCTCCTTTTGTGGACTGGTGTCGAAGGGCAGAAGATTAGCGACCACTTCATTTTTCAAACGGATGAAAGTAAATGTGGACAACTACATGAGACATCTCAAGAATTATGTCAGTCCTCAGTCAAATTTCAGGGTGTCTTGACACCAACTTTTACAGAGTCGCCAAGAGGAGAATGAGCCAGCCCACTCATTTCTAAAGAGGCTGAGGCAAATAATAAAAAATTGCGAATATGACCCTATAGTCGAAGAGACAAACTTGGTGGACTTATTTATATTTGGACTAAACCTCAAGTCAATCCAACAAAACCATTACGAGACCTATTGTCTAAGGACAATGATTTTGTCTGGTCATCTCAGCAACAAGCAGCATTTGACAGCATCAAAGAAGAAATCCAAAGATCTGCTGTACTGAGGTATTTTGACCCAAAGACACCAATTATGATACAAGTGGATGCTTCTGCTGCTGGACTCGGTGCAGCCTTCTTGCAGAATGACATGCCAGTTGCTTTTGCAAGCAAAACCCTATTTGGACCGGAGACACGATATTCAAATATTGAAAGGGAGATGCTTGCTGTCGTTTTTGGCCTAGAAAGGTTCCATCATTATGTATGGGGTCACAGGGTAACGATTCAAACTAACCACAAGCCATTAGAATCAATCGCACTCAAGAACCTGGCGCAAGCACCTCCAAGACTGGCAAGGATGCTGCTAAAGATTCAAGGGTATGATTTTGTAATGAAATACAGCCCAGGCAGAGCAGTCCCCATAGCTGACTGTTTGTCAAGAGTGTCATCCAGACCAGGCAATCACATTGAAGGCATCGACCTCAACATCCACATAATGAACACTCAGCTAAGTGCATCACCAACTCGCCTACAAGACATTAAGTTGGAAACCATGGAGGATTCAACTCTAAGAGAGCTCATCAACACTGTGATGACCGGATGGCCATCAGATCGCTCCGGTTGCCCCAGTTGATTACTCCCATACTGGAATTTTAGGGATGAAGTTGGGATCCAAGATGGTGTCCTACTGAAAGGCAACAAAATTGTCATACCCGCTTCACTCCAACCAGATGTTCTGCAACAACTGCACTTATCACATCAGGGAGTAGAAAAAACCCGGCTGCAGGCCAGAAGTGCTGTTTACTGGGTAGGAATAAATAAGGACATTGAGGATATGGTTGCAAGATGCCCCACATGTCAAAAGTATCAACCAAGTATCCCATCAGAAACATTGCTTCAACATGAAACCTCTTCTTACCCATGGCAGTATATCAGCACAGATCTCTTCACAATAGAAAGAAATGAGTACCTTTTAGTGGCAGACCAATATAGCCGTAGTCCATTTGTACGACACCTGCAATCAACAACATCTGCTGCAGTGATCAGGCAGATGAAACAAATATTTGAGGAACAAGATGTTGCTGAAGTGGTCTATAGTGACAATGGGCCTCAGTACACAAGTACAGAATTTGCAAACTTTGCAGAGAAGTTCAACTTTAAGCACACAACATCATCACCACATTACCCTCAATCCAATGGGTTTGCAGAAAGAATGGTTTGTATATGCAAGAAGCAAGTTCTGAAGGCCTGAAAGACTGGCAATGATTGCCATTTGGCGATGATGTCACATAGAGCTACACCGCTTTCAACCAACCTTAAATCTCCAGCCGAACTCCTCAACAGGAGGCCCATCTGAACACCACTAGTCTCTAAGCAACAGCTCAGAGATGAGCAAACCAGAGACATAATGCAATGGAACAAAGACAAGACAAAGAACCGGTATGACCAACCGAATAGCCACCGCCATCCACCATTGCAGGCAGGTCAGCAAGTCCACATCCAAGATGAGAAAACCAAGTTGTGGAAACCTGGAACAGTCACACAAACCACTGCAGAGCCAAGGTCATACCTTGTAGAATCCGCAGATGGCAGTATTCATCGAATGAACAGAAGTTCCTTGGGCCCGCAAGGATGGAGTTGACTGAAAGTCTATATAACAATAGACACAACCACCCACTAACAGTTGATACCAATGCACCACCCATTGGTGATGGGATGCGTGTATACCCGAGCGACCGTGGTGTGATCTCTCCATCTAGCTAACACTGTACAAGCAGCCAATCAGAACCTACATACTCTACACCAGTGCATAATACACAAACTCTGCTCACAACTGCAAGGCCATATGCCGAGCCATATTTGGAGCCACGTCGCTCTGGACATCCCCAAAAGATACCACAAAGATTGGACTTGTAATGCTTAAAAAAAAAAATGAATAAAATAAATAAATTTAAAAAAAAACAAATAAAAAAGTCACACCCTCTTTGTTTAACTAAATGGTTCATCTCGAAATGTGCAGCTACTATTGCTAAGAGGCAGCAAGCATTCTATCAATCTTATACCTGTATCAGTATGTCATAGCTGATTTGTTTACCTTTTAAACTTCCGGTAATTATCTGCCCTTAGCCTGTCTCCACTTCCTGTCCCCACCTGTAATGGCGTCTTATATAAATAAAGTTTGTGTTCATTTACTCTCCGTCTCTGTTTGGTCTTAATCCAAGCCATCCTCGACCGGCGACAACACAACAATACCAGTAATAGTAATAAAGAAATGCTCTACTGAACTGGCCCCTGTCCTCTCCAAACTCTACAACAAATGCCTCACTGAATCTTGCTTCTCTGATAGTTGGAAAATTGCCTCTGTGGTACCAGTCTTCAAGAATTCTGGAGATAGAACTGATCCTCAGAACTATCGCCCAATCAGCCTACTCCCGATCTTTGCTAAAATCTTTGAATCTGTAATCAATCTAGCAATATTCCGGCACCTCGTTAATGCTAAAGTTCTTTCTGACCATCAGCATGGATTCAGGCAAGCAAGATCTACTGCGGATATCCTAACGGTCACCTCTGAACACATATATCATAAACTGGACAAGGCAGGTGAAGCTAGGTCGGTAGCGCTTGACATATCCAAGGTCTTTGACAAGATATGGCATAAAGAGCTTCTCTCATGATATTACTGGATAAATATTTAATATAATTAGATATTTCCTAACCAAAAGAAAGATCCAGGTTGTCCTCGATGCCCGTTTATCCAAGCAACATGACATAAATGCTGGTGTACCCCAAGGATCCATCCTTGGACCTCTACTATTCCTGATTTTCATAAACGACATCCCTGATGACATTGAGTCTGAGATGGGTATATTTGCTGATGACACCACGCTCTACTCTCGTCATGTAGGCTAAACTGATGCATACATATCCGAGGCAATGGCTGAATCCTTAGAAAGTGGCCTTAAGTACAGGGTGGGCAAAAATAAGGGTCCTATTTTTAAAAATTCATAACTTTTTTATTTATTGATTTTTTTTTTTTTTTTTTTTTTTTTTTAGAATAAGTAAAGGACCCCTTCCGAAGCAAGCATGAGCCGTATTAGCCCTAAGGAACGTACCCTCATTTAGAAAACATTATTTTTGCTTAAAAAACTCAAAACAGTGTAAAAAACAATACTTTAGTTTTTGTAAGTTTTAAGAAGTGTTTTTCGGCTAAAATTTGTTTTGTTTATTTCAAAAAATCTCGGAAGGGTCAGTCTACACACACATAAAGTTTGGTGAGTTTAACTTTTATTTTGTGGAAGTTATTCAAATTCAAGTTATTCAAATTTAAAGATAGGACCCTTATTTTGGCCCACTCTGTATGTAGTGGAATAGGGTCATAAATAGATGGTAACATTTAATGCCGCTAGACAAAGCTCCTTTCTTACAACAACTACAAAAGACCTTTCAACCACCAATTGCCATGGTAAATAACACCCTAGCTGAGAGTTCAATGTTCAAGCTCCTTGGCCTAACATTCACAGGTAACATGAATTGGAATAATACATTGAAGACATTGCCAGGGCTGCTGAAAAGAAGGTGGGCTCCCCCTACCATGCTAGTAAACTTCTCACACCTGACATTGTCCTATATATCTACAAAGCCACCATCAGCCGATCCATGGAGTATTGTTGTCACATCTGGGCTGGGGCATCATCCACTAGTCTTTCCCTCTTTGATAAGGTCCAAAAAAGAGTCGCCAACTTAATAGGTTCCTCACTATCCACTAAGCTCCAGCCCCTGTTCTATCACCGCAATGTTGCATCCTTGTGCCTGTTTTACAAGTACTTCAATCGAATGTGCTCTGATGAACTTGCTGCTCTGGTGCCCCCTCAACGTAAATACACTAGACCAACCCAACAATCAGCTAAGTCCCATCCATTCACTGTGGAGATCCCCAGATGCCAGAGAATATTCTACTCAAATAGCTTCTTTCCTTGCACTGCCGGCCTTTGGAACTCCCTCCCTGCTCCCTATTTCCCCGACTCTACTGACATGCAGAAATTTAAAACTAATGTAAACAGACATCTCACTGCACAATTCACAACTTAGGATGACCACCAAAACTTACACCCTAAATCTTAGTAGCCCCTTACGTCTACAGTGGCGTCCTGCCTTGTTTAAGGTGAGCTATGTTAAAAAAAATGTTTGTTTTTTCTCTTCATTCCTTCTTCTGCTGCTGCTAGCTTTTCATGATACTCACTTTTTCTTTTAATGTTTTATGGATGTTGTTCTTAACAGCACTTATTTAAATCCATATTTTATATTCTATGCTTATACTCGAACACCAACTTCAAGTGTAGGAAATTCATGGGACAGGCATGCCCTATTTCTAACAGTCATGAATAAGCGATTTGGTCACACACTGACCAATCAGTTTGCAGGGCGGATTTATTTCATCTGTCGCCTGAAAAACTATTTCAGATCTTTTTGGGAATCGCAGCAGTCATCATAGAGTTACCTGAAAGCAACCAAGAAGGGTGCCCCTTTCTCTCACCTGCCTTGACCCACTTGATTCCTGAGCATCGACTATCTTCACTTGAAGAACAACTGCTTGTACATTTTCGGAAATCAAAGAACTTTTTTATTTTTCCTTCCCTCACTCAGACACTGTCCAACTTTATTCAACTTATACCAAACGATGTAGGTAACTTTAATAAATAGTTTTTGGTTGTTGTTCCTAAAAGAGGTTTTGTTTATCCTTTCATGTGACGACCATTTTCGTTATCAATGATATTATAGGAGTTGACTTTAACACCCTCTGCTAAGAACAGCTCCTATAAATGGTGACCCAATGTGAAAAAAACACAGACTTTCTGAAAAACGAAACGTCAAAAAAAACAAACCTTCAACAGAAAAAGGGCAAAACTCAGAGTCAGACCCCAGCAAAAAGACAAACACGCAACTCAGCCCTATTCAACAAAAGCAGCCAAAAGAATACGGACGCTTTACGTTAATACTCGCAAACAAAAACAAACAAAAAAACAGTTTAGGTGACTGAAGTGTCGTGTGTGTAAATGAATAGGCATGAAGATATGTTTGTGCATATTAGCATGTGTGTTCATTTCGGTTTGCACTATGTGCATTTACGCGTGTGTAAATAGCATGCCTCTGTTTTATTAATGTGTGAGTTTATGAACTTGTTTGCATGTGCATTAGTTGAGCAGCGTGTGTGTGTGCTTTACTGGACTACAGAAATTTGTGAAAGTCTCTCGTCATGTGAGCAACTGAACAACTTTCAGCCATTTATATTTCTGACCACCTCGTTGGCGGGAAGATACAATTCACTTCCTGAACAAGACGCTGTGGAGACGAGGCATTAAAAACATGTTTCCGTTCTTTGCCAGGAAATGGCAAGATGAGATGGAACTCCAGAACTCAAAATTCTGTCTTTAGCCTCAACTTGCCGAGCAAACTTACGTTACATACTTATGTTTGTGTTTTAATGAAACGTTAAATAAAGTTAATTTTATTTATCCTGAAGATGTTGGTTTTTTTATTTGGAATCTGGTGATCCTACTTTCTTCTTCGTTTCAAGCCAGCTCAGTCAGATAAGTATAGACTTGGTCGACTCAACAAAATGGCCATCTCCTGTCTCCAAGCGACTCTTCAACTCACACCAACAATTCACAATAACTTTAATTTAAAACATTACTTTCTACTTGACAGCTAAAACCACTTTCAAATTTCAAAGAGTTATGATATAGTAAACAAATCAGCCATTTTAATCCGTCTTTGTTCCATTTGGCATAATGGTAAGAGTGTTCGCTAATGGGCCAGGAGACCAGGGTTCAATCCTCGGTCGAGTCATACCAAAGTCTAAAAAAATGCTACTTGATGCCTCCTTGCTAAACACTCAGCATTATAAGGTGAGGATCAAGGGTAAGTGGAGTAATCCTGGTAAAGCAGTGGTGCTTTCTCCTACACCTCGATGTAGTAGCTAATGACAAGGGAGACCATATTACTTTACTTGTAACATCCCAACCCTACCCCCCCCCCAAACATATTTTTGATATAATCTTGTGATTTAGCGTTTAATCTAGAGTAATCAAAATAATTTTTTTTAAATCTCAAAATATAGATTTTAATGCTTTTTTTTAATAAGCATCAGATGACTTCATTTTATAAGACAGGACGAGTAAAATTAATTCCCCAAACATAACAGTTTTGCACCACTTTTATGTCCCTATACAAAGATTAAAATCAAAATATAATGCATGATTTTGATTCTAGAAAATGCCTCACATTTAAGGCCTAAGCTTAAGGAGACTTAAGAAGAAATTGAAATTCAGGGAGTCTTGCTTCATTGGTGTCTAATGACTACAGATCAAATTCAATGCAAATCTGATATCTTTGAATTTTCAAATGAAAGATTGTGTAGCAGTTTCCCGGCGCACAGCCGCCATATTGTTTAAATATCAATGACTTCTTAGCTGCCCGCTGATTGGTTCAGGCAATTACTTCCGCCTTGGCTTGATCAATCAGTAGCTTTCTCTTAGGCAGATCTCCGATGACTAGCATAACTATATAAACACTTGAGCACCATCCGCTCTTTCTCTTTTTCTTCTTCGACACAAGAAACCTCTTCTCTCTCTTTTCTTTGATACTGCCAAATACCACCTCCCTCTCTGGGGACGCAACAGACATCTTCCCAGGGCTTTGGCCTTGGGTTTGACTTTGACAAGAAGACAAGAAGCCAAAATGGCTACTGCCGTATACACGTGAAATAATTATCCACTTACTCTCTTCTTTTTCTTGCCTCTCTCGACATGTAGACGACTACTACACCTGGCCAGGCTATCTAGCTCTGGCCACTTCGACACAAAGTACCGAGAAGCCAAAATGGCTACTGCCACGTGGATACACGTGGACTTAATATAACACACACACATAACTGCTTACATGTGAACTGACTTTTACATCCGTGTACAGACACACATACTTACATACATATATGGACACGTTCTTACACCGTAGCCGGTGTACAAACATTATATATTATGAACTATTCCCTCTTCCCTACTCATGGGAAATTATAGTAATGGACTTCCTTTACTTTTGTCTTCGTCCATACTTATGGACATACTAACCTCTTTCCTTTTTGTCCACATACTAACGAAGACGACCCAATAAAGTTGTTATTAAATGTTAGAATGAGAGTTTGTCATTTCCATCCTACAATTGTACCCATATTATGCCCCCCTAAAAACTCTTTAAAATACTCTAAAGAAACAGAAATTTGTGAACTAATTGATGTCTAATATTTATTGTTAAAATTTCACAAAAAAATCTGAGGTATCTGAATCTTACGAAAGGTTTCCACCCGCATTTTACCCCGTCATAAAACTAAATTAAACTAAATATAGTCCACATTTGGACTCTTTACGCCTAGCAGCTGTGTTCCAAAATACATAATGATCGGTTAATTAGTTTAGGATTGGGATCAAGGGAAGAATAAGGACCCCAGATCATTAACACAAGACGCGGGACATATTTTCAAATCACCGGTTGACCTCGCAATACACGTGGTCTCTATTTACAAAACACTTGTAAATAGATCTTTTATTTATGTTAATATTTATTTTAAGGCAGAGAGTTCATAAATAAAACAAATAAATATTAACATGTTTTCTTTTCTTTTAACATGTATACGCTTTTTTAAAAATCGGCTGACTTGTAATCTGTCGTTTTGCAATAAACAAAACAATTTATCATTTTTTTTTTTACTTTTATTTACTAAATAAAAAACAAATTTTAAACGCAATTCTATATTTCGTGTTGTGTACTTTTTTTTCTTTTCGTAGGGAGGCGAGTAGCGAAGTTTTATATATTTGTTTATAATTGTTGCTTACAGAAAAAAAAGGAAAAAACTTCACGAGGGCAGAAATGGGGGGGGGGGGTATGAAATATTTATCACCGTACTTAAGTAATCTTTCGTTTTGTAGGGAAAAATCAAGCTTCCCAAAAAGGGGCACTATGGATCTTACCTCAGTTTAGAAGGATTTTTCCATACTACACATTGCTCCTAGCCCGAGGAGGCAAAACGGATGATTACGCAAGTTATTTTAATAAATAAACGAAATATATACGCCTTTTAAAAAATCGGCTGACTTGTAATCTTTCGTTTTGCTTCCCCACGAGGGCGGAGTTAGACTTCAAAAATCAGTTTCCAAACGGAAGCAATTTAAAATTTATGAAGTTTTTTCCTTTTTTTTCTGTAAGCAACAATTACAAACAAATATATAAAACTTCGCTACTCGCCTCCCTACGAAAAGAAAAAAAAGTACACAACACGAAATATAGAATTGCGTTTAAAATTTGTTTTTTATTTAGTAAATAAAAGTAAAAAAAAAAATGATAAATTGTTTTGTTTATTGCAAAACGACAGATTACAAGTCAGCCGATTTTTAAAAAAGCGTATACATGTTAAAAGAAAAGAAAACATGTTAATATTTATTTGTTTTATTTATGAACTCTCTGCCTTAAAATAAATATTAACATAAATAAAAGATCTATTTACAAGTGTTTTGTAAATAGAGACCACGTGTATTGCGAGGTCAACCGGTGATTTGAAAATATGTCCCGCGTCTTGTGTTAATGATCTGGGGTCCTTATTCTTCCCTTGATCCTAGGATTGAAACCTGTACATACAAATAAACATATATAATATGAATATACAGATCAAATTCTCTTAAATTTTTCTATCAGATAGACCCCAACAAATGTCCCTGTAAATTTATATTTTTTACCATTATTTCTCAATGCATCTAGTTTATTCTTAAAATGATTTGCATTAGAAATATTTTTAACCTGGTCAGGCAATTTGTTTAAAAAATATATTACTCTATTAGAAAAAAAAACTCTAATTTTGTGGTAGATTTAGTTTTTGAAATCTTTCTTGCCGATAAATTACCAGTGTGAAGAGAAATGTTTAAAACTAGCTGGCTTTGCTAGCTTGCTATCGCTTTGCAAAACCAACATTTTAAATAATAAACATTTCATTCATAAGTTTTTTGTAAACACAAAACAAAAACGTTCGCTTTTATTCATATAAATAGATAAATATTAATATTTATTTATATAAATAGGTAAATAGTAATATTTTTATTATTTTGATACAAATTTATTTATCTTTCAAAAAAAATCGCAAAGCAATGGAAAGTAAGAAGAAATACAATTCGTCTGAGCGATTGTGTGTGTGAGTGAAATAGAGTGAAAGAGAGAGAGAGAGAAAGAGAGAAAAGTAAAGAAAAAACACAAGCAAGCAGTCACCTCTCCCCTCTTTATGAAATCATTTTTTCTAGCCAGCGATGTTACTTTAATTTAAATTCACAAACAAATATTTTAAGAAAGGTTTTCGTAATTCATCCTTTTTTATTAAATCACTTTAATTAATCGCTTTTACTATCAACAAAACTATTGCATATATATAGGAAACATAGGATAATAAAATGCCAAATTAAAAACACCAAATATTAATTTATTATAAACTGTTTAAAAAATAGTTATGCAAATTAGGCATTCAAATGACTCTCTTTGGGGGCTTCCTCTGCACTATATATGCAGTATTTCAAATAAGAGTAACTATGAGAGTGATAGATGAAAAAAACTTTTGCATTTATTTATTTCGAAGTGTGTTCCATATTTAAAAATCCCATTAATTATTTTGAAGGTTTCAATTAAGTCATCCCTCATTCTGTCTAGTAAAGTAGTTAAATCTAAGGACTCAAACTTATTATAATTTAGATCCTGTAAACTTTCTATTAATCTAGTTAAATCCTGTTTTAATTGTTCTAATTAGAGATAATTTATAATTAACTGAATAAGTTACCACCTCTCTGTTAGCTATCTATGTATTTCTATCGCCACCCTCTCATTCTATGTTGTTTCAACAACCACTCTCTAATATTTATTAATATCACTGTGAGTATTTCGGAAAAGAATGACTCTCTTTTTTAGAGCCATCATCTACTTCACATATGTGTGTCTGTACACACCACAGGCGCGTATGTAAATTAGATGGCAAAATAAGTCTCTTTGTGGCTATATAAGAATAATAAAGAATATCTCATCTCATGAAAATAAGAGATAAACACTATCCCTGTGACAGGATCATAGGTAAAGTAAGCCTGGGTCTGGTATTGCTACAAGAACAAAACTATGAAATAGTCAAGAAACCAGAATATACACCGTGGGACTCAGAAGAAAGTTCTAAGTGTCATGATCGGTAGGTGCTCCCTTGTTGGACAACGTGGGACACCCGGTCGGCATCTTGTGAATGTTGGCTCCTTTAATTTCAGGAACAAGAATATCACAGACTGAAAACAGGTAAGTTACCTCGCTAATTAAAGGTACAACAATAACACAGACCAAACACAGGAAAGCAGGAATGAACAAAACAACAAACCAAAAAAAACAAAGAAAGAAATGGATAACAAAAAAGAATAGACTGGTAATGGAATGCTACTACAGAAGCAACCCTGAAGAAAGAGGCTATCGGAAGCAAATGAAACATCTATGAGACATGTCTACTGGCTACCATTCAACAGAATAAACTACAGCAGATCAAACAAGACAGATCCTCAAGTGAGGGTGACTCTCAAAGCTGGAACTAAGGAAATTCAACGAACGATAAATTATGTAACAGATCAAAAATTACCTCTTAGTAAAAACCCACAGTTAGAAGATTGGCAAAACATAAACACAAAAACTGAGGAGACTGATAACTATGAAAACACAGAAATCACAGAACTCACCGAGGAAGAAGCATCAGTTGAAAACATCAAATGATTTATGAACGAGGACAGCAAGACTCCTATCCCTAAGGAACAAAGAATGTAAAAAATTTAAATTAGAAACAGAAAAAGTGAACAAACTTCTCCCATACGTTTCAATGGATATTATCACAGACCTAAACAACTTACTTTATGCATGGGGCCAAATTAGTAAATATAAAACTTTAGGTAAAAACAAAACCTTACCAAAAGAATGGACCAACAAAGCCTAGATAGGAAATCAGTCTTGAAACCCAGATCAGCAAACTTCAAAAAGAAGCTAAAGCTGTAAATATGATGAAAGAAAACAAAAAATTATGGAAGTGGAGAAATATGACTCACAAAGAAGAAAGACTAAATAAGAAACATGAAGAACTGAAACAAAATATAGCAGCAAAAGAGGGAAGACTGAGACGATACAGATACAAATCGGAACAGTACAAACAAAATAGGATTTTTGAAACAATGAAAGCCAGTTTTATCAAAACATAAATAAAGGGAGAACAAGAACAGAACAACCGAACACGACAGAAACAAAACACTTCTGGGGCAAGATATAGGGAAAGGGACAAGACCACAACAGAAACGCTGAATGGTTGAAAAACAAAAAGAACTTCAGGAAATTGAAGAAAGGACAAAACACGAAATTACTGAACACTCAAGACAACCTGAATGAAAAATAACAAATTGGAAAGCACTAGGCCACGATGGAATACATGCATACTGGTTTAAAAATTCACGACCTTACATGAACAGCTAACACAAAACATGAGAAGATGTATCAATGAAACAAATGTACCAGAATGGATGACAAAAAGAACTACATTAATACAGAAAGACACCGAAAAAGGAACGAGCCCAAGCAACTACAGACCAATAACCTGTTTACCAACCATGTGGAAATCCTAACAGCACAAATGACAGAACAGATCTATTACTTTTAATAATCATGGATAACTCCCCAAGGATATAAACGACGCTGAAAAGGAAAAAGAGTAACGCATGACCTGTTATGCGTAGATCAAAAGATCCTGAAGGAGGTAATATGCAAAAGAGGAACATAGCCATGGCATGGATGGACTACAAGAAAGCCTACAACAGAATGCCTCAAGCATGGATAATCGAATGCTTAAGTATTATCAACTTTATTAAGAAAGCAATGATCATCGAGATTGGAACCGACAGCTAGAGGACAACACTTGACAGAGATAAGAATACAGAGAGGGATATTCCACAACTGTTTATCATAGCCATGATGTCACTAAGCAACATACTCAGGAAATGTGATGCCGGGTACAAGTTTACAGATACAGAACAAAGAATAAACCACCTCATGTATATGGACGACATTAAACTATTTTCAAAAAGCAAAAATTAACTGGAAAAGCTAAGAAACACGACCAGAATTTTCAGCCAGGATATTCAAATGGAATTCGGAATGCAAAAATGTGCACTGCTAAAGATAAAATGGGGGAAACTCGAGACAGCGGAGAGCACGGTACTGCCCAACCAAGAGTAGATGAGGAAACATGATGCCTATATATATTTGGGAATTCTGGAAACAGACACCATCAAATCAACAGAAATGAAAGAGAAGATTGGAAAAGAATACCTGAGAACAAGAAAACTCTTAGAAACTAAGTTATATAGTAAAAATCTAGTAAAAAAAATAAACACCTGGGCAGTTTCACTAGTAAGATATTCTGGTCCATTCATAGACTGGACAAAAAGAAGAACTTAGGCATCTTGATCAGAAGACTAGGAAACTAATAACCATGCACAATGCACTACACCCGAAGGATAATATCGACTGACTCTACGTAAAAAGGAGAGACGGGGGAAAAGTCTGATAACTATAGAATACTGTGTGGATAACACACAAAAAGAATTGGAAAAATACATAACCCAGAACACTGAAAGTCTGATTAGTGCAGCAAGAGACACCCTCAACATAAACAATACAGAGAGCATAGAAACAAGAAAATGGGAAGAGAAACAGCTACATGGACTATTCATGAAATTACAAGAGAAGAGACTCACCAAAACAACTTGTTATTGTTATGAAAAGGACACTGGAATAGAGAAACGGAATCGTTACTGACAGCTGCACAGAACAATGCAATTAAAACTAACTATATCTAAGCTAAAATAGACAGAACCCAGGAAGACAGTACATGCAGACTCTGTGGACAAAGAGACGAAACGGTAAATCGCATAATAAATGAATGCAGCAAATTAGCCCCAAAAGAATGCAAGAACAGACATGACATGGGAAAGGCAGTACACAGGGTACTATGCAAATGTCTGCATTTTGAACATGCAGACAAATGGTACAAACACAAATGGGAGACAGTACTGTAAAAGGAAAATCACAAAATCCTCTGTGACATAGAGGTAGAAACAGATAAACTTATCCAAGCAAGGAGACCGGATGTAATAATAATTAGCAAGAAGAAAAAACTGCCAAATTGTAGATTTTGCCGTCCCAACACACCACAGGGTGAAGATCAAAGAAAACATAAAATCTAAGCAAATACAAAGAACTTGCCAGAGAACTGAAAGGGATATGGAACATGAAAAAGTCAATATAGTACCAATAATCATAGGAACACTTAGAATATTTGATAAAATAAACAGTACCTAACCCTAAAAGAAACAGTACCTAACCCTAAGGGTTAGGTTAGGGTTAGGTACTGTTTCTTTTAGGGTTAGGTACTGTGTCTTTTAGCAAATTTTGTGTGGACTTAAGCACAGACGATGGAAAAGTAAAAGAATGGTTAGTGGATGTGGAAGGAAGCTGCTCAATATGGTACACGTCAGCAATGTGCTCTAATATGGAGACGAAATGATTGTTTCTGAATTTCTGTCTCCACATTAATTCACGCAGGTAACTGTCGATTAGATCTCTACAATATTTTCATCGCGTTTTCTAATTGTTAGCTGCTGCGAATTTCACTGGCTAAACAGTTCGGTACCTTCCGGCAGTTTATGTAACCTGCCAGAATGTGCCAATGAAAACGCAATTCGTGAATTGCCTAAGTACCAAAATTAGTACAAAACTTGGCAAACCAGAAGAGTAAGTGACCCAAAACAGGAAGTCTTTTATATCAGAAACTAAATCTGACCGAACACCGTTTGCTGCTTACTTTGAGTCGAGTGCTCTTCTGGTTTGCCACTTTATTTTATAAATAGATGAGAAGGTGTTGTATGTTTGTAAGGTGAATGTATGTTTTATGGCAGACAAAGTAATATACCTATTATTTATTCGCAATAATACAATATTTACACTTAAACATATGACCATTGTAAGTTAGGCACAAGACCAAAATGGTTTGGAGGGGAGGGGGTGATAGTCATATAAAATTTTTGTCTAACCAGAAACTAAAAAAGAAAGAAAAGTAGCATTTAGCCATTTACTGAATTTTGTTTGACTTCTTAGCAGATTTTTTTTTAAAATTAATTTTGTTTGACTTTTAGAATTCTCATTCCATATTTTTTCGGTCCAGGTCTGGATGGCGCTATCTTTCCTTGGTTTATTTTGCTGCTGCTGCTGCTGCATTATTATTATTATTATTAGTAGTAGTAGTAGTAGTAGTAGTATTAGTAGTAGTAGTATTTACTCACTAGGAGTTAAATCACGGATAAAAACAGGTAGTTTTCCCTGGAGTCTGAGTGACAAGTTTTTCCAAATTTCCTGTACTCTCCACTTATTTTCTATTGCTATTGCAATTCACTTGGTGTTTTTGTTCCAGCCGTTTACCATCATATTCCTTATAAATATTTATTCATGAAATTTACCACATATGATGAGTGTTTCGTTCCTTAATTTGAATGTTTTTTCCTACATTTGGAAAGTTTCTTACAAATTTTTTTCAATTTTCCATTGAATTCTTTTCGTTGAAATTAAGATGCGATGCCTGTTTCTAGCGTTTTAACATTGGCCAGCGTTTTCGACAGAAAAAAAGCAAAGTTTTCGTTCGGCACCTTTCAATGGTTTACGTAACCTGCCGGAATGTGCTGATGAAAACGCGATTCGTAAACTGCACGAGTACCCAATGGTTATTGAAAGAGGAGGAGAGTACTGGAAATCTGGGGAGACTTGATGACAGACTCCAGAGAAAACCACCGGTTATTGTCAGTGAGCAATCACTGATGATGACCTGAGTGAGAACTCCTTGTGAGTTGATGATAATGATAAAATAGTAGTAAAGAGACTTCTTATTTTTAGTTATGTAAGAAGAATGTTTTAACAGATATGACACAGTGTAGGAATTTTCCAAGGAAATCAAAGTAGAATAAATAGAGGTAGTGGTTAAGACTTAACAGATCACGGATAAATCGATTGTCATTTGTTTTCATGAAGGTCATGCCCACTAATACATCCACATCAAGACCGTTGATTGCAAGAGTGTTAAGTTGAAAACTGTAGCACTCTCGTTTTAGGTAAAGGTCACCTTCCCCAAAACTCTCAAAGGGTGGGGCCTCACTCAGTCTGTCTACAAAGGCTTCTGTGTTGTCCTTTTAATAGAAGTGCCTATGTACTTAGCAAAAGATGTCCTTATCTTGCTTACTGCTGCACCAGAATCAACTGTTAGATGAACTGGGTGATGTTCATAAAACATCTTTATCTGTGTGGACTTCATAGAACTTAGGCAAGATCTAAGCTGGAAACCATGGACGACTAGAAAAAAAACGGAATATTGGATCATGATGAGTCGTGTCGGATTCAAAATTTTTGAGATCTTAGCTTCAGTTCAGTGCTCCTTGAACGATGTGCCATGTGAGCTGGAGAATTGCGATGAAGATGTGGAAGCAGTGGCTAGCAGGAAGTATGATGGCATGCATTCTGACTATGTCCGCACAACAAAATTTATTGATAGCCGCAAAAAAAGTGCGGAAATATCTAGGCAATGCAATGCAGATTTTAGCAAAAGGGATGGGTGTTGATAACTATGAAGAAAGCGCTAAACGAGGATCTTTATTACTCCTCATAAAAGAGTTGCAAAGACCAACTACTCACCGTCAAGGTTCAAGATAACCGTCTTATGAAAGCCAAGAAACTCCTCAACAAGATCAAACACTCAGTCAAACCGATGATGCTGTGGTTCTTATCAGGACAAGTTGCACAATGTGAAAATCAACAGGTGGCAAGCCTACAGTCTGCACAAACTTCTGCACATCATTAAAACCAAGTTCCCTCCAACTGTGATGGTCTTTGGGGGTGTTTCCAGCGAAGGCCACATCATGCCACTCAACATATTCGAAAAGGCACTCAGACTCAATTTTGAGTTGTAGTCCACTGTTGTCAAATGTTGGGTGAAGAAGGTGGCTGCAGGAAAGCTATATGTGTGGCATCAGAACTCAGCTCCATGTCACACCTCCAGGGAAACCCAGAAGTAGCTGTCTTAGAACTTGCATGACTTAACCAGTTCCAACATCTGATCCCCAACTCTCCTGATTGCAACACCATGGACTATTATAGGTCGGGCATTGAGAAAGACACCAACCATATCGCCTGCAACACCAAGGACAGACTGATTGCCAAGATCAAACTGGTGTTCAGGTGTTTTACGAAGGACACCATGAAGGCTGCATGCAACATGTGCAAGTCCCACCTGGAGGCTGTGGTGTCGCCTCAGGGTAGCTTCTTCAAGTGAGCTGTATTCAGCAAAATATCCTTCAAGAGATGTACTTTGCATTTTGAGAATTTGTAGCAGCTTTGATAAAGTGTAGACGGTTGTTGCATCTTAAAAAAAAGTACAAAGATCCACGCTGACAATTAAATTGTAATAAATGCTGGAAAATTGATTAAAAACAGATAAAAACATGAATGTTGAATGAAAGAAGAAAACATTGTTTAACAAACACAAGATATTTATATATGTATGATATTACAAATTTTTTTATGTGAGTAATTGTTCATTTGAAAGATTGAGTTCTCATATTGTAGAAAGTTCGGAGTGAGAAAAGTTATGAATGTTAAAAGTGAATGTTTGTTTCCTGTCAGTGTGTATATGCGTGTGACAGTGTGAGAGAATTAAGCATTGTGTGTATGCTGCTTTTGCCAGTGTGTGTTTGGAAGACTCTTTTTAGGGTTCCAGTTTTGAGGAGAGCCGATTTTGACATTTTTAAGGAAACAGTTTTAGATAATACTCAAATATGAAAGAACGAGAGAAATGTTATATGATAAACACAAACGAAATAATGAATTCAAAAGCATAAGTTCACAAAAGAGCTATTTTATATATGTTTAAAATGGAAGTATACATAGATAGGCAACCATCGAATGGTTGTTCATATTTTGAGAGTCCTTGCAGAACAAGGAGGATTCATTAGCTGAGATATCGAGGAAGTCTGAGTCGATAATCTAAGGGCCGTGAATTATCCATGGGTTTGAAAAATCGTAATCAAAACTTCCCCAGTCAGTTATTAATTTTACATTTGATTGAAGATTATTGATAAGAGTCAATGTTCATTTGTTTTAATTGTAGAAAGTTAATTGAGAAATGTTAGAAGTATTAAAGTGGTTAAGTTTATACATTTGTTTTCAATCAGCAGACGATAGGGTGAAAGAGTTAATGCATTGCTTAAGTGTGTGCGTTAGTGTCAGTGCGTATGCTTAGAGTGTATGTGCATGAGTTTAGAAAAGGCATTCTCAGCTTTCCCAAAGCCCAACAGAGGGGCAAGGGGAGCTGGAGAAATGTCGATGTTAGCTCTATTGTGAATTTCAGCTTAACATACTTGTTGAAGAAAAAATATGGCTTTTAATTTACTCTGGGTGAATCAAAAAAAATTTGATAAATTCAGAGAAATGCATCTGATTGGCTTAAAATGTTTTTATTTGTTTTTATTAATTTAAGTGAGGGCATGCATCGAGCCATATGTGCAGAAACGAGTTTAAGCATTTTCATTTTGGGCACCGAAGGTAAACTTGGTCGCTACATATGTATGGGTGTGACAGTGTGCGTGTGAGTTGAGAATTATAATTTTCTTTCTCTGGTCCTCAAAGAGCAGGGAAGCTGAGACTAATATCATGTTAACCATGTCCTGTTTTTATGGACCAACATGTTAACTGCTGGAAATTCTGATTTTTATATGCTGAGTCATTGGTTCAAAAGGAGTGAATTTTTTACTTTGGGTGCGAAAAATGATTTTGAGCATGCAAGGTGATTTTGATGTACGGATGTAAATGAGAGCAGAGTCATGTGACCGCTATTTTTGCATTTTTGTAAATATTACTGTGGGAGCTAGTTTTGTACGAAAAATGCAATTTCTTTTTCGATATAATTTTTGGGTGTGGCTTGTGTGTTTTTGCATACGCCATTGGTCAATTAATATGTATAGGGTTGGGATGCATGTCAATCAAATACATCAATTATTGGTTAAGATATGATGTTTTTTCTTTCCTTTCCAAAATGTGTCAAATTAGTCTCAAACATGCTGTACGTTTAAACTGTTATTTTGTCTGGCCATTTTCAAGTGTAGTTAACAGAACAAAACAGGGGTGAAAATACAAATGTGCAACGAATAAATGTTACCAAAGCCAAGATAGGTTACTCTTCTACCTACTTGGGTAAATTTATTTGTGTTTCAACTTACTTTCAAGCGTTTATTTTTGGTAAAAACAAACATAGTGTCCACTAGTGTCTAGTTTGAACGCAAAAAAAGATGGCGTCGATAAGCGATGTTCGTGGACCCTTAAAAATCGAAGTAAACAAAATACTGGTAGAAATATATTCCAATAAATGTTACCATTCATGCGAAAATGTAATGTTCTAACAGAATTTTGTTTAACTTTCGATTTTTGAGCGATTATGAGGGGCTCAGGGGTACACGTGCATTGCTTATTGATGCCATCTGCTTTTTCGTTCCAACTGAACACGAGTGGACACTATGCTTGTTTTTATAAAAAAAAAAAACGCTTTAAAACAAGCCGCACATGCGTGGTCTCCCTCTGTATGTGACTCGATGTGGCGAGTGTAAAATGCAATAAATTTGGGCAATTTGGGGCATTTTTGACCCCCATTGTACTCCCTGGGGGCGCGAACCAGATATTTTCTGAAGTCAAGGATGCTCATTTTATATCCAGAACAATTGCCTCTACATTTTGGCCAAGTTTCAGAAAAATTGAATGGATGGATCAAACGTTATGGGAGAAAAAGAGTCATTTTTTGCTATTTTGGGGGCTTTTGTCCCCCTGGGGGCGCGAACCAGATTTTTTCCAGAGTCAGCGATACTTATTTTCTATTAGGAATAATTACCTCCACATTTTGGCCAAGTTTCAGAAAAATTGAATGGATGGATGAAAAGTTATGGGGCAAAAAATGTCATTTTTTGCCATTTTGGGGCATTTTGACCCCCTGGGGGGCTAACCAGATTTTTTTTCAAAAATCGGAGAATGTCACTTTCTAACCTGACCAAAGTTACAACTTCATGCAAAATTTCAGAGAAATTCAATGGATGGTTGCGGAGAAACATCCGGACGGACGAACGGACGGAAATGCCTCAAAACATAGGTCCCCCGATTTTATAAATCGGGGGACCAATAAGTTGAAACACAAATAAACTTATCCAATTAGGTAAACGAGTAACTTATCTTGGCTTTGGTAACATTTATTTGTTGCACATTTGTTTGTTCACCTCTTTTTTGTTCTGTTAACTACACTTGAAAATTCCTCTTTGTCTTTCAAATAAATGTGTTTCATATGAATATTCTACAGTAATTTAAAACATTGAATAATAAAGATTAATTGTATTTGTTTTTCCTTAAAAGCCTTTTATTTTGTCTATTTTGAATATTAATTATTTTGGGTTAATATACTCTGTGATCCTGTAAAATTGTGGAATTTTTAATGTGGACCTTGCAATCAAAAGTTTGCTCACCCTTGTACTAGGTAGACCGTTAAAAGAAAAATATATATATATGTTTTACGTCTACACTATGCAGATTTTGTTAATATTCTTAGGATTTAAACCCCTTGAAAGCTGTATATTAGTGTTATGATAGTACCACTATAACTAGGAATACGGAAGAGTGGAGTGCTTCTGTATTGTTAGCAGTGGGGGATGTTTCTGTGAATGGCGTTTCCCATTATAATTCACATAAAAAAAACGTTTTTAATTGATTTTTTATGGTATCTTTTATTTATCAAATTATTAGGTAAACGTACAGAATAGCCCGTTCTCCCCATGTTAAGAATGGCTTTCTAAATAATAACGTTCTGCGCACAGGTTCTAGAGTTTGCAAAAACCACAGGTACCGTGTAGGAGCGCCAGCAGATTTCCTAGGCACAGCGCTCTCAATGTTGTCATTCGACGAACACTAGACATCGCTGGCTTCCCGTCGATCATCGAACCGGTTGACCTTGACAGAGGGGATGACAAACGACCTGATGGCCTGATGGTGTTTCCCTTGGCAAACAGTAAGTCACTGATATGGGATGCGACTTGTGTCGACACTTTTGCGCCCTCGTCAGTGATAGAATCGGCAACAATCCCTGGACATGCAGCAGCGTCAGCAGAAAGCCGCAAGCGGTCAAAATATGTTGATCTTCTCGACAGATTTGTATTTCAACCGATCGCTGTGGAGACGAGTGGAGTGTTAGGCTCTGCCACACGTGACTTCCTCGGCAGCCTTGGTCTATTAATGACGTGTAACACTGGAGACAATCACGAATTTTCTTGGCTTTACAAGCGCCTCTCTATCACCATTATTCGTGGAAATGCCTTGAGTCTGCTCTTGGCCTGCCAAGCCAGCCGGACATTCGAAGAAAACTATTGACTGATACGATTATATATAAGGAATCGAGATTTCTTCCTACTGAACTAAACAATGTCCAAGTGACGAATAAGGGATTTATTAATTAATATTTAAAAAATAAATTATAATTATTCATTTAAATTATCTCAGAATAAAAAAAATATTTAAAAAATAACGTTATTATTTCAGCACGGTCTGTAAACTGCAGAAATACCGGGGTTTTTAAACAAATACTCAAATGAATCGGAAATGTAGTTTTGTCTTTTTACAAATCGCCATTTTATTACAAAAAGTTTGTAATGAATTATATTAAAAATAGTTCACGAGTTTCACCATGACTTCACGTTATCTAAGAAGATAATCAGAAAGGACATTTTCTGTATCGTCACCGTCTTCTCGTCTGCGAAGCAGCAACCGGAACTGAATTTCATCAACTGTGTGTCTGTGATACAGCAAAACAGTCTCCCTCCTTGGGTTAAGCTTTCTGGTAAGTGAAATCACCAACTGCTTCTAGCGTCTAACACAATACTCTTTGTGTAAACAAATGGAGCTTTCGGCATTTGACAATGTGGTTTCGCTTGCTCTCAGCAGCAACCAGATTATGGCCAAGTGGTTAGAAGTGTCGACTGTTGTCTCGAATTTTGTGGCAAAGGGGAATAAGTTAACCATTTTCTGTGAATTGTGAGTTTGGGTTATCGTTCTTGACAAAGTTGCGGTAAATTTAAATATGGCCTCTTCTTACGTATTCGATTTTTCATCCTCGTCGTCATCTGAGAGTTCAACAAATTCTAGTCCAGATCTTAAAATATCTGATCCCGATCATTCCACTGAGAAAATATCAGAACTTTTAAAAATGGACAGCGATAATGACACTTCTCAGAAACAACCCACAGTTGCTTACATCTTCAATCAAAACTTATTGAAATGGTCTGATTTTGCTGATAAAGTTCGTCATCGGGTTCGTCTTGTCTAACACTTTTTTAATTTTTTTTTTTTATTGTAGATATTGTTATTGAATGTAATTTGTTAACAAATTTTGAAGTAGTATTTAATCTATGGAAAAAAGAAGTTTATTTTGATTTATTAAAATGATTTTACTTCAAATTTATTACAGAAAAAAAAAACATGAAAAAAATCTGATTGCTTAGTTTTTTGTTTACATTTTTCGTTTGACATTAGTTATGGCAACGCAATGAATTTTGATTTTAATTTCACTGCTTGTAAGGCGTGGATACACAGGGTTTACGTTTTTATGTAGTCGGTTTCGAGTATTGACGGAGATTCACGAGTCAGTTCCAGAAATGGTCGAAGCAGTTTACGATTTGAAAGCCACTTTTTATTTTAATGAATTTGGTGCTTATTTAGATTAGGACCCACGCTAAAATCGACTTGGCGTCGGTATTTTTCGGATGTTTCCCTAAACCGCTGAAAAATGCCGACGCCAAGTCGGTTGACTTACCTACGTCCAAAAAATAATTTTCGGTAAAAAAAATAAACACTCAAAAAATAATGTATCACCTGTTTATTTTGTCCAAAAATAGAAAACGAGGCTGGATTTACAAAATAAACAGGTGATACATTATTTTTTTTATTTTTTATTTTTTGTTTTACTGAAAATTATTTTTGGTTTGTAATCTGGTAGAAATGGCGTCGTTAGGGTTTAGGGTTAGGTATGAAAGTTTTTTTTGTTAGCATGTTTTTCATGTTTGCTTTAAAGAATTGGTGTTGTTTTGTTTTTTTGGTAAATTTATAGAAGTGCACCTTTCGTATTTCGACCCCTAAAAAAAAAAAGTTTCTACTTTTTTTTGGCAAATTACATATAAACAGCCTCAACAAATATCCGCTATGAAAAAAAATTATGAAATTTTTTTATTATTTTAGATTTTAGGAGGGGGTCACTTTCCTATATAAGTTATACGTAAAGTGAGCATCCATTTCTTGGCCACCGAATCTCACCTCTCGTATTTCGACCCCTAAAAAAAAATGTTTCTACTTTTTTTTGACAAATTACATGTAAACAGCCATAACAAATATCCACTATGAACAAAAAATGAAATCTTTTATTATTTTAGATGTTAGGAGGGGTGGGGGATCACTTTCCTATATAAGTTATACGTAAAGTGAGCACGCATTTCTTGGCCACCGAATCTCACCACTCGTATTTCGACCCCTAAAAAAAAAAGTTTCTACTTTTTTGGGCAAATTACATGTAAACAGCCTCAACAAATATCCGTGCGCGCGGATATTTGTTGAGGCTGTTTACATGTAATTTGCCCAAAAAGTAGAAACTTTTTTTTTTAGGGGTCGAAATACGAAAGGTGCACTTCTATAAATTTACCGTTTTTTTTTTGCCTGAACATTTTTTTTTTTTTTTTTTGTAAGAAAAATTTCACTGAACAAGTTGTAAAAAAGTTTTTTTCGCACGAAATAGTTTTGCAAATTATTTTTGGTTTGTAATCAGGTAAAAATGGCATGTTTAGGGTTAGGGGTTAAATTTATTTCGCATTTGTTACTGTCGCGTTTCAATCAGTTGAAATGTTGACATGTCGTTTGCGATCTTACATCTATCTCCACATTTTTTGCATTTTTTTCTTTTGCGATCAGTTCTTTTTCTGACAAAAGTTAATCACTCATTCGGGAGACGCAACAACCTGTGATAGCTCGTTAAAATTCATTGCGGGCTTAATCAGAATTTATTTAGCGTTTGTTACTTTCGCGTTTCAATCAATTGCAATCGCGTTTCAATCAGTTGAAATGTTCACATGTCGTCTGCTTATTTTTTCGCAATTTGATTGGTGAACCGCTTCGGTACTTTCCGGCGGTTTACGTAAACATCCAGAAAGTACATACGCCAAGTCGATTTTAGGAAGTACCATGAATTTTGGCTAAAATATAGTTTAGCGTAAAAAACTCATAGCACTGTCAAAATTTAATATTGGTGCTTCTGTAGTTTCACAATGACATTAAAATATTAAAAGGAATGTATAAACTTTGTTATGTACTTAAGTGCTAGCTGAAAATAATAAGATTGTACAGAAAAAATGACGCAAATTCATCCAGTATTTATTAAATTATAAGAAAGAAAAACCTATCTTACGTATCGGTAGACATTTCAGCTTACTAAGTAAGCAAGTGAGATAACTTTCGGAAAAAGTTAAAATATAAGAAAAATGGCGACATATAGATCAAATCGTTTTTTTTTTGTTGTTGTTTTTTTTAACCGAGTTCACCCCCAAACAAGGCAAGTTGCCACTGTAGATGTAAGGGCTACTGGGAATTAGGGTGACATTTTAAGGGATCATCCTAAATTGAGATCTGTGCAGCTAGATGTTTGTTCACATTAGTTTTAAATTTCTGCATGTCAGTACAGTCGGGGAAACAGGGAGCAGGGAGGTAGTTCTAAAGGCCGGCAGCTCGAGGAAAGGAGCTATTGGAGTAAAAGGCTCTTCGACATCTGGGGACCTCCACAGTGAATGGATGGGATTTAGCTGACTGTCGGGTTGGTCGAATATATTCATGCTGAGGTGGTACTAGAGCAGCAAGTTCATCGGAGCACATTCCATTGAAGTACTTGTAAAACAAGCACAAGGATGCAACATTGCGGCGATGGAACAGGGGTTGGAGCTTGGTGGATAGTGAGGGACCTATCAGATTAGATACTCTTTTTTGGACCTTGTTTAAGAGGGAAAGACTAGTGGATGGTGCACCAGCCCAGATGTGACAACAATACTCCATGCATGGGCGGATGGTGGCTTTGTAGAGATATAGGGTACTGTCAGGTGTGAGAAGTTTTCTAGCACAGTAGAGGGAGCCCACCTTCTTTGCAGCAGCCTTGGCAATGTCTTCTATGTATTTGTTCCAATTCATGTTACCTGTGAATGTTAGGCCGAGGAGTTTGAACATTGGATTCTCAGGTAGGGTGTTATTTGCCATGGTAATCAGTGGTTGAAGATGTTTCTTGTAGTATTTGATGGAAAGAAGCTTTTTATTTTTAATTTAATAAATACTGGATGAATTTGTGTAATTTTTGGTGTAAGCCTTCTTTCAGTTACCAAGTAGGTACATAACAAAGTTGATACATTTCTTTAGCTATTTTCTTTTTAAGAGAGGCCTAACATGTCATTGTGAAACTGCAGAAGCACCTTAATATTTTTCGAAAATATTCAAGAAAAAAAATTATTTAAAAAAAAAAAAAAAATTTTGTGATGATAATTGTTTATTTCCTAAATTTTTTATTTTCCGACAAAAAAAAGACAAACATTTTGGACAAAAAAAATTATAATTTTGGATGCACTAAGCCTTGTTCCTTACCTATCTATACGAGCACACCTTGCGATGGAGTATACGTGGTACAGACGTATTTGCGACATTGATAGTAACTATCTGGGGAGAATATCCAATGTAAAACCTGTAATATGTTATTAAATGTATTTTTAACTTGTTCATATAAGTGCTAATATTAGAAAAAAAATGATAAATTGTTAAAAAAAATTTTTCCAAAATTCTTATTATTTCTTGAAAAAAATTTTTTTTCCCCTAAAATGTTTCATGGAATATGATTCACTATGGTTCAAAAAGAAATTTTCAAAAAATATTAAATTTAGTCAGTGTTATGAGTTTTTTACACTAAACTATATTTTAGCCTGAATTTTTTCAACTTTTTATTTTTTTGAGAGCTAAACATTTTTGGCATACCAGAAAAACGTCCGACTCTAAGTCAGCAGCAAACAGTGAAAGGTCAGATCCTGTCCCTAATATTAAAGACTTCAATTTTTGGTTAAATATAAGTAATCAAATAGGTGTTATGGAAAATCAGGGAAAATTTTTATTTAAAATAATTTTTTTTTTTACAAAAATAAAGGACAATACAGGGAATAAGGACCCCAGAAAAATGACAAGACAAGAGGAACGCCTTTGGGTCTTAATCGGTGGCTTGACCTTGGCACGCGCACGTGGACTCTATTTACAATTTTTTTAAATAAACAAATGACAAATCAAAGCGTCTGAAATTCTCGTTTAAAATGACTGCATACTTTACGATTATTCGATTTATATATATATATATATATATATATATATATATATATATATATATACATTTTTTTTTAACATGTTAATATTTATATTTAGTGGGGGAGACATATTATATATTTATTTCTTAATATAGGGTGCGTTTTTTCTTTTATTTAAAAAGTTTTGTAAATAAAAGAAAAAACACACCCTACATTAAAAAATAAATATATGATATATCCCCTCCACATAACATGTTTTAAAAGAAAAAAATGTGTGTATATATATATATATATATATATATATATATATATATATATATATATATATATATATATATAAATCAAACAATCCTAAAGTTATTATATGGTTGAAGTAATTTATTTTAACTTCGCGACGCCAGAGAAACTCCTGCAGGTAGCTGTTGAAATTTTCTTGACTAGTACCTCACATCAGTCTAAATTTTATCATTATTATTTAGCAAGCCAGAAGAGTACCCGACTCAAAGTCAGCAGCAAACGGTGTCCGGTAAGATTAAGTTCCTGATATTAAACTTCATCCCTAATATAGCTTTCGGCGATAGTTTCAGTTTCCCAAATTTATTAATTTATTTATTAAATTGTTAGGCAAAAGAATGGTACTGTTTTGGAAAAGACAACCAAAAATGTACAGACGTGATGTACAGAATAGTTAACAAAGCCTCTTTCCCCATGTTAAGAAATTCTTTCTAAATAATAACGTTATTATTTCAGAACTATCCGTAAACTACAGAAGATTATTTAGAAAGCCATTCTTAACATGGCGAGAGGGGACTTTAACTATTCTGTACTTTCACCTAACAATTTAATATATAGAAATTAGTTGACTTATGCAGTTTACAAACCACATTTTCATCGGCACATTCCGGCAGGTTACGTAAACCGCCGGAAGGTGCCGAACGAAAACATTGTTTTTTTTGTGTCGAAAACGCTGGCCAATGTTAAAAAACGCTAGAAACAGGAATCGCTTGTTAATTTCAATGAAAAAGATTCAACGAAAAATTGTAATTGGAAACAAAAATATGTAAATTTGTAAGAAACTTTCAAAATGTAGGAAAAAAAAGTTCAAATTAAGGAACGAAACACGTATGTGGTAAATTTCATGGATAAATATTTATTTTTGTTTTGTGAAGAAAATATGGTGCGGCAATTCATAGCAAACAGTTTTTTTTGTCAAACAAATTTTTTTTTTCTTGCCAATTCTTTTTAAAACCTACTGACTAGATTAGGGTTAGGTTAGGGTTTCTAGTTAACCCGGTTAACTGATAGCAAACATTTTTTTTTCTTTTAAAATTTTTTTCTACCCTACCGACTAGGTTAGGGTTTTAGTTAGGTTAGAGTTAAAATCAAGAAAAAAATCAGAATGATGACTTACTTGGAAGATTAATTCATCTGGTCATGTCTGACTGAAATAGAATAAGCAAACGGGGTCATCATTCCTCACGAAATAAACGATGGCCTCACGACTAAAAAGATATGCAGTTTTATTTACTGGAAACACATTGGGTTGAGTACGTAGACAAGACGAAATAACGTAATTCTGGAGTCCCTCGATTCATCTACTGTCGGCCAGGTAGAGAACACAGAATTTACATCTTGTCTGTTTGCAATACAGGCTGGAACTTAGCTATTCGCGCTAAGATGATTCATCGCGTATAAATATCATTGTGCTTAAGTGAGTTGCTTGTTTGTCTGGTGAACAGGCGATAATCGCAAACCGAATCACAACTCACTGCCAGTCACGTAGATCAATACAAAAGAGGTCACTCATGTAACTGCTACAGGGTTAGGTACTGTTTCTTTTAGGGTTAGGTACTGTTTCTTTTAGGGTTAGGTACTGTTTCTTTTAGGGTTAGATACTGTGTCTTTTAGCAAATTTTGTGTGAACTTAAGCACAGACAATGGAAAAGTAAAAGTATGGTTAGTGGATGTGGAAGAAAACTGCTCGATACGGTACACTTCAGCAATGTGCTCTAATATGGAGACAAAGGGATTGTTTCTGAATTTCTGTCTCCACATAAATTCACGCATGTAGCTGTCGATTAGATCTCTGCAATGAAAACGCAATTCGTAAATTGCCTAAGTACCAAAATTAGTACAAAACTTGGCAAACCAGAAGAATAAGTGACCCAAAACAGGAAGTTTTTTATATCAGGAACTAAATCTGACCGAACACTGTTTGCTGCTTACTTTGAGTCGAGTACTCTTCTGGTTTGCCACTTTATTTTATGAATAGATGAGAAAGTGTTGTATGTTTGTAAGTTGAATGTATGTTTTATGGCAGACAAAGTAATATACCAATAATTTATTCACAATAATACAATATTTACACTTAAACATTTGACCATTGTAAGTTAGGCACAAGACCAAAATGGTTTGGAGGGGAGGGGGTGATAGTCATATAAAATTTTTGTCTAACCAGAAACTAAAAAAGAAAAAAAAAAGCAGCATTTAGCCATTTACTGAATTTTGTTTGACTTGTTAGCAGATTTTTAAAAAAAATTAATTTTGTTTGACTTTTAGAATTCTCATTCCATATTTTTTCGGTCCAGGTCTGGATGGCGCTATCTTTCCTTGGTTTATTTTGCACCACCACCACCATCATCAGTAGTAGTAGTAATAATAGTATTTACTCACTAGGAGTTAAGTCACGGATAAAAACAGGTGGTTTTCCCTGAAGTCTGAGTGACAAGTTTTCCCAGATTTCCTGTACTCTCCACTTATTTCCATTATTATTGCAATTCACTTGGTGTTTTTGTTCCAGCCGTTTACCATCATATTCCTGTTAATAACGGCAGTGATTTGAGTGACAAGCCTTCACAGAAATCCAGTACATCCATATTTTTCCGGTTGACGTCTGGATGGTGCTATCCCTCCTTGGTTTTTCCATGCTCTCAAACCATCCAAAGTCTTTGGTACCAATCGCTGTTGATGCGATTATAGTTTTTTGGGGGAAGGGGGGGGGGTCAAATTATTATAATAGTTTTCTAATGTAACTACTCAGACAGTTTCAGTTCCCTTGGGTTCGTCTTAGTATGGTCATCTATATTTCTAGAAGTGTTTACGAAGTGCTAGTCTTTTGCCCGTGTTTGGTTAGTGTCACCTTCCTATGTGGGTTGCTTTCCACACTCCCAATTTTTATCATTATCATCATTATTATTCACTCACTAGGAGTTTTCATACGAGTAATTTTGCCCTGTCGGTGGGACCATGAATTCACCGACTGCAACCCCATGCAGAGGGGTACCCCCCCCCCCGAAAACGGGGCGACCTGTGATGCCGTAGGAAGGGATCCTTCATCCACTTCGATCCTTACTTTGGCTAGACAGGAGGTCAGAGAGGCCTGATCCGATCAATCGGCTGGTCACGTCATGCTCAAGTATCTAACAGTTTATCTCTAACCGTATTATTCAATCTGATTCTTCAGAAAATCAAAACCTTATTTCTCTTTTTTATTTTTATTTTTCTCCCCAAATAGATACTCGGAGGCGGTGGCTGAGGGTCAATCACGTTAAGATCAAAGAAGATTACCAATGCCAAAGAGTAATGTTTCCAAGGAAGTAATGTTTTTCTGGGAGTGGTGTTTCCTGAGAGTGATGCTTCCCTCTCTCAGAATTCTCTTCTAGGAGTAATGTTCCCACTTTCACTGTGAAATTTCCTTCTATGAACAATGTATTCTGAGAGTAATATATTCTAGAAATATAAATAATAATCCTACCTATATAATTATATTTTACAACTTTATTCGGCATTAGATAACCCATAGATGGTTGATATGCCATAAAACAAACAAAAATAATCATACGAGCAATTATCAGTGATTGCTCACACGTGGCGTTCTCTAGAGACTGAGTGACAACAAGATTCCCTGGATTTCCAACACTCTCAACTTCTTTCGATACCCGTTGCAAATCACTTTGCGTAATGAGAACAGCCGTTTACCATTGATTTCTTGCTGATAATGACCGTTGGCTTTCTCTAGAATTTAGTGGCAGTAAGCCTCCTCAGAATCCCAGTATGCTCTGTACCCTTCCAGTGGAGGTCTAGATAGTGCTCTCCCTCCTCGGTCTTTCTATCCTCTTTGACCCTACACAACCATTTTGTGTGGTATCAACTGAGGTTGGTGCTACCAATTTTTTTTTTTGGAAGGGGGGGGGGGAGCAGATTATGAGATTTCTGCAGTTCCCTTTGATTCATGTAATGTTCTTTGTATATTTATTATTATTAGTATTATTATCATTATCATTATTCCTTTTCAGGCTAAATTAGTCCATGGTTTAATTGAGGCTTATGGCTTGTTAAAACATATGAGGTAATTCATTTTATTTATTTTCTAAATTTATTTTATATATAAATAAAGTTGTGTGCTTGTAAATTGAATGCATGTTTTGTGACAAACAAAAAAAGTAGGGATGCCTATTATTTATTCACAATACATAAACATGACCATTATAAATTAGGCACAAGGCCAAAATTGTTTGCAGGTGGGGGGGGGGAGTCAACTGTAATTTTTCTCTGACCTGACTACTTCTCTAACTCTAAACTTGTCTGAATCACCATAATATTGCATTCACTCTATGGTCTAATCCTACTTAAAATATCCATAAATGTTTTTAAAAATGAATTTTATTTACAAACATAATATGAAAGATGACGGAGTGGGACAAATTACAAACACCCAAAAAGAAAGAAAAATTAAGAACCCAATAAAATGAGATGAGGCCAGGTTAGTAAGGCCCTCCCAACACTTTCTAAGTGTAGATCACCGATTATTTTCCGGATTGTTTCAAAAACCTGAAAACAAGAAGGTCGTTATCTGAGTGGGAACTAGACAGGGGAGCTTTTTTTAAATATCGTGAAAAATATTCAATTCAGCTATCTTCCCTCATTTTGCAATAACTTTTGAACCTTATTTTTGAAAATGAACAAAAAACTTTCTTTAATAACTAAGTAAAAATAATGATTGAAGGAAATTTATAAAATAAATTTTTTTTTTTTTTAAAGAAAAAAATACTTAATGGAATAGACACATGTAAAAACCAATAAAAAAAACATTGGAGCACAGGGTGGAGCATATGCTAGTGTGATTGCAAGATTTAGGAGTGGATTAAGTAAGTTCAGGGAACTTCTGCCAACAAAGAGTTACCACTGTCGACGTGGAAGAGTTTATCAGGCATGAAATCTGGTCAGTGGTGGTTGAGGACATGCGTTGCGTGGAAAGAAATGATATGAGAATGATACGATGGGTGTGTAATGTGAGTCTTAAAGACAGGCTTAAATCTGATGACTTTAGAGGAAGATTAAATCTGGAGAGTATAGGGAGATGTGTGCAGAACAGGAGACTTCGATGCTATGGCCATGTTGAAAGAATGGACGAGAGTTCTTGGGTTAGTAGATGTAGAACAGTTAAGGTAGCAGGTTCAGTTCATAGGGGAAGGCCAAAGAAGTGATTAGAATGGACTTGGGGGAATAAATAAAGACCTCGCCAAAGATAAGTTAGTTTGGAAGTCAATTTCTAAAAGCCGTCCAACACATGCCAGCATGTAAAACGGATGTTACACCAAATATGATGATGATGAGTGTCAGTCTAACAAATTAATGCAAATGAAATCATTGTTATGATTTATTTATTGTACTTTTAATATTTTTTCAATAACTAACTTGTTAAAGATCTATATAGAGTTATCATTGATATGCATCAAACAATTGATGCCTCGTTTGTCATATTCAAATTACTTCAAATACTGCATGCACAAGGGCATACCTCTAACAGGCCGAAACATTGAGAAGGCTCTACTGGAGGCAAGATAACTAATCAGTCAGCAGAAATCTTTTTAGCTGCTAAAACTTCCTCCAAGAAAATTCTGTAAGGGACTTCTTACTCATAAAAATTTTTTTAGACAAGACAATTTTTTCTTCAAGACATTATCGTGTTTTTCAACAACGCGTTTTTAACTAAAAAAAAATGGTAAAAATAGTATTTCTTGAATAAATACATCTGTCAATATGAAAAGAAAACCTTAAAATAATTGACATGAAACTTTTACAAAATATATAAAATTAACTAGCAAATTTTGTTTAAGAAATTAAAACGGTATTAACTACTGTTTTAATGTGTTTTTTTTAATGATAATGACAAAAAATAGTTCTCAATAAAATTCAATTTTTCTACTTTATTTTCAGTACAATAACTTATAATCGTTATGTAATTCATGATATAATACAGAACGTCAGCTGAAATAAAGTTGGTGGGTTAGAATTCTCTTTCAGAATTTTCTCTGCGCAATGAGTAAACTGAGCAGCTGAAAAAATATCAGCTGACTGGAAATCTTGTCTCCAGTAGAACCTCCGAAATGTTAGATCTCTCGACCTTTATAGGTATGGCCTTGTGTGTGCACTAAATTATTCAAAATTGATTTGAGGAATTTAAATTTAGTACAAAGTAAAATTTTTATTACACATTTATGCCTTTCGAACCACCGATTGTCATGGCTGATAGCACCCTTCTCGAGAGTCTAACGTACAAACTTCTCGGCCTGACATTCTCAGATAACATGAAGTAGCAATACACATGAAAAACTTTTAATTGCTTAAAATATCTCAATAATGGCATATATAGAAAGAGCTTGATGATCTAAGAAAGAATCTTTTTAAATTTTTTAAATCTGACTAAAAATAAGGAAGTTATGACTATTTTTGTGCCTCACACGATTGGATATTTTCCCCTCTTTAAGACCATATGCGTTTCGTCAGATTTTTTACACAAATTTTTCAGTAAAAATGTTATATCTTTGTTAAAACACAAGATTAAGCAATGAAATTTACCATATAAGTGTATTTTTGTACAAGGAATCAGAATATGCCACTGAAAATCTCAAGAAATTAATGGTTTCCAAGTAATCTGCACTAAGTGCACATAAATATGCTGCAATACCTTAAAAATACCATGAATCCATTAAAAGAAAGAAGTTAGAAAACTCAAAGTTGAATTGTAATACATTTTATGTACAAGAAACTAAAATCTAATACTAGGACTGTTTAAAAATGAATATATTGCAAGATTTATTTAGCATTATTATAGATTTACACCTTATGCTAACTCACCCCATTACCTCCCCAAAATATGAGATTCTACTTTTTTTATTTAGGCAATTAAAAATACCATGAATCCATTAAAAGAAAGAAGTTAGAAAACTCAAAGTTGAATTGTAATACATTTTATGTACAAGAAACTAAAATCTAATACTAGGACTGTTTAAAAATGAATATATTGCAAGATTTCTTTAGCATTATTATAGATTTACACCTTATGCTAACTCACCCCATTACCTCCCCAAAATATGAGATTCTACTTTTTTTATTTAGGCAATTACATGTTAACACCCTGATAAACTTGGCAGAAAGAAAGAAACAAAAACAATTATTTTAGAATTTAAAGTGGGGATCAGTTTCACATAAAATAATCCCCCATTTCAAGGCCATTCTAGCGTTTTAGGACATTAATTATTTTTTCTATGGGAGATAAATCCTGTGCGTTTTTCTTGTTTTGTTTTTTTTTCTTCTTTTTTTTTTAGACGATTATGAGGGTCTTTGTGGGAGGAGGGGGGGCTTACCACTTGAACTTCAGGTTAGTGGTAGGGCTAGGAGCAATTAAGTGTGAACACCCTGAAAACTTAGCAGAAAGAAAAAAAAACAATTCATTTAGAATTTCGAGTGGGGGATTAGTTTCACATATATTTAATGTAGAATAATTCACCATTTCCGGGCAATTCTAGCGTTTTAGGGCATTAATCAATTTTTTTCTATGGCAAATAAATCCTGTGCGTTTTTTTTATGGGCGTCTGCTCTTTTTCTTTTTTAGACGATTATGTGTGGTTTTAATGGGCTTTTTTGTAGGATTAGGGCTTCCTACTCGGACTTAGCGTTAGTGATAAGGTTAAGGAAGGGGTTTTGTTTTGGATGGAGGGTGCCATTCGGACTTAGTGTTAGGGTTAAGGGAGTTTTTTAGGGGTGGCTTGCCACTCATACTTAAGGTTAATGGTACGATACGTTCAAGAAGGCATTTTTAGGAGGTGGGCTTGTTAGTCGTACCTAGAGTTAATGGTAGAGTAATTATTTATTTTATAAATTTCACTAAAAGGCAAGAATGGCCGGAAAATTGGAGATCATTTTACATTAAATTTATATGCGAAACTGATCCCCCACTCTAAATTCTAAATTATTTTTTGTTGTTTTGTTTTTTCTTTTTTTCGCCAAGACTTTAAGACGTAATCGCCTAAAAAAGTAGAATCTTAATTTTTTTTTTTTAAATTGGCGACTAGAAATTCATTACTACTAGAAGTTCGAAAGTTGAGTGTAAACCAGTATTTTTTAAAGTATTTTTTATAAAAGAACCAAATAGGATTAACTTTTTTAAGCACAAAAAGTATTTTTATCTTACTTTTAAAGAAGTTTATAAACGAATTTTACAAAGCTTTACAAGACGCTGCTGCTGATTGATTGTTATATCAGCAATACTAGCAGCCATTGTTGACTTTCGCTCAAAAAAAAGGACAATATTTTTTAGGATAAGATAATTTAAAATTACTATTACTGAAAGACAAAACAACGTACAATTATAATTTTAATGCATAAAAAAAGATGAAAGATTAATTTATTTACTAGTTGGGTACGAAAAATGTAACAACATTTTCTATATTCATATTTTAAAATGTTTAAAATTCGTTCTAGAATGAGAATAAACAAAAATCGCCTCGTGTTTATAGCAGTAATTGCTGCTACTACAATCAGTTTTTCAAACTATAAATAGAAAACGCTTTTTTTTTCCGGATAGGGTAAAAGAGAACACATATATACAATTATAATTTTAATGCATAAAAAAGTAAAATGATTGATTTACTTACTAATTGGACGACGGAAATGCATTTTTCAAAAATGTTCAACCGACGTCAAGTTAAAGTCTTATTTTTAAAATTTCAAAAAAATTAATGAGCCGAATTACTTCGTACACAAACAAACATTAAAAGTGATGTTTCTCCTGACTAGTTTCCAAATCTCAGGACGAAATTCCACACACAGCAATGGTACGAGACTTTTAAACGAAGGGAGGGGGGTCAAAGAAAAAAGTGACGTAAATTGATGAAAATAGCGTTAACATTTTTTTGCCTTTATTTGCTCAAAACTCTTAAAAATATATAATGTATATTATTATTCATGAATGCACCTGAAAGGATATTCATTTCCTAACAAAATGATGGTATTTTGAGCACTTAAAGTGCTTTAGTTTTTAAGAAATGACTATTTTAATAGAACTACCCTCAAATCTGTAATTATCCAAACAGTTTTCTGGTCGATGTGTATTGTACATGAAGTGGAATAAATACATAGCAGATGCTGTTAAGTCTGCCGCAAAGAATGTAGACTCCCTCTACCAGGCTAGAACGTTTCTCACACCTGCCAGTATCCTATATATCTATAAATCCACCATTCACCCATGCATGGAGTATTGTTGCCACATCTGGTGCACCAACGACTAGACTCTATCTCTTGGACAGGGTGCATAAAAGAATTTTTAACCTAATAGGTCCCTCACTGTCTGCCAAGTTCCATCCGTTTTTGCATCGACACAGTGTTGTATGCCCATGATTGTTTTACAAGTACTTCAATGGAATGTGCTCCCATGAAGTTACTGCAATTGTACCCCTTCAATAAAAATACCCCCGACTCACCCAACTAGCAGCAAAATCTCACCCGTTCACTGTAGAAGTACGTAGATGCCGAAATTTAAATGTAATATGAATAAACATCTTGCTGCTCAACTTCACACCCTTATCATAGTAGCTCCTTGTGCTTCAGTAGCAATATGCTGTGTTTGGGATGAACAAAAAAAAATAAAAATAAGGGATGTGTTGTTCAATAGAAGCGTTGATGGGTTGGAAGTATTTTGAAAAATTGAAAATCAGAAGCCTTTTTAATGCAATATTTTTTTTTTTACTTAAATCTGAAATTTTTCACAATAAAATTCCATCCTCAAAGATGGCTAGAATTGTGTCATATTCACAAATTTTTTTATGTAGAGTACCACAAGAAAACACTGACATTAAAAAAAAAAGAAATAATAATAAATTTTTTTTTTAATATGACACTTCTGGTCAGAATGGAACTACACCAATAAAAAAAATTAAAATATTTTCATGGCACGTAACTCTTAGAATTAAATAATCAAATTAACCAGAAACTGAACGGAAAAAAATTACTTTGTTTTTTTTATTTCAATTTCTTGCCTAAACGGCATGCAAGATCGACTTTGCAATCTGGTGAAGAATAGTCTGTTCTCTTCTTTACAGCCCACTGGTGCCACCAGATCAAGCTGTTTGAAGATACCGGCTTCTTGAATTAAAATGCACCAAATATTGATGTTATTATTTTTTTCCTCTCTCTTTGCAAAACTTAATTATGTTCCGCTAAGCTAAAAACAAAAACAACAATTTTACTCTACAAAACGACCAAATACCATGAATAAATATTTGAAGATATAAAGAACTTGAAGCGAAAAACTTTTACCAAAATGAATGGGTTTGGCATTAAATTACCCGAAAAGGGTTGATATGCCGTAAAACAAAACAACTTATCTTTGCAGCCGTTTTTTCGTGGAGCAGACGTTGCTGGTCTTACTCTATCCTTATTTCCATGGAAGGTGTTTGTTCGCCTGAACTTCAATCTCTGGTTTCTTCCTGTAAAACTTTCACAGTAAGAACACGTCTTCTACTATGACTACAAAAAATTTTGCTTTCTTCCTCTGTCTATCTAATATCAAACAGAACTACCATGAATAGAGTTTCTCGCTGAGAACTTCCCATCTGTTGAGCACAATACCACGGGATTGTTTGCCTGGTGACTACAACATGGTCACCTTCAAGTCCAATTTCAACAAATACTTATCGAACTGTTGACTTAATAAATCAAATCCTTTCCATTCCATCTATTATTTCCAATCATCTCATCATCCTACCAAGAATCTCATTAACCCATATCCTCGGGTGGCTTTTGGCCGTGGTACGTGGTGACTCATTAGTGTAAAAAAATTGTTTCACCCTCTTTCAAACTTTATTATTTTTGTTATTATTTTATCAATCATTAAATTTTATTTTTTTGTAGTCAGGATTTGTTTTCAAATGACCAGAGAATTCTGTAATATGGGATTGAATTAAAACTCTTTTTCTTTACTAAACCATGGAATTTTCATGGGGTTTGCTATTTAATATTAAAATAGAATAATAATTCTCAATGTTTTGGATAAAAAGCTAAACTCTTTAAGAATAGGACATAATGTCTTTGAGAAATGTGACGTAATGTTATATGTGGTGAGGAGATGCTGCTGTTCTTTGGCAACACATCAACTAGAAGTCTCTGCCGCATGCCTTGTTGCAGCGATGGTTCAGGCATACAGCTCGTTGCCGAGAGGGAGATTTAATTTGCAACATAATCCTGGGTGGCGCAAGCATATCGGTAGACAACTGAACACCTGGACAAGAACCATCAAGGAAGATTTGGCTGAGTTCTCAGATCCACAGAAGGGCAGTCTTCGACAGTGAAATCACGATTGGTTAGCCATCATGTGTGACCTTGCTCAGGACTGCTGTGCAAGAGCTGCCATGGTTCGGGATGTGGTGCAAACCAGGGAAGAAGCTGGCTCAACCCGACCAGGGTGAATGCCATTGCAGCAAAAACAGGATATGCTTGTCTTTCCTGCGCTTTAATTGTCGATTCCATCTCTCTGGATCTTTGGTTGTTACTCTCTGGAACTTTCTTTGTGAAAACTATCTTTGTCATTTATGTTTGTTGATTAAAATAAGTGACAACATTTTCATTTTAAATAAGTATTGATGAATTATTTTTTTAATTTATGAAAAGAGGAAAACATAGAACGAGCGCATCTCTACCCATCCATACCTCCCTATACATCACTCCTATCTGGTGTGATAATTATTCATCTAAAATCAGCTCTAGTTTAACAGGGGTTAAATTTCGACTTCACTAAAAAAAAATCCAATATTCAGAGCAACCTAATTTGGCACAAGGTCATCCAGTCTATTATTATTCTAAAGTTGAGTTAATCAATGTTTGCTTTTCTTAAGGCTTTTTCTGATATATATTCTGATATATTTTAATCATACAAAATACATGCTAAAATATTCCTCAATATTTGGATTGAGTTATGTTTGAAATTAACTCACCATGTAATCCACCTCTTACTAAGTGTCTGCCCTGTTGGCAAGTCTACGAATTCGTTGACTGCAACCCCATGCAGAGGCTAAAATAAGCGAGAACTGGGTCATTTGTAAGTCGTGGATGGCGACCCGTGATACTTTAGGACAGGATCCTGGTGGCTGAGCCATTCTTCGACTTTGGCCTTTACTTCGGCTAGATGGGAGGTCAGAGAGGCCCGATGAGATCAATCGGCTGGTCACGTCATGCCCTAGTATCTATAAGTTCATCCCCAACTGTAGTATTCAATCTGATTCTTCAAAAAATCAAAACCTTATTTCTTCTTTTTATTTTTCTCCCCAAATAGATACTAGAATGCGGTGGTCAATCATGTTGAGAACGAAGAAGATTATCAATGCCAAAGAGTAATGTTTTCAAAGAGTAATGTTTCCAAAAAGTAATGTTTTCTGGGTGTAGCGTTTTCTGAGAGTAATGTCCCTACCTTCTCTGTAAAATTTCCTTCTGGGAGTAATGTTTTCTAAGATTAATGTTTCCATCCTCAATATGAAATTTACTACTACGAGCAATGTATTCTGAGAATATAAATTATTATCCTACCTATAGAATTATATTTGACAACTTTATTCGGCATTAAATAACCCATAGATAGTCGATATGTCGTAAAACAAACCAAACCATGTTACTAAGTGTATATCTATCATTTTTGCCTTCTCTCAATGTATGTTTTACTCTCCCCCCCCGCACTTATTTTAAATGGTGTCTATCACTCTCACTTCTGTCACTCTCTCTATTTATTAATGGTCAAAGGTAATAAAGAAAGAAAATAATAAAAAGATTGGAATAGTCCATTATAAACAAAAGGGAATATCACCACAAGTAGTGATAATATTTAATCCGTAGCTGGAGAGAAAGAATGGGGGGGGGGGGCGTATAGCGAGCAGAAAGAGATTAATTTGGGATTTTGTCTTTTCATTTTTATATTCAAATGGCTAACAAACTCATGTTTCCTGATCTAAACAATCTAGCCAAGGCTTAATGGATGACCCAATGAATCATGCATTTTTTTTTCTATTAATTTACATTTAAAAATATTTTTTTTATGTTTTTCAATATGTGTTTCATGCTTCCTCATTCTGCAGAATTGTGAATCCTGAACCTGCCAGCTTTGATCAGATTGTACAATTCCATTTGAGTGATTATCTCCAATTTTTGCAGTCAATAAATGATGTTGATGATGAAGAGAAATATACTGCAGAAGCTGATCAATATGGCTTGAGTAAGTTGTGTCTATCAAAGTGTTGATCATAGTTTTACAGTCCTACAGCCGTTTCATTGTATGGTCAAAAAACATGAAAAGTGCACCAAAATATTTATGTTCTATTCAAAGCAGATGAGTCAACCTTACCCCTTTCCTCCAAGAGATGATCTCCACCTATGTTCTTTCTATGTTTGTAGCACAACTTTATTCAATTTGCTATCATTATGTTTTCTTGGATCGATGATAATTAAAATCTATGAATTGTCTTCATTTTGTGATTAAAACTGTCTGTACATATATCACCATCAGAGTTTCTGGTTTCCATCTGCTTTATTGGTGACTGTTATTCAGGGTTTTTTTGCCATAGTCCCCATGCTAGGCATTGCAAGTTGGTGACGCTATTTGTCCATAGCTAGGTGTCCACATACAGCGCCTTGTATTACCAAATGGTCACCCATCTAGCACTGACCAGGCTCAATGTCGCTTAACGTCGGTGATCTAGTGGGAACCGGTGTGTCAACGTGATTATGCAATATATATATATATATATATATATATATATATACCAGTTCAATGCTCTTCAGAATGGGAACATTCTGTGCCTAGATTATGCTCTGCAGACATCTGCTGATCTAAACACAGATTCAGGGGTTACCCTTGAAAGACCAAGAATTTCACATCACACAGCCAAAACAATAACAGATATGGATTATGCAGATGACCATGCCTTGTTACCAAACACAATTGATGAGGTTAGCAAACTTCTTCATCTCATCGCAGAAGTCGACAGTGAAATTGGCCTCTACATTAATGCTGGCAAAACAAAATCTACAAAATAAGTTACAACCAAAACGGAAAAATTAAGCTGAAAAATGGCAATAACATCAAATCCGTCCATTAATTTGTATACCTCAGCAGCAACATCCAGTCAGCGGAAGAGATATCAAAATCCGCAGAGGCAAGGCCTGTAGTTTCCTTGATGCACTACGTGCTATCTGGAAGTCCTCTTTTTCTGACAATCTTAAGAGGGACTTTTTTTAGGACCACAATAAAATTTGTCAACAGCTTGGATACTTACAAAATAGTAAGAAGCATGACTTGACTTAACATATATAAGGATGTTACAAGTTGAATTGGATATCAGATGGAGGAAACACCCAACCAAGAAAAGCTTATATGGACACTTTTCTCTTATTTCAATCTTGCTAATAGAGAGAAGGTTTTGACTTGCAATTCACTCAATACTCTGTAAATGATGTGAAACTGTTGCAGTGCTGACAGCAAGTGTTTGAGTCATTTCTTTGACACTTTGATGTGCTTGCAATTGTTCATTGTCAAGATTACATGGCCGTCCTCTACCTTCTTCATCTTCAAAGCTCGCATCTCCACTACGAGATTTCTGGAAACACCTTTGTACAGTCTGATCACTTGTGGATCCATCTCTCCATGCTCTATTGATATTGGCAGAAGTTTCGGAGGCATTGTTCCCAAGTTTGAACTCATGCAACATAAGACGAAGGTCATGTTTTGGCATGTTCATCATTGAGTCTTCTGAAAAAAGTTAATTATTAAATATATTAAAATTTACCAGAAATAAACTACAAATTCTGTGTTAAAATTACCTTTTAAACCCCAGTGCTTCAGGCAGCCATTATTTTTGTAATGACCTAATAGAAGACTCTGAATGTTATCTGAAGGAGCTTCTGCCACAGTGATGTCTGACAGAAGAATGCTCGACCTGATTGATTGATAATGAGAGTCCGACACTACCCTTTGAGCCAAGTTTTCGTCTGCTATAAATGGAAAAAATAAATACAACTTTTAAATAAATTTTTGTATACATTTAAAAAAATTTTTATTGGTGCGATAGAAGATTCAATTCTTTTTACGGAAGAATCTTGCTTTACACTTAAGTGAAATGCCATCATTTCCTTCACCAAAGTGCTCCACCCATAAGAGAGCGTGTATATATATATATATATATATATATATATAATTATAATTGTTGTTTCCTCTCTCCACATAAAATATTGTAAGTAGGTATATATTATGTATTGATTTTCAGTATTTACTTCTACAGTGCTCAATACGTGAGTAGAGCTAGATAGTAAGTTATGAAAATATATTTATGGCAATTAAGCTACACAGGCTTCCGCGTTTCGTCCCCGTAGGGAATCGGCAGGCTAGAGACAATTCCCTACGGGGATGAAACACAGAAGCCTCTGTGTAGCTTAATTGCCATATATATATATATTTTCATAACTTACTATATATATATATATATATATATATATATATATATATATATATATGTAATTTATTTGAAAACTATGTTACATATTTCAGAAAACGTACCGCGGTTTTGTCCAGATGGGCTGACTTTTTACATTTTTTATCATCGTGGTTTCACTTCATTCAGAACGCTGACGATTCCACTGGGCTTAAAGATTGTTTTAAATGTAAAAAGTCAGCCTATCTGGATGAAACCGCGGTAAGTTTTCTGAAATATGTAACATATAGTTTTCAAATAAATTATATTAGCTCTCACTCCTGCGATCGAGCACTTTATTGATTTCTTTTCGATATAACCTGACACACTATATATATATATATATATATATAATTAACTTGTTACAAATATCCAGGGGTTATAAATCCGAAGGAAGTTGAAACCGGGTTTATATATATATATAAATGGTGATAATATAATATAATTATGTTAATAATTATTAAGTTCCTATGAAGTTGATCTCTTTCAAGAGATAATAAATTGATGATTCATAAGTTAGCCACGTTGCGTGGTTCTATCCCTTGGGAGATAGAACTCTCTTTAGAATCACAGTACTTGTGTTTACATTGAAATAATACAACACGTATTTCTCTTGCATTTTAAAGCGTGATCGCCACGTGGCAGAATGGTTACAAAACCAGGGTTCATAATACTTGGATCCAGTGTTTGAATTGTTCGACCTGCGATACGGTTATGTAATTACATACTGACAATCGTAAAATAAAAACGCAAAACATGTATGTCTATGGATATAAAAATATTTATTAATAATAATTATATATATAATATAAAATTGGTTATGCAAATGTGAACAAAGTAACATTCTAGTGAAAATAAGGACACAAATGCATCATTAAAGTTGAATCAAGATATTTCGGTCAAAGGATTCGACCACAATCGTTTGGTGGTATATATATAATATATATTTATATATTAGCAGTATCTACCTAGTGCTGACCGGAAGCTTTTGAAAAAAATTTTTTTTGCTTTTTTTAAATGTTTTTTTTTTTTATTATTTTTTTTTTTTTTTTAACCGAAGTATTCTTTTTTAAAGTTAAATTTAATTATTATGGTATTATTTGATACTTAAATTATTAATTGAACCAAATTGTTATAAAACTATAAGTAATTTTATTATGGTAATGTTGTTTTAATTTCGATTTAAAAAAATATTAAGTGTAAATAGCTTCCAAAACTTTCAATCTTTTAATAGATGAGAATATGCTAAGACTTTTAAATGGTTCCAAGGGAAGCTACTCTCTGTGGAAAAAATCTTTGTTACCTCCCTATCGACTCGAAATGTTTTCTTAGCCGGAATAAGTATTTTCAGAAAGAACGATGCAGAATGAAAATATATATCTCTGCAAATTACACAGTAAAAGAGAAGAATGAATAGGCTAGTTAAAATCAAGTCTTAATATGTCAGATTGATTGTTATTTAGGTCTGATTTTGAAAAATCCACAATATAACTTTGTTAAATAATAGCTTCATATATATATATATATAATCTTAATTAAAACGGAACAACAGTTTAAACAGTTTAAAATACTTTACAAAATACAATACGATCGTGTGATGCTAATTTTAATGTTGCGGAATGTGAAAATGCTCTCTTGGTGTTTAACTAACTTCATCTGCCCGTTTTTCGGCTACCTTTAGAAATTCCCTTCTTTTCTCCAGCCTTTTTGTTCATTTGCTTTTTTCACCTGATGATGATTCGACGAAGAATCGAAAACATTCGTGATACATATGAAACATACATTAATTTTTTGGGATTTTAACACAAAAAAAGATCATTAGAAAAATTGAAAAAATCAAAAAGGTATAATTAAGCAGAAGAATTGTGTTGTTTTTAACAATGTTTGCTTAAATTTATTTATATATATATATATATATATATATATATTAAATAAAGACTGTTCTCTCATGTATATTTTTTAATATATAGATTACTAGCGATATTCATCTGGCATTGCCCATGTGAAGATATATTGCTGGTCGGAATGTTTCTTAGGGAAACTAATTTCAAATATCGTCATATTTACAAATTTTGCCTTGAAAGAAAAGTTAAAAATAAAATTTCCAATATGAGGTTAAGTAATAAAAAGAAAAAAGCTGTCAGCGTTGTGGTGTTTAAAATAAACCCAAAATACTACTTGTTGACGCTGTGTTAAGATCTCTGCATAACAGGAAATGGCTTTAACCGAATCAAAACAAATTCCTTTTTTCTTTAATTATTTTCAATCTTAAAAATACCAATAAAAACAATTATTTAAAATTTAAAACCTGTTGTAAACACTATTTTCACTGAGATATTCTTTGTTTGATTTTATTTTTGTTTTATGGAATGAAGAAAATCTATTTAAAAAAATTTATTTTGTTTCTTTACTTTCTCATATATTTCAATTATTTTATGGACCTAACCAATAATTACCCCTCGTGACCCCAGATGAAATCGAAGGGAAATTTCAATGGTGTCTTAAAATTTCTTTCAATAATTTAACTTTTAATTTAAACCAAAATTTATTTGAATGCTCTAACTGTTAACATATTGATTTCTATATAGCACAAACATTGAATTTTATAAATATATAGATTTATGTTATTTTTCTTATTTTGGTAACTCATTACTTATTGTATCTTTTTTCTTCTTTTCTTATAGCTTATGATTGTCCGATGCACAAAGGCATTTATGACTATATCACTCATATTGCTGGCAGTACAATTCAAGCAGCTCATTGTCTTACAGACAAAAAGCAACCCTGCCAAATCGCCATCAATTGGTTTGGTGGATGGCATCATGCTCAAAAGTAAGGAATTCGGAACGAAAAAATTTGCAGAACGAATTCCTGAATTGTTTTTAAAATAGATTTCCCTGATACAATTCTTTTTTTAGGGGCTAGGACTTCAAATTAGTAAAATCTCCTGTTAATTTGCTGTAAAAAGAGATCAGTCTTAAAAATGAAGTCTATTTCTACATTATTTTTAAAAAAAATATGACGTTTCATGTCTGTTTAATTAATTTGGATTAACTAACAGCTGAAAGGAAAGTATTTAGCATGACACCATATCTGATATCACTCAAAGTTCACACCTCTTCAAACGTAAACAAGACACATTTTTTAATTGAGTTTCTCTCAAATCTCAGAATAATTGTGTGTGTCCCCCCCCCCCCCCTGCGCAGTCTAAAATAATATGCACGGTAGAATTATCTATTTGGCACCCTCTGAACGTGCAGAGTTATCTGCCCTTGAAGACGAGGTTGGCCATGACAATTCGCTTGTAAACAACTTGACTCTGAGAACACCGGACAATCATTGCACATCCACTAGCTTTTAATTCATCTTCCAACTTGTAAATTGTGTTAATAAAAGTGTTAAGTTTCATACTTCGTCCATTCATCATTTTTGGTCTATTACTAAACCAATAGCAGCGGTTATTATCAGGCATGACAATAATATAAACTAGATGAACATATGTAAATTATGAAAGTTGTACACTAAAATTAGTTTTAATTTTTAAAAGAAAATCTAGAAAAAGATTCTTTGTCAAATCAAATTGACAATGGAATTAGCCAGAATTTGCCGAAATTATGGTAATTTCGTAATTTATACTTTGCTATAATTTTGTTAATGTTAGGTTATTTATTCATTATAAATTTTAAAAATTGTTTACTGTTAATTTCTCTTCCATAAAATAAATGTTAGCTATAAATTATTATTAAAACAATGTAGCATCCTTGTGCTTGTTTTACAAATACTTCAATGGATTATGCTCCGATGAATTGGCTACTCTGGTGCCCCCTCGACGGAAATTCACTAGACTAACCCGACAATCAACTAAATCTCATTCATTCACTGTGGAGGTCCCCAGATGTCGGAGAGCCTTCTACTCAAATAGCTTCTTTCCTCGTACTGCTGGCCTCTGGAACTCCCTCCCTGCCCCCTGTTTCCCCAACAGTACAGACATGCAGAAGTTTAAAACTAATGTAAACAGACACCTCGCTGCGCTGATCCCAATCTAGATTGACCACCCCCTACCTTCTCCCCTTTTCTTTTTCTCAGTAGCCCCTTACGTCTACAGTGGCGGCCTGCCTTGTTTGGGGTGAACTATGTTAAAAAAAAAAAAAAAAAAAAAAAAAAGAAAACTAATGCAGGCTGTGATAGAATCGGTGTTCTGTCCTCTCCTTCCTACTCTCCTTCTCTTTCATCTTTTTATCTTCTTCCTCCCCTTCTGTCACACTCAGCCAGTTCTTTTAGTTGCTGACATTACACTTGGTCATAGAATAAATCTTAGAATATTAAGTGCTTCCAACCTAGAATCAAACATATACGAAAAAAGTGATTTTTATTTTTAATTAAAATTCTACTTGATAATTTTCCGTAATTTTGGTGTAGATATCTATTTTTGCCTGATACGTAAGTATATCAAAGAGTTTTCCTGTTAATTGTTTTTTTAACTGCCATATTTCGCTTGTGCATGCCTTTCAAGAAGCATCGAACATTTACCTTTTGATTATATGAAGTTCAAAACTATTAAAGTTTGTGTAACAATAAACTCCTCTTTAAGAACATCGCAAAAACACTGACTAATTTCAAACTCTAATGTTCTCTCAGCTGTCCAAAATTCAACTGCCCGTCTTCCCCAATTCGTCCTTCTTAAAGTAGTTGTTTTCAACATATGCAAATGAATGCAACCTATAAAAAATCTAACTACTAACACAAGTTTTTTTTTTTTCACTGAATAAAAGTGCTCAACATACAAAACAGTTTACGCTCTCCGAAGCTCCGAGACACAATATAGTTTAACAATATTATTCAGCTGTAACTGAACTTTATTTTGTGAGGTGATTTTTATGTGAAAGAATTTTGAAAAGTAAGTGTTCGGAAATCTAACATTCAAATTCTTTATGATTTGAGCTTGCTTCCAGTGTATACAGACTTGTAGGATAGAAATACACTTCTGACAGTCGGATTTACTATGAAGCTGCAGTGGGGTGTTGTTATTGGTTCCTTTTAGGTATTTATTATTGTTATGTATATGCGAGTATATTATAAGGTTTACTAAAAAAAAAAAGAAAAAGTAAAAAAAGGCAAACAAAAAAAAGAGTCATGTAAATACTTCAGGGAGCTGACCCCCTCTCCTGTCTTGCATAGTTCCTGGTCACTCTTGACTCCGAGACTCTTAAAATGAGAGGCTGGTGTCTTACCTCTTGCGGAGAAGGCTCTTTAGCCTTTGTTCAGGTGTGATGGTGTCACGATAAAAATGCCAGTTTCTGGTTAGCCACGTAACCAGTTTATGGGTAGACTTTTTTTTTGTTAGCCAGCCTAGTAACCCCTTCCCTCCCTATTGGGCTCTTGAAGGGCTTTTTTTTAGCTAGCCTGTTTGGAGTCCAGGGGATTGAATGCTGGTGGCTGGGTCTCTTTTAGGCTTGGTTTGCCTTGAAATGATTCTACCTTTCTCTCCCTTTTTATTAGTTTGGTAGTTTGGTAGTTTTGTTTTACGGCATATCAACCCTTTTTGGGTTATTTAATGCCGAATCTGGTCATTATAGTAAAAGTTTTATGCTTCAAGTTCTTTATATCTTCAAATGTTTAATCATCGTTTTTGGTTTGGTAGTTTTGTTTTACGGCATATCAACCCTTTTTGGGTTATTTAATGCCGAATCTGGTCATTATAGTAAAAGATTTATGCTTCAAGTTCTAAAAATAAAATAAAAAAGGGGAGGGAGAAAGGGAGAGGGGCTGTTGTTTTTGTTTTTGGTTTTGTAGAACATAATTAAGTTTTACAAAAAAAAAAAAAAACGTCAATGTAGGTGAATTTCGTCTCAGGGAGCCACAGGGCAGCCTGATCTGGTATCACCAGCCCTTTTTATTATTATGCCTTCTACAAATCTACACAACAAACACCTTACTATTTCCTATAGTAACATCAGAGGTCTCAGGTCAAACGTTCTTGATGTACAGTCCTTTCTCTTGGGCAAATCTCATCACATCCTTGCTCTTTGTGAGACTAAACTGGATGCTTCTATTAATAGCAACGATTTAAATGTGGATGGTTATTTGCCTCTTGTCCACTTAGACTCTTCCACACATTTGCATGGTCTTGCGCTTTTTCTTGACAAGGATCTCCCCATTGCACGTATTCCCAGCCTTTAATCTCATGGATGTCCTTTTATCTGTCTGAGGTTGTCTTTGCTGCATTCCACTTCCTATTTGTTCTTTTTGTACCGTTCCCCTTCTGACAATGACTGCTCTGTTGTTGATGCTATATCATGCAGTATTGATGATGCATTGCAAATTCATCTGTCAAGCTCAATCTTTGTTTTTGGTGACATCAATGCTCATCATTCTGACTGGCTCCCTCAGTCTACCTACACACATCTAGCTGGTGAAATCTGTCTTAACTTTTCTGTCTCATGACTTGTTCCAAATTGTCACCTTCCCCATACGTTTTCCTGATAATGATATTCATCAACCTTTCTTACTTGATCTTTTTCTCACTTTTGTTCTTGACTCATGTTATATTTCCTCTTCTCCTCCATTGGGTTCTTCTGATCATGCTGTTCTTGATGTTGAGGTTTAGTTGTCGGTGAAGTCTTCTGTTGATCATCCCTTCCATAGGAAGACTGATTGGGATCGGGCTTCGCAGCTTCCTATGTGACGTTCTATGGGGTCCTATCTTTGGTATGTCTCCGAATGCTGCTGCTAGGAAGGTTACTGACTGGCTTCTTGTTGAAATTGACACCTTCATTCCTCATCGTAAGTTTGAAACCAAGCCTCATTCTCCTCCATGGTTTTCATCTGTTTGTGCTTCTACCATTGCCCATTGTAACCATTGCTTTAATCAGTATCATCAGGATAGATCTGAGAATTCTAGACAATCCTACAGAATAGCTAGCAATGCCTGCAAGAGAGCAATCTCTAAGGCTAAGTTTAGCTATTCTCAAAGCATTCGTGACTCTATCTAATCTCAAAGGGATTGCTCTCGTAATATTTGGAGAATCTACAATAATGTTATTAATAGTGAAAAGTCTGCTATTCCTCCTCTTTTTAATGGTCTTCAGATTATATCATCTTCTAAGGATGAGGCTGAGCTCTTTGCTCGGCTTTTTGTTGACAATTCTTCTCTTGACGATTCGGGAGCTGTTCTTCCCGATATTCCTTTGAAAACTGATCAGTCTCTTGATGCTGTTATTATCATTTCAAGGATGGTTGCTAGAGTTCTTTCTGATCTTGACCAGCCTAAGGCTTCCGGTCCTAATTCAATTCTTGCTGTCGTTCTCAAGCATTGTGCTCCTGAAATTTTTTCTAAATTCTTTAAATTATTCAATCTCTGTTTGTGTCAGTCTTTTTTCCCTTCTTGTTGGAAGGAGTTCTCTGATGTCCCTATCTTTAAAAATGCTGGTGATCGGTCTTACCCAACTAAGTTTCTTCCTGTTAGTCTTCTCTCTGTTAATAGCAAAGTTTTTGAAAGGTTGGTCAACAGTAAGCTTGTTTATTTTCTGGAAAGTTTGGGCCTCTTTAGTGATGTTCAGTATGGCTTTCATGGTTTTCGTTCAACTGCTGATCTTTTAACTGTTGTAATTGAGTGGATCTGTCAGTTTATGGATAATTCAGGAATGGGTAGAGCCATTGCGCTTAACATTTCGAAGACAACAGAGTGTTGCATTCTGGTCTCCTACACAAACTTCAAGTTTATGGTATTGGTAGTGAGGTTCTTGACATTATTAAATCTTTTCTTTCTGATCAAAGCTTGCAAGTTACTTTGGATGGTATCTCTTCATTCTCTTTTCCTATCAATGCTGGTGATGATCAGGGCTCTATTCTAGGCTCAACACTGCTTCTTCTCTATATAAATAATCTTACAGAGAATATTATTCAGAAAATTAACATCTATGCTGATGATACCACTCTCTATTCTGGTGTTGCTTCCCACCCATCTCCCTGGGATCAGTTGAAATATACAGCTAATCTGGAAGTTGACCTGGGTTCAGTTGTGGATTGGAATACTAAATGGCTTGTTTCATTTAATTCTGTTAAGACTCAGCTCGCTTCTTTCGATCGTAGGCATGTTCTTTTTCTTCCTGAGATTCTCATGGATGTCTCTACTCTTGAGGAGAAATCAGCTCTGAAAATTATTGGTCTTTCTCTCTTATCAAGTCATTCTTAGAGTTCATACATTAGATTCATTGCTCTTTCTGTTTCTCGTAAAGTCGGTTCTCTCTATCGCTCCAAACACTTTCTCACACCTGAGGCTATTTTCTTCAAATCTACTATCAGGCCATGTATGAAGTACTGTTGTCATATTTGGGCTGGTGAATCTCTGTCCCATTTGAGGGTTCTTAATAAGGTGCAGAAACATATCTGTAATTTGATTAGCCCCACCTTTTCTACTTCTCTCTCACAGACGTGATGTTGCTAGTGTCAGTCTTTTCTATAAGTACTATTATGGCATGTGTTCTTCAGAATTATGTGATCTATTCCCTGCTTCTTTTGTTCCAGCTCGTTTGACTCATTGGTCTAGTGGTCTCTATCAATTGGCTGTCTTGATACATTGTAATACAGCTTCCTATTCCAGTAACTTCTTTCCAAGAACTGCAAGCTTGTGGAACTCTCTTCCTGTTGAATCTTTTCTTCCTAACTATAGTCTTGGTCTTTTCAAGAATAAGGTCAATAGGCATCTCCTGTCTTTGTGATAATCATATTTCGTTCTTGTTAGCTGCTTACATCAAGTGGCTTCATGCTTTGTCTGGAGCAGTTTCCATAAAAAAAAGCTGGTAAGCTTTCATTTTCTTCTCTATTGTTACAGTGAGCAACATTTTATTCTTTTTAATTTTAAAACTAAAGTTTCCCTTGTTTGTAATTTCAAACCTTGCACGAATTTCAACAACATCTTATATAAAAAGAGAATTTGTTCGTCTGTCAGTCACAATTTTTCTGTTAGTCACAATTTTTTAAACGTAATAAATACATTGCGGAATTTGTCTCATTTCGAAAATATCAGAGACCTTAACTACTTTTAGAAATGGAAAATATTGCAGTAATAGTAAATAATAAATTCCCAACAAATAAAGCGGATGCCATGACCAGAAATTGAAACTGAAACCTTGAGATCTTCGGTCTGAGGTTCTACCAACTGATCTATTTGGACTTTCTTATAAATAGAGCTTAAAACATTAACATAACAAAATAATTATAGCTTTGGCATGATGTTATAGATTTATGATTTACGTCATGTTTCAAAACATGAATTCAAACATAAACGATAATAAAAAATAAATAAATGAAATAAGTAAACATTATCAATAGCGTTGGAAAATATTTTTATAGTCCAAAACAATTTATTTTGCTTTAACTACATATTGGCGTTAAAAAACAATTTAATATTTAATATATACTAGAAGTTGGGCCTGTAAAGACCATAATTCTTATCAAAATTTGCATTTTAAGAAGATGAAAGTACAATGCATATTTGATGACTAACATTTTAGAATCTTATAAAAAATGTTAAACTATTTTATTGTAGAGATAAAGCTGCTGGATTCTGTTATGTCAACGACTGCGTGTTGGGAATTCTCGAATTAAGGAAGGACTATGATCGAGTCCTTTACGTTGATCTGGATCTTCATCATGGAGACGGTAATTATTTACAAATTTTTTTATTTTTTTATTTGTTTATTAAGTTTTTAAAACAAAACAAAAATTAAACTCTTCTAACCTAATGTCTTTTGACATGTCAATTTACTTCATAAACACCGAATAAAGGAAACGGATAACAGATAAAAAGAAAGAACACGATTGAATAAATAAAACTTGTTTTTATTTCACCAAACTGCCTTTCCTCCTCCCCGGCAGGGGAAAACAACTCCACATTCCTTCAGCATTAGTTACTTCCCTAGGCTGGAACTGAATATAAACATTTAAATAATCACAAGAAATAAAAGTCAATTGTCTTTTACATTTCATATAACAACGTCAATGTTGTGACTGCATTTATTTTTGTAATTGATAGAAATATAAACAAAACTTTTTAGGCTTTGAAAATATCCTATTTGGGAATTTTAAAGTGATTCTTAAATTAGCTCCTTATTACATCAAGTGGCTTCATGCCTTGTCTGGAGTGATTTCAATAAAAAAAAGTTTTTTTTAATTAAAAAATTTTGAAGAGTTTGATTTAAAAATTCTAGGGATGACGGTGACTAATGATTCTGTGTGTTGTCACAGATTCGTTGCACCACTTTCACTGGCAACCATCACGTGCTCCCTCCTGTGAGTAGCTAATCTTAAAACAGAATTGAGGCAACCAATCTCAACAAAATAGAATAAATCAGATCAATAAACCATAATTTGCGGATTCAAAAGAATTGAATTTTGCATTACTTCTTCTTCATCTTTGCATTAGTCTCGAGCTGCTCTCCACTTGCAACAATCATAGGCTTGGTCTGGGTGAAGGCCAATTTTACGAAGATCATTGTGCGGGGCGTCTGCTCATTTCATAATCGGTGTTCCTCTTGGTCGCTTCCCGAAGACTTCTAATTTAAAACTGAGTTTGGTGAGAGTGTCGTCGTCAGCTTTCAGCACATATCAAAACCATTTTGCATTATCAATAGATACAAATCTAAATAATAAATATATACATATTGATAACATTAAAGGTCATACTAGAATATTGAGAAAGGCGTTTAGTAAATATATCATTGTTATAAACATTCATTTTGGAAAAAACATGCCCAGGCTATCATGCCTCATATAAATAGCAATAACAAGAGACAGCCATGCAACTTCTAAGCATATATAATGGCTACAAATGGGTCAGTAGTTGGTAGTAACTTTGACTAGCATTGAAATAACAATGAAAGGAGATAGAAAGACTAAGGAAAGAGAGAGAGAGAGATTTTTGAAAGAGACTTGTAGCGTTTTAATGTCTTGCCAGATAAGAAAAAAACAAGTTCTGTCGTTAAATGGATTACTAGCGTTAACAGTAATCATATTTTGTGCCTCCTGATTACTGACTTCTTTCTTTCCTGTTCTTTTTGCATGAACATCAATCAATTTTTAATAACCGTGCCATTCTTACTTGATCTATTATTACTGTGCACCACTTTCACCAAAATGACTGGATTCGGCATTAAATAACCTGAAATGGGTTGATATACTGTAAAATAAAACAAACTATTAGTCTTAATCAGTTCATCTGTTTTTAATAATTCAGAATTAAAAAAAAAAAAAAATAAGTCTGATTTCTGTCTTAACTCGATTTTATTGTTCTTTCTCTTTTCCTGTTTTTTCTCTCTTCCTCTCCTTACTTCCTTTCCCCTCTCTTTGGAAATGTTAATTATGCCAAACTTCAAATGATACATGCTGGGAAGGGGAGGAAAGGTAAAAGACCTTTGATTCATCAAAAAATGACTTTCTGTCTCCTCCTCTCTTCACATACGTCTTTCTCTTGCTAACAGCCATGTTTTGTTCTTGGACCAAACATGATTTAAATTTTTATTACGTACAAAAAAAAACTTTGAACATTCTTTTTACACACAAAAATAATTTTAACGGAATTTAAAAGCAACAATGAAGTTAAAATATGTCAGTTGATATTTTCAGTATGAAAAAGAAACGGTTTTGTAGATTAACACCCTTTGCTACCCCCTCCACACAAAATAAAAATGAGATTCCACTTTTTTTAGGCGATTATGTGTTAACACCCTGAAAAACTTTAAGAAGGAAAAAAAACAATTATTTTAAAATTTAAAGTGGGGTATCAATTCTGCACATGAATATAAGGTAAAATGGTCCCTCATTTTCACGCTATTCTAGTGTTTCAAGGCAGTTAACCATTTTTTTATAGGAGATAAACTCTCTGAATTTTTGTTGGGGGGGGGGTCTACTCTTTTAGATGATTACGTGTGTTTTAGGGAGGGTGCTACTCAGACATAGCTTTAGTAATAGGGTTAAGGGAGTTTTTTTTGGGGGGGTACTCAAACTTAGGATTAGTGCTAGAGTTAAAATATGTTTTTAGGGAGAGGCTTGCCATTTGGACTTAGGGTTAATGACAGGGTTAAGAAAAGTTTTTTTAGGGGTGCTTACCACTCGAACCTAGGGTTTATGGTAGGGTAAGTAATTTTTTTACTAACTTTTCAGAAAAAAAAAATCCTCACAGAATTTATCTCCCATAGCTGAACATATTTTGGTTGTTTTAAAAAGCTAGAATGTGTCAGAAATTTCTGGATTATTCTACATTAAATTTCACAGTGGGCAGTATCCTCCTCCCCTGGAAAATTGGCTGGAACCCATGAACCCCAGGTTGGAAAATCAGTAGGTGGTCATAGACCCTCGGGTTTGGAAATTCATCTCGATTAATTATTTTTTTTCCATTCAACACGCACATCCCTGGTTTAAATGTTGCTATGTAATTTACAAGTATGTATTAAATATTGTTGACAGTCCTCAGGTTTAATAATGGCTTTTTACTTACAGGTGTAGAAGAAGCATTTGCTGCCACTTCAAAAGTATTTACCGTTTCATTTCATAAATTGTCTGCCGGATTTTATCCAGGTAAGATCCTCCATAAATTAGATTTATTTTTAAAACTTGTTAATGAAAACAATAAGAGAGATGAACTGGGAAAATTGGATTATTTGGATTATTCGGACTACTGTTTTCATCTTGGATGTTATTTTCACGTTTCAGTCGATGTAACCTCCAACCTTCTTCAGGTGCATCTTGTCAAACTCAGGAATCTGTACCAAATTTCAACTAAACCTTTTATTTAATCCACAGCGGTAAATTACTCTCGAGTCTATGTGTCAATTTTACCTGGACATCTGTTCTAAGTGATAGTCTTCTGGGGGTTGATGGTTCAATCCTTAGTACAGACAATACTAAATATAATTAAGAATTACTTAAAACTTTTAACCTGTCATGGATGACAGAATTAAAGCAATCTTCCCATGTGGATTAATTAACGGGTTTGGTTCAAAATTCCATACAGATTCCTGAGTTCAGAATAAAGATTCCTGAGTTCAGCAAAATGCACCTGAAGAAGGTTAGAGATTACATAGGTTGAAACGTTGTGAGAATAACATCCAAGATGAGAACAGTATTTATATCAATAATGCTACTGACTTTGAAATATTTATTTGAAACTATACCTCAGATGCATGAATCTATTCATTTGTTCTCTTCCTTGCACTGAGGCCTTCTTGTTACGTGTGCGTCTCCAAACCTGTTGCTGTAACAGAAATGAAATCAAAGGTCATCACACATACTTTTCTTATAATAAAAAAGGCAATTAATTCAACAATTCCACATTCAGAGAGCAAACTGTTAATCACCTTACTATTAATTGTATCATTGTTAGTTAGTTAATTTGATCAATATTGTGATCATCTCATAGGCAGAGAGAGAGTCAATCTGTTAGGTGCATTGCTTTTTAGATTATTAATTCATTAGACCATATTTAACACGACTTGTCTTTTGAACACTTCCACCTAAACTTAAGGTGAATTCCATCCCAGAATTCTGCAACCTTCGCATACATGACGCCACATCTGTCCATGTATCATCAATGTCCTATTTTCATGGTTCAAAGTTATCATACTGTACTGACCTTTCTTGATCCTTTGATCTTGTATTACAAAGTTTCCTGTCTTCTAAACTAGTCGCCCAACTATGTATCGGCTAATATATCCATTATCTAACTTAACCACTACAAATATCTAACATATGTTCTTGAAAGATGTGTTTGGTCAACCAATTTCTATTTCAGTCACGTAAATTATTTAGAGCGGAAAGAACACGTAGAACGCCAGCTCTCAGTATTCAAGCGGGGTGTCGGATTATTTCTCTACCAACAACAGTCACAACGTTCGCTGTTAACATCAGCAGCAGTAGCAGTTCTCTCTTTTCTCTCTATACCAACAACATGAGATGTTTGCTCTTCTCATTAGCAGTAACAATACTCCTTGTTTCTTTTTCTTCACTGACACACAAGACGTTCACTCCCAGTCCAACAACACGAGATAAATGACACTCATTCAAAACACACAAACAACGTTGCTTCCAAAACAAAACTGACTCTGCAAGCAAAAAATCTCTTCTTTTATTTATCCATTTCGGACTACCAATAGCACCTATTTTGCATAATCACGACCCTCGTCTCGTAATCAAACGGTTCTAGGTTTGCGCCCACTGTTTCCTTGCTTATCCCTTGGTCCCTCCACACCGTTACCACAGTTCTCTATACCTCGAGCCATCTTCCATCTGCCAGAAATGAATTCCAAGATGGCTATCTGGTCACATGTGGGTCCAGGTGGAGCCACTAGATGTTCATGAAGAGAAGTAAAATTTGACTCGTTTAACTAAATATTTCAAAGATAAACTTCAAACCATTCTTACATAATTTTGACTCATGCGAAAACAGGAATGTTTGAATACGAAATTAAAAAATAACGATTATGTATCTATACAAAGAAAAGTTGCATTTCCTTTGTGTGTGCGTGTCTGTCCAGCTAACAGTCACAAACTAGATAAGATACATTTATAAATCTGAACATCATCGGATTAAGTGTGGCCTCGAACTGGTTATTGTAAAAAAATACTGCAATATCCATATGTTTGGGTTCACCAGGAACCAAATCAGTGCATGGATTTATTCTTTGACAGCACTGCAAAGTTACATATTATGTAAGTTTCCCATCGCTCGCACCCCAAGTGGGTGAGGGGCGAACAAATACAGAGCTTTGAAAAAGGCGACTGAATAAAGTTCATGGACCAAAGTGAAAGACCTTTCTCTCGTCTTTGCCACGTATCATTTCGGACTTCTTTTCCGTGACATCATATCCTGACACACTAATTTTTTTTTTTGCTTCTAACGGAATTTTCCATTCTACTACTTAATTTAACCATACATAGAAAATACAGTGTTTAACACTATTTTTACACACCTTCATCTAAATATTGCTACAGCATTACACCAAATATATGAATGCACATTGGCTATATGTGTTGCATATTACTTAGCAGTAATATTATCTTGACGTTTAGTGTAGATATATCATTTGCCAACTGAATAAGGTTACTTAGGCATGACTGACAAAGTTTGGGCCGATGTATGCATAGATATTTGATTGGTTGATTTAATCATGTGTAATAGAAAGTATTTGGAGTGAAAGATCAGTTGCAATAAAAACGTTGCAGTAATATGCTTTTGAAGTTAAGTGTAAATATGTTTCGCCAGATGCATGATGTTTCTTCAGTAGGATTGACAAGGGTTGACCCTGTTTTCTTTTTTTTCTTCTTTTTTAAAACTTTTATTCACCCCAGACAACGCATATTGCCACTGAAGCGTAAAGTGCTATTGTGATAGGAGGTGGAACAACCTAGGTGAAGAGTTGGGCATTTAAATTTCTGCATGATATGGTCAGAGAAACAGGGAGTGGAGAGGGAATTCCAAAGGCAAGCAGTCCAAGGAAAAAAGCTATCAGAGTAGAAAATAAGTCACAAGACACAACATAAGCATAAACCCAGAACCCCAACTTCAAACGTAGACCTCCACCACCAGGTCCCCTTTTCCAACATTAGGGGTCTATGTTCCAACCTTCTAGAGTTTGAACTCTATTTACAGCAGACCAAACCCGACCTCTTGTTCTTGTACGAAACTTACATTGGCTCGCCTGTTTTTTGTAGATGATTTCATGATTCAAGGTTACTCGAACATTACATTACAGTTTTCCATGTGGCAGGGACATCTCCAAAGAAGACCCTAAATTGCCCTATGTGTTTCCGAGTGGCACTTACTCACCGCATTCATATTTGCCTTCTGCGTTATTATCTTTGAGAGTATCTATGTACTTATTCCAATTCGTGTTGCTTGAGAATGACAGGTCGAGGACTTTGAATGTTGGACTCTTGGGAAAAGTTCTATCAGCCATTACAATCGGTGGTTGGAAGTCTTTCTTATAGTTGTTAAAAGAAAGGAGCATTGTCTTGGTAGCATTAAATGTGACCATCCATTTTTAGCCCCATTCTACTACACACTTGAGGTCATTTTCTAAGGCTTCAGCCATTGCCTTGCATATGTGGGCATTCGATTTGTCCTCATGCTGGTAATAGAGCATGGTGTGATCAGTAAATATACCCATTTCAGATGCGATTCCTCCAAGGAGGTCGTTTATGAAGATCAGGAATAATATAGGTCCAAAAATCGACTTCTGTGGGCACACCTGTGTTTCTGTGTTGTTTAGATGGACAGCCATTGAGAACGACCTAGATCTTTCTTTTAGCTAAGAAAGATCTGATTATATTAAATATTCATCCATTAATTCTGTACGAGCTGATTTCCTGAGAAGACCTCTTGCCAGACTTTTATCAGAGTTCTAGCTTCACCTGCCTTATCCAGTGTGCGGTATATGTTCAGAGATGACCGTTAGGATATCTTCAATAGAACAAGATAGCCTTAATTCATACTGTTGATCAAAGAGAAGTTTAGCATTTTCAAGCTAGATTGATTGACGATTCAAAGATTTTAGTGAAGAGCGGGAGAAGACTCATAGGGGTGATAATTTTGCAGGTCCTTTTGTCAGAGTTCTTTAAAACTGCTACTACAGAGGAAATTTTTCATCTGGAAGGGAAGCAATATACTGCAAAGCATTTATTATAGAGCTTAGAGAGGACAGGGGCTAACTCAGCAGAGCATTTCTTTATTACTAGAACAGGGATAAGATCTGGTCCAAATTCTTTGAAGGTGTCACAGTTTTTTATGATAGCCAACACATCGAAAGGAATGGTGATCAGATCATCTAGTGCAATTTACATTCGTAGTGGACAATTAGGGAGGGGGTGATTTGCGGAGTCGAAGGTGGAGTTGTATGCATAGATATCTGATTGGTTGATTTAATCATGTTAGTGAGGATACAAGTACTAGTGTAAACCCTTGGTGGGGATGACACACCTTATAATTAAACTTAATTTGATATCCATATTTAATCCTGATCAATATTCTATTTTTTATTAGTTGGATATTCATAGTTATAATTAAATAGAATATAATTTAAGTAAAAATGTTGCAATCATCTGTCTTCATGTATACACCATCTCACCTAAGAGACGAGGATCTGAAGAACACTGTCATCCCTGGCCCCACAAGAAACTAAAGCAGACAAGATTCATACCCCCCCCCCCTCGGGGTGTAATATAGCATTTTCAGTCATTATAAATTATCAAAGTCTTTATTTCTTCATGTTTTCTTATCAAATTATAAAATGATATTTTCCAAGTTTCATTATAAATAATAAGATTCCTTTCTTTTCTTGAAGGAACTGGTAAAGCAAATGACGTCGGTTTTGGGAAAGGCCTCTATCATTGTGTAAATGTTCCTTTTATAGATGGACTCAAAGATTCAGAGTTTGTTGCTTTCTTCAAAAGGTATGACAAAACATTTTAAATATTGCTGTTGTCTCAATGCAAATAAGAGCTTTTATAAGTAAAATTAAATAAACATTAGAAATAGTCTACGCGAATCAACCAACGTTTCGATGTTTACACGTCTCAATGTTTACACGTCTCGTTCAGGACTCTAAAGTGATTTAAGAAGTTAAAATTGAAAGTATCCAAAAGAAACCAGACAGAAAAGGGGGAGGGGGCAGCAGACAATTAACCTCATTAATATATATATATATATATATATATATATGTATATATCTTTAGAAAGTAAGGTATGTTTATGTATTTGTATGTACAGGATTAATTTCTAAAAAAATTAACCGATCATTATGAATTTTGGAAAACAGCTGCTAAGTGTAAGTGGTCCAAATGTGAGCTATATTTAATTTAGTTTTATACATAGGCAGTAAAAGGGTGTGGAAGCTCTTCATAAAATTCAGATACCTCTGATTTTTGTGAAATCTTAACAATATTATTAGACATTAATTAATAAATATTCCCCAAATTTCTATTTCTTTGGAGTATTTTAAAGGGTTTCTAGGGAGCACAACCTCCTATCTGAAAATTCAAATATATCAGATTTGCATTGAATTTGATTTATAGTCATTATACACCAATTAAGCAAGATTCCCTGAATTTCAATTGCTTCTTAAGACCCCTTAAGCTTAAGCCTTAAATTTGAGACATTTTCTAGAATCAAAATCATGTAATGAATTTTGATCAAAATTAGTATAAGGATTCTAGACATAATGGTTTAGTAGCATTATATCTTGATTTTAATCTTTTTTAAGGGGACATAAAACTGGTGCAAAACTGTTCTGTTCGAGGGGGAAGGTGAATGGTAGATTTTGTAAACTTTATAGATATAACAAATACTAACCCAACGGGTAACGGGTCGTCTAGTATATTACTAAAACTGATGTTGTTATCTTGCTTGCTTGTTACTGTGCACACTTTACCTGTACATGAATGTTTTAGATGGTGGGAGGAAGGGTGAATAATGTGAATAAAGGACAAATTATAAAAGAAATGGTGAGAGGATATGATTGATGTAAATAATTAAGAGACAGGTGGGGGGAGGGGGTCTCTTATGACATCACAATTTAATCATTGTGAAATCTTTTTACTTTGTAATGGAATGATGTAAATAATTAAGAGACAGAAGGGAGGGGGAGAAATGGGGTCTGTTATGACATCACAATGTATTCTGACTGTGAAATCCTTTGACTTTGTAATCCTTGTAAAAGTATGAGATTATCAACCAATGTCAAAGTTAAGAAATTAGGTATTTAATAATACGTATATAACAAATACTGACCCAACATGTCGTCTCGTATATATACAAACATGAAAATCAACTTCTCAAAATCGGAACAGAGCCGAATCAAGACAACAGACTTGATTTCTTCAAACTATTATCTTCACCTCGGTTATTACAGTTAGAACATTATAAAGATAATTTTTAATTCAAATCTTCTTTCTACAAGAGAGTCACAATGTCAAAGTTACCTTCAAGATGGAGACATCATTTTTAATAATTCAGTGGCAATGGGTGACTTTAAAACTAATACATGAGGGTTATGAAGGCCGTTAATGGTTACGGAAGAGAAGTCTGAGAAAATAATAAAGTAATGATATTTAAAACTTATTTAGTTGTAATTAATTTGATTATTCTTTCGTTTTTTCATAAATCTATCAAACACGTTGTAAAAAGTATCAACAACGCCCAAGCTCTGCCTTAATCTTCTTCAAAGACTCCTTTCATTCATGAAAATTATACTCGCTTGGAAGAATGATATCATAAGGAACGAACATATACTATATTACCCTCCCCCCCTGGATTGAGCATCATTAAAAGATTATTACATCATTAGAAGTAATAGTATGGTTTGGGCTTCAGATAAACAGATACTAATTCTTCATTATTAATAGAAATACAATGGTACATTAATAGAAGTAATAGTATAGTTACTACTCAATGTTTTTTTTTCATTCAAAAAGATAAAGCAATTGGAGATTTTTATTCTCTTTCAAGACTCGAGATATCTTGCATTTTAATTTTTTTTTTTAAAGGCATGAAATATCTCATGAATATACTGATGTTACAAAATGGGCTGGTAACGTGATATCTTGTGTTTTTTCTAGCATGCTGTATCATTCACACACACACACACACACACAAGTTGACTGGAGAATTTTACAGCTCTCGTAGCAAAGGGTGGCATTTTCTTTTTCTTTTATCAGTTTTCATTTTAACTAAAATTTAATTCAAAATGAAATATTTTTCCAGAAGTAATTCACCATGGTGTTAAAACATTACCACAAATGAAAGAGGGATAAAAAACAAAAAATGACCAATCATTTCTTTTTACGTAAAAATAATTCTAAGAATATTTCCTAGGATTATTATTGCTAAGGCATACAAGGACTGTTCACCACAGTTAATAAAGTATTTAATTTTTGTCAAGAATTTTTAAAGATAATCTATTGTGTATTTTTCTTTCTTTTTTTTTTAACAGAGTGTTGTCTAAAATTTTTCAAGTGTTTGCACCTGAAGCCATTGTATGTCAATGTGGCGCAGATGGTATCACTGGTGACCCCATGAATTCTTTCAATCTCACTCCTCGCGGTTTGGCTGCCTGCGTACGCTATTTAAGCACCTTTAATCTGCCTTTATTGCTTCTTGGTGGAGGTAAGCCTTTGAAAACCTTTGCAAATAAAAGATATTTTTTTAATAAAAGATATTTAGTGCGAAGATAATAAAACCACTTATTTCATGGTAAAGATTTTTTTCATTGATAAATTAATCTTATAAAAGACCTAACTTTGCATATAAAATGAAGAGCGTTTTTATTATTCTGTCAAATAGAGTGCATTTCAAAATTTTCTTTTTTGATTGTAAAACTTCTGTCTGTAATTAAATATTTTGTGAAATGTACAAAATTTAATTAAAACTAAAAAATAAATGGACAAATTTTTATCAGTCATTGTGTTAAGATGTTACAATATCAAATATCAATGATTAGAATTAAGAATACAAACTGGTTATATTTCTTGCTCATGAATGTTTACCGAAGAAAATTGAATAATTCATTTCAATTTTTTTCTTGTAATTTGGTGTTGAATAAATAGTATTCTGAAGAATTGAAACGAATAAAATTCAGTAATAAAAATGTTAAAAAAAATTATATTCAATGTTGGTACTTGTCCAGATTAGCACCCAAGCTAAAATCGACTTGGCGTCGGTAGTTTTCAGATGTTTACGTAGACGGTTGGAAAATGCTGGAGCGCTTATCTTATCAGAATGCGAGAAAATAAGTAGACGACAAGTTAACATTTTAATTGATTGAATTGCGAAATTCATCAATTGGAAAAAAAAAAAAAAATTGATCAAAGCGATAATGAAATTTAACAAACCCTAACCCTAACACTGTTCAGTAAAAAAACAAACTTTTTCATCTAGAGAAAAACATTTTATAACCCGTTTTAACACTTTTTCAGTGATATTTTTCTTGAAAAAAAAATTTATGTGTAAAAAAAACATTTTTTCCAGTTATACATCCAGCCTCATTTTGGATTCTTTGGACGCAGGCAACTGTCTTTTCATTCAGCTTTTTCTGGCTGTCTACGTAAACATCCGGAAACTAGCGACGTCAAGTCGATTTTAGCTTGGGTCCTAATCTGGACAAGTACCTCAATTTTAGCCGGGTGTTCAACTTGCTACTTAAGTTTAATGAAATGTAAATGTAAAATGACCACCCCACACCTTGAGTTGATATTTCTTGAAGATTTCTTCATGATCCTCTAAATGATTTGTCATTCAATTTAAAAAAAAAAAAAAAAAAAAATCCTCAGATTACTATATATCTATCGAAGACAAAATCCTGAGATTATTTAAAAACAAACAACGTTATCTCTCCTGCTTGATATCCAAAAATGGATTTGTAAAAGTAGGTAAAATAATCAAGTTTGTTGTAGTAAATAAAAAAAAAAAAAAGAATCTTTACTTAATTATTTTCCCTTTTTCTACGCTCCCTTCCCAATGTTAAATAAAAGGTTAGAGGCTGGTGGAGGAATCCTTGGGAGATATCAAAACCAGAAGGATCAGTTTATGTTAAACTTAGACAGCAAACTGCTAAAATAATTACGTAATTTATTAAAATGTGTTTATCATCTGAAAATGTGGAGCCTAATCGATACTATATATAAAAAAAATATTCTATGGGCCTCTAATGAATATTTAAAAAAAAATTTTAGTTTAATTCTTTTTTAATTTTGAGAATGTCAGTCTATTTTTCATTCAAGTCATTAAAGAAATTTAAGGTCCGCTTACATGTACTAGCAAAAATATATTATTATTTCCTTTTACATAGACAAAGCCTGATGTAGGATGTTAGATTATTATTAGTTTTATTATTAACTAGAAGGCTTTGCCAACTTGCCATCGCTTTACTTGAAATCATTGGAATGAAACTAATTGATAAGAAAAAGACAAAACTCCTTCTCTCTTTCTCTTTCTCTATAAGATAAGAAGACAAAACTCTTTCCTTCTTTCTTTATCGATAAGATAAGAAGACAAAACTCTTTCTCCCTTCGTTCTGTCTTAATAATAATAAGAGTAGAAAGTAGACCATGCGTTTACTTTTGGCAGCCCGGTAACTCTCGCTTCACTTATTTTGTTCTTTAGTCCTCACATTCCATAAGCGATGTTTCTGACAAAGGGGGAAGAATTGCTGTTTTCTGGGTTGGAATCTGTCCCTCTAACAGTTAAAGTTGGCTAGTTTTTGACCTTGGAGTAGTATTTTTTTAGCTCCTTACATCAAGTGGCTTCATGCCTTATCTGGAGCGATTTCCATAAAAAAATAAATAAATACAGTAATATTTTTGTGTCTATATTAAAAGTGAAAGAAATTCTTCCATTTCCTTTTTAACTATAATCAGTTATTATTAAGATTATTAAGATTTTTTGCTCATAAAATTAAATTTGCATACATGATTATTGAAACAAACCGGACATTTTTATATTCACTTTTATTATATAAATAATAATAACAACATTTATTGTTTACTTTAAAAAATTGTTTATTCATTAAAATTCGCTTTTTATTATACTAAACACTTTTGAGGTCAAAAGCAGCTCTCTCCAGATTCACACAGAGCGGCTTCTAAATTTGTGGTTATATAATTTGAAAATAGATTTTAGTATATTCGGCCACAATTATTCAAAATTCATTTTAAAATTGACCTTGTTCTAATATTAGTGAAGTCATCAATAGTATACAATATAATTTAGTTAATGCTTGAGTAAGACTCAGAAATTTACTGTTGAGAAGGTCAGTGTAAAAGGATTTTGCACCCTAGGTATGACCCCCCCCCCCCCAGTTTTGATAAACTCATGTAGTTACTTCTGCCATTACTAACCAACAGAGCGTTACCATTATCGACCTAGAGAAGAGTCATGCATGTGTAAGCAGTGTGATGATATATGGAAGTGAAACCTAGCTAGTGAGGGTTTAGAATATGTGTTGCATGTAGAGAAATGATATGAGAATGATACAATGGATGTGGAATGTGATTCTTAAAGACAGGCTTAGTTCTGGTGACCTTAGAGGAAGATTAAATTTGAACAGTATAGGGAGATGTGTGCAGAACAGGAGACTTTGTTGGTATTGTCACGTTGAAAGAATGGATATGAGTTCTTGGGTTAATAGATATAGAACAGTTGCATTGGCAGGGGAAGGTCAAGAAAAACATGGGAATAAATGATAAAAATGGATTTAAGAAAAAGAGGGATAAATAAAGACCTAGACAGAGATAGGTTAGTTTGCAAGTCAATTTTAAAAACCGTCCAACACATGCCAGCATGTAAAATGGATGATGATGATGATGATCAACTGTATACAATGTAATTTAGTTAATGCTTGAGTTAGACTTAGAAATTTACTTTTGACAGAGACAGTGCCAAGAGGATTCGGCACTCTAGGCAAACCCTTACATGTGCCCCCCCCCCCCCCCCCCCAAGCTAAGTCATTACTACATTGTTTCTAACTTTCGAAACACCTGATAAAACATCATTTTCATCTGATAGCTTTGAAAGGCAAGGATCCTGGTTAGTCACTCAGTATGTGAGTGAGTGTGTGTGGGTGGGGGTGCTAACGAATAATATAAAAACGCGAACATAAGTTGGCTACCCTGTCTATCCACACTTTCTGTGCCTCTCACCACCACCACCATCACACTGGCCACCTCAGTTTGTCCTTCATTTTTAATTGTATCCAAAATTGTCCTGAATTTGTGGCATCCCCTCAGATCTCAAATATTGGTGCCGTAAGCGATTGCCAAGTCGGTAGCGCTGACCCTGACTGTTGAATATTGATCTTTTTTCTTTTACAAAATCTGTGAGAGCCATTAAAACAATGATCTATTTTTGTTGCAGGAGGCTACAATTTTCAAAACACTGCCAAGACATGGACCCTTATCACTGCTGCAATTCTTGGGAGACGGCTATCTGAAAATATCCCTGATCATAGAGTAAGTTTGACTGCATTTTTGGAATGAGGAGTTATTATTTAGATCATTTTTTTTGTTCGGACGATTGTCATAAAATTAAAAAGTTTTGTAAGTTTCAGATGAGAATTTTATAGATTTGTGCCAAATTACATTGTGGGATTAATTTTTGTTATAAAAAGAGACTTCCCGACATAGTTAAATTACTTTTATTTTTGTAACAAGATAAAACACATATTTAAATATACCTTCTTCTATTCATTTAACGTCACTTTTACCTTGTTCAGGGGTCAGACGTTTTCGGATATTACTCAACCTCACTTCCCAGTTCACAAAGTTCTATAGGTGAATTGTCTCCAAATTCCATTCTGTGCGGTCTTGTTTAATCACTTGCTTCCAAGTTTTCCTTCCTGCAATTTAAGACATCCATGTTTCTGCAATGGTTTATCCAGGAGGATGAATACTTCACATGACCATACCAACGTAACTGATTTGTCTTAAGAATAACCTCTATGTCGCCCTGTCTGCGGGGCCAAGAATTCGCCAACTACAACCCCATGCGGGTCCGTCTGTTGGTTGTAGGTAGTGACCCGTGATGCCATAGGATGGGATTCTGGTGGATAGGTATTCATCCATTTTGGCCCTTACTTTAACTAGCTGGGAAGTAGGAAAAGCCCGATCCAATCAATCGGCTGGTCATGTCATGCCCTGATATCTATAAGTTCATCACATAGTTAACATAATGATATTTCGGCTTGGACGAAAAGACGATCTGAATCTGAAGGCGCCAATGTCAAATTGATAAGAGTCTCTTTTTCCGTTCACAAAACACTGTAAGAATTTCGTCAGAGGATCACTAAGCTGAGCTGCCTGATTGTCCCACATGTGACCAATTTCAGCTTAGCACAACAACTCTCCACACATAAAATAGACTGACTTGATTTTTAACAAGTTGCGACCTCTTTCTAAATTGCAAGTGAAAAAGCAAATTGATTTCTTCTCTCTTTTCCTTTCTTTACAGTCACATTTAAAAGATAAATAAATTTGTATCGAAATAATAAAGAAAAAGTTTGTTACAGTTTTTTGAATGTTTCCTTTTATGATGATCATTTCTGTTTACAGTATTACATTACGTATGGCCCAGATTACGAATTGAACGTGACACCTGGCAACAGAAAAGACCTGAATTCCTACAAAGAAATGCGTACATTGTATGAAAAAGTTATTGGTTTGTATTTATTATTGATTTCTCTTTTCTTGCTTTTTAAGGATAATAATTAAGATTTAACACAAAATAAAAATCTACTATCCTTACATTAATCAAATTATTTAAGTTAAGCAATGTTGAGCTTTGTCAATACTTAGATGGGATACCGCTGTGGAATACCGAGTGTTGTACGATAGGAAGTGCAGTGGGAGTGGTTGTAAAGTTGCTTTCTCAAATACCTTTGTGCAAAGTATGAACCCATCTTCCCACCCCCCAGCCAATAGTACCTTTCTCGAGAACCCAGTGTTCAAACTCTCAGACTGACACTCTAAGTTAACATGAAATGGAATAAGTACATAGAAGATGTTGCCAAATCTGCTGCAAAGAATGTAGTATCCCTCTACCGGGTTAGAAAACTTCTCACACCTGCTAGTATTGTATAACTTTATAAAGCAACCATTCACCGATGCATGGAGTATTGTTTCCATATCTGGTCTGGTGTACCAACCACTCGTCTCTTCTTGGATAGGGTGCAAAAAATGTGTTGCATCCCTTTGCTTGTTTTACAAGTACTTCCACAGAATGTGCTCTGATGAACTTACTGCACATGTACGCCCTCAATGAAAATATCCCTGACCCACCTGACTAGAAGCAAAATCCCACCCCTTCACTGTAGAAGTCCCTAGGTACTGAAAGATTTTCTACTCTAATTGCTTCTTTCTTCGGACTGTTTGCCTTTTGAATTCCCTTTCTGCTCACTGTTTCCCCGTCTTTACAAATATGCAGAAATTTAAATGTATGTGAACAAACACCTATAACAGTAGACGTTTGCGCATCAGTAGTAATATGTCTTGTTTGAGAGTGAATTAAAGTATTAAAAAAAGTATGGGTGAAATAGTACGGCTGACTTGTCTCTCAAGGCAACTCATCTAGGACAAGGAACGTACTAAAATCACACGAGTCCTTCTCTCTGCTTATCCCAGCTTTGCTTCCGGACATTTTGGATTTTATCTTAAGCAACTCGACTGAAGCAACTTTCCATTCACATTTCATTTTCTAGGCAGTTGTGAAGACAGTAACCTGTCTTGGAACTTTTGTTCACCATCACTGTTAAACACCAACTGATTTACTTAATTGACTATTTCAAATGTGGGTACTGTTTTAGATATTGACCCTTATTTCCGTGACTGCCCGGCAGCAGCGAGCCGACAGCTAACGGAAGCGTCCGAGACCTGCCGAGTCGGCAGACGACAACAATGTAAGACGATGAATATACGTAAAGAAAAAGAAATGCATATATTTTTTATACTAAAAATGAAATAAATGAACAAACCCATAGCTGAAATGAATAAACTTTTTTTTAATTAATATTTAACCATTTTATGTAAGAAAATTTTTTATAAACGCTAACATTTTTTGCAATTACGCATTGTTTTTTTTTTTTCATTATTTTAGCTGGAGGGGTAAGGGCTTGTTTTTCGTTTTTGGAGTGGGGGCTTAGCGAAATACAGGCAGAAGAGGAGGACCGCGAAAAAAACGTCCCCGATCGCAACGAAATCCAAGCCCGGCATTCCTGGGTGGGGCATCTCCAGGCATATTTTTCAGTAACTGTCTTTCGCGGTACTAGCCGGCAAAGTCGGCCGCCGCCGCATCGCATATCTTTTGCCAGCAGAGCTTTCTGCTGGCAAAAGTTAATCCACTGCTTCGGAGAGGCAATTGAACTACACAACACTTCAAAATTCATTGTCAACAAGTGCCAAGCGTCTCTCCTTCAAATCAATATCGTCTGCCAGCCTCGTTTTCGATTTCGGCAGGTCTCGAACGCCAGCCTCGTTTTCGATTTCGGCAGGTCTCGGACGCTTCCGTTAGCTGTCGGCTTGCTGCTGCCGGGCAGTCACGGAAATTAGGGTCAATATCTAAAACAGTACCCAAATGTGCCCGCTCTCCCGACGCACGATCCTGCTCAACCAATCTGAGCCTTTCGTATTTCTCAACCTTTCACTATCTATCGGATATAACTATACTTAGAAGATCAAAATCAAAACTATTTCAAACTGATAAAGATATTCATTAACAATAAGAATGTTTACCTTGACTCTTTGTAAATCTTGACTATGGCTTAACTTTCTCTGAAATAAGTTTAAGCTTATTGTGTGTAGCAGAAAATATTCTTACATGTAAATTGTATTCTTCCAAAAGATGGTGGTTAACATTTTATTTCTGTATAAATTAAAGCATGTTTGCTTACATTTTTCTTGAAACAGTAATTTCATCTATTACTAATGAAGATTTGGTCTCTGTCGGGAGCTATTAATGCTCAATTCGGGAGGGGAGAGGTAGTATAGTATCTGTTCAGTTGTCATGGGACCATCGTCTCATGCATTACCCCCTCCTTGGTGGGTGGGGGTAGTGTATTATATGTTCGTTCGCTATGAGACCATCTTCCCAGGCATTATCTCCTCCTTTGGGTAGGTCGAGGTAGTGCAGTATATGTTCATTCATCATGATACCATCCTCCCAGGCATTATCTCCTCCTTTTTTTTAGAGGGATAGTGTAGTTTCTCTTCTGTTGTAACAACACCATCTTCCCAGGTATTACCTCCTCCTTGAGGGAAGGAGTTTAGTGTACGTACACCAATAAGAAATTTTCTCAATCGGCTGTTCATTAGGAAACTCAACACTTCCATTTTATATAGTTACAAAGTATATATAATGCCACTAGTAATATTGTTGATGGAGAAAGTTTCTTTAGGATTTTATTAAGGGAAAACTCTCAAGTGCTAGCTTAGCAAACATACTGTTTGCCACAGATGCAGGAACAGAATGACTTAAGGTCGCCAGTTGCCAAAACAGACACATCAGCGATTTTTACCAGAGCCCTTTTAGCTAGGTTGTGGTCTCAATACTGATGGGGGTCAGACTAATCCACCTTGGGTGGCCCTACCAGGAACTGAAGTTGTTGACGGCATATATCTGACACTACCATGTTGCCACCGTGAAGAGAGTTTGGACTTTTCTCCCTGCTCTACTTGGTTGACGCAAACGTGCTGGTGCGCAGTTGAAGACCTGGGTGGCGACAATCGAAGGCGACCTGGCAACACTATCACACCCACAAATAGTTGGTCTGCAACTATGGAATCAGGATTGGCTAGCCATATCGTTGACCAAGCTCAGGATTGGCGAAAGCACACTGCAATGGTCAGAAATGTACTTGCTTTGAATGAAACCAGTTCAACCGACCAGGCTGATAGCCATTACAACAAGTACGAGTAAGTAGTAATATTACTACAAAATTATTAGTAACTAATAATAATAATAACTAGTGGGACCTATGGAAATTCCACAGTTGTATCCTTCTAAATACTCTGGTTAATGTTGTTTCATAATATATCTGGTTATGGGGGTCGATCTCGAAAACCCTTGTAGGAGTTTGTGACATATTTCCATTCTATGGATGTCCAGTGCAAATGCAGACCCCCACAATATTATTGTACCATCTTTGGACAGAACAGATACTACACTTTGGTCCTAGGGCGAAGGCCGAGAAAGTGTATTTTAATTTAAGTTTCATGTTCAAGACAACAGCGACACCAGATTAAATTATTTTAATTATTTTTTTGCATTGCATCTTCAGCGACTGGGCGATCCCATTTTTTAAAATATGGGTGGAAGGTGATAATGTACATAAAAACATGAAATTGCCTTAGTGTATTATTATGTAGGTAATACACTACTACTATGATCACTAATGATCCTTAACTAAATATGTGCAAATTACACGGTATTTGAAATGTGTTTGCTGCAACACTTAATTTTTAAAATAAAAGGAGAAAAGCTCCTTAGTTGAATCTAATTGACAATAGAAATAACTGTAATTTACTGAAATTACAGTAATTTCGTAATTTATACTTTGATATATGTTGAATTATTCATTCGTAATTTATAATTATATAATTTAAGTAATTTTTTATAAACTGATTTGTTTTCTTTCAGAAAATCTGAATTCTATCAAATTAAATTGACCTAAGTGAACCTCAAATCCCAAATTTTGATGATCTGACATCGAGACATTTGTGACGTGTTCCTCTGAAGAATTGTGAAAAACAAATGTTGGAATGAATAGACCTAAGAATGATCAAATTGGATATTGGAGTTACTGGTTCAATTCTTAATTGAACCTTTGTCACCAAACATATGATGGGCATCAAAAATGTAGAGACCTGTCTTTAAGATAGCCATCTTTTCTTCGGGGATTCATGCTTTACACTCTCTTTTGATGCACACAGACATTTTTTTCTTTATTTCACCGAATATTAGGTTTTAATATGATAATGTTTTACTTTAAGTTTATCTTAAGAAATTTATTGTTGTACAATCCCAAAAGATCATTTATTTCTGTATATTTTAACTTACGTTACGTTGGTTTTAGCTTTTAAATTGAAGGTTGGGTGTCTTTGAAGTTTTAAAAGCCTTTTTTAGTTGAGTTATTTCAATAAAAAGTTTGAAATTATAACCTAAGTTGGACGAAAACATCTACTCTGAATTGTAGAGTTCTTTCGTAATTTTAACTCTGTTTCAATTTTAACTTATACAAAAACTGGAAAGCTCATTTTCAAAATTGGTGAGAAGAGTATAGTTGAATTTTAATTAACATTTCCAAATTTACTCCATCCACTCATAACTCTTACAATCATACTAGCACCTGCTCCTCCCTGTGCTCCAATGGTATCACCAAGGCAACAAAACTTTTGAACAACAACCTCAATAGCCTGTTAACGTTTTTAAATTTTTTTGCAATGAACTTCTGTTATGATTCCAATAGTTTTCATATTTACAAATTGTTTTTTTTTTTCATTCAAAGACACAGATTTATATTTATCAAATTAATTCACTAAACCATTGTTATTATTACGGAATAAACCTTTTCATTTTGTTCATTAATGTAAATACAGGGGAAACTGCTTATAAGAATCACTTTGATGTGACAATAAATGGTTGATAACATTACACAAACTTTACAAAAGTTTGCATTGCTTTAGCAAACCTTTCTGGAGCAGAAGAAACATGTACCAGTTTGTAGAAGTGAAAAATTTCATTTTTTTATCCAGACAGAATTTCCACGTTTTACTAAATTGTTCGCAAACCGCTCCAGTTTTCTGTAATGAAGCAAATGAAAAAGCGTGGAGAGAAGAAAGAAACACTTTTCCATCGTTTTGGTAATTTTTGTTGTTCAAATTTTTTCTTCATTTGGCTTTTGTATTTAGGATGCTGCCAGTATCTCGGACTCTGGGGTGGGCAACACCAGGCAACTATTCATGCCTGCTCTCTGTGCGGTCCGATCCAAAGGGTTGACATCAGTCAGGTTGCATGCAATCATATCACTTTTCACGCACTCAAGCCACGTCTTCCTCGGTCTACCACGCTTCCGAGTACCTGTTCATAGAATTGATGCAAGAGGTAGCATGACCTTGTGGCTGATTATAATTTGGGAACCATCAAGTGTGAGTAATTTGAAAATACTGTTAAAAATTTGTTCAATTTTTAGACAAGTTATTGAAGATGCAGCCCTTCCCCACTTTTTTAAAAGGGAATGTCGAAAGAAGCCAGCTCTAATTTTGGAAACTGAGGCAACACCAAAATTAGTTGCGATGTCGCTTCTCTGTAGCGTGCATAATTTCGTTATACAAACCGGTCCCTCACCTACACCCCTCTCCATCATCTCATTAACTCACACAGACTAATTTATTAGACAATGTGACAATTGCAGGGACCCATGAGAGATATATTTTTAGAGGTAGGTTACCGTATTAGAGAGAGAGAGATATAGATGTTTGGCTGCCATGTTATTTACTTCACATCATGTGCCTGCCCCCGACTGGAGATGAGCAACTTTTTGCATAACTGTCCCGTTTGAGTGTTCACCGGCAAAGAGACAGAATTCCTTTTCTCCGTAAATCACGTGATACTCAACTTCCGTTTACCCCTGAGGAGGTCATTCTTCCTGATCTGTCAATCATTCTCTCCACCCGAGCTGCGGCTTGCATTATGTAACACTTGTGCTTAACACATTGCATGTAATTTCTTTCAAATATTTAATAAATTGTTCTTTTATTCTGAAATATTCCGCTTTAAATAAAAATGTTATTGTTAGGACAACTAAAGAAAACGCAATTATCTCCCTTGGACCATTTCAGAGTTATCTCCCTTGTCGATAGTCTTGCCTAGAGAAAAAGATAAACAGACTGACGTCTTGAAATTGTATATTTCATCTCGCGTTACAGCGGCAATTAACTCATTATTTTATATTGTGTTCAGTTGTAATAAATTTGTTAAAAGTTTCTGCTGATATTTTATCCATTTTTCTTTACAAATATTATTGATTAAACCTAAATTACGAGGTTTACAGAAGTGACGACGAGGATGAGATAAATTTACATTTTTTCAAAAAGAAAGGGGAAAAAAAATGGATTCCACAATTCAACAATTATTACAAAAACAGTTACGGTTAATGGAATTATTTTCAGAGAGATTTTCCTCACTCACATCGTCGATTTCAGAAACAAATCTTAGGACATCTACAGATTTAATTTCACAAACAATAACGGAATTTTGTTATGACCCAATGGCAAATTCGACGTTCGAAACATGGTTTGCGCGTTTCGAGGACATTTTTCAGGTGGATTTCAAGGATCAAGCTGACGACTGGAAGGTAAGACTTCTGTTACGGAAGCTTGGGACGTTGGAGCATGATCGGTATGTAAATTATATATTACCAAATCATGCTCGTGACTTAAATTTTGACATCACAGTCCAAACCCTCACTCAGATTTTGGGTGAGCATATTTCATTATTCAATATGCGTTTTAATTGTCTTAACATAACGAAATCTTCCTCGATCGATTTTTCAACGTATGCAGGCCTTGTAAACAGAGAATGTGAACGTTTTAAAATCTCTTTCATCACAGACGCTCAGTTCAATGTTTGATTTTTGTGTGTGGGTTGAGATCAGCAGAGGAAGCAGACATTCGCACACGGATTTTGTCAAAAATAGAACAAAATCCAGACATAACATTGCAACAAGTTGCCGTGGAATGCCAGCGTCTAGTGAATCTAAAACATGATTCAACTATGGTACAACAAGCATCCGCATCCATGGTAAACACAGTCCAAAAACAACGTCGGCCCACCTCACCGACTTCAAAATCAGTCCAGCCCCCATCAGCTTGTTGGAATTGTGGAAACTGGCATTTTGTGCGATACTGCACCTTCAAGACACACCACTGTCGCAGCTGCAATCGACTCGGACATAAAGAGGGATTTTGCACCTCTCCAGGACGAAAACCAACCCACAACAGGCAACGACATCAACACAGAATAAAAACAAACAGTTTTTCAAAAACAAACAGTCTGATAGCAACTTTTCTCTCAAAACAAAAATCCAAACGAAAATATGTTACAGTACAATTGAATGGCCATCCTATTCAACTGCACATCGATACAGCATCAGATATAACTATTATATCACAAAAACTATGGAAAGCCATAGGCCAGCCTTCATTGACACCAACAAGTCAGGTAGCACAGAGTGTTTCTGGAGATTGTGTCCACATCACGGGTCAATTACCCGCCACCATCAAAATGAAAGAAAAAACGGTGTCAAACTTATGCCATAATTTGCTGGGACTTGATTTTATCAAGTTACTAGGTCTTCTCGACAGTCCATTCAATCAGATATGTGAGGTGGTGTCCAGATCGTCACCTTAGAGCAGTAAAGACGACCTCAGCAAGAAGAAACAGCAATGGCGGCGGCGGAACACTCGACCAACCACCAACCTTTCGGTTGGACCAACCTTTGGCTCCACTTCAACAGGAACTCCCACAATAATATCAACACCAATGATTACCACAGTGACTCCTAAAATCACCACCACATCAGGACCTACTTCAACAACATCAGTTCGATGTGAGTCTACTAAGGGTATGACTGATAAAACCCTCATACCTGATGACTACATTAGTAGAACACCAAACTCTCCAGTAAGTGATGGCAGACCAAATGGACCTGGATGGATTGTACCAGCGCCGACTAAATCTACTGATCCCAAACCTAGCATCACCGTTAAACTGACTGATTACGGTTGATGTGACCGGTAATGCTGAGAAAATCCCAATTCTTGTACAACGTCCAAGATCAGAAGATTTTGTAGAAATTCCTGATGGCACTAAAATCACTGGTCCATTCATTTCAACCACATTTGACAAAGTTATGGCAATCAAGGTGATTTTGGAAGAAAAGGCAGGTGATCAGAATCACGACTACAAAGTATGGCTGGATATTGAAGCATGTTTCCATTTGCCAACATCTCCAATAACATCATCTACAGAGAAAATTACCACAGCAGGACCTCAACCAACCACCTCCTACATGAAGCAAGCACCAATTCACCACCGAGTCAACTACCCACCAGAGGAGTACCAGCCAGAACCCCACCTCAATTGGTATGGACCACCACAGCCTCAACAACAGGCTCCCTACTTCTCTACACAGCATCTCTCGCCTGGTGGTCCAGCAGCAACAGCAGCAAGGTTCGGGTCCTCGCAATACAACAGTCCTAAGCAGAAATTGCGCACAATGTTGCGTGCTCGTCAGCCATCAACCCAGGGTTACATTCAGCATAACACACGTTCGGTCGCCACCGAACCATCCTCAATCCAACGGACAAGCCGAAAGATTTGTAGACACATTCAAAAGAGCACTACTAAAAGCAAGAGAGGGGGGGGGGAACAACAGAGGAGATACTACATGCTTTCCTCCTTTCATATAGAATAACACCAAATGGAGCTTTGAAGAATGGTCTATCACCAGCAGAGGCACTCATGGAACGAAAACTCTGTACCACACTGGATGCTTTACGTCCCCAGCCACAAAGGCAACAACCAAGCCCTAACAAAACAAAAGCATTTTCAGTTGGCACACCAGTGTTTGCTCGGAATTACAGACCTGGCCGGCCAAACTGGGTACCAGGCATCATCTGCAAAATAAATGGACAATTTCTGTATGATGTTCAAGTCGGAAATCAATTCTGGGCACGGCACAAAAACCAGTTGCGTCTCAGATACTCTGTAGGCAACTTAGTGGACAACAGAACAACCATTCCGCTTGATTTGTTAATGGACACATTTGAACTGCCATCTCCACCACCTCTCATGCAGACAAATTCAGATGAGAATTATCAAAGACCTCCCAGGACTTGGCCAAAGCCGTTTTCTTTTCAATAAAAAAATGTTCAAAGTTTATTTTTGTGTTGAAAAGTTGTTTTTTTTGTGTCTAATACATTTTTCGAACATTAAAACATTGAATTAAAGTGACATTCTCAACACTTAAAAAAGTAAATAATGCAAACATTTTTATTCTGTTCGCAATTCGTAATAAACAAGAAATAAAATTTTAAAAGACGGAGAAACGGGCAAATAACGTTTTTCGTATTCTCTGCGCGTTTCTCCACCGTCTTTTTAAAATTCTCTTCTTTCTCCAGCTTTTTTGTTCATTAGCTTTTGACACCTGAGGATGATTCGACGAAGAATCGAAAGCGTTTGTGAAACATGTGAAACCTATGGAACATTTTTGATTTCAATACAAAAAAGACCATCAGAAAAATTGAAAAAATAAAAAAAGGTTTAATTAAACAGACGAATTCTGTTATTTTTAACAATGTTTGCATAAATGAGAAAATGCTGCCTAAATACATATATATATATATATAGATTTAGATTTTTCACTTATAAAATAGATCATTCAATGAAGACCGGGGTTGTTCCAATAAAAACAAGCTCGATGATACTCGATTACAGAGCATTTATATGTGATTTTATGAAGGCTTACCAAAGCATTCCTTTCAGGACACCAATGATCACCATTAAAGATATTTTTTCTTACAAATTTTATTTATTCAAATTAAAAGTTTTTTCCTACACGTGTTTCACTACCAAGCAGGTTTTGAAGGGTAAGAAATCAGCCCTTGAAATAAGGCTCTTCTGACCGCTGGCATCCCGGATGAACATTTATGTTGATTTTTCTTTGTGAGAAGTTGGATTTAGAATTCCCATACTATCATTGGGTTGGAATGGTAACTTGTGAACGGTATCTTGAATGATTTAGTTCTTTGGTTTTTTTTTGGGGGGGGGGGGGGGGGGGGGTTATTCATCATTGTGCCGGCCGACGTGAAAGTGTATTATCGCACATTGTTCCGGTTTTTTGGGTTTTTTTTAATGTATTTGGGACCGATTATTTGCTTGTTGGCTTGGTGGAAGAAATAATGCACGAGCTACTTTCTTTTATTTATCGTTGTTCTTCCTTGTTTTTTAATTTTAACTTTTATTTTTTTCCTCTTCTCTTCTTAAGTGACCTCAACTATTGCAACGCCACATTGTGTATTGTCGGCAGTTGAAACCCGTATTCCAGACATTTAATTTTCCTGATGATCTGCCAAGCAAGTACCTGCTTGGTAGTGAAACACGTGCATATATATATATAGGTATATAAAGAGACACAGACGGAGAGGCGTTACATACTAAATATACCAATACTTCTCTTATATTTTATTATAAAAAAAAAGGAATATATTTTTTGATTTCATATAAATTTTTTTTTTTTAAATCAAAGGAGGGGGAAAATCGAGACCACTCACTCGATGTTTTCACTCTGATACTTTCCCAACTAAACTATTCAGACATTTGTTAAGTTGACTTTTAAAATAATACTCATAAGAAAAATCGGATATACATATTTGAAGTTTTAAGGGGGTTCTGTCCCCATTAATCACTTAGAGGTGGGTAACATAGAGATTCGGGACCACTTACATTGTCTTCCCCGGAGAATTTTATATATATGATATAGATGTCATCAAAATAGGATATATTTGAAGTTTTAAAGAAGGTTCGACCCCCATAGCTCCCTTAGGTTAGGAGGCCACTTAGAGATTTGGGACCACTTCCATTGTCTTCCACAGAAAATTTTATACATAGGATTTTAAATTTCATAAAAATAGCATATATTTGAAGTGTTAGGGGGATTATGCTCTTATAGGCCACTTAGGGGTGCACTTAGAGATTTGGGAACACTTCTATTGTTTTCCGAGGTAAATTTTACATAAGAATACACTTTTAGATTTTATGTAAATTCTCGAACCTTTCTTTCTATAGGGAACACACAAACATTGAGTTTATATATATATATATATATATATATATATATATATGAGTTGCCTCCCTTTCATCGTCCGGAAAAAATATAAACTAATCATCTTAACATAGATACTGCTGAAGAATAAATAAATTTAAATTATAAAATATACGTAATTAAAATTTTTTTAAATATCAATATTGTCATTGACACAAATTTAAAACGAACAATGGGCTTCAGGCAATGAAAAGGAAAAAAAAACAAATTTCTCTTTTGTTTGATTTTAATTAGATTTCAAACCCATTTCATTTTCTGCGGAATATCGCGTTTGAACTAAGGTTGAACATACATCTGACGACGGGAAATGTTCCCGAAATATCATACTATATGGAACTCTGATAAAACCACACTGATGCAAGTAAAATATGATATAATGTAAATATATATATATATATATACATATTTTTTATCTATGTTTATATTGTATTAATAAAAAAGTGAAACTACATAACTCATTCCACCGTTATGTCTTAATTTGCTTCAATTTGTGTCTATCCGTTACACTTCTACATTGTATTGCCTTCCATAAATTACCTGTTTTCATACTTATCCACATATACATGTGTAATATATATATATATATATATATATATATATATATTTGCATTTAGGCAGCATTCTTTCATTGAAGCAAATATTGTTAAAACTAACAGAATTCTTCTGCTTAATTGTACCTTTTTTATTTTTTCAATTTTCCTAATGATCTTTTTTGTGCTTAAATCAAATAAATTAATGTATGTTCCATATGTATCACGAACGTTTTCGATTCTTCTTCAAATCATCTTCAGGTGACAAGAACAAATGAACAAAAAAGTGGAGAAAAGAAGAGAATTTCAAAAGGCAACAATATATGTGTGTTTGTGTGTGTGTTTGTCTGCTGTTAGAGAGAGAGACCGCAATACTAAGAAACGGAATGCTCTTTCGACCTTCATAGAGATCTTATTGCAGTTTCCGTGGTTGGTGTCTCATGATAAAATAAAAAGAAGACACATTAAAACTTTAACAAAAAATAAACAAACCAACATTATAGTGATTTTTTTTCTAACAGTCTTTTCATTTCTTCTAGTTTTCCATAATATTTATATTTTTCGGTGTATCAACACATCTTTTTTGGTCGATTGGTCTACCAGGCTTCAGTTTAAAATATCATTTTCATTCCAAAATGTGCAGATTAAATGGCACATCTTAAGATGAATCAATCGTTGTCATAAACATTTGCGTATTATTTTTACCAGTCTGTTTGCATGCTCATCCACTATTCCATATATGTGTGTGTTTTATATGTGCATTTGTCTGCTCTTAAAGAAAGATAGCAATAATAAGAAGTGGAATGGAACACTCTTTCTGTACAAGACCTTCTTCATAGAGATGTTGTCGCAGTTTCCGTGGATATGGTCTCAGTCTAAAATAAAAAGAAAACACATTAAAACTTTAACAAGCATAATAGCGATTTTTCCAAACAGTCATTTTTACTTTTTCTAGATTTCCTCAATATTTATATTTTTCGATGGATATCCATTTGCATGGAGAGAAATGCGTTGCATAGAGAGAGAAATGATATGAGAATGATACAATGGATGTGTAATGTGAGTCTTAAAGACAAGTTTAGATCTGATGATCTCAGAGGAAGATTAAATCTAGACAGTATAGGAAAATGTATGCAGAACAGGAGACTTTGATGGTATGGTCACGTTGAAAGGATGGGTGAGAATTTTGGGCTTAGTAGATTGATGTAGCAAGAGTCAGTTCACAAGGGAAGGCCAAGGAAAACATGGGAGGATCGCCTTCAGAGAAAGAGGGATAAATAATGATCTGGCCAGAAATAGGTTTGTTTAAAAGTCAATTTCTACAAACCATCCAACACATACCAGCATGTAAAACAGACATTAAACTGATGATGATGATAGTCGGACTGTCACTCTTCTTTTTGAAATATCATTTTCATCGTTAGATGTGCAGAATGTGAATGAATCCATCCTCAGAAAAGATCCGTTCTTGTCAAACATTTTCTAATTTTAATTTTTAATCAAAATGCTAATCATAATTGTTTAGAAATATAGACAAACAACAGAATGGAAGTTCAATAACAAATATATATATATATATATATATATATATATATATATATATATATATATATATTTATTAATATTAAACAAAGTTACAACAACATCCGGACCAAGGTTTCAGATCCGAGAAAATCGGACCTTCATCAGCGGAGTTGTATAGCTTAATGAGTGAGAACAACCGCCAGGAATTTTAAAATATTGTTAGTTGGAAAGATGGAACACTTTCAGATTTAAAATTGTCACGTGCGTGGAAAATACGTAGTCAGTTATGGAAAGATTTCAGATCAAAACAACAGCGACGCTGTACATAGAAAAAGCAAGAAATTAAATGGGAATAACGTTAACAGTTGGACAGATGGGAAACTAGCAGGTTTAAATTGTCACATGCGTGGAATTACGTAGCCCGTTATGGAAAGGATTCAAATTTAACTAATAGAGACGCTATACATTTTATCGAAAGTAAATGGAGATAACGTTAAAAGTAAAATTAAAATTAAGTTAAAAATTATATTGAAATAAATAATGTAATAATATATTACTAAAATTATTAAATAATAAATCATTAAAATTAAACTTATAATTAAATAAATTGTAATCACACCATTTATAAATTTATAAAGTCGTAAGGGTACTAATCATAAATTTTTTTTTTTTTTTTTTAAGGTACTAATGTGAATGTTTTACAAGTACTTCCACGGAATGTGCTCCAATAGCGCTACCTATGAGTTAGGTCTCCTGTACTACCAGTCAGAAACAAGAGCGACACAAGTTGTACTGCTTCAACGTAAATACCCGGCTAGCAACAAAATCCCACCCTTTTTCATGTTAAAATAAAATCTGATTTATTAAATTCACTTAGTAATACCGTTAGGGAAATATTTGAGCCCTTCCGACCTTCTAGCAACGAGGAAACAATTATAGCAGCTGAATCAATGAATCATTTATAATAAGAATTACATTTTGGCACTAAATGAGCCGCAGACAGATCGTGAGTAATCAAATTTTGTCCACATTTGGCTACAGGTTCTATGTACTTATTCCACTTTATGTTGCCTGAGAATGTCAGACTGAGGAATTTAAATATTGGACTTTCAGGAAGAGTGCTATTGACCATTACAATAGGTGGTTAGAAAGGTTTTGTATAGTTATTGAATGGAAAAAAGCTTTGTCCTGTCTTGGTAGCATTAAATGTGATCATCCAATTTAGGCCCTATTCTACTACAGCCTTGAGGTCATTTTCCAAGGTTTCAGCCATTGCCTTACATGTGTAGGCATTGCATTTGCCCTCCTGTCTTGAATAGATAATAGTGTCATCAGCAAATACACCCAGAGAGTTTGTTTATGAAGATCAGGAATAATAAAAGTCCAAGTATTGACTCCTGGAACACACCCGTATTGATGTGGTGTTGTTGGATGTATGGTTATCGAGAACGACCTGGATCTTTCTTTTAGTTAAGAAAGATCTTATTATATTAAATATTCGTCCAGTAATACCATACAAGTTGATTTTTCTGAGAAGACCTTTGTGCCAGACCTTGTCAAAGGTGTTGGAAATGTCTAGCGCTACTGCCTAAATTTCACCTAACATATACAGTGTGCAGTGTATACATTTTGCGATGACTTAGAATATCCACAATAGGATGGGATTGCCTAAATCCATACTGTTGGTTAGAGAGAAGTTTAGTTTTTTCAAGGTTGAAACTTGTCCAAGTCGGCAACCACTACATCCCTCCCACGCCAAAAAACAAGCAAAAAAAGCTTCATATATACATACTTCTGCAGTAGTGCGTTCATAAGAACTGATTGGTTTTGGAACTGAAACAAAAAAAGAAAATTTATATAACCACAAAAATCACTTTCATCTTTTTGGAATTCTGAAGAAAAAAGAAAACTATCATTACAAGAGGGAAATGTTATATTTTTTTAACAAATCAATCAAGTATTCAACCTCCCCCCACACACATTATATATATATATATATATATATATATATTATATATATATAATTTACAGTTAAAGATCAGTCTTTAATACAGAGGCCTGGATATCTTCAAATTAAGAAACACCAGTTCTTTAACACCGGACAGTGAAAAAGCTACAATTCGAAGGCAAAGTTGATATGTCACCGATAAGTTGGTATGACATAATCCAACATGTAAATTTATTTATCTACCTCCCACAAGGTAAGATGTGACACAAGGTTGAGAAAGTGGGATTAGATAAGCCAGCGCTCGAGAGGTGAGCACTCTGGCCATTTAAAAATTGCCTGGGCAGTCCCGTCGGCATTCCCCGGTAGAGGCGCCTCAGACAGTAAGCAATAAACTTACTCCTCCCTAAATAGGGGAGGCAAAGCCTGGGAGGGTGCACCTCCTAGAACTGCACAGGACCGGCAACCCCCAATAGACCGGCGTAAATCCAGACACAAAGGCCCGGACAATACCGGTTTTGTAAATATCTTATTAAAAATATAGGTGCTTATTTACATTAATGCACAAGTGAAGTATGGCAGTTCAAAATAAAATAACAAGAAAACTATTTGATATACTTACCTATCAGGCAAAAGTATTTGCGTACACCAAAAATTACAGAAATTTATTGAGTAAAATGTTAGTAATAAATAAAATTACTTTCTTACTCATATTTCCCAGTATACGTTGAAGCGACGTCATTAGGCGTCTTTAAGCCAGCGCGTCGTAGAAGATTATCTCCCTTCTTCTAATATGAAGGCGCCATGTGGTCTTATGGGTCTGAGTTCGTTGACTCCAAATAGTAAATTAATGGAATTGGTGTCTAATTAATATGGATCAAATTTAATGCAAATCTGAAATTTCAAATTAGAGGTTAGTCCAATATTATGCCCCCTAAAAACCCTTTAAAATACTCCAAAGAAACTGAAATTTGAGGAATATTTATTAATTGATGTCTAATACCTATTGCTAAAATTTCACAAAAATCGAAGGTGTCTGAATTTTCTCGAAGGGCTTCCGCTCCCTCTTTGTTCCTTTTGCATTAATTTAAATTAAATTAAATATAGCCCACATTACGATCCCTTAGACTTCACAACTGCATTCCAAAATCCATAATGATCATTTAATTAGTTTAGGAGTGAATCATATACATACAAATATATAAACATAACTAATTTTATATATAGATAAAATCTATTTACATAAAAACAATTAGGTATCACCTGTTTGTTCTTGGATATTGTTTAGTGAAATTTACTTTGGCATTATCAAAGAGAAAATGAAAATATACTACCCTATACAGGGATTGAACTCACAACATTTAGATTATAAGAATTTTGCGTTTAATAAAATCCTGCCCCCTCCATCCTATTTCCTTTCTGCCACGACTTGTCACAAGATTATTGATTATTTCAATTTATTATTTCTCGTCTGCACTGTTTTCAAAGTCTAACATACAAAAGAATATCGGAATATAGGAATATCTGGTATGGGCTTCTATTTAAAAAATAATCCCCGAATGGTCTAAAATGGAGTATTATACAGGGTCTTCAAAAACTCGTCATCTATTTTAAAATTTTAATAACATCAAAACTGTATTTGTGATAATAACAAAACTTATACACTAAAAAATAAATTAGGAGGCGCCACTTTGCCATAAAAATAACTATTCTAACACGTCCCTGTGTTGTATACATCAAGATGGCGGTAAAGCTAAATCAAGATGGTGGTAAAGTTAAAACAAGATGGCGGTAAAGCTAAAACAAGATGGCGGTAAAGCTAAAACAAGATGGTGGTAAAGCTAAAACAAGATGGCGGTAAAGCTAAAACAAGATGGTGGTAAAGCTAAAACAAGATGGTGGTAAAGCTAAAACAAGATGGTGGTAAAGCTAAAACAAGATGGCGTAATAAAAATGATGCAGTAATGCAGCAAATAAATTTCCTGATATAGGATTTTTTAATTTGGCAGTTGAAAAAGATTTTCATTAACTTTTACATTTAACTCATATTTTGTCAAATGTTGAATTATTGAATAAAACAATCACACGATTTTATAAATAGAAACTCAAAAAAGAAATAAAAATAAAAATTTGTTTACTGCATCATTTTTATTACACCATCTTGTACTATGCCATCTTGTTTTACGCCATCTTGTTTTAGATTTATCATCATCTTGATGTATACAACACAAGAGTGTGTTAGAATAGTTATTCTTATGGCAAAGTGGGGCCTAATGATTTTTCCTGTAGAGTTTCTTAAAAAATAAAGTTTTCAGAAGAAAACCACAAACAATTGATCAATTAAAGTCATTTATTGAAGAAGAAAGTTTGATAATTACTCCGGAAATTTTGGAAAATGTGATGCAATCATTTGTGGGCCGTTTGCAGAAATGTGTGGCAAGTAGGGGACATTCGGTTGAATGATATACATTTTTAATATATATATTGTTCATTGTGTAAAAGTTTTGTTATTATCAGAAATACAGTTTTGATATTATTAACATTTTTCAATAGATGATGACTTTTTGAAGTATAATACTTCATTTTAGGCCATTTCTTTTTTTGCTACTGAATTCGCCAATTATGTTTATTTTACCTAATCAGACGATGTTTTAAATATATAAGCCCATACGAGAAATTCCTATATTCTGATGTATTTGTAGGTGAATGAAAAGTAGTAAAGATTTATTCACAGGTTTACACAATGTTTCTACAAGTTATTACTGATGTGCTTAAAAAATGATGACAAACACGGATATATAAAAAGATAATGATTTATTTTTGTTGTTCAGTTGCGACGAACAAGTAGGGTGAGAGAGAAGGGGTGGAGGAAGCAGGGGAATTGACAGAGGTTGATTTCTCGAACTCACTAGCCAGCAGATTTTGTTCGATCTCAATTTGGGCAAGTTGATATAGCATTTTTGGACACCTATGCATCCACAACTGTAACTGCACATTCTAGGATTTTACCTTTGCCGGCAATGTTAGGAGAGTAGAAATTGGACCTTAGGTTTACTTTCGGCAGCCTTGTAACTCTAGCTTCCCTTATTTTGTCCTTTAGTCCTCACATTCCATGTGCAATGTTTCTGACAAAGGGGGGAGAATTGCTGTTTTCTGGGTCGGAATCTATCCATCTAGCACTTATCGTTGGCTAGTTTTTGACCTTGAAGTAGTATTTTTTAGCTCATTACATCAAGTGGCTTCATGCTTTGTCTGTAGCAATTTCCATAAAAAAAAAATGTAGCCATGCATCCTGGCTTCCATGTGGTTTTCATCCATTTTATTATTTATTTAGCGGCGGGTGTATTTCCGTCTGTAGATAACCTTTGTAGATGATCTTTGTATAAAATCACTCAACATCCATTTTCCATCCAATTGTGTCTCCGTGTCAATCAACCACATTTTATTTCTTCCGATCAGGTGCATGTCTGTGTTAATTGGGTTTTATTTATACCTGCCAGGTGTTATTTGTGGTACATGACCCAATATTAACCAGGAGTACAACACACAGTCTGACTCAAAAGTAAACCTGATTTTTGCATGACCGTCTAGAAGATCCACATGTGTAACATCATAAGGATGATGCTCACACTTTGGATCCATTATAATACAAATCTAGACTTGAAAAGAGAAGCAATGAGTTATTTAATGTTACCCATGACTTCAGCTGTGATAAAACGTATAGCCCATAAACGCATATTGTGCACTGGATGCAACAATACAACAGCAAAAAAGTGTTATATTACCATATCCAGTGCCTTTTGGCTGTTCTGATACTACACTTAGTCTATTCTGTCCTCAGTCAGTGAAGGAGAAATCTTTCTAGACCGAGGAATTTTGTTTTTGTTCCAATCCAGAGTGCCAGTTTTTGAAAGCTGGATTTTCCCCACATTAAAAACTGGCCGTGTGTCTAACTTTTCTCAAGTAAAAAAGTATTAAAAATGTATACTTTACTCACGTGGTGGTGGATGTTGAAAAACTGTTTCTTGAGCTGGAAATAAAAGAACATAAGAAATTATTAAATAAACCATCATCACAATGATCGTTGACCGCAATTTCATTGTTCAACCTGATTATCATTAAATATGTGACAAGGTGGCCAAGGCTTTGAAAGAGGGTTGAAAAGTTTAAAAAAAAAAAAAAAAAAAGAAATGCATAACACTTCTAAAATTACAATCGAAAATTGGATTTATTGGGAGGGGGGAGTCAGAAATAATCTCAGAAAAAGATGCAGTTGAGGAAAAAAAAAAGAAGATATATATAAAAAATCTGTTCTTATAATCAAACCAGAAATGCACTCATTAGTAGGGGATTATGGGATTGGCATAAATGAAAAATCAATGAATTCTGTTTTTAGAGTTTAAAAAAAGAAAGCGAACTGCTAAAGATACGTTGAACTTTGTCACTAAAAAGATAAGGCCAACCAGGAAATGACGGGTGGTCATGATTGACAGTTGAATAAACGAATGAAAATTGTAGATATATGAGGCAGGTTTGGACAGCACCACTCACTGGGAGATGGGAGAAGTGGTCAGAGTGATGTATCAAGGAAGAACGAGTAAGGGACGTCAGGCAATGTCAGGTTGCCCTGCTGTATTCGAACCTCAATATAATGAGCCATATTTTGTGGCTCAATTACTTCCTTTCAATTGCCCGGGGAATTCATGCTGATTGACACGAGATAGAGAACTAAAGATTGACTTCTCTGATTTGCAGACTTTTGGAAAATTAATTTTCCTGGAAATTTAGCAGTGTCGGAGGGAAATCAACCCATGGCCATGATGTATCACCCTTGCCTGTCTCTTTACTACTACTACTACTACTATTCTTCTTCTTCTTCTTCTTCATCGTGATGCGCTTTCTGGTGATGTTGTTGGCTCTCATTGCCTTCACTTTGTTTGATGGTAAAGGTTAAAGATCGAGAGATAAGAAACTATGAATGGTCAAATGAAATCATGTGGTGTGCAGAGAAGTTACTTTTGAAATAAGCACTTACTTCCAATCAGTTAATGAGTCGAAAGTGTTTATTTGAATTTGCTATTTTAATGACGTTTCTTACCACAAATATAAGGTTTCTCAGGTGAACAATCAATCAAATACTTTTTAGAATGTAAAGAGAGAAAACCTAAAAATCCTGTGACTGAAATTAATTCTGGTACTGGTTCAGCTTTTGAACCAGACAAAACCGACTTTTTGTTCAACTTTTCCAACTGTTTACATAAACAGCCGACAGAAGCCGAAGCACTTATCAAATCAGAAAGTGAGAAAAAAAAGATGACAAGTTAAATTCTAAATTGATTAAATCATAAATTAATTTTATGCAGCGTAAAAATTTCCTGGCAGGTTTAGGGTTAGGGCCAACTCCAAAAGAAAATCTTCAGAATTTACAAAAAGTTTCTCAAAAAAAAAGAAAAGAAAAATTTTAAAACGTTGTTTCATTGTTTATCTTCTTTAAAATCTTTAGTGTATTCAAAACATTTGAAAATGACTAAATTTAAAAATTAGTAAAAATTCTCGAAAATAATTTTTTAAAAACTTTATCATGAAAGAAAAATGATAAAAGTTGTTTCATTAATTTTCTTTGTCAAAAAAAACAAACTTTTTCATAAAATAAAATACGGTGAGTGTTTTCTTTGCTTTCAAAGTAATTTAATTTTTTATTTCCTGATGGAATGCCGCGTCATTTTGATTTTGATGCCAGTACGTTTTTATCCAGCGTTTTTCTGGCTGTTTACATGAATCAGTTTTGTCTAGTTCAAAAGCTGGACCAGTTCCAGTTTCATTTCAGAATAGACCTTCAAGAATTTAATGGAGTTTTTTGCGTTTTTAAGACAAATTTTGGATTTGGCTGAGATATACAGATTGACAGATGATAAATTAGCCGATACAAATGAAAAAGGCGGTTACAGGCAAGATAATCGTGATAAACATAACGAACCTCCCTGAGTTAATTTCGGCAACTTCTTCTTCTTTTAATATTTTGTAAATATTCCTAATTTCAATTTATCGGCCTCTACTCCATTTGCAGTCTTCCTTCCTCCACCAAAGAAAAAGGACTGGAACCCGACCGCTAACACTAAGTCCAGGTGGCAACAGATCCCTCCCCCCCCCCAAAAAAAACTGAAAGAATAATAATTAAAAAAAAACAATTTATCGGCCTCCAACCTCTATTTGCAGTTCATCCAGTGGGAGGAGGGGTTAAGAATATAATTTACAATATTTTCCCCTTCAAGTTTTATCATGAAAAGGAGTTAATAGTGTGCTCTTTCGGTACTTCCAGGAAAGTTTTTTTTACCTTAATAATTTTACATTTATTTATTTTTATTTATGTATTTTATTTATTTACTTTGTTTTTAATAGTTCCCTATTTAGTAACAAAATCCTTGTATTTATAAGGAAATTTTCATATCCTGCAAGATCTTCATAGTGCCTTGACTGGAACTTTGCTCTCAACTGGCTCTCCACAAGGGTTTTTCTTCTATCGGTTCAGAAAATTGCGTACTTTTCTTTTTACTTGTAGGGCTTTCTGTCTCACTAACAGGTGGCGTGTAAGCATTCTCTAGACTTATAGTATTATTTCGATGAATTGATTTGGGAGCTAAATCTCTTACATTGACGGTAGTTTCGATGCCAGAAGGAAAACGCACATCGGCATAGTGAGGATTGATTTTCAGTAACATAGCAGGTGTACTCGGAAGGTCGTACTTACTCGACCTGCTATGATCTCTGACGTATACTTGGCCTGCTTTTGCCCATAGAGGAATTGAAGTACCAGAAGTGGATTAACGGCTGTACTTAAATAGTCTATCATAAGAGTCACATTCGTAGCTGTGCAGAGCAACGATCGAATAGAATGTAGAGCATCAGGTAAAATATTTTTCAACAGGATAGGCCCATATTGTGAGAATGCAAAATTACTTGTATGACCTTCTATATTGTGCCATTTAGTTTCTCAATTTGCCGATTGCCTTCCGGGTGATATCTACTTGTTTTCAAAGTCGCAATATCTTTCCCATGTAAGTAGTTAGTAGTTTCCTCTGACAGAAAGTCAGTTGCTCTATCTGTGTGAATCAAATCAGGCATGCCAAATATCGCAAATAGTTGATTCACACATTGTGTGACAGTTCTGTTTGTCATATCTTTACATGGGAATGCAAAGGGAAAACGTGAGTATTCGTTGATTATCGTAAGTAGGTATTTGGTACCATGTGTGGATGTAGGCATTGGTCTCTTGAAATCCATGTGAAATTATAACGTAGGTCGCAAGTCACTGTTAACCTCCAAAGCAGCTCTTACTGCTCGACACGTGCACTCGCTTCGCACACTCCGTTTCTCTGAGACGGTACGAGACTCGCTTTTTATAATATCCAGTCACACCTAATTTCCATACGTGCAGCGAGACTTTGCGAGATTTTGCGTGAACTGTATGTAATAAACATTCAGGGACGCCATGTTGGATTTCTTTCCTTCTTTCTTTCTTTCACTCGCAGCGCACAGGACAAGCAAACCCGAGGACGTTTCGCAAGTAAGCCCTCTTCATGTTCATGTTCCCTACACTCCCCCCTGATCTCATGATCACAGAGATGGCAGGGAGGCCTAGATCGCCTTCGCCGGTTGCTTCTTCGGAGGGGGACAACGCAAGCCTCATCTTCGCTTGTGCTCTCGTCCGCGGTCTGAGGGTCGGGAAACATCGCGTCCGCTGGGATACTGCTGATATCCGAGTCACTGTCCGATGGGGCTGCTGCAAGCCAGAGCGATGCCTCACTGCTCTCTGACTCCGACTCGCTCTTGTCGTTCAGTGATGATTGCGTTGCTAACCGTAGGTCCCTAATGTGACGGGGCATACCGTCGACTCGCACCGCCTGTGGGCTGATTACCTCGGTGACGCGTCCAACTCCGTATTTCGTCGTACACTTGCCGCGCGGGTTCTTAGTCCAGACGACATCGCCTTTTTTCAGTTTCTCTTTGGTTACTTCCAGTTCGGGCAGCGGGTTAGTCTCTATGCCTTTCACCCTGACGTGATACCTGTGCAAGGTGTCAGCCGGCGCTGTAGAGGGTGAAACATTATCCTTTGGGGTTACGTTATACAGGTAGACTGCCTCAAATACCGTGCAGCCCGTCCTGGCCGCAATGGTTTTGACGGTTCTGTGATTCCGCTCGATGACCCCATTTCCACTCGGTACGTGGGCGCATCGAAACCTCAGGTGTACTCCCCAGTCATCAGCAAACTTTCTGAACTGCTCACTAGTGAATGCAGCGCCATTGTCGGTTAATATCTCCGTTGGGGGGCCACGTTCAAGAAAAATATTGTTTAACTGACGGATGATGCTGGTTGCATCCTGCCGGCGCAGCATGCGCCATATCGCAAACCTGGATGGACCGCAATCAATGAGAGTCAAGAAATCCTCACCGTTGTGGTGAGTAATATCCATCGCCAGCCGGTTCCAATGGCTTTCCACTACCAGCTTTCCTTTCTCCCAGCGAACGGGTGCTGGATCAATGGATTGGCATGCTATACAATCTTTGACCACTTTCCTGACGTCTGCCTTTTGTACTCCTGGTTCAACCAACTTAGCGAAATATAGGGTCCGCTTGACCCCAGGGTGCCCGGTTTGTTGGTGGACTTCTTTGATGGTATTAGATCGAACGGGGCTCATGGAAGCGGCGCAGGCGGGCTGCATGGGTTCAATAGTCTTTCTTATGGCATCAAGCCATCTTTGAGGTACTCTCGTCAAACAATCTGCTTTGTTCAGGCTGGATTTGACCAGGGACACCTCTATTGACAGCGCATATTCGTTCACCAGCTTCATGATCGTGTCGAGCCGCCGTCGGATGAGCATCTCGCTCGTGGCTTTGGTTCGTATTCTGGCCCTCCCGGTGAGAGTATCTGAAATCCACTTATGGACGCAAGCAGAATCCGTGAATAGTCGCAGGGTGGTCGTCTTCCAAAGGATTGCCAAGTTTATCCCCTTGATAACCGCATCAAGTTCTGCCAGGTTTATGTGCTGGGAGTCCTTTTCTGGGCGTAACCAGCAAGCGTCTTCCACCACCATTCCATCATGGACCACCGATACACCAATGGCGAGAGAGCTTGCATCAACCCACACACTAAGGTTCTGGCTGTCGACGCACCATCTGCCTCGCGTTGGGTCTTCCTTGTGCACCCTGGTGAGGACTTCTTTGAGCATTGTATTGAGAGGGACGTCATGAGTTTCGTCATCCCATCCAGTGGTGACGTCGGAGGCTCTTCGCTTAATAAATGCCACCGCAACACGAAGCCAGCCGCCGACAGGAAGGTGTCCAACTAACTTTCCGCACAAGGAAAATACGTTTCGTCGTGTAACAATACAAGGCATGTCCGGGGTTTCATTTCCTCGTTTCCAGTACAGAACGTCATCTTCCTCCCAGACCTGCAAACCAAGTACCCGTGCACCATCTCGTAGCCTTTCCGGTTCCTTGCTGAGAAGGCCAAAGTTGTAGAGATGCTCCCTCACGCGCGCCGCAGATACAATTTCCTCGTCCACGTACACGTCATCAATATATGCAGACGTTGCCCGCTGAATGCGCTCATCTTTAGTTAGAATGGTGTCAACAATCATTTGCATAATTGATGGCGCAACATTAAGTCCAAATCCCATGCGGGTTAGGCAATACCTTTTCCCCTTGATGAGCACCGTTTGATAGGGCCATAGTGATTTGTGTACACGCACTTGAAGGTATGCTTTGTGAAGATCCAGTACAGATACATTAGATCCCACTTGCCGCCATTCCCTCAACTTTTCAGTGCATACGTCCGCGCGAGCTGTAAAAGGGTCCACGTGCTCATTCAATTCTCGATAGTCGAGCACCGGCCTCACCTTCTGCTTATTCTGTTGGATAACCGCCATTAACGGGATCAGGCACTTTGGAGGACCCAATTCCTTCTCTGAATACGGAACTAGCCATCCATTACTAATCCAAGTTTGTAGTTCCTTGTCGTATTCTGCACGAGCTCCGGGGGGAATTTTGTATTCTGGCACCTTATTGCATAATTTCTCGGGTGGCTGCTCCTCCGACCACTTCCAGGAGGCTGTCCAGGATTTTGTGCGCTGGTCGAATTCCGCACAAAAATCAGGCTGTTCCAGCTTCATAGCTGCACTCAGAGCAAGGCCCGCTTTTGCAAAATGTGCCCTACCCTCACCATCAATGCGTACACCTCCCAATTCCTTGATGACGTCCATTCCCAGGAGTAGGTCGTAACCGAGCAGGTCACCGTTTATAACCAAGGCTCGTGCGGTTACTGTAGGCCCATCGCCGACACCTGCGCGAATGATGCTAACGCCACAAGAGGCAATCGAGCCACCGCCAACCGTCAATACCGGGATCCTTTCCTTATCCCATGCGTCACAGCATGCTTTGCGCACGAGGGTCTGCGTGCACCCGGTGTCTACGAGCGCGAAGCGCTCACGCCCGTTTACGCGCACGCTCACTGTGGGTAGCGCCTTATTTGGCGACGATCTGGGGAGAAGACTGGCGCTATAGCTTACTCCCCTTGCCCGTTTCCCGGACAACCTCTTGCCACGTGACCCAGCTTGTTGCACCGGTAACAACGCACGCGTTTTAACGTTCCTCGATCGGGCGCGTCCTTTGCACCGCTTCGGCTACGGCAGTCTTTTGAAAAATGATTCGGCCCGCCACATTTGTAGCATCTCACGTCTTCTGTTGGTGGTGAAGACGCTTCCGCAGCTGCCGAAACTGGCTCTGTGTCCTCTTTCAAAATGTTTCGGGCTCTGGCCAACAACTCGTCAAGCCCAATCTCACTGAGTCTGGACGATGCTCGCAGCAGTCTGCTGGCGCCCTCTGGGAGTCCAGTCAGAAAAGCGCATCCCAGTATTCGCTCGCTTGTTCCACCAAACGGCGCGGCTAGCCTCCTCAAATCGGCCAGGTAGACGTCCACAGTCTCATCTAGCCCAAGCCGCCGTTCGGTGAACTGCCTCCAGGCGACGAAAGGGTCCACAGCAAAGGCTGCGTATAACGCCTGCCTAATTTCCTCCAGGCCTGGTTCGTCTCCGAGCTGCTGATACACCGAATATGCTCCTTTGGTCAGCCTCAGCGGGATGACCAGTGCAGGATCCTTTATATTGCAAAGTCTGCAGACGCGCTCGGCTTTCTCCCACCACTCGACTACAGAGGGTCCGGAGGGGGAGCCGTCGAACTCGGGTATCAACCTCAAGTCGAACTTGTCCATCGCCGAAATAGCTTGAAATTATAACGTAGGTCGCAAGTCACTGTTAACCTCCAAAGCAGCTCTTACTGCTCGACACGTGCACTCGCTTCGCACACTCCGTTTCTCTGAGACGGTACGAGACTCGCTTTTTATAATATCCAGTCACACCTAATTTCCATACGTGCAGCGAGACTTTGCGAGATTTTGCGTGAACTGTATGTAATAAACATTCAGGGACGCCATGTTGGATTTCTTTCCTTCTTTCTTTCTTTCACTCGCAGCGCACAGGACAAGCAAACCCGAGGACGTTTCGCAAGTAAGCCCTCTTCATGTTCATGTTCCCTACACCATGTTTAATCGCTGAAACGGTAGTATTGCTTTTATGAGAGTTCCCTTGTTACTGGAGAAGGTGTGCACAACCTGCGGGAGTTGCTGCAATTCAGTGTCAGAGCTCGCATAAAGCTTAAGATCATCCATGAAGAGAAGGTGGTTGATTCTCTTGGATGGATCTCTCTGGCATCCCTGACCAAGGTTGTAGGCCTCTCGCCTAATGTTGAGATGCTTACTAAGTGGGTCTATTGCAACGGGGATAGGGTGTCACCTTGGAAGATTCCCCTTCTGATATTGATGTTAGGGATGGTAATCTTTCCATGGCTGTAGCTTAGTGAGATGGGGGGGTTGCCACATTTGTATGTGGGCAGCCATTGTTTGTTTAATTACTGGGTTGATATTATACAGATCAAGGCACCTCAGTAGCCATGAGTGGGGCACGCTGCCATAGGCCTTCTGGTAATCCATCCATGCCATGCTCAGGTTTCTATGCCGCTTCCTACAGTCCTCTAAAATTGTTTTATTAATTAATAACTGGTCCTTGGTACCAAAGCATTTTCTTCTACAGCCAGCTTGTTGTTTTTCTAGGTAGTTTCCAGAGGAGAGATGGTCATAGATGCTATCGGCTACCAAGTCAGTAAAGAACTTGTAGGTGGTACTGAGACAGCATATTGGTCTGTATTTATTTGGGCACTGTGTCTCTTTTGTTTTGGGTATGAAGCTTGTATCTCCCTTGGTGAGCCATGGTGGTGTGGCCTCTTCACCATTCAGCAGTCTGTTGAAGCATTTACTGTAGTGTCCATGGAGTGCAGTAAACTGCTTCAACCAAAAATTGGAGACGTTGTCAATGCCAGGTTTCTTGTAGTTAGCAAACAGAGCTAGTTTTTTTTTTTTTTTTTTTTTTTTTTTTTAAATCGCTTCTATTGTAATCACTGGCTCTGGCATTGTGGGCTTGGTCTGATTTAGCCTCTGAATGTCCCCAATCCACTGGGCCTCCTGGTTGTATACTCCCTCGCACTCAAACAGAGGCTGCCAGTAGTTCTCCAAGTCCTGTTCTTCAGGTGGCTTTTCCACAGTAATGGCATCCCTTATGAGATTTCTATAGAACACTCCAGGGTTTGCTTCGAACTGCTTGTTCTGTGTCTGTGCCTTCTTCTTACTTTCCTCGTTTTTTATTCTTTTAGCAAGTGCTGGTATCTTGCCTTTCAGCTCCCTGACAACGTTGCTTAGTTCCTCACTGCTGGTTGTGTGGTACTTTGCATGGAGTCTGCTGATGGTGTTTTTCAGTCTCCCCTGCGTTGTGGGATCTGCGAGGAACTGTTTTATTTGGCTCACCTCTTTCCAATAGAAATTTATCTCTTCTTGCAGCTTGAGCTTCCATGCAGGTGTAGTTTTGGAAGCTCTGGGATTAAATCGCTTTTTAACGTTCTTTTGAGGAAATGTTATCCTATCGATATAAAGCCCAGCTGCATATGTGATCTGGTTGAGTTCCGTGAGCGACACTGCATCTGGCACCAGTCTCTGCAGTGCAGTGTTGACTTTTGTGATGAGGGCTTTGGTGGTTTTGTAGGGTTTTATTTTTGACAGTTGTATTCGGTTCTCTAGTCCCATGGACTTGACCTCCTCAATGATATTACTGAGGTCCTCCTCAACTGCCAATTGTTCCTCATTTGGCTCAAAGGATGAAGATGGTGATGGTGGAGGTGGGCTGAGTGCTGGGGGATAATGGAGGTGGAGTATTCAGTGAAGAGTTTTGTGGTGTGAGAGTTTCCGTAGGCTTTTGTTTGGCTTTGCTCTCTTTTTTTTCTTTTTCTTTTCATTCATTTGCTGGGGACGGGGCATTCTTCCAAATGCCATACGATCACCCGCTATTTACAGACTCCAACCAAGAGCTCTTTTCAGGATTCTGGCTGTTCCCTTGAGTGCAGTTCTAGTATGTGTAGTTGTGTTAGTAACTAAACAACTGTAATCCGGTAATGGAATTAAATTAACTTTTATTCAGCGTCACCGCAACAAAAAATCTCAATTCCACTGTTTACTGTCCAATCTCTTCTGACCAAAAATCAACTGAGCTCTTCAATCCAAAAGATTAGTTTTCATACTAATAAACCCACTTCCCAATGCAAATTGCCGACCAACCAGAGCCATCTATGTTTAGAGTCTCCAAACCGCCAATCTGCAAAGGGGAGATAACTAAATTGACAACTTGGCTGATAGTACCATCTCACTTAACAGATATTGTCACCAAGGCAAATTATCACAGTATCTTAAACCACAACAACGTAAGCGAAAGAAATTCGAGTTTTGTTATGAGAAATAAGTGTTGAAAAGAAAATTAATGACAGTTTTTCCATTTCAGTAATGAGAAAAAAAAATAGAAATGTTCTAATGGAAATGAAATTGAAAGGTCATTGATTGCTGATAGAAAACATGAGGTATTTTGTCTGTCGACACTGTTTATGAAGGTTGAGTCACGTGACTTAAATGGACACAGAAATTAAAAAGTTTTAAGAGTTTACCTATTTGTTAGCATGTCAGATCCTATCAGAATAAAAAATATAAAAACTTTTAACAGCTATCTATCAGCAATGAAAGAAGAAAATGTTTTAGCATTATTAATTAATATTCGTATCGACATTTGCTGCTGATAGCATAATTGGTTCTGTCTTGAATTTACATATGCTGCTAAAAGGAAAGATTTGATTCCCTGTGAAAAATAATCTGAGCAGGATCAGTTACATTAGCAAAGAAATTAAATCTTTTCATTACATTCGCGATACCTATTTATAGTTGCCAATACTCTCAGGCCCACTGTCAGTATCCTATCGATGAATTAAATAGAATCTGTCCTAAGATGATAATGTACACCATCACGTCTTGACGAGGTCCATGGAGATGAATCTGTTTCTGATCATGATCTGATCTGATCGTCTACTTTAAACATCAGCTTAAAGTGGAGATCAGATGAGATTGGAGGAGATTACATCGCATAGAGTAGAGTTTGATAGGAGGTGGGTGCGTGACACTAGTTTGTGCATTCGTTGAGGAGCTGGGTAGGAGTTTGTGTTCTCTGCATAAGCATGCCACACACGGTCCTAGATTCTGTGGAACCACACCCCCAAATTTAAAAGACCCTTAGCTAGTGGAGTAAATGAATTTTGACCCTTTTTGCTTTTTGGTACTAGAGATCCTCCATTTATTTTGCCCCCGATCACCCCTAAACTTTTTTATTATATGCTGGAGGACACTATCCATTCCCATATTCCACCCCAATATGTTTTATTTTTGACATCCCACTTAGCTCCCACCCCCATCTAGAAACCAACCTGGTTGTTTTCGGAGCACCTGGAAAACAGTGAGCGGTCGATCACTTAGCAGGGCCCTACTAACCTACATTTTTTCTTTCTTTTTTTAATATTTGTAAATGTTGTCCCACTCCCCACGATGAACCTTTTGTAAATAAAATCTTTTTTAAAACAAATTGGAGATCATCTAAGTAAGATCAAGCCACAGAGTGAATGCAGTATTTTGGTGAGAGTGTCTAGCGTAGGGTAAAGTCAAGAGTTTTTGACAAAATTGGATGACCATTGACCCCCCCCCCCTCTCCCCTAAAATGATTTGGGCTTCATGCCTAAGGCAAAGGATGAATTTTATAATTATTGTTTTCGTTTAAAAAAAAAAACCCTCGTTGTGAATGTATATTTGCTGCTTAAATAAAATAACTACTTAAAACAAACACCATGAATAAATAATTGAAGATATTAAGAACTTGAAGTATAAAAAATTTTTCCCAAAAGAACTGAATCCGACATTAAGTAACCCTGTTGGATTATTCACTCATATATGTATTCACATTTGTTTTATTGTGCAAAGAAGATGGCGATGGCGATGGCGACGACAACGATGTGAGTTTATGTATGTGTTAAACAAACAAACATGTGAGCTGCGAGACGAACAGGCAACAGCAGGAGCCGTAGTGTTACAGTGTTATCAGAGATTGCATATATATGTATTTTTGTTTCCATTTTACTTCAGTAAGTAAGTTCTCAGAAATCAAGGGGCTAACACTTGATATCTATATGAGATACATAGATATTCAAGTGTTCATTAAAGTTCTCCCTTACCTCTCAAGCTTTGAGTTTGTAAAAAGGTTAAGAACATTAATTTTCCTCTCTTCAATTGACCAGTTAACTATGTTATAGTATAGCTTTCTTGTGGTCTCTTGGTCTTACCGGATTTCAGAACAAGAATTCATCTAGTCTAGTGGAGTATCCAGTTAAGTGCTGTTACTTGAGATACCATCACTAGGAGAAGGTGCACCATTCCTCATATGAGCCAATGTATAGCAGTGTCGAGGGGATGTTATTTGGGCTTCAAATACTATGTTATTTTGAATATTTGGTCAGGGTTTCCTTGTAGGGAGAAGTATCCTAATGTCAGATTGTCCTGACAAACCCTTGCACAGAGAGACCGAAGACATTCGAGGATGGTGTCTAGTAGTTAATTCAAACTCTCCAGTAGGTAATTCAAACTCTCCAATATGTATGTGTGTGTGTGTGTGTGTGTGTGTGTGTGTAAGATTTCATTTTCTTTATCTTATCAGTTCCAGTAATAAAAATTGTACGCACCACACATGTTTTCTAACTCGTCTCTTCACGTAATTTAAAGAGCGTACTTGCTTCTACAGAACTTATTCAAATATGAATAACTTTACAGTATTCTAACAAAAAGAATTTCCCTCTTTATTATTCAGATCTTCATTTATAAGCCTTTAAAGTGTATATTCGAAGTGTACTTTACATACGAAACACGATATTCAAAAGGAAGGTTCCATTTTCATGCTCTTCGTAACAAAACGAAAAATTTAAATAACACACATAAATGTTTTTATCTGATAAACAAAAAATACAAATAAATCATACAAACCACACAATTAAATTAGAGACCGTATTTGCTTCTACACAAAGTGTTCTAATATAAATAATTTTACAGCCTCTGAGAAAAGCAACGTTTCCCACACTTAAACAAACCCAAAAATGGTTGATATGCCATAAAACAAAACATAAAAGCAATTATTACCTAAAGCTAAAAGGAATTTCCATGAACAGAGTTTCTTTCCAAGAATTTCCTATCTCTGGAAAATTACGACACAACTGCTTCCCTACAGACTACAAGATGGTCGTCTTCAAATCCAATATCAACAAATACTCGTCGAGCCATCGTCTGAAGTAATCAGATTTTATCCATTCTATTCATCGTTTTCAATCCTCTCATAGTATTGTTCATCATTCAACTGACAATCTTATTAACACTTATCCTCGAGTGGATTTTTGGCTTTGGTAAGTGGTGAGTCATTAGTATAAAAATAAATCTGAAAGAGGACTTTGTGTTATAGGAATTTTATTTGTTGTGTATGAGTAAATAAATGTTAGAAAAAAGAGAGATATATGAATCCAGTGCTCTGAAAACTACTGACATTTAAAAGGAAGACAATTTTTTTACGATGAATTTTACTTACACTGTGGTGGAAGTTTTGAATTATTCTTCTTGTGTCTGCTTAACTCGTGTTCTATTCAAACAGAAAAAAACATACAATTAATAAAGATGATGATGATGATGATGATGATGATACATCATCATCATCATGATCATCGGTTTAACATCCGTTTTACATGATGGCATGCATTGGATAGCTTTAAGAAATTGACTTCCAAACTGACCTATCTTTGGCTAGATCTTCATTTATCCCTCTTCCTCTCAAATCCACTTTTATCATATGCTCCCATGTTTTCATTGGTTTTCCTCTGTGAACTGGACCTGCTACTTTAACTGTTCTACATCTACTGACCCAAGAACTTTCATCCAATCTTTCAATGTGGTCATATCATCAGTCTTCTGTTCAGCATACATCTCCCTATACTGTCAAAATTTAATCTTCCTCTGAAGTCATCAGAACTAAGCCTGTCTTTAAGACTCACATTACACATCCATCGTATCATTCTCATATCTTTTCTCTCCATGCAACACATGTCCCCAACCCTCAATGGCCAGGTTTCACTTCCATACATGATCACACTGCATACACATGTCTGATAAACTCTTCACCTTGGTCAACAGTGGTAATGCTTTGCTGGTTCGTAGCATAATTAAAGTACTAACGAGTTACTTCCCTTGATCTGGGACGAGACTTAAAATAGACTTCCTTGTGAGATGTATTTGGATTTGTAAGCCCATATGACTCACCTTCACTCATTGTTGTAATTACTAACCATCCGCCAACAGAACATTATAACATTTTAATTTGTTGTGCTCTCTGGCCTTCTTCGGATGGTTTTTTTATCATAGTCGATAACCGTTCAGGAATTTTTAAATGATCTTATAACGTATCTTAATATGAAGATGAGAGGTGACATCTCTTTCACTATAAATTTTAATAACCTCCACATGGTCCCTCTGGTGAGTACTTGACACCCCCCTCCAAACAAAGGAATCAGGAGAAACTATTGCCGACTACACCTCCCTGCAAAATCTAACATCGTCATTTCCCCTGACTGAGATATACATGTGACTGAGAACCATTTGTGAATTTAATATTCCCTAGAAACTTCCTCTTTTGGAGGAAACCGGCTCAATTCGCTCAGAGTGAATGCCGCATCAAGTTTCTTGCATGTGACATAACAGTCACACCTGTTCTTGTTAAAGGCTATTATGTAATCTCTCCCTTCATATGTTAGAGAGAGCAAGACTTACAGTCAAAGTGAGCTGACATTCCACCTTTTGCTCCCTCCAACTGGTGTTGGGGAGTTTACTGTATCTGTAAAGCGAAGTGTGCTAAGAGGATTTCCACATTCTACTGCAATAAATTGTTTTTATTCTTCATTTTTACTGCAAAACTCTTCCACGTTTTAGGGACCAGTAAAAATCAGAGCATGGTATGGCATACCCGGATTTAGCGCTTACTCGTCTCCCCTGACCGGGATATACATGTGACTGGGGACTACTTGTGAATTTAATATTCCTTAGAAACTTCCTCCTTTGGAGGAAGCCAACTCAATGCACCAAGAGTAAATGCTGCACCAGGTTTCTTGCGTGTGACATAACAGTTACATCTGTCCTTGTTAAAATCTATTATTTAATCTCTTTTATTATCTAAGAGAGATGTAGAGAGAGCAGGACTTACAGTCAAAGTGAGCTGACATTCCACCTTTTGCTCCCCCCAGGAGTTTACTGTATCTGTAAAATGATATGTGCTAAGAGGATTTCGACATTCTACGGCAATAAATTGTTTTGATTCAATTAAAGTCTATTATGTAATCCCTTTCTTCATATGTAACAATCCTATGAATTTTGGGAAAAAAATATGTGAAATATTTTTACTTACCTGAAACATAAATATCCATGGCTAGATGAAAGGAAAGAAAACAAAATTATTAATGTTAATTCTGTTATCGGAATGAATAGGGATCACAATTACTTCTAAAAGATGAAAGATGATAACAAGTGACCAATTGTAACATGAGAAATCATTACACAAGCTAGTACTCATCGATCTCTAAAATTAACTTTATTCATCAACATAGTCTCCTTCTAGGGCGATACACTGATTCCAACATTTCTCTAAAAATTTGATGCCTTTTTTGTAGAACAATTTGTCTTTGACCTCAAAACAGTTTCCAATATCACTTCTTCATTTGAGCAAAATCTCTTTACCTAGAGTATTCTTTTGAGGTCTGCAAACAGTCTGTAGTCACTGGGGGACAGATCTGGAGAACATGGTGGGTGCAGAAGTAATTCGAAGTGCAATTCATGTAGTTGTGCCATCATTGCGATCGACTTGTAACACAGTGCATTGTCTTAATGAAAGAGCATTTATTTCTTCTTCATTTGTGGCCATTTTTGGCGTTTTTTCCTCCAAACGCACCAATAATGCTGTATAATGTTTTCTATTGATGGTTTTTCATTTCTCAAGGTAATCTTTTTCTTTTATTCATTTAACGTCACTTTTCTCTTGTTCAGAGCTTAAACGTTTTCTGATATTACGCAAGCTCACTCTCCACTTCTCACGGTTCAACGAGTCAGCAGTCTCCAAATTCCACTTTGTGCAGTCTTGTTCAATCACTTGCTTCCAAGTTTTCCTTGGCCGGCCAAGCTTCCTGCGATTTAGGACATTCATGCTTCTGCAACGGTTCATTCAGAAGGATGAACATTCCACATTACCATACCAGCGTAATTGATTCATCCTTAGGATAACCCTCCATGATGGGCAAGTGTAGTGTTTTCGGCAAATCCTGACCTGATGTGTTGAGTTTGGTGAACAAAATACCTTGCGCATCGCAAAATACAGAGAACAAAACCTTGCCTGCTGATGTTTGCATCTTTGATCGTTTTGGATGGATTTCACATGCTGCTGTCCACTCAGCTGACTGCAGACTCCGGGTTTAAGTGGTTGATCCATGTTTCATCGATTGTCACATATTGCTGCAAAAACTCTGTTTTTGTTGCGTTGAAACAGTTGCAAACAATGCTCTGAATCATAAACGCGTTGTTCTTTTTATCAACTCTGAGCAAACGTGGCACCCACTTTGAACAAAGCTTTCTCATTGAAAATTGTTCATGTAAAATAGTGAATACTTTCTGATATATTCAACTCCTCTGCTATCTCATGCAACTTTAATTTACGATTGGTCACAATAAGTTTGTTGACTATTTTGTGTTTTCCAGGATAACTACCAAATTTGGGAAACCTGAGCATTCAGCATCATTTGTGTCTGTACAGCCACTTTTAAGGTCAGTATATTACTTCTTAACCATTGTTTCCAACGGAATAACACTTATTAAGAAACTGCTTTGCTTGAACAGTATTTTTTCTCAAGAAAGCAATGACTATAGTTGGCATAGCCACTATGCAAATTGCTCAGCCTATGTATCTCATAGCAAAACAGGCCTCCATGCATCGCACAGGCAACTGTAATATTATTAGGTATGATGCGAATTTTGAACCCGTGTCGTCTGTAGAGGGATTTGAGCTTAAAATAAAAAGAACACAGAATTATTTTGGAAAGAAATTTAAAAAGTGACAACATTCAAACAAAGACATTTTTGATCAAACTGAACAGTTATTTACTCTATTGTTTCAATTGTCATGTTAATTTAAATGTATTCTCATGTGCTACTACAACCAATAAAGTATCTCTTATTTTATCGGCTAAAAGCCTAAGCAGTGGGTAATGTAGCAGTTGCATGACAGATCTATTTTGTTTATTTATGTTTGGCGTCATTCGAGACCAATCATCTCACAACCAAAAATAAAGTTTAGATTTAGTCTTAAACTTGTTATGTAATGAAAAAAAGTGTGACAATATAAGAGACGGGTATGTAAAAATAATGTTGAAAACAGTAGTTTTCCACACGAGGCTAGAGTAAGCATAAGGTTAGAGTAGTGGAAAATTCCATTAAAAGTTAACAGACTAGAGTTATGATTACGTCACAGGATATGATGTCATGAAAGGAAGTATATGGCGGATAAGCAAGATCAATTTTGCTTTCTTTTTGGGTTTACGACGTCAAATTGAGCCGACGTCGTTTTTTGGGTCTCCCACCACTACAGGGTTGGGGTGAAGGGAGAACTACAGCCCATCTAGTTATACATTGCAGTAAAATGCCGGGTAAGCTAAACTAAACTTCAGAAGCAAATGATTGCTTATTTGTTGTTTTTAAATTCCTCCCATAATTACAGCTACCAGAAGGAGATAAGAAAAAAAGCTGAGAGACGAAATATCCACAGAGCAATTTGTGACGTGTCAACAGAACAGGACTCCAGACAAAATACCGACCAAAAATGTTTGCTGCAGTCTGGGATCGAAGAACATTTCATTGTATTACAAATTAGCTTTTAAAGCGAGCAGAATTTTGTATTCTTAATGTTAAATAAAGCATGAATGTAAGTAGCTTTTAAAAGGAAACAAATTCAATCATTATTTTTTTCATAGAAATAATGAATAACATTGTCTTCAAAGCAAGCGAAATTTCAGTCTACATTTTTTTTTATCAAAAAAATTAATTAAAGCAGCTATAAATGTGTGCAAGTTATTTCCCTTTGCTTCTTAGTCGGTACTAATTATAAACGAGTTATTCCCCTTTGCTAATTATAAATGCGAGGGACATACAGATTCTACACGGTCCTTTTCAAACGACGAGCATGGTGCGCTGTAACACATAATATTTGCATGTAGGCTAAAAATTGAGGCGAAAATATTTTTCAATGTAAGAATAGCATTCAAATAAATAATGAGAACACGATTTTGACTGATGGAGAAATTGTCGTATTTAAACTTGCGACGACAACGTCGTGCGACTAAAGAAATTCTCCATCACTCAAACTCGGGTTTTCATTATTTAGACGAGTGCTGCCGTTACAGTAGCCTTTAAAGCAAACGCAAAGTTGGTCTTAATTTTGTGATGGAAAGAATAAATAAAAGTAGCTTTTATACCATGTGGAAATACAATGTTCTAGACTTGACTGACTTATTTGTGTATTCCAGAGAGCCTCGCCACATGCTTGAAAACAAAGTTCTGCCACTTATCATGTTTTGGGGTCAGTCTTTCAGCAGTCAGGAGTAGCATTCCAGTCTTAGCCCTTATCTGGTAATCTCTTTGCTGGTCTTCCTCTTAATCTTTTTTGAATAAAGTATTTTTGATATGATTTCTTTACATAGTTGGAGTTTGGTATCCAGGAGACATGTCCAAGCCACGTTAATCTCTTTTTTTTTTTAATAACGTTGTTGATGGATCTATTAGTATTAAGCCTATTTCTGATATCTACAAGCTTCCTCTCATGCTCTGCCAATATAGTCCATGTTTCACTTGCATAGCAATTGGAACTATCATTGCATTATAAAATCTTAATTTCAGAGGTGTTAATATGTTCTTCCTGCTTCATATCTTTTCTTTTAAACGTTCAAAAGTTGAGAAGTTACTATTCCTATTCATCTGCTAATGTCAGATGAGGATCCTAGAATAACTGAGCCAAGAAACACAAAATCTTCATTTTTTATAAAACCATTTTGTTTGCTATTGAAATATCTTCTTCAGAAGAGGAAAAGATTTTTGCATTTGCCTGCGTTCACTTTCATCCCCACAGCTTCAATGAATGATATTAGCATTTAAAGCAAGCAGAAATAATTTTATCATTTAAAAATGAAATTGAGTAGCTTTGAAAATAAGCAGAAATTTAGTCATCATTTATTTATAGAAAGAAATAGATGAATTCACCTTTTTTGCGTATTTCTGAGAAAAGCCTTTTTCTGTGAGCGTGAACTATAAGGTTCAGTTGTTGGCAAATGAAACTGATATCTTTGTCTTCCAATTCACCCAATTCAGTAACCAACACTGAAATGGTGCCGCCAGATAAACGATGGTAACCTTCTTCCTCATCCCACATGACGTTCATTTTAGCTTTGTATTCTCCAAAATTGGCCTGAATTGAAGAGAAAAGTACATTTTAGCAATGAACATAATTTACAAAATATATCTGTTAAGATGATGTGTAAGTAATAAAAAAGGAGTAGATCCAATTATCTTTATTTTTTTGTAGACAAAATACCTGTAACGTCACCTGATACAACATTAAAATTTTAAAACTTTCAGAGATTTTCCTATTCGTTTCTACATAAATAAAAAATATAATATCTAACTGTATTAATGATAAATGCAAGAAAGTATTATTATTTAAACGAGCAGTAATATGCTCCCTAAAGAAGAACTAGCAATGTCTGCAAGAGGGCTATCTCTGAGGCTAAGTCTGGCTATTCTCAAAGGATTTGTGACTATCTCATCTCAAAACGTTGGCTTTCGTGATTTTTAGAAATTCTACAAGAGTGTTGTCAATAGTGGCTAGTCTGCTATTCCTCCTTTTTTAATGGTTTTCAGGTTATTTCATCTTCTAAGAATAAGGCTGATCTCTTTGCTCATCTTTTTGCTGACAATTCTTCTCTTGATGATTCTGATGCTGTTCTTCCTGATTTTCCTTAGAAAACTGATCACTCTCTTGACTCTGTCATTATCACTCTAAAGATAGTTGCTAGGGTTCTTACTGCTCTTGACCAGTCTAAGGCTTCCGGTCCTGATTCAATTCCTGTTGTTCTCAAATGTTGTGCTCCTGAACTTTCTTCTATCCTCTCAAAATTATTCAATCTTTGTTTGCCTCAGTCCTGTTTCCCTCCTTATTGAAGAGAGTTCTTTGTGGTTCCTATCTTTAAAAATGCTGGTGATCGATCTGACCCAACTTAGTGTCGTCCTGTTAGTCTCTTCTCTGTTATTAGCAAAGTTTTTGAAAGGTTGGTCAACGGCAAACTTATTTATTTTCTGTAAAGTCTGAGCCTCTTCAGTAATGTTCAATATGGCTTTGGTGGTTTTCATTCAACTGTTGATCCTCAAACTGTTGTAACTGAGTGAATCTGTCGGTTTATGGATAATTCAGGAGAGGGTAGGACCATTGCGCTTGACATTTTGAAGGCGTTCGACAGAGTGTGGTATTCTGATCTCTTACACAAACTTCAGAGTTATGGAATTAGTGGTAAGGTTCTTGACATTATTGGATCATTTCTTTCTGACCGAAGCTTGTGGGTAACTCTGGATGGTGTCTCCTCATTCTCTTTTCCTATCAATACTGGTGTTCCTCGGGGCTCTATTCTAGACTCAATACTGTTTCTTCTCTATATCAATGATCTTCCTGAGAATATTGTTCAGAAGATCCACATCTATGCTGATGATACTACTCTCTATTCTGGTGTTGCTTCTTACCTATCTCCCTGGCCCCAGTTGAAATATGCAGCTGATCGAGAAATTGACCCGAGTTCGGTTTTGGATTGGGGTACGAAATGGCTTGTTTTGTTTAATCCGATTAAAACTCAGCTCGTTCCTTTCAATTGTAGGCGTGTCCCTTTTCTTCCTGAAATTCTCATGGATGGCTCTGCTCTTGAGAAGAAATCAACTCTAAACTTATTGGTCTTTCTTTCTCATCAAATCTTTCTTGAAGTTCATACATTAGATCCATTGCTCTTTCTGCTTCGCGTAAAGCCGGTTCTCTCTATTCCTCTAAACACTTTCTCACACTTGAGGCTATTCTCTATCTCTACAAATTTACTATCAAACCATGTATGGAGCACTCTCGTCAGATTTGGGCTGGTGAATCTTTGTCCCATTGGAGGGTTCTTGATAAGGTGAAGAAACGTATCTGTAATTTGATTGGCCACACACTTTCTTCTTTTCTGCACCCTCTCTCTCACAGACGTAATGTTGCTAGTCTCAGTCTTTTCCATAAATACTATTATGACATGTGTTCCTCAGAATTATCTGATCTATTCCCTGCTTCCTTTGTTCCAGCTCGTTTGACTTGTTGGTCTAGTGTTCTCCATCAATTCGCTGTCTTGATACATTGTAATACAGCTTCCTATTCCAGTAGCTTCTTTCCAAGAACTACAAGCTTGTGGAACTCTCTTCCTGCTGACTGTTTTCCTCCTACCTATAGCCTTGGTCTTTTCAAGATGAAGGCCAAGAAGCATCTTCTGTCTTTGTAATAATCATCTTTCGTTCTTGTTAGCTCCTTACATCAAGTGGCTTCATACCTTGTCTGGAGCGATTTCCAGCTTTAGCTATCAACTTAGTAGAAATCATGAAAAATGTTGTTAGCTAAAAAATGACACATTAACAAACACCCACATACAAGAAATGTGGATGTTGTCAATTAGAAAGTTGAAAATACATTTATTGAAATGCAAATTGGATTGCACAAATATTCCAACGTACGCAAACGAATGTGCCAAGAGTTAACATAACAAATAGAAAAGCAGAGACTTAATGTATACTGGATGCAATTCAAGATATTAGAGGAGTCAAAAGGGTAGGCGTAAAATGTTATTTTTTTTTTAAGGTTGGGAGGTTTGAAATTTGATAGAAAAGGAATGAAAATATACAACTTCACAGAAAAAAAATACAAAAATCAAATGTGATGATATTAATTTGGGAAGGGTCTGTATATGATATTATGCTGTAATCACTAGCAAAGAATGGCCATTTAAATACAATCAAAGGTAAAATAAGGTATTACTTATCTTTGGTGACACAAACATGAACTTAGGATAATAATATATCCATGAAGGTGAATAATAATTTTCATTTAATCAGAAAATCAAAATGGCTGCTGTCCCAGTGTAATTTGATGTAATTGCCATGAATTTTATAATTCTGGCAAATTTCTTTTTGTTGTAATACAAATGTCAGGAAATTCGACTCAAATTCAAGGTTATATATTTGTTCAGTCTCTTCGAAAGGACTTTGGGTTTTCAATAGAAAATATCTTGCATTGGTTTGTAAGCTTTTGTTAGATAACTTAAAATTTATTATTTATTGTAAATTATATTCTTACCCCCGCTCCTCCTTTCTCCAAATGAACTTGTCAGTCAGTCTCTCTGTCATTTAATTGCTTATCATAGACACTATTGTTGTTATAGTATTCATTTGTAATGACAACGTTTACTAAAGGTATACTGGTCTCTTATTATTCTCCGCCTCAATACATTATTTCTACAGAAAGGGTAAATTCTTGGCATCAAAGATGAATGGAGATGTTGACTCCCTCGAGCCAATCTGTAAACTATCTTCTCTTCACTGTATTGAAAATTAGTTTGTTTTCTGCACATATGCAAAGCGAGGGCAGACAGGAAGTCTGTGGGTTGCAGGTGCACATCCTTTGTAACAAGTCAGCTACCTTAACCTCCAACCTAGTGTATGTGTTTGCTCGTTTCCACTTTTCTTGTATGTATACGTTTCGTATATATCCTGTCATCAAATGACAAAGTTCTGTCTCTCTTTCTTTTTGCTGTTGGGGACAGGTGAACCGCCCTTTGCCGAAATTTAAGATTTACGCTAGTGATGTTTTATAAGGAGAAAAATAAGTTTTAGGTTTGAAATTTGTAGTTTGAAAATTCAAAGGAATAAAATGTTGTTTACCTCATAGTGGGAGGGAAGAAAAAGTGTCACCGATAATTGATGGCAGTAGAGAAAATAAGTTCTAGATACTTCCCAACTTAAGTATCATTTGATATGTTTTTTGTTTTTTTTTACCCCTATCGGCTATCATGACCAATACAAAGTCTCTTTTTGGAAATAAAAGGCTGTTAAGTTTTTTAATTAAAAGTCAGTACGATTTTTGTTTTGGAGGGTGAGAGTAGGTCAATGGAAAGTTGGATTTGCAACCTTGGTTGTTGAAGATAATTTGAGTTTTGGATTTACAAAGTTTAAACTGTTTGCTGTCGTTGTCCATTATTGTTGCCATACATTGGACAATACAATCACAAAATTTTAAATATTAATTTAAAGCTGGGATCTAAATGATATATATGTATAATATTACGATAAATATTATTATTAAATTCTTATCCAGCCACATGTGTTTCATCAGTGTGAAGGGTGATTGATTTGCCGGTCACACGATTCAATACCCTCAAACCAAAGTCAACATTTTTACTTTTTGTCTGAACGTTTAGGATGATGTGGCCACCAAACCTATCACTTTGAAGGAAGAGAATTAAGATCTATTTATGTCTAGGTAATGGGACACATATAGAAGGCTGTCAGATTTATCAAAGGTAGAATGGGGATTTTACCAGCATTCGAATGTAAAGTTCGATATTCATAACAACTGACATTTTAAATCAGCCAATCAGAGAGAAGAAGGTGGATCTTATGAAATTTTCTTTTCCTTTTTTTTGAAATAAAATCAATTGCAAAATACCTTCTTTATTTTGTAAACATTTTAAAAATTCATCATTTCAAAGCCATACTTGATAGGATTTATTTCTCAACATTCAATAAATTTATGTACTAGTTCAACTTCAAGTGTCAGTGAGGAAGGGAAGGCGGGGTAAGATCCAAATACTCAACTCTGTAATCACGCAACACACAACTACAATTTTAATTTGTGAATAAATCGAATCGAGGCAAAGTCTCAGCTTAATCAAACTGTTTCTTTATTATCAAAAGGGAATGGTTTGAATGACGACGGATAGCAATTAATTTCTGTGTACTAAATCACCTCGTTCTTAATTAAAGATTTCCTTTTCGGCACACAGCACACACATCCCTGGCTAAGATATTAGTTTCTCTATTGTGAAATATACTTTATTATAGTAGGGAATCAAAACAAACAAAAAGTCGACCAATTAAGAAAACCTATATACTATTAAAACCTATATACCTATATACTATTAAAAAGTTATGGTGTTTTGGGAGTTTGTCTGTTCGTCCAAAAATAGAAACATGTGATTGGTTGACAAAAAAGGAATAGGCAGAGTACACATTACTAAGGCTGTAGTTTTTACAATGTCAATATCCGAGTTTGAATCTAATGTAAGTCTAAAAAAAATTTTTAAAACTAAATACATTTTTATTAATTTAAAGAAATTAACATAACATTATAAAATAAATATTTTTTTCACTAAGTGACCGTTTTTTTGATAATCTGCAAAAAAGTAGGCAAAAAGTGTATTCGGCATTAGTTCAACGCAAATAATTTTTGATTAAAAAAATAATTTTTAATGGTTTTTGCCAATAAAAACAATACATAAATACATTCGATGTAGTTACTTACTCTCTAATACTAAGTAGCATATTTTTTTCAACAAAATTTCACAAATACTTTGCTTTGTACTACCTATAAAGTAGTAGAAGCTAGGTAAAGATGGGAATTGACATACCCAGGTACTGTACCAACACTGCTCAAGAAGCAGGTATAAACTAGTCTATAATTAAAAAAAAATTAAATAAATAAATATAATTATAAAAAATAACTACAGCGAGTAGATTTCTTGAGCATAACTATATATTTACTGAAAAATATTAATAAACAAGATAATAGTTCACTTTATATAAATATTTCTTCCAATCAACATCTAGCTATTAGTTTTCTTCCCATTAAAATTGTGGGGTCACAACATTTATTGGGGGGGGGGGGATACATAGTTAATCGCTAAGGTGATTGTAATGTAATGACATGAAACATATACGGCATGACCACATTGAACACCAGTTCTCATTAGATAACCAAAGTTAAGTAACACTGAGCCTGGCCAGTACCAGATGGGTGACCATTTGGGAATACTAAACACTTTATGTGGGAGGATGGCGACACCTCCCTACAAAAAACTGCAAGAACTAATGTTGTTAAAAATCTCGCCTGGGTGGGATACACATGTAACTGGTGACCACTTGTAAATTTGATATTCCCTAGAAACTTTCTTCTTTGGAGGAAGCTGGCTCAACCCATCTAAGGTGTATGCTGTACCATTACCAGGACCAGGATATGAAATGTCTACCAAAATTTGTTCCACAAAGATAAGATAAGATGCACCCAACCAAAAAAACATTATGAGAGATAAAGTTATTTTTAAGGTGCGTTCATTTAATCTGTGTTTGCTAATCTAAAGACATTGGGTGCATTCTTTTCACAATAACCCTGACATGAAAAAAATTATTTGCCTAAAATCATTAAAAAACTAATATATACCTTCTTCTAATACAATTAGGTGTCAGAGCCAAATAGCTGCTAGTATAAAAAAAAAATCGATATTTGATTCTGCCTAGCTTTCTTTTTTTCAAATCAAATCAAATTTATTGGTAAAAAATAGCAAAGTGCAATAAGCCATGTAAATGGACAGTTAGAAGATGTGTACATCTATATACCATCTTACTAATCAGCAGAGAATAGTCAACCAAGGAAAGAGTCTATTAGGCATGTGTATGCAGTGTGATGATGTATGGAAGTGAAACCTGGCCATCGAAAAGGTTGAGGACATGCATTGCATTGAGAGAAATGATATGAGAATGATACGATAGATGTGTAACATGAGTCTTAAAGACAGGTTTAAATCTGTTGGACTCAAAGGAAGATTAAATTTGGGCGGTATAGGGAGTTGTGTGCAGAACAAGAGACTCTGTTGGTATGGTCACATTGAAAGAATGGATGAGAGTTCTTGGATTAGTAGATGTAGAACAATTGAGGTAGAAGTTTCAGTTCACAGGAAAGGCCATGGAAAACATGGGAGGAAGTGATAAGAATCGACTTGAGAGAAATAGGGATAAATAAAGACCTGGCCTGAGATGGTTAGTTTGGAAGTCAATTTCTAAAAGTCGTCCAATGCATGCCAGCATGTAAAACAGATATTAAACCGAATATGATGATGGTAGTGATGGTGGTGATGATGATGATGATGATGATGATATATTTCCTTTAAGGTAGGATAATTTGTGCCCACTCTGTGGTTAATTTACTCTTTAAATTGACTGTCAATGTTTCATTCTAATATATCAGTCAGTGAAAGAAAACAAAGGTTTCAAAGGCCATCCAACATTCAATCATTCTGCACTCCTCTCTGTTCTCTCTCAATATCAACTCAACTCTTCAATCCAAAAAGTATAGTTTTTATACTAATAAACCCACCACCTATGCAAATTGACTACCAACCAGAACCATCTAGCTTTAGAGACTCCAAACAGCCAATCTGCAAAGGGGGGGATAACTCAATTAACAGATATTGTTATTTTGGAAGCCTTAAACCTATTCTCCCACAATTTATACTTTACTTAAGCGTCCAGTCTTGCTTGCAAACACAGCACGCCACCCGCTGTCTCTTCAAACGACGAACTGCAGCTGACTCAACGTCAGCAGTCTGGGGGTTCTCCCTTTCAACCTCGTTACATTCATATATAAGGTAACTGACTAACATAAACCATAGGAAAATTTTAATTCTGATAAATCAGCTCTCACCATGGCAAAGTATTGCTTTACAGAGACAAACTCGGAGACATAATGAAGAGATGTTGAAATGACTTGCTTGAAGATCTTGCTTATAATCCAAGAATTATTTGCTTAGTAAAGCTACAGCTATACCATAATTGTCGTCTTCCAAGGTTAAATGGAAAACAAATTGTAAAGTATAGTCACTTAAATCTCCTCTTAGTAAGGCTTCCTTTATGTATGACTATTTTAAGATAGCAAGTAGGACTAAATATTAAAATCGAAGAAAGCAAGCCAAACTAAAATTTTGTTTTCTAACAACATAGTCATTTCTGACACATATTGATCTAACTAACAAAATGTATTATGTGGCTTTTGTTACCGAAGCTATCGAGCACCCATATATGAGGGGACTAACTTTACTTTATATATAAGATGGAACATCTAAGAATACTTTAGTTAATAAATCTACAGCTACACCATAATTGTCATCGTCTAAGATTAAATGGAAAACCAGTTGTAAGACACTTTAAAATCCTCTTAATCAGGCTAATTTAGATTTGATAGAAATAATAGATTCAATACAATTTTTAAACTGTGCAATAAAATTGATTAACTCAAATTTGGAAGGATTAATATCTAAAGGTTGCACACTGCAATTTTGGGATAGAAATCAAAGTTATAGAGCTGGTCACTTTTTCTCAGACATGGCGATATCTTGAATAGAATTTTCAATATTGGCAGGATGATTATTGATACAAGTTCAAAAACCAATCTCATTCTTCTTCTCTTCTACAAAAGAACATTCCTTTAAATTAAGTGTTGCTTTAATTTTATCATTTAAGGAACGAAATTCCATTTTGCAACACTCTAATAATGGTTTCTTCTTCCTCAAAAGTCTGTTTCTTAATCCTTCACTATGTTCTAACATCTCTGTATTTAGAGTAATATCATCTGTTAAAACATCTCTGGAGTCCATAAGAGCTTTTACACATGCTAAAACTTTGAAATTTTCCATTTTATACTTCTCTCTTACTTTTTACTTTTTTTTTTTCTCCCATTAATCCCCTCTCCCACTTAGGAACTGACTTGGTTGTTTTCGGCTTTTGAAACAAACCGGAAAACAGTGAGCAGTTCATACTTAGATAGATTTGGGAAGGTCTTACTAACCAACACACTTATCATTTTATTTGGCTAATCTCATTTTTATATTACCTTTTTTAGCACACTCCACCTCCAACCAATGAATTTTGTACATATATTTTTTTTGTAAATAAAAAACGTCATATCAACTGGGAATAATGTTAAGTAGGTTTGTCCATAGAGTGAATGTGGCATTTTGGTGACAGAAACTAGTTTAGAGAACAGACCAAGAGGACAACAGATGACCCCCATTCTTTTTTTTCTTTTAACATAGTTCACCCCAAACAAGGCAGGCTGCCACTGTAGACGTAAGGGGCTACTGAGAAAAAGGGTGAAAGTTTTTTTGTTTTGGGGGGGGGGGGGGGGTCAACCTAAATTGGGAGCTGTTCAGCAAGATGTCTGTTTACATTGGTTTCAAATTTCTGCATGTCAGTACCGTCAGGAAAACAGGGAGCAGGAAAGGAGTTCCAGAGTCCAGCAGCATGAGGAAATAAGCTTTTGGAGTAGAAAGCTCTTCGGCATCTGGGGACCTCCACAGTGAATGGATGGGATTTGGCAGATTGTCGGGTTGGTCTAGTGAAGTTACGTTGTGAGGGTACCAGAGCAGCAAGCTCATCCCTCGCAACCCAATTTTGGCCTTGTGTCGCATCTTCAAATTTTATACAGAAAAATTCACCTTTTGATGTAAAATTTAAGATAAATTAATTCACCTTTTGGCTAGGAGCAAAGTGTTGTTTCTGTTCCAATACTACATTTTCAGTCGGACGATGTTTTTTTCCTGTCGGGTAGGGTTCTGTTCAGTCCTAGGAGGTCCACCTTCTCTCTTTAGGAAGGGGTTAGTTTATTACTAATGCTTGGGACACCCCTACTGGGGAATGCCGATGGGTCCTGCTCATACATTTTTTGTAGGCCAGAATGCACTTCATCTAGTGTGCTAGATTTTCAAAAAACCCACCTGGCCTTTTGTCTAACCTTCTACAGAGGAGGTAAATAAATATACTTCTCTAATTTCTTACTTTGTGTTTGTCTTTTTTTAAAGTTAAAAGTTTGTATGTTTCCTTTCTAAATCATGTATGACTGAAAGGTTATAAATATTCTTTTCAGTTTTTCAAACTTTTTTCTTTCAAAAGAACACAGCAGACAAGAAATCAACAAGAATTACTATTTTTTTCATTTAAAGATTCTATTAGACTTTATTTAATGAAAATAATCATTATGACAATTGCATGTGTTTTTTTTTCTTAATGCAATCCCATCTATACACGACGTATTGAAAATCTGTTTGCTAAATGTTGTTTTTGTTAGCAAAAGTTTGAAAGATAAGCTGAAATTTATATGTACTGAAAAAGATACACAAAACAGAGATTAATGATATATATATTGAAATTATATTACAGAGAAATGATTTGCAAAGTGTGCGTTTAGTGCTTAAATTAAAAAGACCAACTTATCTGATACTGTTCTTTTTTAGTGTTGCAATGGACGGTTCTGCCCCCACGTCTTTTCAGTACAACAGTTCCTTGCCTTTTCCTGCCAAATTGAGAGCCTAGTGATTGGTCCATATGGGAAATGTCTTGGCCAATCAAATGGGGCTATTTTAGAAGACAAGAGAGGTAACCTATTAACACAATAGACAAGGGGAGATACTGTTTTTAGGAGACAAGGGAGGTAATATCTTAAATAAATAGCTCCTTTTATTATATTTTAAATATTACCATAAATAATAATCAATTTATATAGTGGCAGATGTCACAGATTTTTTTGTTTTGTTTTAACATAGTTCACCCCAAACAAGGCAGGCCGCCACTGTAGATGTAAGGGGCTACTGAGAAAAAGGGTGAAAGTTTTTTTGGGTTTTTTTGGGGGGGGGGGGGGGCAACCTAAATTGGGAGCTGCGCAGTGAGATGTCTGTTTACATTAGTTTCAAATTTCTGCATGTCAGTACCGTCAGGAAAACAGGGAGCAGAGAGTTCCAGAGTCCAGCAGCACGAGGAAAGAAGCTTTTGGACTAGAAAGCTCTTCGGCATCTGGGGACCTCAACAATGAATGGATGGGATTTGGCAGATTGTCATGTTGGTCTAATGAATTTACATCGTGGGGCACCAGAACAGCAAGTTCATCATAGCACAATCTATTGAAGTACTTAGATTGGTGGATAGTGAGGGACCTATTAAGTTGGCGACTCTTTTTTGGACCTTGTCTAAGAGGGAGAGACTAGTGGATGATGCTCCAGCCCAGATGTGGCAACAATACTCCATGCATGGGCGTATGGTGGCTTTGTAGAGATATAGGATAATGTCAGGTGTGAGAAGTTTGCTAGCATGGTAGAGGGAGCCCACCTTCTTTGCAGCAGCCCTGGTAATGTCTTCAATGTATTTTTTCCAATTCATGTTAGCTGTGAAAGTTAGGCCGAGGAGTTTGAATGATGAACTCTTAGGTAGGGTGTTATTTGCCATGATAATCGGTGGTTGAAGAGGTTTCTTGTAGTTATTGAAGGAAAGTAGCTTTGTCTTTGCTGCATTAAAAGTTACCATCCATTTTTTTACCCCAATCCACTACAGACTGGATGTCATTTTCTAAGGATTCAGCCATTGCCTCAGGAACAGGTCGAGAAGTGAGGCTTACTAGTCCGCACGATCAGGAAGGCGGGTCGGAAAAGTGACAGTCTGTGAGAGGTCGTGAGGTGAGGAGAAATTAAACGTAGAGTTCCCAGCTGCATCAGTAACACTGGAGAATCTGAACCAGTCACGGTGGTGTGCATTAAAATCCCCAAATACATGTATTTGGGCATTCAAGTCGAGTGAAAGTGCTCTATCTAAGCTTTCAGAGACAGAGTCAAGCAGGGTACAGTCCTTAGTCGAAGGAGAACGGTATAAGAAATATAAGTAACTAACTCTGTGATGTAAGGTCAATCTAAAACACATGTAGGCTTGATCATCTGATTCTAGCCTATGTTCTCTAGTCAAGGGGAGGGTATTCCGAACATAAACTCCTAGCCCATGCATATGTTTGTCAGAGTTCTTACATTAGAGTGGAAGGTAATCAGTCATGTCAAAGTGGTGAGAAGAGATTGAGGATTGAAGTTTCGTTTCACTTAGAGCTAGGATATCCGGAGAGTTTGTCAAGAGAAAAGTTTCTACGTTGTTAATGTTGGTTCTAAGTCCCCAGATATTTATGAATGCGAGCCTCAAGGGCGGAGGCGAATATGTTTTTTGTTGGGTGTCTGGTTTAGGTTTGTTTGTTTTATTTTGTAAATTCATGTTTGTTTTGAGATAGAGTGGGGAGGACAAAGTGGGTGCTTGTTTGGTGCCAATAAGCTCACACAACCAGTCCATTAGTCATGACTTGGTCCATGGGGGTTATGGCCTCGGGAAAGCCCACCAGGGATAACTGTAGGGTCCCTTTCTATGCGTGACATGGCATGTACAGTTACCCACGATATTATGCAACTGTTGATGGCTCCTAACTACCAGTCGGAAACAGCAGCCAGACAAGCTGTCTAACCTGTACCCTCAACCTGTCGGAACAAGAGCGAAACCAGACTAGTCATGTAGGACTTAGTGACAAAAAAATTCCCCAAGTTGCCCAGATAGAGAAAAAGTGAAACGGCGTTCATTGCCCTAGTCAGGAAACAAGGAACAAGCCCTAGGTGTCTTTAGAGGTGTCTCAGTGCTTGTACCTCTATGCCTGGCTAATAGACAGAGGATGAGTGCGAAGGCCGGGCGATAGACATAGCCCATCTACTCCTTAAGCAATGATAGGTTTGCAAACCGGATACTTTGTTTGAGATTCCAGCTCTAGGAATGTTGTCGATGAAGACTAAGGAGGCCTCCCTCCCCATCGGTTTTCTGCCAAGATGTAAGTGGTTAGTAGCAAGGTTTTATTATCAGAGTTTTCCTTCTCTTAGCCTGTGTACTAGTCGGGTATTTCCGAGCCCCCGCAGGTAAAAAAAAAAAAAATGTCCATCCACATATGCACAAATATACATATATATATGTATATATATATACAATAAATTCATGGTACACTTATTAGAGAGAACAGAAATTTGAAGATATGTTTCCCTCTCACAAGTTAGTACAGATAAGAGATAGACAGCCAGTAGGGTAACAACAGAGAAAAACTAGTTAACTATTTATACAATGAAGGCTACAGAGAAAATATGGTTAATTGAAACTCAAACTTAAATTAAAAAACATAAGGTAAATACAAGTAAATTTGGTTACATGATTAGAATTAGTAAAATTTAAGACAGAGACAGTTCAGAAATAAAAAAATGAAGAACTTCGATTTAAAAAAAAAATTTACCCCATAAGCTTTAGTTGAAATCCTGGTCTCCATTCGTGGTCGGTGGCAGATATAAATGTCTTAACTCGTGTCTCTTTAACTATGTCAGGCTAGTGCATTTGGTTGGGACTACACCTTCCTTTTTTAACTACATAAGAAAATCAAACTGCTTTTTATAATTAGAAATTTTGTATTTTTTATTACAAATAAAAGTTTCTTTTTATAATTGTTCTTTTTTTGTTTGAAAATATTTTAAAACTAGTTTATTATTTTTTCTAATTGGAATTTAAAAAAAATACTTTTTGAATAGTTTATAATGAAAATATTTTTAAAATACTTTATTTTATTTTATAAATAGAAATGTAGCAAAATTTAAATATATTAAACATCATAGTAATAACGTATCCAACACAGAATATATTTGAAATACATTATCTGTTAGCATTTATGGCACTTTTGTTGATTGGCAATTAATCCATGCCATACTAGCCATTTCATTGTTTACATATATTCTACCGTTTCCAGGGATAACTTTCTTAACAAAATATTTAAAAAAAAAGAAAAAGAAGTTTAATGATAGAATTACTTCTTCGCAAATTTTCTCCATGAGTGATTCCAATGTGTTCTAACTAGTGAAATTAAAAATTCTGCCAAACTGTCAGCGAACAAAATGATAAGGGCCTGTTTTCGGTACTTGAGCTGATCGACATAATAGTGAAGTATGGCAGCTAAAAATAAAATGACAGAAAAACTTTAGGAAATACTTGGTTATAGTGGAAGAATATTAACGTACACTGAAATTTACGGAAATTAATTAGTTTTTTTAATTTTAAAAATAAAATATACAAAAAAGCGATTCTACGTTGAATCATTTTTTATGGAAATCGATCCAGAAAGGCATAAGGCCACTTGATGTAAGGAGCTAACAAGAATGAAAAATGATTATTGCAAAGACAGGAGATACTTATTGGCCTGTGTCTTGAAAAGACCAAGGCTATAGGTAATAGGAAAACAGTCAGCAGGAAGAGAGTTCCATAAGCTTGTAGTTCTTGGAAAGAAGTTACTGGAATACAATGAAGTATCAAAACAGCGAATTTATGGAGACCACTAGACCAACGAGTCAAACGAGCTGAAACAGAAGAAGCGGGGAATAGATCACATAATTCTGAAGAACAAATGCCATAATAGTATTTATAGAAAAGACTCAGACTAGCAATATCACATCTGTGAGAGAGAGGGTGCAGAGAAGTAAAAAGGGTAGGGGCAATCAAATTATAGATACCTTTCTGCACCTTATGAAGAACCCTCCAATGGGACAGAGATTCATCAGTCCAAATATGACAACAGTACTCTATACATGGTCTGATTGTAGATTTGTAGAGAGAGAATAGCCTCAGGTGTGAGAAAGTGTTTGGAGCGATAGAGAGAACCGACTTTACGAGAATCAGAAAGAGCAATGGATCTAATGTAATAACTCCAAAAAGGATTTGATGAAAAGGAAAGACCCAGAAGTTTCAGAGTTGATTTTTTCTCAAGAGCAAAGCCATCCATGAGAATCTCAATAAGAAAAAGGGACACACTTTCTAGATCAGCTACATATTTCAACTGGTCCCAGGGAGATGGGTAAGAAGCAACACCAGAATAGAGAGTGGTACCATCAGCATAGATGTGGATCTTCTGAATAATATTCTCAGGAAGATCACTGATATAGAAAAGAAGCAGTGTTGAGCCTAGAATAGAGCCCTGATGATCACCAGCATTGATAGGAAAAGAGAATGAAGACACCATCCAGAATTACCCGCAAGCTTCGACCAGAAAGAAAAAATCTAATAATGTCAAGAATCTTACCAAAAATACCATAGCCCTGAATTTGTGTAAGAGATCAGAATGCCATACTCTGTCGAACGCTTTTGAAATGTCAAGCGCAATATCCCTACTCTATCCTGAATTATCTATAAACTGACAGATCCACTCAGTTACAACAATTAAAAGATCAGCAGTTGAACAGAACCCACAAAAGCCACATTGAACATCACTAAAGAGCCCAGACTTTCCAGAAAATAAACAAGCTTACCGTTGACCAACCTTTCAAAAACTTTGCTGATAACAGAGAGAAAACTAACAGGAAGATACTTAGTTGGATCAGACCGATCACCAGCATTTTTAAAGATAGGGACAACAGAGGACTCTTTCCAAGAAGAAGAGAAACAGGACTGAGAAAAACAGAGATTGAATAATTTAGAGATAATAAAAGAAAGTTCAGGAGCACAATGTTTCAAAACGACAACAGGAATTGAATCATGTCTGGAAGCCTTAGACTGGTCAAGATCAGAAACAACCCTAGCAACCATCTTTGGAGGATAATGACAGTGTCAAGATAGTGATCAGTTTTTAAAGGAAAATCAGTAAGAACAGTACCAGAATCATAAAGAGAAGAATTGTCAACAAAAAGACAAGCTAAGAGATCAGCCTTATCTTTAGAAGATGAAATAACCTAAAGACCATTAAAAAGAGGAGGAATAGCAAACTTGTCACTATTAACAACACTATTGTAGATTCTCCAAAAATTATGAGATGAGATAGTCACAATTCCTGAGCATAGCTAGACTTAGCCTCAGAGATTGCTCTCTTGCAGGCATTGCCAGCTCTTCTGTAGGATTGTCTAGAAGCCTCAGAACCATCCTGACGATACTGATTAAAGTAACGATAACGATGGGCAATCGCAGAAGCATAAACAGATGAAAACCATGGAGGAGAATGAGGTTTGGTTTGAAACTTACAATGAGGAATGAAGGTGTCAATTCCAACAAGAAGCCAGTCAGTAACCTCCTTAGCAGCACCAAAGATAGAACCCCATGGAACGTCACATAGGAAGCTGCGAAGCCCATCGCAATCAGCCTTCCTGTAGTTAAACGTCTTCCTATGAAAGGAACTATCAACAGAAGACTTCACCGAAAACTAAACCTCAACATCAAGAACAGCATGATTAGAAGAACCCAATGGAGGAAAAAGGAAATAGAACAAGAATTAGGAACAGAAGTGAGAAAAAGGTCAAGTAAGGATGGTTGATGAGCATCATTATCAGGAAAACATGTGGGGAAGGTGACAATTAGGGACAAGTCATGAGACAGAACAATTAAGACAGATTTCACCAGCTAGATCTGCGCGATTTGAATGAGAGAGCCAGTCAGAATAATGAGCATTGAATTCACCAAAAACAAAGATGGAGCTTGACGGATGAATTTACAATGCATTATCAATACTGCTGGATATAGCATCAACAACAGAGCATTGTCAGAAGGGGAACAGTACAAAAAGAATAAATAAGAAGCGGAGTGCAGCAAAGACAACCTCAGACAGATAAAAGGACACCCATTAGATTCAAGGCTTGGGGCATGTGCAATGGGGAGATCCTTGCGAAGAAAAAGAGTAAGACCATGCAAATGCGTGGAAGAGACTAAGCGGACAAGAGGCAAATAACTATCCACATGTAAATCGTTGCTATTAATAGAAGCATCTCACAAAGAGCAAGGATGTGAGGAGATTTGCCCAAGAGAAAGGACTGTACATCAGGAAAGTTTGACCTGAGACCTCTGATGTTACTTTAGGAAATAGTAAGGTGTTTGTTGTGTGGATTTGTAGAAGGCATAATAATAAAAAGGGAGAGAAAGGTAAAATCACTTCAAGACAAACCAAACCTGAAAGACACCTCATCCATTTGTTGTTTTTATCTTAGAAGATTATCTTAAAATATTCAAAAAATGTGAATTATCTCCCTTGATAGGCTACAAATGGCGGCAGGCATGAACTTTGGATAGAAATTTAATTCATTAAATAAATTTTAAAATACTGGATTAATTTCAGTAAATTTTTAGTGTACGTTTATATTTTTCCACCACAAGTAAGTATTTCCTAAAGTTTTCCTGCTATTTTATTTCTAAATGCCATATTTCACCTGTTGTACACCAGCAAAAGTACTCTGTTTTCTGATAAACACCGGTTGTCTATTTCCGAACTCAAAACCGGATGTCGTCATCAAGTAGATTGTTTCTCTTTTACCGTTTTTATGTACATTTTTAAAAATCTCTTATGAAAATATAAGGCTCTTGTATCGCAGATATTTTTTTATTATTGGGATTAATGTGGCGGCATCTGTGGACGGGACCGTCACTAAAAAATCCGATTTAGTGTCCTTTTCATAGCCACCAAAAATCCAAAGTTGTCGTGGAATACGGCCGGTATTATATTTACGGCGTGAAATTATGTACTTAAAAAAGAGAGTTGGCTGCCCCTTCTTACACCATTGGAACTCTTCTAAAATAAATTTCGGCTGTGTACTCGATCTATACAAGAGCCAAATATAATTCAAGATTCTTCGAAAAAAAAAGCAGTTTAATTCAAGTTTCACCTGTTTTGGTTTCTTGTATTAAAAAAACCCAAAAATCTCGGAAAAAATAAAATAAAATTGCTCTTTCTTTCATTCTAAGTCGTCTGTTCCAAAAACAAAAGGTAAGTTTGAAATTTTATTTCATTTCAAGTCGTCTGTTTCTAAAAAAAAAAAAAGGTGAACAAAATAAAAATTGCTCTTTTTTTCGTTCTAATTGCGTAAAAAGATCGTCGTTTCTAGTGTTAGTTTACAATTTATATCATCTAGTTCTAAAAAAAGGTAAGTTTCAGAAGTCATGCTTAACATGGAGAGAGGGGGCTTCGATAACATTCGGAACGGCGTACCTTCTTTCGTATTTTTCCGTTAGTTTTCGTAGCATTCGCTTTACCTAGGTCATACCTGAAAACTTTTGGTCGTATCCCCCCCCCCCTTTTTTTGCCTCGAAAATGATTAGCATCTTGCGTAAATTATGAAATCGTATGCCTAAACAGAATGCGATAAAAAAAAAATTGTGCATAGGCGATAAAAATGGTTTTAGTTTTTTTTGTTTTTGTTTTAATGTTATTACATGAGGAACCATTTCGAGTTTTGATCTATTTAGTATTACGCATGTAATCTGAAGAAAAACACGTTTGAAATATGTAAATATTTTTTTTAAATGGAAGTCGCTCCGGACGAGGCATGAAGCCACTTGATGTAAGGAGCTAAAAAAAATACTGGCACTTCTGCAGATTAGGGACGGGTCGAAATTTATTTGTTTTCATTTGTTTCCACTAACCCCCTGCAGAGTATTTTTGAACAAATTTCTGAGTTGTATCCCATTTAAAAAAGCAAAAACGAGAGAAAAAAAACAAGAGAAAAATTAATTTTTTTAAACTGTAAAAAGAGAAAAAAATCAAAAATGTGTTAAACCAAACATGATGACTGTTCTAATTTAAATTTTTAAACTGTTTGTTTTGAAATGAAAAAATATACTGTTGATTTTCGCAAATTTTCTTTTCTTCAATAAACGTTCTATTAACATATTGTTGATTTTCTCAAATGTTATTTCCTTCAATAAATGTTCTATTAATTAATTAAATTTGCATTACTTCTTATTAAAAAATTCATATTTTCCATTTTCGGAGAAATTATGAACTTAAAAGTGAAACAAAAAGAGTTGTCAGTCCCTTACACTACCGGAGCTCTTCTAAAATGAAAACAAATAAATTTCGTCCCGTCCCTATCCCGCAGAAGTACCAAAATACTACTTCAAGGTGAAAAACTAGCTAACGATAAGTATTAGATGGGTTGATCCCGACCCAGAAAACAGCAATTCTTCATCCTTTTTCAGAAACATCGCCCATGGAATGTGAGGACTAAAGGACAAAATAAGGGAAGCGAGAGTTACGAGGCTGCCGAAAGTAAACTCAAGGTCCAGTTCCTACTCTCCTAAATGTGCTAGAATAGTCGAGATTTTTACACCAATTTTACAAAATGTCTTAGTGGAAACAGAAGTACAATATTATGTAAAAGCGAAACCGGCACATGGTCGTCTTTTCTCACAGTCCGTTTTTCACTACTTTTTACTGACCAGTTTTTTTTTTCTTTTTTCTGTGTACACTTACCTATCAGGCTGCTAAAGAATTGCGGGGTTTTTGGAAAAAAAATTCAAATATTTTACATTTTAGGATGGGGGATCAATTTCCAATGTTAATTCAACGTAGACTGATCCCCCTCTTTTTGACCATCTCCATTTAAAAAAAAATCTTTTTCGGTGTACAATTACCTATCATGTCAGTAGAGAATTCCGAGGTTTTTGGAAAGAAATTTCAAAAAATTGAGATTTTAAGACGGGGGATCAGTTTTCAATGTAAATTCAACGTAGACTGATCCCCCTCTTTTTGACCAACTCAAATTTTTTAAATTATTCTTCTGCTTACAATAACCTATCATGTCGCGAGAGAATTCCGGGGTTTTTGGAAAGAAATTTTTAAAAATTGAGATTTTAAGACGGGGGATCAGTCTTGTTCGTCTTTTACCATAGTCCGTTTTTCACAACTTTTTACGTCTTAAAATCTCAATTTTAAAAAATTTCTTTCCAAAAACCCCGGAATTCTCTCGCGACATGATAGGTAATTGTAAGCAGAAGAATAATTTAAAAAATTTGAGTTGGTCAAAAAGAGGGAGATCAGTCTACGTTGAATTTACATTGAAAACTGATCCCCCATCTTAAAATCTCAATTTTTTGAAATTTCTTTCCAAAAACCTCGGAATTATCTACTGACATGATAGGTAATTGTACACCGAAAAAGATTTTTTTTAAATGGAGATGGTCAAAAAGAGGGGGATCAGTCTACGTTGAATTAACATTGGAAACTGATCCCCCCTCCTAAAATGTAAAATATTTGACAAATATTTCCAAAAACCCCGCAATTCTATAGCAGCCTGATAGGTAAGTGTACACAGAAAAAAGAAAAAAAAACCGGTCAGTAAAAAGTAGTGAAAAACGGACTGTGAGAAAAGACGAACATGTGCCGCGAAACCGATTTAACGTTAACTGAAGCGAAACAAGCACTTTCATAACCCCTAAAAAGCAATTTTAATAATTCTCAAAATAGTATGTAATTGCTAACACAAGAAATGTTTACAAACTCATTTTAAAGCATTTTTTTTAGTTCAAGGCTCTACGCGCAGGGCTTATGGGCACACTGGTCATTTTTTGTTTTCGTTACGTTCTAACTTAACAGAGTGGACACGAGTTTTGTTTTGAACTAAACAACGCTTTAAAATAAGTTAAAACACAAATAAACTTATCCAGGTAGGTAGAAGAGTATCTTATCTTGCCTTTGGTAACATTTATTTGTTGCATATTTGTTTTTTCATCCCTTGTTCGTTTAGATACAGTAACAAATGTCCAAATTCATTCTTTTACGGATAGTTTTTCAGGCTGTTTACATATAATCGCCAAAAGGGGGTGGGTAAACTACTGCTGCGGATGTGATAGTAAAAAAATATACCTTATATTGCCTTTCTTCTTCCTGGACAAGGAACAGTCTGGGTTGATACAAATTTGCCGTGATTGGCATCGTCGGAATTTTCAGGTGGGCGACCAATCCCCCTCCCACGAAGAAGGAAGTGACACATGGGAACAGAGAGCTATACTCCACTCTGACATAAGGCCGAGAAATGAATTAAGTAGTGCCTAAATCAATGCGCACTTAACTTTTTTGACAATCGGCGTAAAATTTCTACACCCAGTTTACTGTTCATTTCCCTCACAATTGTACATTAGCTTTACTATGCAATTTTGATGAGCACCTGTACACAGAGTATTGATTTACTCCTCTCCAGGGGTTAGGCACAATTTTTAAAAAATGGATATTTTCCATTTTCGGAGATCTTGCGAACTTTAAAAAGAGAGTTACTGCCCTTTAAACCATTGGAACTCTTCTAAAATAAATTTTGCTCGTGTATTCGATCTCTACAAGAGCCAATAAAAAAAAACACATTCCTTTGCTCAGAAACATTATTTCTTGAAAAAAATAAAGATTATTCTATTTTGTTTATTTTCTTCAATGAAAATTTTTTTTTAATTTTGAAAACAATCAAATAAATTATTTTTCAAATAGTCTATATTATGTTAATTATTAGGATAGTATGAAGAAAAGTCTGATATTATTATGAAAAAAAGAAAAGTCTGAAATTAATATGAATAAAATAAATTGTTGTATCACTTTCAGGCATCCGTAGACACTTTCTTCAACTTTTTTCCACCGGAAGCCAGCGTTCCTATGTGTTCTTCGCATCTGTCAGAATTTTTTTAATTAGCTAGTATTTACAGGTCTCAAGGCATTTATTTCATTAATTATTTTTTACATCTAAATATCTGATTTTTCGTATCATTTTCTACTGAGAGCTACCCGAGATATGAGAATGATGTGATGGATCTGTAATGTCAGTCTTAACACTTTGATCTGATGAGCTCAGAGGAAGATTAAATCTGGACAGTATATTTGGAGATGGGTGATGGTATGACTATTTGTTTGTTTTTCACCCCTTTTTTTGTTGTGTGTGAAATTCTTGACAATCGCCAAAGTCTGAAATTAATAAAAATAATAATATAATTTTGGTGTCAACTAGACAGATACCAAATCTCCATTAGTAATAGATTAGATTATAAGTTCAATTATCCCGTCTTTTCTTTTTTTAATAATTCCAGTGCGGTTGAGTTGACGATAACTAATAAAAAGAAAAATACGAAAATAAAAAAATGAAGACATGTAAAAGTTATTACATGTCTTCATTTTTTCTTTGGAGTGAAATGTTTTAAAGATCTAAGAAAAGTTTCTGATACTTTTAAAAATCATTGTACTCACAATTACTTGAAAACTGAATTTTTGTGATGAAATTTTGTAAAATCGTTATCCCTTGACACAAGAAACGTGTCTGAAACTCGTTTCTTTTAAAAGTAGGTTACCTTTCTAACACCTGAAAGAAAGAAAAAATAAATAAATAAAACCTACAAAGAATGCGATTGCTTCATTGCTTACATGCCGGAAACAACTACCTTTTTTGGCAAGAAATACGGCGTTGGCCGGGAGCAATAATTTGAAAATTTTGGCGCGATTTTCGTCTGGTCTTCGCAAAATTGATTGTTAATCTTAACTTGTATCTTTAGTTATAAAAGAAAATTGTTATTTAATTTTTAAAGTCTATAAATTTGAACTTTTCTACCAAATTTTTATCGATAACGCCATTTTTTTTTAAATTAGCGATTGTCAGTAATAAACTATCGACTAATTATATTTAAACCTGTTTATTTTTGCTTTTTTAATTCATAAAATCCCGTTAAAACCTGTGTATGTGTAAAGAATGTTAGTAGTTTTTCTTTTCTAAAACGTCGTAACAATAAGTAGTTAGAGAATACTGCCTAAATCTATTTCACTTTAAATAATTTGGGTGGCTGAAATCAGAATTAACATAAAGCTGAATGAACGGAGAAAGAAAGTGAGTAGCTTTTTCACATTCGCGGGCCTCGCTATTCGTAAGTAGGTACGCGAGACGAGTGAACATGAAAAAAAGTTACTAGCTTGTATTGGAACTTCTTTAGTTTAACTGTGAATCACAATTTATTTGCTTTCCTTTTTTGAAGACAGGGGCAGACAATCAACCGGAAGTAACAGAATTAGAAGTTTTTATCCAAAATAATCAATAAAGCGAACAGTGTTTTTGGTGATTGTGCTGTTCAGCGGCCATATTAAAAAATACTTTTTTATAAAAACAATATTATATACTTATTCAGCGTTATATTCTTACTCACTGTACAAAAAAAGTAGAAAAAATTATCCACTAGAACTTTAATTACAAGTATTTTTCTGCGTATCATAACAGCGATTCTTAAGAAGATTTTAATTATCTGCCCTTGAAATCTACTTAAAAAAAAGATGAAGGCTTAGTGAACGAATCGCTGTTATGATACGCAGAATGGAAAAATACTTGTAATTAAAGTTCTAGTGAATAATTTTTTCTACTTTTTTGTACAGTGAGTAAGAATATAACGCTGAATAAGTATATAATGTTGTTTTTATAAAAAAAAAATTTTTTCATACGGCCGCTGAACAGCACAAGCACCGTGTTTTTTTATTTAATAATGTAAAATTTTATAAAAATAATGATTTTTTTTTGTATAATTTAAAACTTTATAACAATGTTTTTTAATAATGTAAAATTTTATAAAACGAATAGTCAACAGTGATTTTTTATTTTGTATAATTTAAAACTTTCTGAAAACAGTCAACAGTGATTTTTTTTTGTATAATTTACAACTTTATAAAACGAAAATTTATCATTTGTGCGCCTGCAGTGATTTGGTATAATTTAAAACTTTTGGGGTATAATTAAAGACTATAAAAACTGATTTTTTTTATTACAACAAACAGTCAATATTGAATTTTTTTTTTTTTGTATAATTTAAAATTTTGGGATGTCTGATTTAGTTTGTGTGCCTGCAAAATTTTATTATTATTATTTTATTATTATTATTATTTTATTATTATTATTATTTTATTATTATTATTATTTTATTATTATTATTATTATTTTTTTATTATTATTATTTTAATATTATTATTTTTTTTTTTTCATTATTATTATTTTTATTATTATTTTATTATTATTATTATTATTATTATTATTATTATCATCATCACTAATATTTTTCCTTATTACTAGTATGATATATTTTTTTATTTTTATTTTATTTCATTTGTGACAATATTAAGCAGATGCGACAATATTAAGCGGCCCTGCGAAAGGCCGGGCCTAGAATACAGCGCTAGTATGAATTAGCCACGAGCTTATTCAAAGTCAAGCATCATATTAGATTTCCAGTATAAACAAAGAACAGGGTTAAAAGGCATAGTTGATCGCCCTGGTAAATGAACTCCCCATCTCAATTTCAAACAATTCGAAATCGTATTTTGGTTTTAATTATTTTTGTATTGACCTTTCTGCCCTCGAATGTTAATTGCAATTTAGGTCATATCGTTTTTCGCCCCAAATGAAATATACAGTTTTTGTTAAAAATTATTATCATTTTTTTTTTCGCTTATGACACGTTGCTCTCATTGTTGTTCTCGTGGCATGATCTTATTGGATGCTGACAAGAATTCACCCCTCCTCCCCGTAGAGGTCGGCGCATTCTCAATAAAAGAGTAGAGAGAGTTGAGACAAAAAGAGTTCCTCAGCGGCTGGCAGATTTGACCCATGTAGGTCGCAATCCTGCTCGTGTTGGCCTGACCCTGCCCCCCCCCCCCATGCTCAGCTATCGTTTTCCAACAGAGATTAATGTCTCAATTAAGTCAAGCAGTCGTAAATAGATTCACAGAGAGAGAGAGAGAGAGAGATTAGAGAGAACAACGGCGAAATAGTTTAGTAAACAAAGACATTTTACCAAAACAATAGACTTTAGTTCGACATTTTAAAAACAGTTGTTTATCTTGTTAATAATTAATTGATACAAAAAGAAACCGCTGAGTTGCTTGAATTATTCCTATTGTCGATTTGTTCTGCTTGTGTAACATTGCCTTCACAGAATCACGAAATCATCATCATCGCATTCATCGCGACCTAGAGGAGATTCGACCGACACATCTTGGTTTTTACTGCCACTATCGACGATCATCGGCCAAAAACAGTGTTCACGGTCTGGCAAGATCTCTGTGTAGAGAACCAGAAGCATGAACACAGATACACAGACGACGAGCGGAGTACATGTTTATAGCAGGCTCCGTGACGTGGAATAGAGTGGGGTATCTGTTATACTTGGCACCGTGACCAGGATATCAAACACCTGTGCGTGAGTGGCCGACAAGATACCCACGGGTGTCGAAGAGAGTGGGGTACCTGTTATACATTTAATTATTATTATTATTATTATTATTATTATTATTATTATTATTATTATTATTATCATCACTAATATTTTTTCTTATTACTAGTATTATATATTTTTTCTTTCTTAATTTTTTTCTTAATTTAATTTCATTATTATTCTATTTATCTATTTTTTTCTTCTTTGTTCATCTTATATTGTGAATATTTTAAATATTTAATTTTTTATTTGATTTGCTGTTAATTTACTGTTTATAAGGTACCTTCACTGCTATATCTTTTTTAAGCTGATTGATGGAAAAATATGTGGTTGCATAATTAATAGTTCCTGCATTTTCTGCCAAGCTCCGGACCCATTGCCGCAATGTTGCATCTTTGTGCTTGTTTTACAAGTACTTCCACGGGATGTGCTCCGATGGAGTTTCTGCAGTTATGTACAACCACATGCCGGTCCTCAACGAATGCCGACCTCAACATTTGTGTGCTGTGGTTTTCTATTCGTCTTAATATTCTCGTTCTGGTTCTGGCCATGTCGTCGTCTCTCATATTGGCGATTGTCGAGGGCCGTGCACTAGTTTACAAGTACACAAAAACAAAAGTAACAAACAAAAAAACACAAACTAAGATACATTGTGTATAGATCAGTTTTGCTCTGAGTGGGTGTGTTACACCGTTGCTGAAAAAGAACTCCCAAACGTTAGCATCCGCATCTTAAATCGTCCGCTGGACCCAATCTAAATCTCTGTCGAACTTTCACTCCTCAGGTGTATGCCAATCTGCAATTTGCTCCCATCTGCTCGTCTTCTTCAATCTAATCTTTGCCGAGCTCTGACTGCTATATATATATATATATATATATATGTATATATATATAATTAATTATTAAAGACAATATATGTACTATCATATATCATCAGATCCTTTTACTTTGTAGTCTCCTTTGAAGATTCAGCTCAATGTTTGTCAATTATTGATAACAGAGCAAAATATAGAACAGTTTTTTTTATTATATTCCAATAACCATGGTTTGTTTTATTACTTTTATTTTTATTTTTATTTTTTTCACATTTCCAAAAATTCCAAATCTCACAGAAATTTGGAATTTTTGGAAATGTGAAAAAAATAAAAATAAAAGTAATAAAACAAACCATGGTTATTGGAATATAATAAAAAAACTGTTCTATATATATATATATATATATATATATATATATATATATTATGGAAATCGCTCCAGACAAGGAATGAAGCCACTTAAAAAACAAAATATTATTATCACAAAGACAGGAGATGCCTATTGGCTTTAGTCTTGAAAAGACCAAGGCTATAGGTAAGAGAAAAACAGTCAGCAGGAAAAGAGTTCCACAATCTGCAGTTCTTGGAAAGAAGCTACTGGAATAGGAAGCTGTATTACAATGAGGTATCAAAACAGCGAACTGATGGAGACCACCAGATCAACGAGTCAAACGAGCTGGAACAAAAGAAGCAGGGAATAGATCACACAATTCCGAAGAACACATGCCGTAATAGTACTTATAGAAAAGACTCAGACTAGCAACATAACGTCTGTGAGAGAGAGGGTGCAGAGAAGTAAAAAGGTGTGGCCAATCAAATTACAGATAAGTTTCTGAACCTTATCAAGAACTCTCAAATGGGACAGAGATTCACCAGCCCAAATATGACAACAGTACTCCATACATGGTCTGATAGTAGATTTGTAGAGATAGAGAATAGCCTCAGGTGTATGATATTCTTTAGAGCGATAGAGAGAACCGACTTTACAAGAAGCTGAAAGAAAAATGGATCTAATGTAATAACTCCAAAAAAGATTTGATGAGAGAGAAAGACCAGGAAGTTTTAGAGTCGATTTATCCTCAAGATCAGAGCCATCCATGAGAATCTTAGGAAGAAAAGGGGCATGCCTACGATTGAAAGAGTCTTAACAGGATTAAACGAACAAGCCATTTTGTATCCCAATCCACAACCGAACTCAGATCAATTTCTAGATCAGCTGCATATTTCAACTGATCCAAGGAAGCTGGGTCAGAAACAACACCAAAATAGAAAGTGATATCATCAGCAAAGATGTTAATTTTCTGAATAATATTCTCTGTAAGATCGTTTATATAGAGAAGAAACAGTGTTGGGCCTAGAATAGAGCCCTGAGGATCACCAGCATTGATAGGAAAAGAGAATGAAGACACCATTCAAAGTTACTAGCCAGCTTCGATCAAAAAGAAAAGACCTAATAATGTCAAGAACCTTACCAATAATATCATAACCCTGAAGTTTGTGCAGAAGACCAGAATGCCACACTCTGTCGAACGCTTTTGAAATGTCAAAAGCAATGGCCCAACCTCTCCTGAATTATCCATAAACTGACAGATCCACTCAGTTACAACAATTAAAAGATCAGCAGTTGAACAGAACCCACAAAAGCCATATTGAACATCACTAAAGAGGCCCAGACTTTCTAGAAAATAGGCAGGATTGCTGTTGACCAACCTTTCAAAAACTTTGCTACTAACAGAAAGATACTTAGTTGGGTCAGACCGATCACCAGCATTTTTAAAGATAGGGACAACAGAGGACTCCTTCCAACAGGAAAATAAACAGGGCCGAGACAAACAGAGATTGAACAATTTTGAAAGGATAGGAAAAAGTTCAGGAGCACAACGTTGGAAAATGACAATCGGAATTGAATTATGATCGGAAACCTGGTCAAGATCAGAAAAAAACCCTAGCAATCATCTTTGAAGTGATAATGACAGAATCAAGAGACTGATCAGTTTTCAAAAAAACATCAGGAAAGACAGAACCAGAGTCATCAAGAGAAGAATTGTCAGCAAAAAGCCGAGCAAAGAGATTAGCCTGATCCTTAGAAGATCAAATAACACACACACTCTCTTACTAACGGACAAACTACTAGAACTGCAATAACTTGCATTTTTCACATAAATTACACACACATGCTTACACACTTTAAGAGCACATAAATACACATATGCGAATGCATGCACACATACACACACAAAACCATAACATTTTTTATTTTTTCTACGTTTCTATCAAAAATATAAAATGATGTACTCTTTTAACATTAAAGCTATCGCTAAATGTGCTGTTAATTCTAACACGACTATAAGCATTTCTGTACATTGCTTGAACAACCTTCACCAACCGCTCATTTACCCCTAATTTACACAAACCCCACCAGGCAACATCTTTGGTACGTTGTCAGAAGATTTCTCCAAATCCACAAAAGCATAATACAGGTTCTTCTTCCTACCAAGATACTTCTCTAGCATTTGTCTCAGGATAAATATAGCAGAAGTGATATTTTGCACAGTCATAAAACCAAACTGCATTTCACTATTCTTATGTGACTTCTTATTTGCTGCTCAATTATTCTCTCAACCACTTTCAGAACCAACTTTAAGTCTCTGTAATTACTTCTGTCTACAGCTCCTCCTTTACCCTTGTAACTTCACAATAGATCCTAGTCAACCTCTTCTTTTATTATCTGGTTTGTCAAGTCTATAATCATCTCATTGTCGGTTTCACCCGCAGCCTTCGACATTTTTGCAGCAGCGCCTGAGGGTCCTGCAGCTTTACCCTTCTTCATCTTAGTCACTGCTTCCTGATCTATTTCTTTCTCAATTCTTATAGCGAGACCAGAAACAACTTCTGTAACTTTGAGACTTTCTCGGTCCCATGAAAACTCAGTATTCAACAATCTCTCATAATAACATTTCCAAGCCTCTCTCTTGCCCTGTTCATTTATTGCTATCGCTCCATTGATATTTCGAATGCACCTCTTTCCAACAATACCCATATTTGTCTTTGCCATCTGTTTAGCTATCCTGAATACTTCGTTATTTTGATCATCCCTTTGTAGTATATCTGGAAACCTCGCTTTCTCAGCCTCCATCTTGACTTTGCATATTACTGTTCTCTTTATATCCTTATTTGCTAATCCGTGTTCTCTACTCACTCCATCGTTTTCGCTTTTCTTTGATATACTTCTCAACTTCACCATTCCACAAGCATGTCATCCTAAGTCTGAGGGGCTATTTTGTCTACCCATAAGTCGGGTCTGTTACCTCCAACAATATATTTTTCCAGTTCTTCCACTGTTCTTCTGCACTTCGTGAAGTGGATTTGGTAACTGAACACTCAATCACTTAGTCTCTAAACTCGCGTTTCATGTGTTCTTCATTTAACCTCCACACCTTTTTTCCTGAGTATAAACTTTCTCTTTACCTCATAAGCTTCCTTCAGCATGAAATCGCAAATAACCGGTTTGTGTTGTGTCACAATTTCTTCACCCGATATTACTATCACATCACTCAAAAGCTTTCTCTCATTTTTCCTAACCAACAGATGATTTATTTGAGTCTTTGTTGTGCCAGATTCATATGTAAAGAGATGGCTTTCTTCTTTCTTGAAAAGGGTGTTTGCAACCAACATATTCATATTTTATATTAAATTTATATGCAGAACTCATCTCCACATTGAATTCTAAAATAATTAAAAATTTCAAAGCTTTTTAGGCTGTTGTTTTTTAGGTGAATTAGAATAGGGTGTAGAGCTACAATTTTATCAAATAAATATTTTTAAAAAGTATAAAATACATGCATGCAGGCGTATATTTATTTTTTTAATATTATTTATCAAAAAACAAAGCACTTTTCCTTCATGTTTCGGATGTGAATTTTTAGTGTCCGCTATTCTCATGAAAAAAGATGTCTCATGCTATACGATTACTTGATTTGTAGTTTTTAAAGCCATTTTATATTAACTTTATATAGTAAAGTGAACCTCACTCTAAGGTCTAAAATATATTTATTATTTAAAAAAAATTTTTCCAGGGCGTTGACATCTAATCGCACAAAAAAAATAGAATCTCAATTTTATTTTTCCTTAGTAGCAAGGAAGCAGAAGGTAAAATATTAACAAAAAAAAATAAAAGGAGCAATAAACTTAATAGACAGTTTTCCATATGGTGAAAAATTTGTAAATAAATATCTGCTGTTATCGGGAATAGGACAGAAAAACTAAAATAGAAACTAAACTATTTTTTAATTTGAATTAAACTATTATTTAATCTTCCCTCTCCAACCTACCGCATTAGAAAACTTCTAACCTACTATATTCTATACCTCTATAAAGCCACCATTCACCCATGTGTTGAATATTGTTGCCACATTTGGGCTGGTGCACCAACCACTAGTCTCTCCCTCTTGGACAGGATGCAAAAGAGAGTCTCTAACTTAATAGGTCCTACGCTGTCTACCAAGCTCCAACCCCTGTCCCATCGCCGCAATGTTGCATCCCTGTGCTTGTTTTACAAGTACTTCCACAGAATGTGCTCCGAATATATTGCACTTGTATCTCCTCCCAACGTAAATACCACCAACCAACCTGAGTAGCAGCAAAATCCTACCCCTTCACTGTGGAGATTCCAAAATACCAAAAAGCATTCTATTCAAATAGCTTCTTTACTCAAGCAGCTTGCCAGTGGAATTCCCTTCCTGCTCCATGTTTCCCCGACTGTACCAACATACTGAAATTTAAATGTAATGTGCACCAACATCTTGCTGCACAACTCCCCACTTAGGGTACCCACTACAAATCTGCCCCCTAATCACAGTAGCACCTTACATCTCAGTGGTAATATATAATGTTTGAAGTGAAATAAAGTTTTAAAAAAACATCAATATTTTTCAATGTTTGTAAAGGTATTATTGCAAAATAAAAAATAAAAAAAGGAATTACTTCGTGACCCTTCGTTTTTTAAATGAAATTTGGAAGTATTTAAACTGTTGAATAGAAAGTCCTTTCTGGCTTAACAATTCTTAGTAAATCCACATGTATTCAAAAATTGAAAGTTTTGGAAGCTATTTATATCGAATAATTTTATAGATAGAGATTAAAACAACATAACCTTAACAACAGTTAGTTATAGTTTTGGTCCGATTAATAATTTAATGACCAGACAATAGGTTACCGTAATAATTAAATTTAATTCTCAAAATACTATTAAAAATATTTGGTAGAAAAAAAACAAAAAAAACTTTGTTTAAAAAAAAGAAGAGAAAAAAGCGAAACAAAAATGAAAGTAAAAAGACTCCCGGACAACGGCGGGTGTATACTATTGTTTTTAATTGTTCATTAAATATTATTTTCAAAGTAATCATTTGTTTTATGTCCTTACTGTTCTTCTTATAATGTACTAGCTGTACCTACCGGTGTTGCCCGGTATTCATTGGTCGCATATTTTTTAACTTAACAGGAAGAAAAGAAAAGAGAAAAGATATAAAAATACTCAGTAATAACTAGTGATGGGACGATTCCAATATTTTTTCCGATTCCGATACAATTACCGATTCTGTTCTAAATTCCCGATTCCGGTACAATTACCGATTCTGTTCTAAATTCCCGATTCCGGTACAATTATCGATTCTGTTCTAAATTCCCGATTCCAATACAAATACCAATTCTGTTCTAAATTTCCGATTCCGATACAATTACTGATTCTGTTCTAAATTCCCGATTCCAATACAAATACCAATTCTGTTCTAAATTTCCGATTCCGATACAATTACTGATTCTGTTCTAAATTTCCGATTCCACTACAATTACCAATTCTGTTCTAAATTGTTGATTTCAATACAAATATCAATTCTATTCTAAATTCCCGATTCCGATACAATTACCAATTCTGATTCTAAAATCATCTAATCAGCTAAAAAGATAGAATTTCATTTTTTGGGGGGAGGGAGGGGGGGGGTCCTCATCAAATTTTAAATGTACATATAATTTTCTTTATAATGTTTTTCCTTTATGTATTGTATCCAAGATCTTGATAAACTCATTGTGAGATTACTATTCATATTTTTCACTTGCGCCATTTTTTCTTATTTATCCACTCGTGCCATTTTTTTTACCTAAATTCGTTATTGTGATCTATAAATTTTAGTTTAAAATCACTAAATATTTATCATTTTATCATTAGTACCAGCAATAGAAAATTAAGTTTTAAATAAAAAAAATATTAAAAGAATCGTTTTGGGAATCAGAAATTAAGCTTAAATTTTTCCGATTCCGATACTCCAAAACGTTCCGATTTTTTTCGATTCCCGATTCCCATTAATCGTCCCAACACTAGTAATAACTCAAATAATGCAAGGGAAGTAATTAATATTTTAAGCTGCAAAGATTTATCTCCATTACATTATTTGATTCATTATTTAAAAGTTTTGCCATCGTAACAATCTTCCTAATCGGAACACCTAATTTCGAGAATACTGATCATATCATTTTCGAGGTGGAATGATAGTGATTTGATGTCTTTTATCACTTGGTCGAGCCATGTCATCTTTGCTCGCCCTGATGGTCTTCTGGTAGGCTTGCTAAAGGCTTGAAATGCTTGACGTTTCTGGCGACAGTCTCATTAAATGCCCAAACCATGACAATCTTATTTTGAAGCGCCCGATTGCTTTGTTTCAGTGCGACTGTAAAAGTCTTTGTTCGAGATTGTCTTTGGTCAGCTGATTTGGATGACTCTTCTCAGTAGATTCCTTTGAAAAGCTTCAAATCAATTTTCTTGTGTATTTAAATAATACAGGGTGGGCAAAAATAAGGGTCCTATTTTTAAAAATTCATAACTTTTTTATTTATTGATTTAAAAAAAATTTTTTTTTAGAATAAGTAAAGGACCCCTTCCGAAGCAAGCATGAGCCGTATTAGCCCTAAGGAACGTACCCTCATCTAGAAAACATTATTTTTGCTTAAAAAACTCAAAACAGTGTAAAAAACAATACCTTAGTTTTTGTAAGTTTTAAGAAGTGTTTTTCGGCTAAAATTTGTTTTGTTTATTTCAAAAAATCTCGGAAGGGTCAGTCTACACACACATAAAGTTTGGTGAGTTTAACTTTTATTTTGTGGAAGTTATTCAAATTCAAGTTATTCAAATTTAAAGATAGGACCCTTATTTTGGCCCACCCTGTATTTATCTCTATAAGACTTTTCACTTGGATCTCCTCACAGTAGCGAAATAGGAGTCGGATTCGATAGTGTTGTGACCTTGGCCATCCAAATTGTGGGAGGGGACATCCAATCATATTCAAACTATCTCCTTTTTTCATAATATTTCTCAGTATAAGGCCTTATACTTGAGTCTTTGGGGCATACAATCAAGGAGTTGGCCCCGGGCATCACCAGACCTCTACATGCAACTGCTTCCATCAAAACATTGGCAAACAGAATGTAGAGAAATATATGGCTGAAGAAGAGTGAAAGGGAGAGAGAGAAAGAGAGAGAGAAGGAGAGGGAGGGGGTAAACAGAGAGTGAGAACTGATAAAACTAGATTCCTCAGTGGTATCTTATCACAAGTGTCTCCTTTGCGTCCTTGACACTTGATTGTGCCTCAGCAAATATATCTTTTAAAATTGTTTTAAAATAAGGTCACTGTGATTGTCTTATTCTGCGTCGTTCATTCACTTTTCCTCCATGGAATTGATCCGTTGAGATCATGGCTCGCTTCTAAACATAAAACTGAACAGGAAACGTTTACAGTGTCTCTGTCCAGTTGAATAAAACAGGGATATCACCATTGTTCAACGTTTTTTTCCGTTTTACTGAAAATATGACAAATAAAAACCTATCTGTAAGTATGAATAATTTTCTTTTTGTGAAATTGAATTCTCTTTGATTTTGTGTTGGTAGGTAATGATATATGTTAATAGGTAGATAATGACAACAGTTTCAACATATACATGAATATGATACTTTGGCTATTTTTTAGTTTATTGGTATGAGATATTTACAATTAAATCATAATTCTGCACTAAATTTTGTTGTTTTTATTTCTCCAAATAATTATTGATTAACCTCTTCTTTTTCTTATCCTGAGTATTTGCATTCTATCACTGAAATTAAATTTACTAGCCTGATACGTTTCATTTGCCTATAATTTCCCATTTTCTATAGATCTCAATAACTTTTAGTTCTTTGTGTAGTGTCATAAATCTCACTCTGTCTTTTCGTATGTTTATTTCTAAATACAAGTCACAAATTTTCTTTCGTTTTTACCAATTATGGTGTATTTTAGTTACTATTTTCAAAATATAAAACAATACTTTTTCACTAGTTTATTTCTGTATTGGGGTTCAAAATTTCAAATTGAAACGGATACTGAGAAAAAGATAACTATTTTTTTCTAATGAATGATTTCATTTTAAAGTAAAATTTCACTTCACAAAACTAATGCTGTGAGAAATTTAAATGAAACAATTTGGGACATGATTATAAATAAAACAACTCAGATTTTCTTCCTTTTCTTTCAATTCTGTATATGTGTGTGTGTCTGTGATGTTTTACTGAAAATACTGGGGATAATAATAACAGGATGAATTTAAAACCCATGTAACTTACATTGATAATCTATATACTATTAAAAAGTTATAGTGTTTTTTTGAGTGTGCCTGTTCGTCCACAAATAGAACCATGCGATTGGTTGACAACAAAAAAAGAATAGGAAGAGTACACATTATTAAGACAGTAGTTTTTACGATGTCAATATCCGAGTTCGAATCTCACATAAGTCTACATGATGTTTTTAACTGGATACGTGTTTTATAAATTGAAAGAAATTAACATAACATAATAAAGTAAAAATAAAACATTACATAAATAATTTTTTGAAACTAAGTGAGCTTTTTGTTTTATAATCCGCAGACTTAAAGAGGATTCAGCATTAGGTCAAAGCGAATTATTTTTGCTTAAAAACATAACTACTAACGTGTTTGTCAATAAAAACAATGCGTACATACATTCATCGTAGTTACTTACTCTCTCATGCAAATACTAAGTAGCATATTTTCCAACACGAAATTTCACAAAAGATTTTCTACATACAAGCTATGAAGTGGTAAAAGCTAGCTAAAGATGGAAATTGACATACCCAGGTACTGTACGAACACCACTAAAGGAGAGAGTATACACTAGTTTTATAAAGAATATTCTTAAATTCACTTAATCAAATATAAAAGGGATGATTAAGTAAATAAAAAATATCTTGTTTAGGATGGATAACTAGATAAAAAGTTTAAAATATTGGTCAAATCTTATGTAGTGTGAGAATATTTTATATTAGAAATTCAAAACCAAAACAATGATGCAGTTTAAAAATGAGTAAAATTATTTATTTTTATCTTTTTTTTTTTCAAGAAAATATATCCTTTTCAAAGCAAGACTTTTTTTTCTACTTTTTTGTCTTCATTTCGCTGGTATTAACCCCAGGTGTGTGTGTGGGTGAGGGGGGAGGGCGAACCTCCTGCGGAGACAGAAAAATGTACGCCAAGGTTTTAAAGATGACAGTTTTAAAAAATAAAATAAAAGTAAAGAGGTTAAGTTCCAAATTTTCGGATTACGTTTTTTTTTCATTTAATACTTGTCATAAACCGTCCTCATAAGTGATCTAATTTTGGCCATTTCATTCATGATTTTCAATCCTCTCATAATATTCTTCATCATCCAACTGTCAATTCAACTCATTAACCATAATCCTTGAGTGACTTTAAGCTTTGATAAGTGGTGACTCATTAGTATATAATTTTTTTATTATTATTTCATGTATACATATATAATATCATAAGGTGATATAATAAATTGTGTATAGATTTTCGGTATTTACTTCAACAGTGCTCAATACGTGAGTAGATCTTAGTAGCCTGACGATTCTCTGTGAGGATGAAACGCGGACGCCTCAGGTTAACTCAACTGCCATAAATATATTTTTTATATTTTACTATATATATATATGTAGTAATATGAAATATATTCTTTCTGTGTGAAACTGGCATTAGCCCATTAGTTTCTACCAATGATGGCATGATTAAAGGTTACTCGAACATGACATTAGAATCCGACCCCCAAGATCGTCATGGACATAAAATTTGTGCCTACATTAGGGACGGCTTTCCATGTGGTAGGCACATCTCTCAAAAAAGACCCTAAATTGCCCTATATGTGTATCTGTGTAGCACTTAGTCACAGCATCGCATTCATCTTTGCCCTCTATCGTCCCCACAATAATGGAGTTACTATCCTTGAGAGTATCACTGGGAAAATTGACCATATCCTGTCTGATTACCCTTTTGACTGTGGTAACTTTTGGCCTTTTGGCTAAGATCAAAGTGTTAATGAATTTCTGTAAATATAACCATATTTATTTATTTATTTATAAGGAAAATTTAAAGATTGCCAACTTATTTTATAATAGCTTAAGTAGGACGGCCCCTAGAGCAAATGTGGTATTGTGGTGAATGAGATGATTCTAGTTAAGAGTAGGATAGACAATTTTATTACCTTAGACAAAGGATGACCAACGACACCCTCCCCCACACTTTTGATGGCCTTGTGCCTAATTTGTTTTGAATGTAAATCTTTTATATTTTTTGCAAATAAATTTTTCAAAGTGTAGTATCTGTTCCGATGGATACTGCACCCCATAGACTGGTATTGTCTTGGCCTTCGGGGCTTGATTTACGCCGGTCTATGGGTCTGTCCTGTGCAGTTCTAGGAGGTCCACCCTCCCAGGCTTCGCCTCCCCTCTTTGGAGAGGAGTAAGTTTATTGTTTACTGCCTGAGGCGCCCCTACCGGGGAATGCCGACAGGGCTGCCCAGGCAATTTTTAAACCCCACTTTCCCAACCCGACCTTGGGTCACATCTTACTTGTGGGAGTAAGATAAAAACTGGCCTTGTGCCTAACTCCTGGAGAGGAGTAAATCAATACTCCACTCAAACATAACTGATGATGAAGGGAGATTTTGTCATAACTTTTCCATTGCTTGTGATCTAACACAGATTGTTGACAAAGCTACTTGTGTACTCGGTGCTGACGGACATTTTGCAAGTCTTCTTGATCTTATTTCTGACGACTCGTCCTGAACTGTGTTCATCCACTGTTCTGTTTCTGCTGAGATCTTGCAATCACTCAATTGTCTCAATTAAGACCAAAACAAAGTGCAATAAGACCTCGGATATCCCTTTCCATCGCAGAGTGTATGGCTGACTGGGATAGCTGCAGATCTTTCACATCAGAAATTCCTCTGCATTCTATTTTTGAAAAGAATGTGGTCCTGTATCGCCTTCGATGAAACTGATTGGTTAATCATTGGTATTGAAAGCTTCATACTCCCCAAGAAATTTTAACAGAAACCAAACAGTTAGTCATGGCACACATCCCTGAATGTGCCACTGTCGTTGCTCACAGAAATCACCATTTCAATTGCTAACCCTTTTGCAGCAGTTGCAAACAGTACTAAAGGCGGCTTTTGTTTCGGAACATCTATCTCGTTAGTAATTTACTAACGAAATAAAAGCCACCTTTAGGGCTGCCAGTGCAAAAGGTTTATAGAAAACACGAGAGAGTCCTATGCCCAATCCGTTAAATCCAGAGTGGCTAGCAAAGGCTTGGTTCCCATGAATTTTGCCGAATAACCAACAGGATCCTAGACAAATGTAAGACCTCTATTCCAACCATCATCAATGTACTTCTTCAGCATCCACTAAAGCCAAACTTTTTACAAAAAACTTTGCATCATATTCTACCCTTTGCAATCAGGGCCGCCAACCTCCTGAATTTCCCTCTATGACTGTAAACACTCTGAGTGACATCCATGTATCTGTCCGGGATGTTAACAAACTTATCAAGACAAATGGTCTTGACAACATTCCAATAATAACCAGAACTAGCTCCTATTCTTACAAAGCTGTCCAATCGTTACTTAAATGGAGAAATGCTTTCCATCACCTTGGAAAACTTCATCGGTCTGCATAGTATTTGAAAATACTGGAGGTCGGTCTTCTGCATCTCAGTACAGACCAATCAGTCTCCTATGCATCATGAGTAAGTTGTTTGAATCTATGATAAATCAAGTTGTCAACCAACTGAACAAAAACAATCTACTCAGTAAAAAGCAATATGGATTTCGTCCTGCAAGATCGACTGAATCTATTGATAGGGCTTCATTTCTAGAACAATAGCTCTTGACATATCAAAGGCCTTTGATAGGGTTTGGGACAAAGGTTTTCTTCACAAGTTAACTAGCAATGGAATATCTGGAAATGTCTTATCAATCATCAATTTTTTTCCTGTTGATAGGTTTATAAAAATATTCATTGATGGACAAAAGTATGAAGCACATAGTATCAATGCTAGCTTTTCTCAAGGATCCATTCTTGGCTTAATCCTCTTCCTGATATTCATCAATGATCTCCCAATGATCTCCCAAATCACATTCTAAGATCATTCGTTGACATCTATGCAGATGACACAATCATCTATGGCGATACTTCGAAGAACATTAATGATCAAGATATTTCTGATTCTCATTCTTCCAACCTGTGCAATGAGGAAAAAAGTGTCTGGTTACCTTTAATCGGGGCTTTACGCGCTCCACTACTTTTGGAGCTGCTCCCGTTCCTGCTCCAACGCCCAAAATTGGAGCTGGCTCCTCTCACGCTCCCCATTTTCAAAAAGGAGCCGCTCCAGCTCAAACTCCTATAAAAAAAGAGGCGGCTCTTTTTCAGCGCTCCATAATGAAAATGTACCTTCTTTCATAAACGTTCTATTCTGCCAATGAGTGGTCGAAAGATAGGGGTGGGTGTTAAAGGATCTCGTCAATATGTTGAAAAAATATCGGGACAAATTTTCCTCCCTCGAAAAATTAACTGGAGCAAGTTTTCCTAGGTCAGGCAAAAACATTTATTAAAATTAAAAATTTAAATAAAAAAGGTGAAAACGTCTATATTTTAAATCTATAATAAAAAACAAACTGTTTACAATTTTAATATTCGATAATAGATTTTTTAAGATAAAGAAAGATATCTAATCTACTTTCGGTTCTAAAAAAAACAACAAATTAGTCAGAAAGTCTAATTATTTGTTTTTTTAAAATTAAAATTTAAGACATTTTCTTTAATTTAATTAAGTTTAAACATCAGTTTAATTGTAGAATAGGGACCGCTGTTTTTTTTCTCCGCTCATTTCGCTTGGTATTCGCCCAAATTTTGGATGAAACTGATTGTTGGTCTTAATTGTATTTTTGGTCCTGAAATAAAATTCTCATTTACTTTTTAAAATGTTGAGAATCTAACTTTAATTCCAGGTTTTAATCGCTGGTGGTCATGTTGGTTTTTATTGTTTTTATTTTCCTTGGACTAAAGATATTTTTTTCTTGGACTAAAGATATTTTTTACTGCTTTAACATTTTATTACACACAAAAAACAAACTTTAAACATTCTATTTACAAAAGCAAGTTTTAACGGAATTAAACGAATTTAAAAGCAAACATGAAAAGTTTAAAACATACTAGTTGTGAATTTAAGAATAACAAAATGTTACCAAGAAGACGACGGTAAAAATGTGGCATAAAAGTTCAATTAAAATGAAAAGAAAAATTGGCTTATTTATTCAATCAGCAATAAACATCCTTGTCATAAATAAAAAAAAAGTTCAAATCTTTATGAAAATAACTTCAAAGGCATCTATAGACTCACTGGCACATTTGAAGACATGTGTTGCAAAATTGTCTCCTGCCTTAATAAAACTGTCCTATCAAAAATGTAACATATAGATGTGAAAAAAACCTGAGAAGTTCAGTGTTCTGTTTCTATGTGTAACTCTCTCGTTCTTTCTCCCTCTCTCTCCCTTCCTCTCCCCCTCCCTCTCTCTCTCCCTATCTCATATACATTTACCAGAGATATAATTTAAAAAATAACTCAAAGAGTTTAGCTGAGACTTTTTCTTTTCCTTTTTATTGCTGAATAAAAAAAACTAATGTTTAAAAAAACAATCAAATAATTTTGGAGCGAGGAACTGCTCTTTACTCCCAAATGGAGTTGCCCCTGCTCCACTCCCGATGAATATAAAATGAGCCCTCTTCTCCTTCGCTCCAGCAAAAAGGAGCATACCCCTGGAGTGCGCTTCTTTATGGAGGGCTCCGTAAAGCCCTGCCTTTAATACGTCTAAAATCAAACATCTATCCTGTGACAACCAATGCTTGGATCTTCACTTTGTCCAAATTGAAATGAATGGCTCTCTTCTTGAGAAAGCCTCCTGCTTTGATAAGCTTCTGAGATTAACCTTCGCTAAAATGGAAGACTTACATTAAATATGTTGCTAAAGTCGTTGGAAAAATGGTTGGATTATTTTGCCGCTTCAGAAAGTATCTCACTCCTGACGAATCCTCTACCCATATGAAAGTCAAATACGTTATAAGTTCGAGTACTGTACAAAGTACTACAATTAATAATAATATCCAGCATGATAATTCTAATTCCATTACCTTATACTATTGCAATCAAATGCAACCAAACTTTAGATTCGATGAAAAAGCATAAAAAACTATTGTACACTGATATATATCTCCTACTGACAGCAATAATAAAGTAAGACTGATTATTTACTACAACAAAATTAAGACCCAAACTCTTGTAGTAACAAACTCCTCTCCACCCATAAAAACATGAGTAAGAACAAATGTTATCTATAAGTTCCAATGCTCTTTGGGAGAATGCAACTCCTATAATAATAATAATAATAATAATAATAATAATAATAATAATAATAAAACAATAGTTACATAGGTTTTACTACTATAACTCTTTGATGTAGACTCACTATGCATCCGTCAAATTCTAGTTAAATTTACCAGCATTTTAAAAAACACAACCCCTTCTGTATTTAGACAAAATTTAGTTAACAACATCAAAATATTACATTCCGAAACTATTTAAAAAAATTCAAAATACTTCAAGCTATCTATATTAAAACCCAGCAACCCACAATAAATAACATTACATACGAAACTAGTAAAAATATTTAAAAATGTTTAACATACGATACGATTTATTCTAGGATGCTAATTCTGTCTTTGCTTGCCACATGCCGAGGCAGAGACGACCAGAGGATGATGGATCCTGATGCCAACTCCTCTTAGATTTTCACCAGATCTCTATTAGCCAGTTAGTACTACCACGTTGCCACTGCCCCTACCTCGGTGAGGGAGGGGTGGACTTTAAGCGGTTGATGTTGTTGTTGTTGTTATGGTGTATGCATGAAATATCATGTAGTTAACTATTATGTTAATAAAATCATGTATTATTGATTATTTGACAAATATATGCCTAACTTACAGCCTCGTTAAAAATGGATAGTTCAGCATTTTTGTTTTAAATTAAAAAAAGAAGGTATATAACACACAAGAAATCACAAACTGAAGCATGCATGAATGTAGAAGTATATATTTTACTGCGATGTGTGGCATGAATATTTTCGGTCAGAGAAGTTATTGGGACGATTTATTTGTTATTATATCTCTGATATGTAAGTAAATTGTGTATTTGTCAAGCAGTTATTAAATGAGAAAAAAATATGTAGTAGAGAACAGATAAATAAGTATGTATGAAGCTAGCGGCCATTTGCAATTTTTGTCTTTAAGGTCACTTATAGCAGAGAACTAAAACAAAAATGGAAGTAGGTTGCTTCTATTTATCTTCCTCCCACAAGGTAAGATGTGACACAAGGTCGGGAAAGTGGAAAAGAACCAGCGCTCGAGAATTTGAGCACTCTGGAAGTAGGTTGCTATGCAGGTAATTTCAAGAACTAAATAGTGTAATATTTAATGTAAACATATATAAATGTTTATCTGATAGCAACAGTAGTTTGATCAATGTTGAAAAAATGTTTTATAATAACATATAAGTATACTTTTTTCTTTTTAGATGAGTGTAGTAAATTTTCTCAAATCTTCCAGGCCGGAAGTGATTGCAGTAGTAGTAAGCAGAAAAACAATGAATGCTGCAATCACAAATAAAAATAATTACATAAAAATACATTGAATATTTAGGTGATTAAAATCGTACATATTTCTAGACAGGGCGTCTTGGTCCGATGGTAAAACGCTCGACTATAGACATCAATATCGAAGGTTTGATCCTTGTCTAAGTTAGCCATGCTGATGACGGCTGTGAGCCAGAAACACGTGTCCATGGATTACTTTTATGTATGTATAAAATAAATAATATATATATATATATATTTGTATGTAGATATATATAGATATATATTTGTATGTAGATATATATATATATATATAAATATAATATTTTTTAAGTGAATATTAATTATTATGACCTACATACATCGATGTTTCATGCTTACACAATTTTCAGTGTAGGGATGTTAATTCATATCGGCTGGAGGGCTCGAACCCAATTTCCACTCGTAGCTCAGTGTCTTTTCCCTCGGCTGCCAAATCAGCGGGTGATACAGTGAACAGAAGAAACAGAATTCAACAAAAACAACGGGGCTGGAATATCGCATTTAAGGCATAGTATAACTGCTCATTATTAAATTCCTTCAGAGTGCACCAGTCTTTGTAACAAGGGGGCTATAACAACATTTTATACATATATATATATATACCAACATTTTAAATAAATATTTATAATTATTACCTACAGACATCGATGTTTCATGCTTATGCAATCTTCAATGTAGGAGATGTTAATTCTTGCTGGTCGGAGGGCACAACCCCAGTTTCTAAATCACCACTCACTTACTCGTAGTCCGGTATTCTACCCCTCGGCCAACACCAATTAGCACGGAAATTATAGAAATTAAGCTCTATTTACGCCAAATCGGCTACCGCAACAAAACAACAAAGGGATGACATCTATAATTTATGCCATAGTATGACTGCATTATTATTAAATTCTCTAAGAGGCACCAGTCTTTGTATATAACAACATTTTAAATAAATACATATATATGAATATAAATGGGGATAAAATGATCCAATGTAATAGAAAATGAAAAAGGAAAGGCAAAAAACTCTATTATTTATGTATTCATCAACGTTTTTGTCTTTATTGAAAGACTTCCATATCTATTTTTAGCTAGGGAGTTTGTCTGGGTCAAAATATGTCACAGCTGAGCTTAGTCGACAGTGGATGTTGGGACAGGGGGGGGGGGCGGAAGTCTGAATCTACCGCCATGTTCTGAATTGGCAAGAGGAAGAAGAAAGAAAAGAAAAAAGAAAGAAAAACTATTATAATTTTTATATGAATGTAAAAGTGTGGAGATTTTTTTTCTATTTTGAAACGCAAATTATGATTTAAAATAAAAAGTTTTGGCATAAGGAGAGAGGGGGGCATCATACCTATTAGTTTATTTTTTCAAGTGTTAGTGTATTAATTTATTCCTATTTATTTGATTACTTGATTTGTGTCTCATTAATTAATTAATAATTTATTAATTAATTAATTGTGATCAATAAGCTGTTTTGAGAAATGATGTCGCATTTTCAGCCCTTATTATGTAATCCATAACGGTTTCATGTGACTTCATTTTTAATGTTGTCAGCTCTGTGTATAACAGGATAATTCTGGGTTTACTATTTCCAACGTGATGGTCTCTTAATGGTCTCTTAATATTCGCATCACTTGTTTTCCGTCATTTCTTGCATCTCGGATTATCAATGACAAGCTTTTGTCGTCTAAAAACAAGCTTTTGTCGTCGATTAACGCAAATACTTTGGCATTCTTCTCTTGGTACGAGGCGTCTTCGTCAACATCTATGCCTGACTCTATGATGTATGATAGCTTCTGTAGACTTAGGTAGGTACGATAAAAATTTAATTTTGTAAAGTTGGAAATTCTCTTCATCTCCATTGAAATAAAGTCTGGCTGCTGGGCCCATAACCTGTTAAGTTGAAGTTAGTTGAATAACCCGCTGCTTCATTCATTTTAGAACGATTGGAAAACGAGAAATAAAACGAGAAGTTATACATAAAAAATACATGTGTGCGATGATCAAGTTTATTACTGAAACCGAATACAAAAAACAATATTGATGGGAATAACAAAATACAATATGTCAAGAGGAATGAACCTATAATATATATATATATATATATATATATATATATATATATATAAAACTAAGTTCAAATATGTTGATAAAGTGAACTTAAACCAGTATTTTTTTCAAAAGTGTTCAATAACAACGTAGAGCTTTATAAATAAAATTTATATAAACATCAAAACAGCCTACACTAGTTAATTTGTGTTTTTATACTAATTTTACATCCTTGGTGGTTGTCTTCGAAAATTGTCCCTGTTATATCCACATATTTTGCCCCTTAAAGCATGCAAAGAAGAGTAGGGGACTTGTGGACACATGTTCCCCTACAATAAAAAAAAAAGTAAGGTGCAATTCGCCAAAAAGCGAACACACATTACCGGATGTAGTTTAGACAGCTAGAGGCCAAGAGCGGGAGATCAACTCACACAGTTTGCAGGGGCGGAAGTAAGGCAACCAATCAAATTGGAGGAAAGCCTGTTGCTAGGCAGACCAAAGGCCCTAGAAAATAGCGGAGAAAAGCCCAGCAAGTGGAAACACGAGGAGACGGATTTCAGGAGCGGACGAGAGAGTGCACATGTTAAGATTTGTTGCTCACACAGCAGTCAAATCTAAACAATATATCCCCGCACACACAACAAACAAAAACTAAAAACCAAAAACAAAGGAGATTCAAAATTTATCGGCTGCGAAAAATACAGCGACGATCTTACCGCTCTCTATCAGACATCACAAAGAAAAACCCAGTCCGACAAAGTTGACCACATGAACGAAGTCAACGGTTTCCTTTCTGGATATGAGATTACCTATAGCTCGCCACACTAAAAAAAAAATCCGAAGTATGGAAATCAGGATCTAAAATTCTGTGATAATATCCTTTATGTAGCTGACTACGCCACACTAAAACTATCTGAGAAAGACGGACATCAGAATATAAAAAAATCTGTGATAATATCTTCTACACAGCGTGTCAGCTATCACACACAAAAAAAAAACACTATAAAAGGTATGTGCCTTATGGAAAAAAATGAATTCCATATTTTAATTCGTCCAAATTTGAACTTTCGTATTTGCTCATTTTTTTTACTCCTGACTGATCAACCATTCTCGGTCTTAACAAAATCAGCCCCTCTACTAAGAACTCCCCTAGAGCGGCGTAGAACTTTTAGTTGATCATTTTGAAATAATAAACACTTGTTATGTTTGCATAATATCGTCTGTGTTGATTTTTACAAGGTTCTTATTTTTTTATATTTATAAATTGTGCCCCGTTCTATTCTCTCCCATGATTACTTGCTTGTTGACCTTTCGTAGTTTTAATGAAAAAAAAAGTCGTTTTCACTAACAGCGAGTCTAACATGTGATTCGCAGGCCCTGATTAAAACAGAAAGGATAGGAGACGCGTGGTGTGAGAGGAGCGGGGGGGGGGGTTCCAACCATACACATTATTAACATTCGTGGCTGATTTACACATTGGTTACATTGGTGTCAAAGTATCACATTTATAACATCCCAAATGAAATTTAAGATGCAGAGATTCAGACTATAAAAAAAAAATTATAAAAACAACAACAAAAAAACATATATAAAGAAAGACATTCTTTCCACTGTTATGACTCATGAAGGTAGAGGTGGAGTTGAAGACTTTTATGAGCATCAAATTTTATCATAGTTGAGGTCGCCCCCATCCCCAAAAATTTAAGCACTGGAGATATAGATGTCATCCGGTTATTCGCACTAACATTGCTTACATCTTATACAAACACACACAACGTATACTCAAACACATAAGTGTTGACACATTAACAAACAAGCTTCGCTTAGATATACATACATATTACTACCGGCTAGACATGACTAAAATTAATATCTGCAAACACAACCATGTCACTGAGTATTGATTTACTCCTCTCCAGGAGTTAGGCACAAGGCCAGTTTTTATCTTACTCCCACAAGTAAGATGTGACCCAAGGTCGGGTCGGGAAAGTGGGGTTTAAAAATTTCCTGGGCAGCCCCGTCGGCATTCCCCGGTAGAGGCGCCTCAGGCAGTAAGCAATAAACTTACTCCTACCAAAGAGGGGAGGCAAAGCCTGGGAGGGTGGACCTCCTAGAACTGCACAGGACAGACCCATAGACCGGCGTAAATCAAGACCCGAAGGCCAAGACAATACCAGTCTATGGGGTGCAGTATCCATCGGAACAGATACTACACTTTGATCTTAGCCAAGGAATCAATCCTTTTTCTTAAATACACATATTTTTTAACTCTCCAATACCAAATGATGAAAATGCATCGCAAACCATTATTCCTCCATTTCCATGCTTAACTCTTGTTTGAAGACAATCAGTCCTGGATCTCTCACCTAATTTTCGAAGGCATCGTCTGAGAGCATCACCCACAAGAGAAAACCGCGACTTGTCTGACCAAACCATTTTGAGGAGAAAGTCCCATATTCAGTAACAAAGCTCATCTTATCCATGATAACAAAGGCTTTTTTGCACATCGTTGAGGATATATCGTTTTCTTTCAATCTCCTGGCTATTGTTCTTCATTCAAGAGACTTACCTTCTCCGGTTTTTACATCTGTAAGGGTGTCTTTCCTGTAACAAAGAGCCTTGAGTCATCTCTTCTTGTTGATGATTTGGGGACGGCTTGAGCTTGTCTTCTTTTCCTTATTACCTATTTATTTATATTGTTTACCAATTCTTTTCACTGTAGAAAAGGAAGTAGTGACTTTTTACTTGTTTTTAAGAGTGTAAAAATGTATTTATACTCCAATTCTGGTTTTTCCTAATTTCATTCAAATGTTTATGTTTCTTCTGATGTGACATTTTATATTAAATAAGATAAATTTAGCAGCTCTGACGCTAACCTGGAAAAAAGAAGATAAACTTACTTGAAAACACAATATTAACAAAATTATTGAAAAATTAGCCAGACTAAATTTTTGCCCACCGGAGTGTATCTCTCTCTCTCTCTCTCTCTCTCTCTCATATATATATATATATGGTAAAATAAACGATATGTCATGAAAATTAAATGCTGTGATAGACAAAATGTGTAAAAAAGTTTAAAAAAGACAAACGGAAAACAGATTTAAATACAGGAGAAAAACAAGAAACGAGAGATTTGACCGGTTTCGTTCGTATCAACGAACGTCTTCAGAAAAAGTGAAGATTTGAACATTTTTATTTCGATAGCGGCACAGACATAGGAAAAGGAACAAAACGCACAGCGAGATGTGATTGGTTCATGCAGGAAATTTTAACAAGTATCAGAGATATTTTTAGCAAATAGGTGATATTTTTTTCTCTCTCTTTCTTATTTTTCACACCTACGAGCTAGCATTGGGATTTGTATGGCCATGTGAAAGGGAAAGACAAGTAAAACGCCAACAGAGAGGCGTTAGAGATGGGGAAGGGGAAGAAGTGGAAAAAGACAGTTATTTTTGTAGCCAGGATAAGCACTATAATTTGAAGGTATATATATGCACATGCATATAACTATATACGTAAATATCCATAAATATATACACACACTCCAACCATATTTCCCATCAGAGTAAACTAGAAAGGATTAACTTGTTAACCTTACACTATTTATTTAATAGTACTCAATAACAAGTAGAGTTTAACATATACATACATACATACATACATACACACAAACACACATGAAACTGCTTCTGAAAAAATACATCGACAAGTAAAGGCACCTCGTTACCCGACTAATGAGTATTTGGTATTATCAGGCTAAGATACAGCATGAAACAAAACCGTTATCGTCTATTTAATTATATCAACAGCTAGCCAAGACACGAGTACACCAACAGTAGCACGACACGCCTGCATAGTATTTAAAAATGAATTAACGTATATATATGTAAATTCAAACATGCATACATAAACTAACACGTATATGCATAGAAAGAGTGCAGATGAGGCGTTTTTTTTTTTACTTGTAAGATCTGAGTCTGAGGTTAATGTTTGATGGTGATGAGAGATATATTGTCGCGCTTTCACGACGTGAGAGAGTGTTCGGTTTTAAAGAGAGTGCAGTTTGTAAGGTCGAAATTGTGGGTAAAAGTGGTTCTGTGTATCACTAGAGCGTTAGTGGAATTGTCGTGTTTGAGGTTCCGTTTGTGTTCGTATATGCGAGAGTTTATGTTTCTGGACCTTTCACCAATGTAAAACATCGGACATGTGACACATTTTATTTTGTAAATGCCAACAAGGGGAGAGATGTCTTTAGGGGGTAGTGGGGAGCGGGGTTTGGTGTTGAGTAAATCCTTAATTGTTTTAGAGGTTGATATTACTATATTTATGTCGGATTTTAGTTTTGTAAGGAGATAGATATGGGATTATTGGGGAGAACTATGTAAGATTTATTTTCCTCCGTCGTGTCGGTGTTAGTTGTGCTGGTCATGTTGTGAGGGGATATTTTTGTACACATATGACTTTAGTGATCAATGAAAATCTAGAAGCAAGTAAGATTTAATTATATATAATAAATTCGCCTTGTTATTTAGTATTCATTTTTATTTTTTTTACAACCCGGTATATTTACACAATGTTATAGCCTTCTATTAATTATTTATATTACACACAATACTTCAAGCAAACTACATCACCCACTTATGTTAATAGATTACCTCCCTTGTCTTCTAAAGCGCTCCATTGAGTGCTCTCAGACATTTATCATATTAACCAATCACTTGGCTTCAATTTGGCAGAAAATGGCAAAAGCTTAATTTCATTCTCTTTATCTTACTGAACAGACGTCCTTGCGATAAGTAAACTTTTACTTTAAGCCACAGACACACTTTTGTTTGCAAGTCATTTCTTTATGATATAACTAGCTGTCCCAACCCGACGTTGCTCGAGAGTAAAGGTAATGTTTTTAATGTCAATTTCTAAAATTATTGGATGTAAGCAGTTTCCAAAGCTTTCAATATTTTAACAAATGAGAAATAGCAGAAGAATTTTAATATATTAAAGCCAGAAAAAGTGACTTGCACACAGTAATTAATAGAAATGGCTAATTTGTTTATGTAGAAACTGAAATACATTCTGGTCGATTAAATTTCTTAATTTGTTTTGGTAATAAACTTAATTTTTCTACATATGATATTTAAAAAGTTTGTGTTATTTTACAAAAAAAATATGTAAGTCACATAAGTGTTCGATTTGACTCGAAAAGAGTAAAGAATAAATAAAAGTTATCGCTTTTTGGTGAACTCGAAGTACCGACCTCTCGGTTAAGAGTTGAACAGCGGAACCATTGCACAATCTGTCCAAAATATCACCGAAAGAAGTTCTTTAAATGATTGACTTACTGACCGTCATTTATGTTCGTTTCTGATTTTAAAGGAAATAATGATTGTATTTAGTTTCTGGTAAATTGTTAAATGACGAAATACGTAAAGATAGTTACATTCATGTAAAATAACGATTGAAGCAAGTTATATATATTTGTTACGTGAAAGTTTAATTAAATGAGAACGGCATGTTTTGTCATTAACGTTTACAAAGCATACTATTTATACTATATTATTACATACTATATTATTACAAAGCAACTATTTGTTCAACTGCTAATGAAAGTACTTCTTTTCATTTAACTGGAAACAAATGTCAGTATGTAGTTTTAAGAGTTTTTAATGAAAAGCTACAAAAAATGAATACTTGTGTGTAAATAAATTTGTACGGATATCTGGATTGGCAACTGGGGTAAAAAGCGTACAAGGATGTGAAAAACATGGCTGCCAAAGATTAAAACATTGAATGAAAGTGGGTATTTCAAATTATAAAAAGTGAAATAAGTCACAGTCAATCTATTTATCTGGTAATTTGGTAAGCGCTAATAGCCAATTTTAGTCGGACTATTTTAATGAAATAAATATTTTATTTAGTTTATGGTTAAATAGTAGAAATGTAGATATTAGTGTTGCGACGATTAATCGAAATTGGAAAAATTTGAACTTTTTGGGGTATCGGAATTGGTATTGGAATCTGAAAATTTTTAGCATTGTTTCCGATTCAAAAAACGATTTAAAATTTTTTTTTTTAACTTAATTTTCTATTGCTGGTACTCATGATAAATATTTATTACTTTTAAACTACTAGTGAAACTAAAATTTATAGATAATAACGAATTTAGGTAAAAAATGGCACCAGAAAAAAATGGTGCGAATGAATAAGTAGAAAAAAATTACACAAGTGAAAGATATAGATGAAAATCTTGGATAAAATGCATAAAGGGAAATCATTAAGAAGTCTGTCAAATTAAAAAGAAAATTATATTTACATTTAAAATTATATGAGGACTCTCCACTAAATCCCCCTCCCCCAAGTCAATTCTACTTTTTTAGGCGATTTTGGAATAGGTAATTGTATCGGAATCAGGAATTTAGAACAGAATCGGTAATTGTATCGGAATCTGGAAAAATATTGGGATCGTCCCGTCTTCATGTAAATATGAAATAATATTGCATTTTAGGATGTAAAATAATAATAAAGATTTAAATTAATATAGATTCCTTGTGAAGGGAACTTATTGAGTTTTTGTTTAAGTAGTGGAAATAGGCTAGGTTACTGTTTTCTTGTGTTTTGAAAAAGAAACCAAAAAGGTGCAGTGGGTAATAGTCATTCTGTAAATCTGATACTCTGGCAATCGAGATTAACAAACACAGCAATTGGTCAAATGTATCACAAATTATTTGAATTATCCAATGAAAAAGCGTCTCACAAAGAAAATGTGCAGAGAATGGGAGCGTACCTTGTTTAGAAAGAAAATATAGGGTATTAAACTTACAATTGCAACATTGGAACTGAAATAATAATAACGGTGTTACAAAAGTATGTGTCTTACAGAATGTCTTCCCGGTGTCCGTGTATGGCAGTGGTAGTAGATCTGAGTGTGAGAGTGAAAACTCTTCCTATTTCCTTCATGTATGACTATTTTAATAAAAAGAATTCGAGCAGGACTAAATATAAACATTGAAGAAATTAAGCAAAAGTAAAATTTTGTTTTCTAACAGCATAGATCAATATGTGCCAAAAAGCACTAACTGAATAGATTTATGTATGTGCCTTTTTGTTACTAAGGTTGTCGAGCACTAATGTAGGAGGGAAACCTGGTTCGACTTTATTTATAAGATCTTCAATACATGTCATTACTATTTATCTTGTGTTCGTATTTTTCATAAGACTTAAATTTCTGCTCGTCTTTTAAATTCCAAACATAACTATTTATACCTTTCAATTTATTTATCTACATCCCACAAGGTAAGATGTGAAACAAGGTCGAGAAAGTGGGATTAGATAAGCCAGCGCTCGAGAGGTGAGCACTCTGGCCATTTAAAAATTGCCTGGGCAGCCCCGTCGGCATTCCCCTGTAGGGGCGCCTCAGACAGTAAGCAATAAACTTACTCCTCCCCAAAGAGGGGAGGCAAAGCCTGGGAGGGTGCACCTCCTAGAACTGCACAGGACCAGCAACCCCCAATAGACCGGCGTACATCCAGACCCAAAGGCCTGGACGATACCGGTTTATTAGGCGGGGTAAAAAACCCTATAAACAACTATCTGCATCTCCCCGGCGTTACTCGGGAGTCTTTTTATTTTCATTTTAGTTTTGCTTTTTTTTGCTTTTTTTTAAAAGTTTTTTCAAGTATGTCGTTTTTTGTTGTTGCTTTTTTAACCAAAGAATTTGTATTTATTTAATAAGTAGGATTTTGAAAGTTAAATTGAATTGTTATTGTATCATTTGGTTATTAAATTTTTAATGTCATCAAATTGTTATAAAACTATAACTAATTTTGTTAAGGTAATCTTAATCTCTTTAAATTTTTTAATGTACATAGTTTCGAAAACTTTCGATCTTTTAATATATAAACATTTGCTAAGAATTTTAAAAGTCAGACATTAATTTCTATTTGACAGTTTAAATGCTTCCAAATTCCTTTCCCGTTCCAAAGGGTCACAAAGTAATACATTCTTTTTATTTCAACTATTAACAAAAGATTAAAATTGCAAACTTGTTAGTGAAGAAACAGAGATGCATTCTGATAGATTTAATTTCATAATTAAATTATCAATGCAATAAATGCCCCAAAAAACCAAAGCCGCCTTTAAAACTGCCCGTAACTGCTGTAAATGGGTTATTGAAAACGTGAAAGATTCCTATGCCCAATCTGTTACAGCCAGAATTGCTGAACAGAAGCTTGGCTCGCACAAGTTTTGGAAAAAAGCAAACAGAGTACTGAACAGATGTAAAACCTCTATTCCAACAATCATTAACGGTCATGAGATGATCTCCTCAGCATCTGATGAAATTATACTTTACGCAAATAACTTTGCTGCAAACACCACTCTTTGTGACCAGGGCCACTAACTGGAATTTTGTCCTCTGCCTGTAGATACTCTTAATGATATACATATATCAGTCTTGGACGTTGCCAAACTTATCAGGAACTTCAATGCAAGCAAGGCAACTGACTCTGACAGCATTCCAGTGCACAACATAAGAAGCTGCTACCAAACCGTGCTCCTACTCTAACAAAATTATACAATTGTTGCTTAAAGGAGAAACGCTTTTCATCTATTTGGAAATCCTCGTTTGTCTGCCGAGTATTTAAAAATACTGGTGATCAGTCCTCTGCATCTCAGTACAAACCGATCAGTTTCCTATACGCCATGAGTAAGCTGCTTGAATCTGTCATAAATCAAGCAATTCTCAACCACCTCAGAAAAATCAATCTACTTAGTGACAAGCAATGCGGATTCTATCGTGCAAGGTCAACTGCTGATGTGCTCACTGTAATATCATATAGGATTAGCAAATCTCTTGATGGGGGCTTATTTATAGAGCAATAGCCCTTGACATACCAAAAGTTTTCTATAGGGTCAAAAATAAAGGGTTGCTTCATAAACTTGCCAGCTATGGAATATCCGATAATGTTTTCACAACCATCGAATCCTTTCTCTCGGATAGGTTTATAAAAGTAGTTGTTGATCGGCAGAGGTCGGAAGTGCATAGAATCAATGGATCTATTCTGGGGCCAACACTCTTCCTAATTTTCATTAATGATCAACCAAATCATATCCTGAGATCATTCATTGATAATTACACAGACGAAACAACTGCCTATAGCTGCACCTCGAAAAGCACTGGTGATTAATATTTTGCTGATTCCCTCTCTTTGGACCTGGAGTATGTGGTGCACTGGGGGAAAAAGTGGCTTGTTACTTTTAACACTTCTAAAACGAAGCTTCTCTCCTTTCATCAACCATACCCGGATCCCTGTTTTACTCCAGTCAAAATGAATGGCTCTCTTCTTGAAGAAGCCCCTTGTTTAGATGAGCTCTTCGGACTGACTTTCACTCCAAATCAAAGACGGAAGATGTATATCCAGTCTGTTGCTAAGGTTGCTGGTAAAATGTTTGGATCATTCTACCGATACAGAAAGTACTTGACTCCAGATTCAATCCTTTACCTATATGAGAGTCAGATATGTAAAAAAAAATGGAATACTGATGTCACATCTGGGGAGGTGCCACACATAGTATTCTTTCCTGCTTTGACAGAGTAAAAAATGGACTTCAAAATCTAGTGGGTAGGTGAGGGTGATTTCTTCTCTTCCCTAGAGTTCGTTTCTCATAGAAGAGACATTGCTAGTCTCTCTCTACTCTATCGTTATTTTCATGAAAGGTGCTCGACTGAGCTCCTAATTTTTAGTTCATCCTTGTAAGACATTCACAGCAAAAACTCATCTTTTTACCACAACAAAAAAATACTTTTCTTTTGTCCCTCCATTTCCTTAGCATCAGGTGGAATTTTCATGTACAGAGTTTCTTTGCAAGGGCTTCCCACTTGTGGAACACATTACTGTGGGATTGCTTCCCTGCTAGTTACAACTTGGTGGTTATCAAATTCAAAGTCAACAAATTCTTGTCATAGTAATCAAACGCAGTTCATACCATTGATCAATTTTAGTACTCCCATGGTGTTCCTTATCTTTTGGCTGACAATCATTCCCAATCATTCCCTACATACAAAGGCCAAGGGCCACTCGAGGATAAGGGTTAATGACCCTTATCCTCGAGTGGCCCTTGGCCTTTGTATGTAGTGGCCGTAAAAATTAACAACTAAATTATTTTTGAATAGAATTTTAAAATTTCGTTTTATTTTATGTTATTACATTTTTGATTTCAATGAATATTTGGTTAATAGTAAATAAAAATAATAATTCAATAGGTCACATAGAGGCGAGAAACACACATACACAGACGCATAAGAAGTGGTCACACGATTTTATTAATATAGAGATAATCCCAACAAAGCATCCTGTTAAAAATGGCAAACATGCCATTCGAAGAGACATAGTTTTAAAATATCAATATTTATAAAGATACGTTTGAAACTTCTCAAGTTTCTGTTGCTAAAAATAAATTCGTTTTCTTGATCATTAAACTTGCCTTTTCGAATTGATTTATCTCAATTGTTAACAGGGATAGATATTTTTACAGATGTAGCCATTCGATCTGCATGTTTAGCAGTGATTGAATGCTCCATCTATGTAACACATTATCGCGGGACTGCTTTCCTGCAGATTACAACATAGTCGTCTTCAAATCCTATGTCGACAAATACTTGCCATAAACTGACTCATGAGTACTCCATCCTAGTTCATACCATTGATTGTTCCTCATCTTTCGGCTGACAATTTTTCCATCTCATTTTAACCCTTATCCTCGAGTGACTCTTGATCTTGATAAGTGGTAATCCAACAGTACCCCCCCCCCCAAAAAAAAAGACTGAAGTGTGACAGATTGACAAAAACACCAAAGTTATCAAAAAGGACATTCTAAAAACAAACAAACAAAAAAACAAAACAGCTATCACATTCAGCACATCAACTCAACGGCAAGAAAATGTTTTACGGTAATTAAACTTTTAAAAAATTTTTATTAAATTAAAAATTACTCTTTTCAGTAAACATTTTATTATAAAACTAGCTCTACATACCCAGTTTTTTCTTTCATTTTTATTTTGCCTCTTTTTTTTTTTTTAACTAACGTTTGTTTTATGCCAATTTTTTATTTAAAAAATAGAATTTCGAAAGTTAAATTGGTGCTTCTATAGGATAGACCCGAATTTAGATAAAAATGGCACAGTAAAAATGGCAAAAGTGGATAAATAGGGAAAAAGTGCGCAAAGAAAAAATATAAATGAAAATCTCACAATGAGTTTATCAAAATTTTGGATACCATACATAAAGGAAAAACATTAAGAAGTTTGTGAAATTAAAAAGAAATTATATCTACATTAAAAAGTACCTATGGCCAGGGTGGAAGTTATTAATGGCGGGAGATTCAAAAGAGAACAATGGGTTTTTGGATTTTAACCACAGTCGCAAAGGATGCCGTACAAATGGTTTTGCAATAATAAATCCCCCAACCATAGGTAGTGTGATAGATGCCTTTATAACGGCACGTCATCTCACTGTTAGATTCCACCATCGGACCACGTGGAGATTAAATAAAACAGTTTAAGACAACAAAGAGAAAGGAAGAAAATATTATTTAAACTTACCTTAAAGAAAGCGAAGGAATGATGAAGCTATACACATATACGAATAGGCCTTTTATAATGGTTAATAAAAAAGGAAAGGAATAACATTTTTTTATTAACAAAACAATTTATTTAATATTTAAAAGAGAGTGTAAGTTCATAATTGGGGCGTATAATGCGATGCGTGTTGAAATGTCTTTTTATGTGTAGAATGCAATATGTGTTGAAGACATAAGAGTTCGTTGAGATTGAAAGATTACCAGATTGTAGAATGTTCATCAAATTGAAAGATAGATAGATTTCTTGAATCGAAAAGGGTTACCTTTCTCTTCCTCCCTCCTCCACACAGCTCGTTCGAGCTGAGGGGGGGGGGGGGGGGGATCGCCGCGAGTTCTTTGTGTGTTCTTCGTCTCAGAACGCTGAAGGAAAAAGAGGATGAGGAAGGGACGCGTCCCCTTCTTTATAGATTTAAGATCACATGCGGCCGAGCTGACCTGTCGGCCGCCCATTGGTCAGAAACCTTCGGCCAACGTGATTAGGCGAGATTTTGCGAGTTTCTCCACTTCAGAGGCGAAGAAGGGTTAAACAAAGAAAGAAAGAAAGAAAGAAAGAGAGTAAGAGAGAGTACCTTAATTGTGGTGTTCTTTTTTACATCTGCTCTGAATATTTGACAATTTTACAATATTTTTTCTTTTCGGTTTATTTTTTCATTTTTTTTACTTTACAAAATAGAATTAACGTTAAAGTGTAGTAGTGTTCTGATACTATACTGTATCGCTTCAGTCTAGAAGGATTTCTCCTTCACTGGCCGAGGACAGAAAATATAAAGTATAGTATCAGAACACATACAACACTAACGGTAATTCTATTTTGAAAAGTAAAAAAGGAAAAAGAAACCTAAAAGAAAAAAATATTGTCAAATCAGCAAATACTTCAATCGAGGGCAGAGTTACACACAAGATCGGTTTTTAATGTGGGGAAAATCCAGCTCCCTAGAAAGGGGCACTCTGGATTGAGACAAAAATGAAAATTGTCTCAGTCTGGAAGGATTGCTCCTTAACTGACCGAGGACAAAAAAGATAAAGTATAGTATCAGAATAGACATTTACGTTAGTTCTATTTTGAAAAGTAAAAAAGTAAAATAAAAATAAACCGAAAAGAAACAATATTGTAAAATCGGCAAATATTCGCAGCAGACGTAACAAAAAACTGGAAATTTTTTCTTATAATAATAACATTGCGGTATCAAATTACTGGCTTCCAAAATACTAGCTCACGTCATATTTTTTTTCGTGTTTGACAAAAAGCATACCGTCCCTTAAAATTATCTGTGCAAAGTTTTTTTATTCGTATTGCTACCCAAACTTAGGGTTAGTGGTAGGATTAAAGAAGGGCATGTACTTTTTGTGACTTTTAACGCTGATATCTTAATAGAAATATCAACATGTGGCAGTGTACCACTCAGAAATGTGTAACACTATTGATGCAAATAAGAATAAAATTTAAATTTAATTTTAACTTAACAGTCATAAAAAACGCATACTCTTCCTTAACCCTACCACTAACCCTAAGTCCGAGTGGCAATACGAAAAAATCTCTCACTGTCTGCTCGCCACTTTTTACTTTTAAATCTTTATATAAATAACATTGTGTGACCAATTGTGTGTATTTGTACGAGTGTGTGAAATTATTTTTTTTTTTACTACTTATCGATTATTTATTGAAATTAAAAATGCAATGGCGTAAAGTACTAACATGCTCTTAAAAAGAACGAAATTATGAAATTAAATTTGTAGCAGAATTCTGGATGTTCTGAAACGAATAAAAGAACATACTAGCTCTTTTGCAATTCCGGATCTTCCTAAGATGGCTACTCTTGCAAAAATCCCTTTGTTCCAACCAACATCTCTTAAATAAAAAGATGCAAAAGTGTTTTCTGAAGACTACTAATCTGCCTGGAGGAATACTCTGCAAATCTCAATTAAACAAAGTCCAAGATGAAACTATGTTTGAACTTAGTTGATCCAATGTCTCATATACATGTCCATTATAGGACACAATCCATCTTCAAATTGTACTAATCGTCACAAGTCTATATTTGTTTCTCTGATAGGTAATAAAAGCCGCTTCATTATGCTGTGGTCCTGGCCGATGCTTGGAATTGCAAGATGGAGGGAGCCAATTAGAAAACTGAGGGTGGGGTAAAATCTTGTAAAATCTTTTCAAGGTCAATGGCTTTAGCAATCTCGTTTTCTATAGAGAACATTGCCAAATTGTTAAGTCTCTCTTATGAGACCGTAGACTTCAACTATGTTTTAATTAGTTTCAGTTTTAAAACATTTCTTTCCCCTGATGGAACTGTTATTAGTATTGTTAAATAAATCCTGAAAGCAACGAAAACATTAAGAAATGCTGTAAATCTATTGCTTTCTATCAGATATTCAAACAGAGCATCAGATTTAATTCTGGAGGGAGGGAAAGTTTTCAGAGCTTGAAGTTCTTCAGCCAACCCATCAACGTCTTTATTTTTTTCAGTAATTATATCTCTCATCCAGGGTCCTGTTTTATTGTGGTGACTGTTAAAGTTGCTTCAAGGTTTGATGCGTGTTTTCTTATTTCCTCCTTATGTATATTCTGAAAGTTATTTAGAAATCCAAATAATTTTATATGATTTTTAAGTGGTTCAACTCTACTTTTCAATGACTGAATAACTTGATCTAGCACTAAGTTGAAACATTGAACTCTGTATGCTTCTTTTGAATCATTTAAAGGTTGATCTTCTTCATCATATAAACACATTCTCTTCCTTCTACATATTTTTTTCTGGAAATTTTCTAATCTCCAATGGTAATTCAACAGCTTCTGCCAATTCATTTGCACCTATTAGAATACCATTAACGCCGACTTTTTTATAAATTCTTAGCCATAACAAGAGTTTTTCAAATGACTCCATACCTTCATCAATGGCTTTTGTTTCACCTTGTAGTTCTTTTCTTACATAATTAGCTTTAAAAAGTGCTTCATACCAAAATATCCAAAAAACGAAAAATTTGTGGTCTTAGTTGGTTTGATAACGATTCACCTACAGTTTTTACCTTAGGCCTATCTGTTATATGTGATATTTCTACAAACGCATCATATACTTCTCCAACCTGATAACGAATAGCTTTAACACTATCTATGCGGCACTCTTGCCTTGTATTGCTCAAGGGTTTCACTGATGACCTGTGTTTTTTTAAAAACTGTCAACCTTTTAGTTGGTGTTCATTTCATTTCGTATGAATCAGATGATTTTATTGTTGGCATTGGTTTCCCCGATATCTTTCTAGTTAGAATTCTTTCTAGAAAGACATTGGGTACTTACAGGAGGGACCACGTGAAGGTTGCCAACATTCTCAGTGAAAGTGTTTCTGCGGAACGAACTGGATTCGAACTTGGCACACCCAGGTTGTCAGTCCGTGTCGTTAACCACTTAGCCACAGTAACCTCCCAGTTGATGTTAAGAACAATATGTATGCAAAATCCCAAAGAATGTTATAGCATTTGGAAAATACTTGGCTACATCTTCGAGTAAAATGTTATAATTGTTACATGCATCGGGTACAAAAAAACGCTCTTGAATTTTCCTTCAACAATTGTGCTTGTACTCCAGATGTATGACCTTTCTTAGTTGGAGAGACCAATAATATTCACATTCTCATGTCGTTTATATTTATCATTAACCCACTCTTGGTTCTTGTCGTTTCTTTATTTCTATACATGTAACTAATGTATTGTAATATTATACTATTACGGAACAATAATATCATTAAATATGCAACAAAACACGACCTATCCAAAGAGCAACGATACAGAACATAAAGAAAGGTGCTTACATTGCACAAAAAAACGTTTTCTCTCATTCATTATAAGAAATTCAAAATGAGAGGAAACGTTTTTTTAATTGTAAAGTATTTGATGAATTCTACCATTTAGTTCATAATGTTTGAAATAAGATTTCAGTTGTTGATAGAAGTGACATAAAGATAATTTACTATTAATTCATCGTACGTAATAAATTAATTTATGAGGAAAGAGATCTTATTCTACATTTTACGTTTTCAGTTGTATTTTGTACCTCATATAAAAAAAAAAGGTCCTGCTGGCACAAGGTCCCTTCATGTGCTGGCCCAATTTGATCAAATCGGTTTAAAACCATCTCTGGCTGTGGTAACTATTCTATTCTCTTAATATAGGCTTTCAAACAATGGCATGAATATAGAAAGTTATAGAGTTATCTATAAATTTGCTAATGCTTAGAATAAACCCAAGCGACCAAACTCTGCTCAAATATTGAGTCTTTGCAAAAAATGTCAAGTATGGTAGAAGTCAAATACCAATAACTTCAGTTAAGGGATGGGGCGGCGAGACCATTTTATGCCTAAGATTTGACCCATTGATTTAATTCACTTACTTTAATAGAAGATGCTAAAACCAAAAGGAAGACAGTTTTCCTAGATAAGAACTTTCATTCCACCAAAAGCGTTCAAAGGGATCTTTAGTGAGATCCCTTAGAACTAAACATAAGTCCCAGATAGGGAGACATGGTGTCAGTGAAGGATTAGAATTTAAAATTACTTTAACAAAATCCGATAAAAGCTTTTCAGAATTTATAAAACTTTTGTCTTAACCTTTGTGAACAGCTGCTAATGCTGTTCTATATCCTGCATAGTCAAATATATAAGAAAATCAGCGACGTACTTCATTCAATATACCTACTTCTACATATTTGCTATCTTGCTTCATTCTCCTAGTGGAAAACATTTTGCTATTGTCGATGAACCATGAGCTTTGCCAGAAAGAGATTCTTTTGTGGTTATGCTGGATATTTTCCCTGCTACCAGCTTTAGACTTACTGGATCTGAGTTAACTATTTGACCTTGCTTCTAAGATAGCAGCATCGACGTTGTATATAATAACTCGACATTCTACTAAATCTCATTCATTCACTGTGGAGGTCCCCAGATGCCGGAGAGCATTCTACTCAAATAGCTTCTTTCCTCGTGCTGCTGGCCTCTGGAACTCCCTCCCTGCCCCCTGTTTCCCCGACAGTACTGACATGCAGAAATTTAAAACTAATGTAAACAGACATCTCGCTGCTCAGATCCCAATTTAAGCTGAACCACCAATCCTTCCCCCCTTTTCCTTTTTTCTCAGTAGCCCCTTACGTTTACAGTGGCGTCCTGCCTTGTTTGGGGTGAACCATGTAAAAAAAAAAAAAAAAAAAAAAATCTTGGAAAGTCTATTAGCAGGTCTAGGAGAATGGTATACAAGGCTACGAGGGAATGAATACACCTTTCTTATGATGCTGTTGAAAGACTTGGTGAATCAATATTGAGGGGTGGGGGCATGCATAGGCATACTTCCCTGTCCAATTTATGTCCAGAGCATCTGATGTGTATGCGACATCCACTGGATAAGGGGAGCTAAACACTTCCAATTTCAAGCTGTTGACGAAACCCAACCCAATTATGAAACATTTTATATTTTGAGAGTGGTTATGAGGTGGTGAAGATGAGAGATGCTTGTTTAAGATTGGAGATAGCCATTTTGTTGAGTCAGTCATGTCTGTAGTTATCTGACTCTGCTGGCTTGAAATTAAGAAGAAAATAAGGTCACCAGAGTTCCATATAAAAATACCAACATTTTATCTACAATAAAATCAACTTCATTTATTAGGAACATAGGAATACAGGAACATAAGCATCTAAGTTGGCTTGGCATGCACGTATAATAGTAGAAATGTTTTAGGTTTATTCCTACCTTTGGGACTCGTCTCCCATCTAAGTGACGATGAGAGACGCGTCAGAGATTCAACGTTTTTTCGTGTTTACATCTCGACAGGAATTGAATTGTAATTGCCAGCAAAAATAGCTGAGCAGAAATTAGGAAAGATGCGCATACGTAGAAGTGTTAGAATTAACTAGTGTATTTCTACACGAGTTTAGATATGCCTGTTTTAGCCAACCGAATCACAACTTATTATTACGCAAAGGATTATGTGTACATACAGAAGAAATAGATATCAGTCATATGACTGCTACAATTTAAAAAGAAAATTGGTCTGATCAGTAGTCAAGATGGAAGCACTTAGTCTTCTCTTTTGCTTAAGGCTGGAAACTTCATGTTTCTGCTTTTTATGGCCAACAACTGAGGAACTAATATATATTTCCCTTTTAGGGGCCTTCCATTCCTTTTCATTCTTTCTGGAAATGTTACTCCTGACATATTGCGTTTCTCTTGCATTTCTCAGATTAATACTGCTATGAGAACGATGGACAAGGGTTTGTGTAGAAGTTTTAGGCTGACTGACTGTCAGTTGAGTCCTCGCTTAAATGGGCGGTAACCGGCTCCCAGTGTGAGTGTATTATCCTGGACTTCTGATTGGTTATTGAAATCGGATTCAACCAATCAAAATTAAGTATTTTATAAAAATTATTTTAATGTTGCTGCTATCCATTGGAACAGAGTTCCACAAGATAAGACGTTCAATTTCGAATCCATAGTTTTAACTGCTATTCCTGACATGGTACACCTGACACGGTACACATGGGAGAATGCACATACTTTAGCTCAATTATAGATTTACATTTTAAATAAGTATTTTAATTTTCTTAATAAAAAATAATTAACTTTTCTGATGTAATGTAACGGTTCCCTACAAATTATAAAATCAGTTAAAGACAGCTCACACTATAATGAAACAATCTTAATATAAAATAAATAATTTTGAAATGACTACGTTTATAGTGACTGTACACACAAGGTTAGTCTTGCGTATATGCCAGCTAACATTTCTGACTATAACAGAGAAAATTTTTATATTGAGCATACTAAAATAGTTATAAACAATTATTATTCTAACTTTGTTTAAGATATTTAAGATTTTTCAATTTTCGAATGTTAAGGATAAAGGATAAAGGGCGCCATTTTGATAACTACTAAACAGGAGAAGATAACTTGTCATTCAACTATTCATGAATAAGTTTTTTTATATACTAACAAGTCACCACTTATCAAGGCTAAAAGCAACGTGGGGATAAGGGTTAATGAGATTGTCAATTAGATGATGGACAACACTATAAAGGAATGGAAACGATGCATGGAAAGGGTAGAATTTGATTACTTAAGAGGACGGTTCAGTAAGTATTTGTTGACATTGAACTTGAAGAAGACCATGTTATAGTCAGCAGGGATGCAGTCCCGTGGTATTGTCTTCCACAGATGGGAAGTTTTGGGAAAGTGTTGTTTGGGTTATTTCTAGGAATTTTGAAAAATAAAAATTGATGTATACAAAACATTATCCCTGTTTATACAATGATTGTATATGTAATGATGGCCAACCCATTTTGTAAGTATCTGTGAGTGTCTACATTGGATCTCAATAGAAGAACTTCACAATTTCATAAAATCAAATTTGATTTATCCCATTCATCATTTTCGGTTCTTCTCATAATCATTATTAACTCTCGTCCTCGAGTGGCTGTTAGCCTTGATAAGTGGTGACTTATAGTTAAAAAAGTGAATACAAGTAAAATTATGACTAATTAAAAAAAAATGGTAGCAGTCAGAAAACTTTATTTTTAAAAAAGAATCTTTTGTTAATGATAGAAAATGCTTTACGGAAATAATATCAGAATATTTCTAGATGTGGGGGAGGGGCGCCTAAGTGTCTACTTGGGCCTTTCCTGATATTATATGTAGACAATCAGCAAAGCTGTACTCAGTCGGATATTAACTCTGTCGGATATTAACACGATAGTTTATTTTCAACTTGATCACGTGACACGTGATTTAGCAATTTCTATTTTTCTGCAAGAGAGAGAGAGAGAGAGAGAGAGAGAGAGAGAGAGAGAGAATATTTCCACCACATGACATCAATAGCGATTACACTTTGTACAAGAAGAAATCGGTGTCATTTTTGTTTGTTCTTTTTTGTTGTCGTTGTTGTTGTTGTTGTTGTTGTTGTTAATCAAATTATAAACGTAGAATTTGGACCCAAAACAATTCAAGATAAGAAAATTAATCAACATAAACAAAAACAAAAACAAGAAAGACAACAACAAATGAAAACTTATCCATTTTTAAGATGCGTCCATTTGATCTGTGCGTTTTGCGATGAAAATTATATTTCATACTTTAGCGTGACAAGCCAACCAAAAAAGGGTGTCTCAGTATTATCAAGCCGTCCTGGTATTATATTACAATATAAAAGTTTAATTGTTTTAGACCAAGGCCATCACTATAACAGGCCAGGCAATCATGCAACTGGTGTCTTTTACTGGAGGCGATGTGAATTTTCTAAGACAATTGATATAACAGTTTCTGCTCCTCGTAAAGTCGATCCTCTCAATTGCTCCAAACACTTTCTCACACCTGAGGCTATTCTCTATCTCTACAAATCTACTATCAGACCATGTATGGAGTACTGTTGTTATATTTGGGCTAGTAAATCTCTGTCGCATTTGAAGATTATTGATAAGGTGCAGAAGTGTATCTGTATTTTGATTAAACCCACCTTTTCGTCTTCTCTGCACCCTTTTTCTCACAGACGTTCACGATGTTAGTCTCAGTCTCTTCTATAAGTACTATTAGCCCAGTCAATCTAGCTGATTTTTTGGCTGAACCTCAAACAAATTGCTAACAAAGATTTTTAACTTGGATATTGGGCATGAATAACCTCTCTTTCAGATAAAAAAAAGTTTACCAAAATTAACCTTGTGGAAATAGGTCAATGGGCGCCATCTTTAAAGATTGCCGCCGATTTTAGCCTCCCCTCTTTCAACTCAATTTCTGTAAATTCATCTTCAAAAATACCAAATATAGCAATTGGATAAAACCAACAGTTTTCATAAAGTTAAATATAATTATAACTTCTTATGCCTTATTTTTGTCTCTTTTGATGTAACCCCAAATACATAGAAATTGACCGTAAAAACAGGTCCACCCATGATGCCAAGCTGCTCTTTGTGTGTGTTTAACTTTAAGGAACATTGTTTTTTTTGTGGTTCTAGAGCAAAATCTGATAGAAAGAAAAGAGGTGTTGATGTTTCCCATGTAGAAACCATTGAGTTTAAGGACAGAGTGTTAAAAGTTTGTGAGAAAGCTCGAAAAAATGATGGCTGTTAAAGGTAGAATAGGTTATGTAGCTGACCTTGTTTCAGAAGAAGCACGTTATCACAGAACATGTTTTGCAAACTTTGATTCCAATAAAAATATTCCTAAGACATTCTCTTCTGCTGATTCTTCTAAGAAACAAAACCTTGGTAGACCAGGGGATTCAGAGAGAAAGCAGGCATTTCTGGAAGTTGCTAAATATTTGCAGCAAAATGACGAGGAGCAATTCACCATTGTCGATCTTGTTAAAAAAATGGAGGAAATTCTCAAGGACACTGGCTTTAAACCATACAGTCTCTCATACATGAAATCTCGATTGTTAGAACATTTCAAAGACAAAATCATTGTGACTGAAATTAATGGGAAACATAATGTTGTTACATTCTTAAGTACAGCAAAATGTATTCTCTATAAATTCTATGCACAGAGCCGTTCAACAGACAATTCAGAATCTGAGGCCATTAGAATCATAGAGACGGCAGCCAAGCTTATCAAGAATGACATTAAAGGTATCCAGACAAGTTCAGAATATTACCCGTCTAAGAATGATATTGAACAGGATGTGATTTTTGAATATGTTCCTAAAACATTGTTGATCTTTCTCAGGAAGATATTTGCAGGCAAAGAGAATGATTTGAAACTTGCATCAGTTGGTCAAGCGATAATGCAGGCTGCTAGACCCAGAGTTCTCCTTGCATCTTTGCAATTTGGTTTAGCAGTGAAAATGCATGACCAATTTGGATCAAGGTTCTTAATTGACACTCTGAATAAGCATGGCTTCTCTTCATCTTACTCAGAAGTCCAGAAATTTAAAAGAAGTGCTGCTCTTGTTCATGGCACTGAAACTCTCTCCCCTGTTGAAACTGAATTTGTGTAGTTCGTAGCTGATAATGTGGACCATAATGCAAGGAGTATTGATGGATTCAACACATTCCGCGGTATGGGCATCATAGCATCTTTTATGCTTGGGAAAATTAAAGCAAAACCAGTTCCAAGGATTCAAGTCCTTTCAGAAGATATAATAAGGGTTGGAAGGATCAACATCAAGTACCTAGATTCACAGCACACCAACAAACAAACCACCAGTGACATTTAAAGAGCTCCAGCCCAAGAAAGTTGTGTCGATTCCACTGCTAATGTTGACATCCTTTGGGAGGTTTCACTAATTTCACATCCATCCAGACCCGCATGATCAGGCCTTATGCAGTCAGTGCACAAAGAAACATATCCTGAGAAATCAGCCACAGTTTTTTTTGCCAATGATCGACATGGACCCTAATAACCCAACCTATGTGTACTCAACGTTATGTTACATTAGTGATTTAGCCAGGAAAAACAACATTACACCAATTCTAACATTCGATCAACCACTTTGGTACAAAACAATGATGATAGCCGAGTCACAGCCTAGTTCCAATCCTCTGAAATCATTTGTCTTGCGACTTGGTGGGATCCATACACAGATGAGTATTCTGAGGTCAATTGGTCATTTGATGTCAGGTTCTGGATTGCAAGAACTTTTTGAACTTGTGTATGTTGAAAACATAGTCAAGCACATGCTAAGTGGCAAAGCAATATCAAGAGCCATTCATGCTCACTTCTTAGTTGATGCTGTCCAGAATGCTATTTTGTTAGCAAAAGCCTATGATTTGCCAGTTTCACATATCACTGAGGATGTAAACCCAACAGAAGAGTCATTTCCTCAAAATGAAGACCTGAAGGAAGCTCAGCGGCTATTGAAAGGTCTCTTTGATGAGACTGAGCCATTGAATAATGTTCTGTCATCAGAGTCTATGACCACGATTGCCCAGAGAATCAACCATGTGAAGGATGCGATGGTTGACCAGCAGACAGCAAAATTGTGGATTCAATACCTTGATATAGTGAAGATCCTGCAATTGTTTATGAAGGCAGAGCACACCAGGAACTGGAAATTGCACCTTGACGCTGTAAGGAAAATGCTGCCAATATTCGCTGCAGCAGGACACATCCTATATACAAAGTCGGCCTACTTGTACTTGCAGCAAATGGAGGGGCTGCCGAAAAGCCATCCTGAAGTGTACCAGAAAGGTTCTGAAGGATTCCATGTGATTAGACGGAGTGATCACTACTGGGCTGGCTTGTCGACGGATCTGGTTATTGAGCAAGTGCTAATGAGAAGCATGAAGACGTCTGAAGGTTTTACTCATGGCAGAAGAATGGACGAAATTCAACGATTGGTTTGGAAGCTATCACTGCCAGCGTATGCTGAAATCAAGTTTACAATGCAAGAACTAGCAGGCATTAGTTATAGCACTAGTGACCAGCACTAGGAGGCTACTTCAGCAAGAAAAGAGCGACATGTGAGGGATAAATGGAAGCTCTTTGCGTTTCTCCAGACATATGACCCTTTCACGGAAGATCTGTCCATTCACAGCATTTAAAGTGGAGTAACTGGAGACAAAAAGGTGAATGTGGACAGAGCAAACTCTATAGGAGAGGCAATCATAGCTTCAATGGTTTGAGAAAATGTCCACAAGTACGCTTTTAAAAGAAAGGATCAGGCAATTACACTTGGGTCAAAAGTTTCAGCAAAGATGAAGCAGTTGAGACTGATCCACAACTCGTATTCCAGAGATTCTGTGTGCTATCTACCAATGAACCCTCAACTTAGCAGCAGCAAGAACATTTCCAGTATGAGCTTTGTGGTTATCCACCTGCACTTTTTGATTCTTTCGGACTACCGCAAGAGGCAAAAAAAAAACCGGCTTTGGCAGACGCGATATAGGAACTGACTTCCCCTGTACGATCAGGTCCACAGTCTTCAGATCCACAGTATCTCTTAGATGGTGGAGCACTACTTTAACGCCTCCCATGGCAAAAAGGTCACACATTTGATGAGATCTGTGCCCAATACCATGTTCAAATTAAAAAGGGATGGTTTCCTAGCTAATCAAGAAAACAAACAATTGTTCATCAACTTGCTGGGAAAGAGTTTGGAGGAAGCAGGTTGTAAAGTAGTCCATGCATCTGGAGACGCTGACGTATTGATTGTGAAGACTGCTCTAGAACTGGCACAGACAGGAGAAACCATTTTGATAGCAGATGACACTGACCTATTGGTCCTTCTATTTGATCATGCGAATAGAGATGATGGTTACAACAGTGCAAACAACATCTTCACGCCACAACCAAAGGATAGTGCAAAAAGTGTGAAAGTCTGGAACATCAAAGAGATGAGGAAATCTTTGGGAGATGTGGTCTGTTCCAACATTCTTTTCATCCATGCACTACTGGGTTGTGATTCTACATCCAGTGTTTATGGAATTGGGAAGACAGCATCCCTTCGAAAAGTGATGAACAATAGAAACTTCCTCAAACTGGCAGAAGTGTTTGGCAAAGATAGCAGTGTAGAAGAGGTTATTGAAGCTGGGAATAAGGCTTTAGTGTGCCTGTATAATGGTAATGATGGAGAAAACATCAATCATCTCCGACTGAGGCTCTTTAAGGAAAAGGTTGCAAAAAGCTCAAAGTATGTTGAAGCCAAATCATTGCCACCAACAAGAGCAGCTACGAAATTCCACAGCCTTCGAGTTTACTTCCAAATTCAGGAATGGAAATGTAGAAACCAACTAAAACCTGACGAGTGGGGATGGAAACTTTCAGATGGTAAATTACAACCAATCAAGACTGATTTGCCAGCTGGTTCTGTAAATTTGTTGGCTATAATTAGGTGTAACTGTACTTCAGGGTGTACTACAGCAAGATGCAGTTGCAGGAAACATGGCATTGACTGTTCAAACACTGTGTGGTAATTGCAAAGGCCTAAACTGCAGCAACTCACCACAGCCAGATCTTGATGATGATGAAGTTACCTTTGACTAGTTCTTGACAAGAAATGTTCTTTGGTCCATTCATGAACTTGTTCTGTGGTGGTTATGCAAGAGCCTTGCCCCAGCATTCGACCAACTGACCATTCCTTTATTATTATTTGTACTTATTTTATACCTATTTTTTATGAAATGTCAGGAATTAATGTGACAATTGTTGCCTTGAAAAAGGGTACTTAGTCTGTTTTTGTACCTTTTATATTCATATTTGTATAAGAAATTTAAAAAACATGAAAACAATGGCAGGGACTAGTCATTTTCTGGTGTTAGTTTATTATTAAGCATATAGTTACCTATCATTACAATTTTAAACACCAAGAAAATGTCAAGCTGGCTTGGGGTGGGCCCTGTGTGGGTTTTCATGCAAAAAATATTTGTTTATTTCTAATTTAATAAAGGTTTTTTGTCAGGAAAAACGTTTATTTTTGTCAGTAATTGTCAGGAATAATGGACATATTTGTTAGGAAATGTCAGGAATTTTGTCTCGAAATTTCAATATTGTTAAGTTGGATTTTAAAGATGGCGCCTGTTAACCCCTTTCCGCAAGGCTAATTTTGGTAAACTTTCTTTTATTTGAAAGAGAGGTTGTTCATACCTAATATCCAAGTTAAAAACCTTTGATAGCAATTTGTTTGAGGTTCAGACACATTTTGACTGGACTATATTATGGCATGTGTTCTTCAGAATTGTCTGATTTATTCCCTGCTTCTTTTGTTCCAGCTCGTTTGACTTGTTGGTCTAGTGGTCTTCATCAATTTGCTGTTTTGTACCTTGTTATAATAAAGCTTCCTATTCCAGTAGCTTATTTCCAAGAACTGCATGCTTGTGGAACTTTCTTCCTTCTGACTGTTTTCCTCCTACCTATTATGCTTGTCTTTTTAAAACTATGTTCAATAGGCAACGTTTATTTCGTTCTTTTTAGCTCCTTACATCAAGTGGCTTCATGCCTTGTCTAATGCAATTTCTATACAATGTTCCTTAAGCAAGCAAGTATTCAGTCAGACCTTCTCCCTCCCTTTTCTCTATGAACTTTTCTCGCTTATGCCTCGACGGTATATCTTTCTTTCTAGCGAGTGATGTTAGTTTTATTTAAATTACCTCCCTTGAAAATTAATCACCAAATATTTTTTAAAAGGTTTTAGTAATTCATCCTATTTTTATTAAATCACTTTAATTAATTACTATTAATATCGACAAAACTATTGCATATATATAGGAAGAATAGGAGAATAAAATTAAAAATGAATAACATCAAACATTAATTTACTATGAACTGCTTACAAAATAGTTGTGCTAATTAAGCATTGAAATAGATGTATTGGGGGCTTTCGTCTGTAATATATAGATACAGTATTTCAAAATATTATGCTGTATTATTGATTTACATAACAGTAACCCGTTTTGATGGTGATATAGGAGGGATAAATGAAAAAAGCTTTCACTTTATTCATTTAGAGAAAAAAAAAATATATATATCTAAATGAATAAATGAATAAATGAGAAAGTTTGTTCATTTATTTATCCGAACTATAGTCATATCAAAACACCTTAGATCTACCTAATTCAATTATACGCTAAAATAGTTTCACATATCGTATATATACTCACAGAAAACCTGACTCAACACTCTCAACGCTATAAATTATTTGCATATTTATTTTTTAAACATTGTCTAATAAATTCATATTCAATACTATTCACTTATAATTTGATTCTGTTATTTTATTATAAATACGAAAAACTTTTCCTGATCTTAATTTCTTAATTATTAACAGTAGTAATATTATTTTAAACGATTTAATGAATTAAGATTAAAATTCAAAATCATAACTTCCGTTTCATTATTTTTTAATTTTTTTTTTTGTTACGTTTCCACACGCGTATATTTACACATAGCAACAACCTCGATAACTTTCGAATAATTGCTTTAAAAAAATAAAGTTTGCATTGAACGCAATAATTACTAATGGATTTCTGTTAATAATAAAATACATGCGTTTATTATTTTTAAAATAAATTTGTTGTTGTTGTTGTTGTTGCTGTTCCTATTAACTTCCTTTCACAAGAGCAGAGTTAAGCACAATATCAATATTTAACGTGGGGACAATCCATCTCCCCCAAAAGGGGCACTCTGGATTGGAACAAAAATTTAAATTACCTTAGTCTAGAAGGATTTCTCCTTCGTCGAAATGGAGGGCAAGGCAGTTGAAGACTCCTACAACTTCCCCAATGCACCCCGAATTTTGACTTGTTATATGGAAAAGAGATGAGGTGAAACCAATTTGGCGAATGCTGGAAGAGGCTAACATTATGTACAACATAACACCCCCAGTAGCTATTTATAGAAATACAAATTTACGAAATTTGAGAAAATCATGTTTTAGGAGGGCCCCTGTTTTATTACACCCATCCTTGTATAGGGCAGCGAAATTAATCTTCCCCCTAGATGTCGGCGGCTTGTCCCAGGATGGCGTCATCACCACTGAGATGGACTCTTATTCCATGAGAAAGGCTATCGGCACCTTGACCCCATCAATGTTCGTTTCTGGAACCCAATCTTAAAGTACCACAATGTCTCTCAATCTAGCTAGTGTGAATGTCCGGTTCTCGCAAAATTCGAGTTCGACAGGATCTTCAGTAGCTTGGAGTGGATATATGCTGTATTCAGGAGACCTACTTAATTCCAAGTGATTATCTGGGTGCGCTGACTAGGGATTTTCGTGTCTATTCAGCGTACTTCGATTCTCGCTCAAGGGGAGTTTCCTGGCTAGTAAAGTGCACCTTAGATGCGCCGTGTGTCCCTTGCTTCATGTATTCGGAAGGAAATCTTTGCATTCTGGACGTTACCATAAACGATAAGGCATTTCGATTAATTGGGGTTTATGCGCTCAATAGCCACACTGAGTTTGCTCCTTTTTTTCGGCGAATCGAGCAGTTCATGAATACTTCCTGGACAGTTATCTTAGCGGGAGACTGGAACACGGTCCTGGATCCTGATTTAAATCGCTTTGGTAATTGTTCTAAGGGTACTAACCCAAACCGGGATGCTAAGGCATTTCGTGAGTTTTTCGATAAGTTTGATCTTGTCGATAAATTCCAAAATGAGAAGCCCCATGATGTAGTATGGACTTGGACAGCTAGCGTCCGCGGCTCCGGTTTGTTACAACTTTCGAGTTATATCGCCCGGTTCTTTATTAGGAGAGTCGACATAGGAGTATTAGAATGTCTAAGTTTCCATAATATAGTTTACTTGGATCACCGACTTATTCGGGTTCGTGTAAACTTAGCTAGACCTAAACCTAGAATGGCTGGTTACTAGAAACTCAACACGTCGTTGTTCGATGTGAAAGGTTACCAGGAACAGCTAATACTAACCATATTGCGGGAAACGACAGGTGCTATAATTGGGAATAAGCGGTGGATTAAACTTAAGAAAGTAATTAGGTCCTTTTTTGCCGACTTTAGCCGACGACTCAACCTAGAATCTTGGACAGAAAAAGCGACACTAGAAACTAGATTAGATTGGGTGGTGGAGGCGGGGGATAGCACTAACGTAATGATAATTAAGACGAAGCTGGCCTATTTGGCTAGCAAGGAGAACCAGGCTTCAGTAGTTAGGGCTCGGTTAAAACGAATGCCACAGGAAACAACAAATATGGCACCTGAATTGCGTGCAGAGGAGCGGCGACGTGCTACGGACCGACATATCGCACATGTTACATTGCCGGATGGACGAACCGTGACCATAAACGAAGGTATTTTAGAGGCGTTTCAGTCTCATTTTCAAGATATTTTTATCAGGGAGCCCTGTCTGTCACTAGCGCATTTTGACCCCTATTTAACTGACTTTTCTCACCTTGAGGCGACCAAAACAGCAAGGTACGAATGTTGCATAAAAGAGGAAGAAGTTTTGGAAGCCTTGGGTCAGGTCAGCCTGGATCGGTCTCAGGGGATCGATGGTTTGCCCTACGAGGTGTATTTGAGACTTTTGTACCCTTGCTGACAGTTTTATTTAACTCTTGGTTTAAGAACGGGTCTATACCTCAGTACTTAACTAGGGGTATTGTGAAAGAACAAAGATGGTGGGAATGGGATAGGTAATTTTCGGCCCGTAACAATGTTAAATACAGAGTTAAAGATTTTAGTCAAGATTTTAGCCAATCGTCTACAGGTTGTCCTGCCTGGTCTTATCAGCCCTGAACAGACTTGTGCTGTGAAGGGTAGGACTATTCAGGATAACTTGCACGCGTTACGCTTGATCATTGAGAAAGTCGACCTAGAAGCCGCACTGATCAATTTAGATAGCATTTGATAGGGTGGACCATCGTTACTTGGAAGCTGTTTTGTCTTCGGCCGGTTTTGGCCCCCATTTTCGCTATTGGCTTTGCCTCTTGTATGCAAACACCGGTGCGTTGGTGGAGGTGAATGGTTTGAGATCTGAGCCCTTTAAATTATCCATATCTATTCGTCAGGATTGTCCTCTTTCACCGATGCTCTATGTGCTTGTGTTGGAACCTTTCCTTCACAGGGTGAATCCGATCCTACGTGGAATTGCTTTGGCAGGTGCTTGCACCACGTTAAAGTACTCTGCCTATGCCGACGATGTAACAGTGCTTGTAATGAGCAGTGCCAAGATTAGTGTCATCGACAGAGAAATCAGAATTTATGAAACAGTAACAGGGGCCAAAATAACTGCGACAAGTCGGTGCCTGGAAGGGTGTATCCCTTCAGTTGGACTAACGGGCCTTGCAAGCTACTCAGCGTCTGGTTTGGTCCGGATCTTCAACTGGAGAAAAATTGTTGGGAAGTACTGAAAGCGATGATGGTCGCAGCTGGTCTGTGGACCCGTAGAAATCTTTTGTTAAAGGGGAGAGCAGAAGTGTGTGTTTCTCACATCTATCCTCTCATCCTATATCGTCTATCAGTGCTTCCACTCTCATCGGATACGCTGCTTGAATTGCAGTGGGCCCTCTTCAAGTTTTTAGTGCTTGGACGGGCCCCTAAGGTGCATCACAAGATCTGTTATCTGCATCCCTCTGAAGGCAGTCTGGGTATGCCTAGCGTTGAGATTCGTCAACATACACTACGGCTATATTACCTGGATCGAATGTGTACACAATGTGAGGGAAACGGTGGCTTCTGGAAGGAAGACACTAAGAAATCCAAGGTAACGAAAATGATAATGATTTTTAGCAGAATGCCGTGTGGAGTGCTATCAACGACTTCACATATTCTCCTAATGAAAAGAAAAACATTCAGATCATATTTTAGAAGATATGAAGACTTATATAGAATTGATTGCGAAAATTTGGCTGACTCTAAAACGGTTCACCTGCTACTTAGAAAATTAGGTACCACCGAACATACGAAGTTCGTGAATTTCATTTTGCCTTGAAAAAGTAGCGATTTGACTTTTGCAGAAACAGTAAAACTGTTAACGAAGTTGTTTAGTCCCAAAACTGTTATTTCACAAACGCTGGAAGTGTTTAAACCTGGTAAAAAAAGACGAGGAAGATTATTCTACATTCGCATCAGTAGTAAATAAGCATTGCGATGATTTTAAATTATCCTAACTTAGTGCTGATAATTTTAAATGTTTAGTCTTCGTTCAAGGATTGGTATCAGGGAAAGATGTTGAAATAAGGCGTAGAGTTCTAAATAAATTGGAAAATGAACGAGGCCAAAAATAAGTCAAAACAAAAACAGTGACTTTCACACCGCAAAGACAAGCAAACCTGGAAGGAAACAGGATAAATGGCTGCCGAGCCCTTGTTCACGCTGTGGTAGCCTGCATTGGTATACGGACTGTTCATTTCGTTTTAAGATCTGCATGACTTGTAAAAAAGTCGGACACAAAAGTTTGCACTGTAGAACTAATAGAGGAAATAAAACGTGGACAAGCCACAAGTACAAATAATCAGGAATGTATTAATATAATAAAATATGTACACGTAAAAATCCTGGATAAAAATATTAAATTGCAATTAGATTCGGGCTCGGACGTGTCAATAATAAATCTAAATACGTGGAAGAAGTTGAATAAACCCACTCTGTTAAAAACCAACAGGATAGCCAGCACAGTGACTGGTGAAAATATTAAATTTGAGGGTGAGATGATACTGACAGCTCTCCCCAGGGTAGAAGAAGGGATGGACGTAACATACGACACCTTTGACTTACCAGTACCCCAAGCAGCCACAGAAAAGCGCAGTCTAAAAGGAAACGGATAGCTCCAGATTATATCGAAATAAATCCAAAACGGAAACGATATTAAAACTCCTGAGGAGGTAAGGCTTCGGAGGGGGTGTTATGGTGCCGTACGTATATGACGAGCAGTTGGACTCGTCTGTTCTTAATAAAATACTGGATGCATTTAGGTTTCTTATAATTGGATTGAATTCCAGTCTACCCTGGCAGTCAGGACTAATATACCACTTCTCTTGTTCTCTGTACATATCTTTTCTTCAATATATATTGTTCACCTAACCTTGTTTCCTGTGTCTTCATTTTGGCTCCTAAACAGGGTCACACCACTAATCTTTTTCTGAATTATACCATCCATTCAATAAATTTTCCCACCTTGGAAATTTTAAAAATATACTTTATCTCCTGGGAAGTATCTTCTTATGTTGACATTTCCTTCTTTTTTAGCAACTTTTTTTTGGATAGGGTATCAATCTATCGAAAATAGATCGTATTTCCCTTGCAACATAAGTCACCCTATAAATTGCTAAAAATTTCTGGATAGTTTTTTCTTCCGTGTCCATATATTTATTTTTTTGTAAGGCATGCTTGAAAGTGTCAACAAATTTTTCAGCTTGACCGTTCGATCTAGGATAATATACTGGTGTAGTAATGTGTTCAATGTCCAAAGAAGTACAGAAATCCTTAAATTTCTTTCCTGTGAATGCCATACTCTTGTCACTGATCAGTGTCCGGGGGACCTCGAAACGACTGAAAATTTCATCTAATGCACTGATGGTGTTCCTAGATGTAGGATGCTTGCACTTGAATACCTCAGGCCATTTCGAGAAAGAGTCCACCAAGATCAAGTAATAATATCCATTAATCGGTCCAGCATAGTCTATATGTAGACGTGCCCACGGCAAATCTGTTTTTGGCCAAGGATTCGTTTTAAATCCTTGTTTGCCAGTTGATATAGTTGACTTTACCACGTCTTTTATGCGTTTGTTTTCGAAATCCACATCACCAGCTGATATAAGTAGTAAGTAGTTATAAATAACAAAATAACAAGAGTGTAAAAGTCTTAAAATAGTATAGTTTATTCCAACGTACATATCTTGTACAAACAATAGTAACTACAGGTAATCGAATAGATTTAACAGAATACAATCGAATGCCCATATTACTGTTCGTAGTCGTATTTATTGTCCAGACTAGTTCACTTATTTAGTGACTGAGGGGAGTCCGATATCCCATCCCAACAGTTTGTTAGTTCCATAATTCAGTTGTTACTATATTTGAGTGTCTGCTTTAAAATAACAATTATCTCATAAACATTAAACATTTTCTACACAACAAAAAGCTTAATATTGTAATTATTTCAATAGTTAATATAAAAATATGTGATAAATTAACATACACAACGAAGAAAATACAAATGAGATTCTAATTTTTTTTTTTTCACATGTAAAACCTCGGGAATACATTGAAAATATAAAAAGTAAAAAAAATAATTTAGAATTTAGACTTGGGGTTCATTATACTATTTAAATTTAATGTAAAATGATCACCCAATTCTTGACCACATAGTGTAGGATTGAATGAGTAACCATTTTCTTTTATTTCCAAAATGGTTGCTATTTAAAAAGATAATTTTTGGAACTACTAATATATTTTAGATTTTTTTTTTCGTATTACCAACCTATTTGTTTTATTTTGAATTGCTGCCCCAAACTTAGTTTTAATGTTGGGGTTAATGAAGGGTATTTATTTTTGTCATCTTTTAGGGTTCTGCTCTTTTTTAGCTAAAAAGTACAAGAGGAGATATTTGCTGAAAAGATATGTATTGCCACCGCTCAAAAATAAGGTGTCAATAAAAAATCTAAAAGACATTAATAGTTATGGGGAAAAAAATGGCAGCCATTTTGGAAATACAAAAAACTGGTTACTCGTTCTATCCTACACTATATGGTCAAGAACTGGGTGATCATTTTACATTGAATTTATATAGTAAAGTGAACGTTATTTCCATAGAAGGTTCTTGACTGAGCTCCTATCTCTGGTTCTCCATTGTAAGACATTCATACAAAAAACTTGTTTTACTATCACATCAGAAAAAAACAAACTTTCCCTTCTTTTTCCATATGCCTAGCATCAGGCGGAATTTCCATGAACATAGTTTCTTTGCAAGGGTTTTCAGTCTGTGGAACGCATTAGCATGAGACTGCATCCCTGCAGATTACAACAGAGTCATTTTCAAATCCAATGTCAACGAATACTTTGTTCATTCCATTAATCATTTTGAATCCTTTCATAGAATTCTTCATCTTTCAACTGACAATCATTCCATCTCATTAACCATTATCCTTGAGTGGCTTTTGACCTTGGTAAGTGGTGAATCATCAGTAAAAAAAAAAAAAAAAAAAAAAAAAAAAAGACACCCACTCGAAAGTCTAAAATATGTGTAAATGGACGAAAATTTGTTATCTTAATTAGACTTGTTATTGTGTAGAATAGTAATATTTCAAGTTTTAGCAAATTTTTTTATTTTTTTATTTAACCATAGTTAATAGTTATGGCAGCTGATTTGCAGGTTTGGGCCGATCCCGGTCGGTCACAGGTAGGTCATGCCGACTCTGAAAAGATTTATAAAGATAAGTGGCTTATGACCATTACAGTTTTTGCATTGTTTGTTTTCAATTACTTTTCAGTAGAGTTGATTTAGTGAGTCATATTAAAGTGAAAAGATAACACCAGAATAAACATCTCAGTTTTTATTTATTTTTTTTTTTTACTAATGGATCTGTTGGAGGGTAGAGAGGCAAAGGTAAAAAGTTACTAGCTATTATAAGCCACTCTCTTTCTTTCTCCGTTTGTTTACTTTACTCTTTCCTTTTCATTTCTTCTTTTTTGTATCAAGGAAAATGGGAGACAGTCAAATCAATAGCTTTGTGTCCCCCCTCCCCGATAATAAAACATAAAGGTGCAAATTCTATAATTTTCAACCAATGAAAATGAGTCTGTAGCAGACGCTACTACCGGCCAAGTGGATATTTGTTGCAACTTTTTTTCTTTCTCTGTGTGATCAACCCTTCTTCATCTCTGAGATAGAGAAGCGGAGATTATCTTGTGAAAACACATTGGCCGAAGATTCTGACCAATCGGGGACCAACAGTTCAACTTGATCAAGCGTGACTTGATCCCTATAAAAAGGGGCGCAACAAGTGGCACAGTCTCTTTTCGCTTTTGTTTTTTCTTCCGATTTTCGGCCAGTAGGCACTGAGGAGATCATCGTCCACGCTCCCCCCCCCCTGCTTGACCAAGGAGGTGGGGGAGGCATAAGTCAAAGAAAAGGTAACATCTTCCATTTCTCATCATTGAACAAAGAATTTTACTCACACACACACATTACAAATGCCACAAAATACATAACTTTACATCAACATCGCTCGCATATACGCATTCATACAAACACGAACTTAAACAAACCGAACATTTCACTCGTGTAACAAACGGAACTTTTCACTCCTTAAAAATGAACTCAAGCATGCTCTGTAACTGATAGCTCTACAAAATGTCTTATCCAAATAAATTGTTTTGTTTAATATTTATGTTTTACTCTAATTGTTGAATTTAATAAATACTATTCTTGTGTGTAGCTTTATTATTCCTTCGCTTTCTTTCAAATATAATTTCCGATATAATAATAAAGCTTTTCTTTCTTCCCTTTTGTTTGTTGATTCTGTTAATTCTATTCACACATAGTCGGGCCACCTCGAACAACAGGAATGACATGCTGCCATAAAGGCATCTCCCATAACCTTTGTCCGGCCAGCCTTCGCCACACTGGTTTACTACCCCTTTGTTCGCCCCCCCCCCCGGCCATAAGTTTTTCAATGGGTGGGTGCAAAATACCAATTTCTAATAACACAATAAAAACAGCAAACTCTACAAACAAAAAAAAACAGAAGGTCTAGAATTAAGGTTTATAGGCCAAAGTCAAGTATTATAGTTCACATGTGCTACTAAAAGCAAAGATAAATAGAATTTCTCAGAAGAATATTTGGGGGTAAATTTGTACATGATGACTCTGTTAGGATCGAGGGTGATGTTCCCCGATTATGGACGTGTTCAGTAAATCAAGCAATGTTGCATGCAAAAGACAGAGTAATAATTAATAAACAAAAATGAGGTAGTTCAAATAACGTTTATTGAACGTGAGTGTGTAATGTGGAATGATGAAGTGTGTGGTGTATGCATGTGTGTCGATGGAAAAACAGTTCTTGAACAGGTACGAGAAGAAATTAAACCGGCATGGGAAAAGTCATTGAAAGCCGTACACAAAGAAAATGAGTTGAGAACTCTTATCATTGTTTGACCACGTGTGTTGGTAGTTGTTATGCCGATGCCATTTGAAGAGAAAAGCGTGAGACGAAGCGCTAGTGCATTAGCGTCGTTCTGCCGAGGCCAATCAACCAGAAGAGAAAAGTGAAACGGAACGCTAGTGTCAGCGTCGTTCTGTCGAGGCCAATTGAGGAGGAAAAAGCGAGTGAAACGGAGCGCTGGTGCCAGCGTTGTTCTGCCGAGACTGGTCGGTGAAGAAGAGAGGGATTTTCCGTTTGCAACGGTTTTTATAATCAGAAGGGCAGATAACTCTGGTGTCGCTTTACAGTGCTACCTGTCGGTGAAAAAGCGACACCTAACGGCCAACCGGTGTAGTTATGTTTTGAAAGGAGGAGGTAACTGCTACAATTCTATGCTACCCCACCCCCACCCCCCAAAAAATGAATGGCTCATTGATTAAAAAAAAAATATCAAAGACCTTCCAGGCAATAAATTTGGTATGATGATTCATGGTTTCAACAAATAACTGATAACATTGATAATAAGTGTGTTGTTGTTTTCCATTGTACATTTGTTGGGGTATGATGCTTATCGACGCACACTAGAAAGTCGGCATGCTGAGTTCAAGTACTGCTAGGTGTGGGTGAGATCTTGGCTGGATACGTTTTATATTTGTTTTCTTGCATAAGCATTAAGGATGTACATGGATTAAATGACAGAACTGCAGTCAGTAGACAGGATACGAAGCGACAATAATGAAAGAACTTTATTAACTGAAGGTTAGTAAGGGGAGACACTCTGGTTGTGGATATGTAAGTAGGAAAGAAGGAACATAAATTGCTCAGAGCCTTTCTGCTCCTCTGGGGCAATATGGGAAAGGAGAGAAGTACCCCACTCCCTCAAATGTCGAGCTGTACCTTATTTATTTGTATTATTTGGGGGTAAATTTGTACATGAGGACTCTATGCTACCCCCAAGGCCCCCCCCCCCAAAAAAAAATTCTACTTCTTTAGTCAATTACATGTAAACGCCCTGAAAACCTTGGCAGTAAAAACAAAAAGAACAAAACAATAATTTTAGAATTTAGAGTGGGGGATCAGTTTTGCATATAAATTTAACATAAAATGATTACCTATTTCCGAGCCAGAAATTTCTAACTGGATAGCGTTTTAAGGGCATATAATCAAAGAGATTAATAGGAATATTGAACGCATGCACAATAAAATGAAAATCTCCCCTGGATGCGCTTGACTCCGTTCTAATAAATGTCAAGAGACCATGATTTCTAACAAATCGCCTGAAAAACTTGGCGGTGAAAAGAAACAAAATACATGTCCTCTCTTAACTCTACCACCAACCCTATGTCCGAGTGGCAAGAGACAACCCCCTAAGAAAAACAGTTTTTTAAAAACTAAAATCAGAAAATGATTACATGTTGTTCAAACGCTATATGGTCAGAAAGTGGTGATCATTTCATGTTAAATTTCTATGCTAAACTGATTTTCCACTCTAAATTCTAAAATATATATTTTAAAAAAATTTTACCACCAAGTTTTTCAGAGTATTTAAATGCAATTGACAAAACAAAGTAAAATCTAAATTTTTATTATTAAAAAATAGTTTCTTTAACAGAACGTTTTTAGATTAAAGTAAATCTAGACCAGTTTTAGTCTCAACTTCACACACACACAAGGCAATCTGAACCATGCTTGTAAAAAATGTCAGTCTTCCATCTTCTTTGCGTGTCTTTGTAGCATGTGATCATACGACAGTTCCCCACTTTTTTACGCAGTTCTTTTGCATTATTGTTGTACTCTGCAAGATATTTTACGCTGCACTGATTGGGCAGTAGGGAGCAGACAAGGCAATGTTGCATCGTATGGTCTTTCTCTCCACGTTCACAGATGGCTGGATCAGTTTTATAGCCCCATCTACTCATAACAACTTTTGATCAAAGTGTAGTATCTGTTCCGATGGATACTGCACCCCATAGACTGGTATTGTCTTGGCCTTCGGGGCTTGATTTACGCGATCTATGGGTCTGTCCTGTGCAGTTCTAGGAGGTCCACTCCCAGGCTTCGGCTCCCCTCTTTGGGGAGGAGTAAGTTTATTGCTTACTGCCTGAGGCACCCCTACCGGGGAATGCCGACAGAGCTGCCCAGGCAATTTTTAATGGCCAGAGTGCTCACCTCTCGGGCGCTGGCTTTTCAAACCCCACTTTCCCGACCCGACCTTGGGTCACATCTTACTTGTGGGAGTAAGATAAAACTGGCCTTGTGTCTAACTCCTGGAGAGGAGTAAATAAATACTCATAACAACTTTTGATCGCCCCATTCCCGTTCTCAGGTGGTTGAGTGTTTTCCACTGGAGCCAGGGTGCCTCTGACCCGAGAGGGAGGGATGCAGAAGGGGGTTTTCCATGATCCATGACTCATCATAACGATTAAAGAAAAATTAATATTAATTCTACTGTCAGTATATCACACTGTAATTTAACAGTAACGGTTCCAGATTCAGGAAATCCTTGGAATATTTTTTAGGGGAGGGAGAGATGCTTTAAGCACATTTTCAATAATAATTGTCATAAATACTTGATTGATATTTTGTTTATAAATAGTTAATGATTTTATTTGTTTATTTCTTTTTTGTTTCAAATGTATTTTAAAAATAGATTTAAAATAGTTTTCGGATCTTTTGCATTTAATGCCCGCAACTAATAGAATTTTTTGTACTACAGTACCCTCCCCCCCTCCTCTTTAGAAGGAGCAAGTAATGACTGAGAGGATGGTATCATGAGGAACGAATATATAATACACTGCCCCCCCCCCCCCAATAAAAAGAGGTACTGAGTTGGAGGAGTGGGTATCATGAACAGATCAAAAAAAAATATCACGTGGCGGACATTAAACGGAAAAGACTCATGGTTGCTTTGCAATTAACACACCATTCAATAAGTCCCGGGCCTAACTAATAAAAAGAACAACTTTCAGACAAAACTCGACTTTATTCATCAACATAGTTTCCTTCTAGGGTTATACACTGATTACAACGTTTCTCTAACAATTCAATGCCTTTTTTTGTAAAACAATTTGTCTTTAGCCTCAAAATATGCCTCAGTTTCCAATATTACTTCTTCATTGGAGCCAAATCTCTTTCCCTGTAACATTCTTTTACGGTCTGCAAATAGCCAGTAGTCGCTGGGGCCAGATCTGAAGAATAGGGTGGATGCAGAAACAATTCGAAGTGCAATTCATGTAGCTTTGCCATTAACTTGTAATACAGTGCATTGTCTTTGTGAAAGAGCACTTTTTTATTCTTCATTTGTGGGTTTTTTTTAATAATGAATTAATAATGCTATATAATATTTGTTATTGATTGTTCTTCTTTCTTAGGGTAATCGATGAACAAAATCCTTTGCGCATTAAAAATATGGAGGTCAAACCTTTGTCGTTTTGGACGGCTTTCACCTTTGTGATTTTGGATGGCTTTTACTTGCTACTGTCCATCCAGCTAACTACCGATTTGACTGTGGAGTAAAGTGGTAGATCCATGTTTCATCTATTGTAACATATTGATGCAAAAACTTATTTTTGTGCGTTGAAGCAGTTTCAAACAACACTGAATCGTCGAAGCTTTGTTGTTTTTGATCGACTATGAGTGAGCAAACGCAGCACCCACTTTGAACACAGCTTTCTCATTGACGAATGTTCATGTAAAATGGTGAATACACTGTCTTCTGATATCTTCAACTCCTTTGCTATCACCTGCAACTTCAATTTACGATCGGCCAAAACGAGTTTGTGGACATTTTTATGTTTTCCAGGAAAACTGTCGAATTTGGTCGATCTGAGTATACGACCACTTTTAAGTCAGCATACCACCTCTTAACCATTGTTTCCAATGGAGCAGAGTCCGAATAACACTTATCAAGACTTTGTTTTGCTTGAAGAGTATTTTTCCTATCAGAAAGCAATGCTTTATCAACACACAAAAATCAGATTTTTCCATTGTTTTAAAAATTTGCAACACTAACTTCATTTAAATAACTGTAATTTGTAAACTAATAATCCAATTGGGCTCAAATTGTGACACGTGCCATTTGAAGGTTAGTTCTTTATTAAATTTATGTAGAATTTTTATTAGTGGCATCATCTATATATATCAGGCCCGGAACTTATTGAGTGATGTGTTAGATGATAAATGGCGGACTTGACCTTTCGACTAGGATCAAAATGTAGTATTTGTTCTGATACTAGACTTCATCTTTTCTATCCTCGGTCATTGAAGGAGAAATCTTTCTAGACTGAGAGAGTTTTAAGTTTTATCCCAATCCAGAGTGCCCCGTTTTGGGAGAGCTGGATTTCCCCCACATTAAAAACCGACCTCGCGCCTAACTCTGCCCTCGCGGGGAGGTACATAAATACGGACAAATTGCAAAATCAGGGCATAACTAGTCGATAAAAAAAATGAAAGTTTCAATTTAAAATTTCGATTTCAGAATTTAAAAATACTTATTTCGAGACTTAATACATTTTGGAAAAAATAATGAAGCATCATTACAATGTGGCTGAAATGTGTTTGCTAACCAAAAAGATGAGATTCCGATTGTATTGCTATACAACAGAACTGTCTTGGATGAAATATAGACAAGAGTGGCATCTTTTAAATATACCAAGACCCACACTTGCAATTAATATGTTATTCGCGGGAACTCGTGGAAATTCCACGGTGCTTTCTACATCAATCTTTATCATTTATTATTAATAATATTCCTTTTGAAATAATAAATGTCTGCTAGGGTCAATACTATTAAGAAAGAAAAAACGACTCTTTCTTCTTCCTTAAATATAATTGTCATTGTCAGCTAATTATTATTTAAATAAATAAAACGAATATGTTTCTTCTTTACTTATTTATTTAAAATTGTAGAAATTTAATTATTTTTTAAAACAATAAATATTCTGTCTTCTTTCCGTAAAAATAACTGCCAGTTAAATATTTTTTAAATCAATAAAACAAATGTCACTTTTTACAATGTATTTATTTAAAATTGTAGAAATTTAATTATTTTTTAAAACAATAAATATTCTGTCTTCTTTCCGTAAAAATAACTGTCAGTTAAATATTTTTAAAATCAATAAAACAAATGTCACTTTTTACAATGTATTTATTTAAAATTGTAGAAATTTAATTATTTTTTAAAACAATAAATATTCTGTCTTCTTTCCGTAAAAATAACTGCCAGTTAAATATTTTTTAAATCAATAAAACAAATGTCACTTTTTACAATGTATTTATTTAAAATTGTAGAAATTTAATTATTTTTTAAAACAATAAAACAAATGTCACTTTTTACAATGTATTTATTTTAAATTTTACTTGTTAAGTCGACGGGATGACATAATTTGATTTTAGAACAATTTATTTTAAAATGGGTAAAGTCGGATTTTTTTTACCTTAGTGACATCAGATTAATCACCATCTTTGGTAATCGAACGATGTAATTTTTTTTAAATGTGTGTGAAAAGTGATGACGTACATACAAACATGAAGTGGCTTAGCATATTATATAGATAAGTGGAGAAATGAACAATAATGTATGTTATGAGTGAAGGAGATAAAAACATGGTTTGAAAACGAAACATTTATATATTTACAAAGATGTTTTGTGTAAGAGAATTGTTCGTGTCTGAATTTAGAAAGTTAAATGTTCCGGTGTGTGGAATATTAAAAGTGAGAAGACTGAATTTGCCTGCATAAGAATTGTGTATGTATATGTTTGTTTTCTGTCAGTGTGTGTATGCATGTGACAGAGTATAAGTTCAGTACGCATTGTAGACAGTGTGTGTATGATATTGCCTTGTTTTACTTGGTGTGAGAGTATATACACAAACTTGTGTGTGAGTTCAGTAGGCAGTGTCGACATTTGTTCTCCTCTGGCCATGTCGGCAAGGGGAAACAGTGCGCAATGGTCTATTTTGTCTCCGACCCACTGTGTCCCTATTTACTTGTCTCCCCACGAGAGCAGAGTTAGACACAAGGTCCGTTTTTAATTGGGGAAAATATAGCTCCATATAAAGGGGCATTCTGGATTGAGACAAAAGTAAGAATGACCTCAGTCTAGAAGGACCCCTCGCGCACTGATCGAGGCCAGAATAGATGATGTACAGTACCAGAACAGATACAACACCTTGCTCGCAGACTGTCTTCCTCTCTCTCACTTGTTTAATAACCTGGAGTGAATTTGCTTTTGGGGTGCTAAGAATGATTTTGCACACGAACGTGGTTGTAAACTCATTATGGAGCCGCTATTTTTACAATTTTGTACTTTTTCTTTTTTTTTTGTCTGAAGCCGGTTTTTGCACAAAAAATCTAATTGCTTCGTTAGAGTTTGGTTTTGGGATGTGGCTTGTGTGTTTTCACTCATACAGTTGGTCAATAAATATATAAGATTAGAAGACATGGTAATCCTATAGAACTACCTGATAACAATTCTTAAATAAATTCAAACATTTTTTCACTCCTTCCTTTTTAAAATCAAAGTAGGGGGTCGACATTTAGAACTTTTTTTTTCATCGAACTTTGATATGAAACTCGAACTAAAATATAGATTCTTAGTCATCGAGCAAAGATCAAAGTGTAATATCTGTTCTTTGTCAAAGTATTACCTATTTTTCTTAAACTTTTCTATAAAACTTTACTTTTTAAAAAGTAATCCTGACGGACATGAATGATGCAGACCTCTTCCCTCTCGCCTTTTAAAAATTTATTAATGAAATTATATTTTTTTAATTTTTCATAATATTATCGACTAAGCACGACATTTTCAGATTATAAAGGTAAACAAATAAAAGCATATTTTAATTTAATGTAAATAGGATCTGATTGTTGTCGTTAATACTGTTACTGTTAACGGAGATCCTAACTTTTTTTTTTAACATAGTTCACCCAAACAAGGCTAGCTGCCAGTAGACGTAAGGGGCTACTGATAATTAGGGTGAAAGTTTTGGGAGGGTCGTCCTAAATTGGGAGCTGTGCAGCGAAATGCTTGTTCACATTAGTTTTAAATTTCTGCATGTCCGTACAGTCAGGGAAACAGGGTGCAAGGAGGGAGTTCCAGAGGCCAGCAACATGAGGAAAGAAGCTATTGGAGTAGAAGGCTCTCCGGCATCTGGGGACTTCCACAGTGAATGGATGAGATTTAGCTGATTGTCGGGTTGGTCGAGTGTATTTATGTCGAGGGGGCACCAGAGCAGCAAGTTCATCAGAGCACATTCCACTGAAGTACTTGTAAAATAAGCACAAGGATGCAACATTGCGGCGATGGGACAGGGGTTAGAGCTTGGTGGATAGTGAGGGACCTATTAGCGACTCTTTTTTGGACCTTTTCTAAGAGGGAGAGACTAGTGGATGGTGCACCAGCCCAGATGTGGCAACAATACTCCATGCATGGGTGGATGGTGGCTTTGTAGAGATATAGGATACTGTCAGGTGTGAGAAGTTTTCTAGCACGGTAGAGGGAGCCCACTTTCTTTGCAGCAGTCTTGGCAATGTCTTCTATGTATTTGTGATGACAAGTCACTTTACTCTGGAGTCAAATCGGTAGTCAGTTAAGTGGATAGCAGCAGGTGCATGCCGTTCAAAACGACCAAAGACACAAAGATCAGTAGACAAGGTTTTGACTTCCATATTTTGCAATATACAAAGTATTTTGTTTATCGATTACCTTGAAAAAGAAGGACTATCAATAGCAAACATTATATAGCATTATTAGTTCATTTCGTCAAAAATGGCTACAAATGAAGAATAAAAAAGTGCATGCTCAGTAAAACGACTATGCATTTTCTAACCAATCAGAGCATAGCATGCAAAAATCTTAAAGTTTTTAGAAGATTCGGAGGAAGCTCTATAAAAGAACACTAAAAACTTTTTTTTTTAACATAGTTCACCCCAAACAAGGCAGGCCGCCACTGTAGACATAAGGGGCTACTGAGAAAAAAGAAAAGGGGAGAAGGTGGGGGGGGGGGGGGGTCAACCTAAATTGGGATCTGCGCAGCAAGATGTCTGTTTATATTAGTTTTAAATTTCTGCATGTCAGTACTGTCGGGAAACAGGGGGCAAGGAGGGAGTTCCAGAGACCAGCAGCACGAGGAAAGAAGCTATTGGAGTAGAAGGCTCTCCGTCATCTGGGGACTTCCACAGTGAATGGATGAGATTTAGTTGATTGTCGAGTTGGTCTAGTGAATTTACATCAAGGGGACACCAGAGTATTGATTTACTCCTCTCCAGGAGTTAGGCACAAGGCCAGTTTTTATCTTACTCCCACAAGTAAGATGTGACCCAAGGTCGGGTCGGGAAAGTGGGGTTTAAAAATTGCCTGGGCTGCCCCGTCGGCATTATCCGGTAGAGGCCTCAGACAGTAAGCAATAAACTTACTCCTCCCCAAAGAGGGGAGGAAAAGCCTGGGAAGGTGGACCTCCCAGAACTGTACAGGACAGACCCATTGACCGGCGTAAATCAAGACCTGAAGGCCAAGATCAAGGGGGCACCAGAGCAGCCAATTCATCAGACATACAAGGCATTCTAACTATCTGCTTGATTACTCGATGTCGAAATAATTTAGAGCTTCCTGTCTAAAATTCACCCTCTTACGAGAACTTTATTCCCTCATGTTGCCGTGTAAAACACTAAGGGTTCCAGCAGCAGCAACAATTCGACACACACACACACACACACACACACACTTCTGTAATAACAGTAATGAACAATTTTGTCCTCGCAAGCACATTATTCCTATTTTAAAATTTATGGTATTATCATCATCATCGTCATCATCATAATCGGGTTGAACATATTACAGCTACAGTCAATGTACACACTTAAATGCATTTATATATTATCGCTTATAGTAAGGATTGAACCTTCAACCTCCAGAAAACTTTCAATTAGAACATGAACATGTGGCATAACAGGTTATCGTGTTAGTTAACAATGAGTTCTAACTAAAAGCTTTCAGGAGGTTGGAGATTACTATAATAATAACTTATTATTATTACTATATTATTACTTATTATATTATTACTATATTATATATTATTACTTATTATTATTACTATAATAATAACTTAGAAAACATAAAAATTAACATTTCTATCCAGTCATTGCTGATGGAACGAGAACAATCTACCCCATGGATTAAATAAATGGGTGCAATTCGCAATTCTCTATAGGTTCCTCGAGTTCGACTATTTGGTTCCCAAGTTCGAAAAGATGCACCAGAAGAAGGTTGGACGTTACATCAGCCGAAACGGTAATATAAAAACCCAGATGAGAATAGTAGTGCGAGTAATCCAAATAACACTGAAAAATAAATGAGAAAATTTAATAATTTTCTCAAATTATTAAATTCTCTTTTATTTTTAAATAAATTATTATACTCCTATTTATTTTAATTTCCAACACATTTAAAAAAAAGTAAGTACTTTCCTAAGTTAAAGAAACCACAAAGAAAATAGGTCCACAAATCACTTAAATATCATGATTTTGTAGAGGAAAACACAATATCAGAAAGAACGACAAAGTCATTCCATACAAAAATAAATTAAATTTAATGACGACAGACGACGAATTTGGAGAAATAGACAAATATAGAGTAATTGGTATTAAAAAATCTTGTGCAGACTTTGAACAGAAGAAGTGTCTTAGTATCAGGTGTGTCTTGTTAGGTAATGTGCAAGATTAGCAGTAAACTAAAGTCTCAGTGCATGGGCCAATATTCAAAGGACTTTTTGTTAAAAGGTGTGGAGATGTATATTTTCTGCGCTTTCGATTAATGTCTGAAATAAATAATTTATTCAATCATAAGTTGATATTTAAAAAAAAAATAATTTCCTGTTGTGGATTGAATCAGGTTCTAGTTTTGTGTGGATACAGTTGTGAACAGTGGTGAACCACTGGTGCTCCATACAAAATCTTTGATGATCCGCCAAAAAGTTGGGACATTATTTCAATTTTTATGAAGCAATTTAAGCAAGAACGAAAAAGAAAGCCTTATCAATCTATCTCAAAGCTAAATTTCAGTCATCCTTATAAAAAACACATTTTTGGCTCTCTATAAAAAAAAAATGAATACCCATTATTCTATAAAAAAGCAATGAAAATTTTGACAACATTTGTGTGAAAAGACATTTTCATCTGTCACAGCAATTAAAATTCTGTACACGTCTCGACTTGAAATAAACACAGCTCACCGTCTTGCAGTCAGTCATTGGAGGCAAAAATCTACAAAAGATTTTTTCAAACAAACACTCCTATATTACCATCAAAACGGGTCACTGTTATTTAAATCAATAATACAACATTTTATTTACCTTCCCAGGAGGTTAGGCACAAGGCCAGTTTTATCTTACTCCCACAAGGTAAGATGTGACCCAAGGTCGGGTCGGGAAAGTGGGACTTGAAAAGCCAGCGCCCGAGAAGGTGAGCACTCTGGCCATTAAAAATTGCCTGGGCAGCCCCGTCGGCATTCCCCGGTAGGGGCGCCTCAGGCAGTAAGCAATAAACTTACTTCTCCCCAAAGAGGGGAGGCAAAGCCTGGGAGGGTGGACCTCCTAGAACTGCACAGGACAGACACATAGACCGACATAAATCAAGCCCCGAAGGCCAAGACGATACCAGTTTATGGGGTGTAGTATCCATCGGAACAAAGGCCGATCAATAATACACCATATTTATTTACTCCTCTGCAGGAGTTAGGCACAAGGCCAGTTTTATCTTACTCCCACAAGTAAGATGTGACCACAGCTTGGGTCGAGTAAGTGGAGTTTGAAAAGCCAGCGCCCGAGAAAGTGAGCACTCTGGCCATTAAAAATTGCCTGGGCAGCCCCGTCGGCATTCCCCGGTAGGGGTGCCTCAGGCAGTAAGCAATAAACTTACTCCTCCCCAAAGAGGGGAGGCGAAGCCTGGGAGGGTGGACCTCCTAGAACTACACAGGACAAACCCACAGACAGGTGGAATCAAGCCCCGCAGGACAAGACGACACCCGTCTAGGGTGCAGTATCCATCGGAACAGATACTACACTTACTTACTAGCGTGCCAGACTCTATATATAGTACTGACGAACGATCCAAAGACAATCATTTGAATGTCTAATTAGCATAATTACTTTTTAAACAGTTAACAATACATTAATGTTTGGTATTATACATTTGTAATTTTATTGTGCTATTTTGTCTATATATATATATATATATATATATATATATATATATATATATATATATATATATGTGTGTGTGTGTGTGTGCAATAGTTACGTCGATATTAACAATAATTAATTAAAATGGTTTAATAAAAATAAATGGATAACTTTCTAAAAACCTTTCCTCTTATATCGCTCCCTAGAATTCTTACTGACCGTCAAAAGCAAAAAAAAAGAGGGGGGAGTGGGTGGCTGGCTGACTGCTTGCTGGCTGACTGCTTGCTGGCTAAATTGCTACCTTACAAGCTTTCTCTCTCTCTCTCTCTCTCTCTCTCTCTCTCACACACACCTATTCTCTCCAGTTAACGACGTCGTATTTTTTCTTAAGCGAATTGATTTCTCCTTTTGATTTCATTAAGGACTTATTTAAAAGATAAATACATTTATATAAACATTACCAAGATGTTAACGCTTATCATTTATACGAATAAATACTAAAGTCTTGTATTTGCAACAAACTTATGAATTATTATTTAAAATTTTGGTTTCAAGTATTTCAAGTAGCAAACTTTGCGAAGCGTGAATAAATTTTGAATTTGTTTTATTTAAATAATTAAACTATACTGTTAATGGGTACATTTTACTGTATATTAATGAAAAAAAATACCCCCCCCCCAAAAAAAAAAATTAAAATTACCTCAATCTAGAAGGATTTCTATTCCTCTGACCAAGGACAGGACATAAACTAGACTTTGAATTATTTATTCACTAAAAGTGAAATGTGTACAATTTTAACAAATTAGGGACAAGACCCTCAAAATATGGGGAGTGGGTGGTCATCCACTGTCTATCCTACTGTTTAGACGCATTCTGACTCCGTCATTTAAGCACTATTCCTTTAGTTCTTTCATTTGTCATCACTTTCACTTCAGCAGTTACCACAATACCACATTTACTCTATAGGCCACCCTTCTTAAAATATCCACAATCGTTTGGATACCATTTTTTCTTATATACTAGATGTACCCGTGACCAGCTGAGTCACAAGCTACCTCTATTTATTCTACTTTGATTTAATTCGAAAATTCATAAACTGTGACATATCTTGGAGGCATTTTTCTTGCATAACTAAAAATGATGTCTCTTTATTATTATTAGTATTATTATTATTATTATTTAGAAACATTATTATTGTATATTGTTCATATAGATTTAAAGAGATTTATTTTGTTTGTAGCGTGTACAGACACACTGTGTAAATTAGATGGTTACACTAAGAAAAAGATTCGCTCTTTTTCTAACTGCTCAGAGATATTAAGAATATTAGAAGGTAGTTGAATCAACATAGAGTGAGAGCAATGCATAGATATCAAAGAGAGAGAGAGAGAGAGAGAGAGAGAGAGAGAGAGAGAGAGAGAGATGAGTGACTCGTCCCGTTAATTATAAATTACGACTAATTAGAATTAAAATAGATTTCTTTTTAATATAACTCAATCCAAGAACTAGGGTAAAGGGCTTAGGGAAACAAACGTTGAAGAACTTACATTTAGTGTTGAGAGTGAGATAACAAAAAACGCCCCAAAAGAAAAAAGTTAATAAGACACTTCTAACCCTTTCTCGGAGTAGACCACCCACTGTTTCCCGGTTTGTTTAGAACCGAAAACAAACAGGTCAATCTCTAAGTGGAGGCAAAATAAATAGGGGTGAAGTTTGGAAGTGGAATGGTATCCTTCTAAGATAAGAAACAATTAGGGAGGCCAAGGTCAAAATGAAACTGGGGAGTGCCATTCTTGGAGGAATTCTATCACCAATAAACTACACTTTAATCCTAGACCGAAGATCGTGCTGAAATTGAAGTATTGTGACAATTATTATTGAAGATGTTCTCGCAAACCAAAAATAAATAACACCTTTTCAATGGAGTCACTAAAATTTGCGAGCACTTAAGCAGGTTGTTTAATTTGGTGGTCAAAGATTAAATAAATTTGTTGACATTAGTATCAATTTTTTTTTTTAAGAACAATAGATTAAAAAAACGAGATTGTGTTTGAACACGTAGTTTTGCTGTTATAATTTTTGACATTTTATTTCTTTTTGTGGGGGAGTGTTAGCGAAAAAGGGAACGAAGAAAATTTATAAGAAATTACAAACAACAAAAAACCAAAACACTCCCTAAGTGTTGAATGATGTCACCCTCGGTCAGTAACTGGACTACTTCCTTGTTCATAGGGAAATACCGAATGGTTGGTATTCCTTGTCCCATGACATAAGCAAACATTTTACTTATACATCCTGAACATGCAAATATACTCGGGAGAATACTAACGGGAAGGAAAAAACAAAAAAACTTGACTATTGTTTTAGGTCAGCTGAAAAGTGTATGGAAAAACAAAAAACTTAACAACCATTCAAGTGAGGTCATTCATTCAAGTTGAGGGTCTTTTTTTTCCAACTCATTGAAATCAGTATAAAAATAAATCCGAATTAAAAAAAGAAAAAGAAAAAGCTGTTGTGTAAAAATAAAACAAGAAAAAGAAAGAGGGGAAGGAAAAATACTTTTATAAGTTTTCCAGTTAAGACTAAACAACAACAACAACAACAAATCATTCTTCTTGGAATTCCTGTACAGTTCCAAACCATTTAAGGATCTCATCTTAAAAAAAAAAAACTCCAAATCAGAATCGACATTTTACATTTTCGTTAACCATTTTTCTTTTTTAAGTCTCCGTTTTCCATGTAAGTATTTTTCTGAAATTTTTCTTTAAAACTTTTTAAATAGTATTTTTAACTGGCAGACATGAATGAAGCAGACCTTCCCCCCCCCCTCCTTCTAACAAATTTATTAATGGAACTGATTTTAGTTTATATATTTTTGTTGGTTTTGGAATATTATCGATTAATCACCGCTATAAATAGCCCTCCCCCTACTCGACCGGTTTTATTTCCATTTCGTGGTTTGTTAATGGGTGAATTCATTTTGGTTCGGTTCGAATTCTGTAGGAGCACCAGATAAAGGTTTAGATTAGAGTCGGGATAAGATTTTTTTCGAAAAGGCGATATTTATATATATATATATATATATATATATATATATATATATAATCGCCATGTATATATCATAACGTTTGTACCATTTAAAAGAAGAAACCTAAAATAAACTGCTAATGACTTAAGAACAAAAAAAAATAATAATTCAGCGTACGAAAATAATGAAAATGAGAAACTAATGTTTACATTATCGACGCCTTAAGACAACGTTCCGGTTGTCCTACTAACGGTGCTCCCACACAAAAAAAGTCAAATAAGTTATATATTAGATTTTTTTTTTTTTTCATATTATGATAGAAGTTTTTCTCAGTAAACTCAATGTACTATTAATTAGTAAAATAGAAAAAAAGACGTGTTAAAAGAATTATCGCCTTGAGGGGAAAAAATGTCGGACGATGCGATAGAAACATAGAATTGTTGACCTGGAGAAACGAAACGATTCAAAGCCGTGTGTAATTATAAATATATATTATTTTATTTCAAAAATTTAAATTAAGTATAAAAATAATTTAGTGTCAACAAATATCTTTATATTAACACTTAATGTAAACTTTATTACATTCTGTGAAAGGGTTTCGGTTTTCGTTCAACACATTCCGGTCGATCTAAAACGTGACACTTAGCCGCCAGAGTCGCCAGGATTACGTAGGCGTGACTCAAATGAACCAATCAATCGCAATCATTTTAAAATAGATATTTCTACTTCATTATTAAAAATAAACACGGAATTGTCATTTTATTGACCCCCCCCCCCCCCCCCCCAATGAATACAATATTTTTCTTTTCGGGTTATTTTTATTTTGTTACTTTTCACAATAGAATTAACGTTGATAGATTTCCCCCATATTACTAAGTCTGTTCTCGATTTAAGTAATTGAAATTAAGGAAAGTTATATTTTAAAAAAAGAAAGAAAAATAGGCAACAAATAAATGTTACCAAAAGCAAGATAAATTCTTCTTCTACCTACATGTATAAGTTTATTTTATTATTTATTTTTTATAAATGATCTTTTTATTTATTACACTAAAAATGAAGAATTTGTCATTTCTTTTCTTTTTTTAATCGTTTTAAGGTGTTTAAATTACAGGGTTCTTTTTAATAATTTTCGTCGCCTTTTCTTTGTGTTTTTAATTTATTTTAAAGCGTTTTTAGTTCGATTTAAAAGTAGTGTCGAGACGTCACGTGGTCATCTGCAGCTACTTTTTGCCTTTGGTAACATTTGTTGCATATTTGTTTGTTTTTTTTCACCCCTTTTTCATTCTGTTAGCTGTCGTTAAAATTGCCCTATTTATTTGTAAATATTATGGGGGGGGGGGGGGTAGCCTCTATTTAAAACTATATCACCCTCAAGAACGACCCTAAAATCTATTTTCAATCGATATTTATTCCATAGTTGCCTAATTTTCCTACCTTACCTAATTTTATAGGTACCACTAATTTAGAATGTTAAAATGTATTTCGCCCATTAATATGTAATACTAACTTAAGTTTAACTCTAAAACGTTCAGCATGTCATAATCTTTTACAAAATACAATTTTTATCGCCTACAACTTGTACCAAACACAAAACAATGTATTTATCTACCGACCTGTATACTTTTAACGGTAATGATGTAGTTTCCCGACCCATGTAATTTTATCGAAAAATAAATATGCAGTGGCTCAAAAATTGTATTTGTTTTAGATTATGATATGCGGAACGACGTATTCACATTAAAATCGATTTAGTATTATTACGTATGATATAGAGAATAAAAATTGTTTAATTTAGTAAATTAGTCGACACACTGGCATAAATCCATTGTGGCCGTTAATGGAAACTGGTTAATATGAAGCAAAAAAAAGTAATAAAGTCTTTTAAATTGATTTTAACACCAACACGTTTACCGAACGTCGTTCAGCATGTCATGATCTTAACAAAATACATTTTTTAGCTACTGCATATCGTATTCCTGAGAAAATTCCATGGGTCGGAAAACCCCTTTTATGTTAAATTATTTTACCCAAAACGGCTGCCAACCGTGACGTCAATGAGTTGTCTGCTAATTGCAGCCGGTGCCCCGAAAGATTTGTCCCCTAGTTTACAGAAAGCAACTTACTATTTCCCTATGTATTTAGTATTTTTTTTTGTCGTGGTAAAAAATAATATATAATTTTTTTTTTTTTTTTTTTTTTAATTGTGAAAATAAAATTAGTGTTTTTTATAAATGGATCCGAAATATAACAAACAGTAATTTACAAGTTAACAAACAATAAAAAAATTTTTTTTTTCAAAATTGTTAAATAACTTATCTTGCCTTTGGAAATATTTATGTTTGCATAGTTGTTTGTTTTTTGACACCTTTTTTGTTCTGTTGACTTCAGTAAATAATCCCCCCTCCTTTTTCATGTTGGCAGAGTTATAGACTTGCACCAAAAAAAGGTTAAAAGAAACAAATAAATGCTACTAAACTCACCACTATAATTACGCTTATTCATTCGAGCGTGTTTTAGTAAATTTGTTATTTTTCTCCAGCTAACACTAAATATCACTTTTGGTCTATCATTCTCGACTCTCCTTAAAACATACTCCATAGGGGGTAGCAAAAACTTTCCACCCCTAATGCTTTAGTATTGACAATCCCCCTCATCGACACCGGGGGGAACTAATAAACAGTCTACTTTTCAAAAAAATCTCCGTTAATATTTACTATTTGTCTGCTATTAATTTACTACATGATACAAAAACATTAAGCACACATTTAATGGACGCTCCCGCTAATTTCGCTGATTTTCCAGAATATCGAATTACGTTTTTTCTACCTATTATGTATACATTTATACTCATTCTGGTTTTTAGAGAAGGCAATTAACATAGTTCCTTGCAGTATTTCATCATTCAGCATGGCGGCTACAATTTCTTCAGCGACTCAACTTCCGAATTAAGTCAATATACACCAAGATATTCGATACCCATAAAGTTGACACTTTCTGAATGCTACACTTTTTGCACGCATAATATCCAAAAATTTGGAAAAATACCCATTGATTTCTTCGTATAGAAATGATCCAAAACGTGTGACTGGTGGACATTACATTTGGTCGCCTTCTGTCGAATCGTAACATAAAACGCATGCCAGTTTACAGGTTTCGTTTAATTACCTATTTTTCAATAGAGTTTTTACCCGCTTTCGTAGCCAAATGGTTACGAACATAGATCCAAGACTGACAGGTTCAGCGTTCGACCCCAGTCAATTAACACCTCTTTTTTTCTTCTTTTTTTTTTTATACATTGTTAAACATTTGCAAGGGGGGGTGGGGGAGGACTATGGGTCGGTTTTTTTTTTTTAATTCAACGCCATTATGTGGTTATTTTAAAAGAAATCTATGTAATATGTAGTACTTTAACTATTAAATCAATGTAATACGTAGTATTTTAACTATTGTGAATATCATCATTTCTATTCGAACACACATGGTTTATTAGTGCTCTGCAGGCTGCCTTAATTATAGTTGTGTGTTTCAGTAGTGCTCATTTTTCTTTTTCCTTTCCTTACAAAAAAAAGGGAATTTTTATACAAAGATAACGGGGCGGGGGTTATTGGTATTAATAGAGCTCTGTAGGCCTCATTAATTTTAAAAGTGCCATTATCATAGAGTAGTTGTTTAATCAAAAATAAAAATTCTGGGGAAATACCGGTACCATGGGATGGGCAGGAAGACTCCTACAACCGCGTCTCCTTCATTCCTGTCTTCCTCCTATCCCCCTTTCACAATTCCAATCCGAACATTACAATTGTCAGATGTGACCTATTTGCGTTCTGTCGGATGTTGACAAATTTTAATTCATTCTTTTTATATTTCTCCCGGGCAACGGGTCGAGCTAGTTTTTAATAATCCGATAAAAGTATGATGGGTTTTACCTTATTTTTCGAAATGTCCGACTACACTTTCTGGAATTGGTAAATTTGTCGTTTCTTGCTCAAAATGGTGGACAACTCTGACGTCAATTAATCGTCTGCTATTTTCCACCTCACAAATGAGTAAGTAAACCCAAATAAATGGTTTGGAGCCAATTTTTCAACTGTATTTTCTTTAAAATAATTAAGGTAAATTCAAATTAGTCCCAAACAATTTATTTGTGTATTGTTTACTTACTCATTTGTGAGGTCGGAAAATAGCAGACGATTCATTGATGTCACAGTTGTCCGCCATTTTAAGCAGGAAACGACAAATTTACCCTGGAATATGCTGAACATCCTTTTTTCCTGTTAAGTCAATTTTCAAGAAATAGTCAACAAATACCTGTTCCAAACACCTTAAATTTTACTTTTCTACCTAATTGAAAGGAGAAAAGTACAAAAATTATTTTCATGAAAGTTTGAAGAAAGTCGGCAAGCGTCTGTCACCCATTTTATTTTCTTTGCAAAAGGAAATCACACCACGGCCATCGTAATAAAGGAAGCCAGAGTGCTGAAAACTGACGTCATGCTCTAAAGTAACAAACAAGATGTGTCGAACAGTCAGACTATGGGCATTTTGATCCCTCCCTTCACTTAAAAATTCAGGAAATCAACCAATTTTAATGAAGTTTTCAGTATTTATTGATTAACGATCACGAAATATAATTAACCCATTACTTTATTAGAAATCTTAGTACAAATGTATTATTTCGTGTAATTTGCATAGGCAAGACAGCAAACATTAAATTAATACTTAATAATAAAATGGTGTTTTCATATATTTTCTAATTTTTAAAACATGAACATTTTTCTTTGAAAAATAATTTGTCTGATTTAATATTCATTCTTTAAATAAGTTTGTTCTTTCCGGTGTACATCGAGTGAAAAGTCTAGTATCAGTTATACTGCATAGAAATATCTCTTGGTTTGTAAACACAAGAAGACAAATCCCTATTCAGTTCAGTTTTAAAAATGGCCCAAAGAAGCTGGATTTTGAATGAAATCGCAGTTGAAACATGTATGCACATATGTAGCCAATAATGTTTGTATAAATAAATAAAAATTATACTATATATATATGTATATATATATATTTATATATTTATTTATATATTGTATGACAAAAGTTCAGAACAATATGAATACAATATATAAATAAATATTACGCTAGCCTAGCCGCACTGAATAGCTGTTATACAGCGAAACAGTCTGTCTGCGGATGATTATAATGGAAAAGGCATTCGATCACAGGATGTGATCTGGTACGCATTGCGACACGATGGTGTCCCCGAGGAGTTAGTTAACTTGGTCATGTTGATCTGTGTCACTACTTTTGGTGCTTATGCCTATTAGCCCTGACAATGAAATATTTAAAGAATGTATAAACGTTATTATGTACTTACGTGTTAGCTGAAAATAAGATTGTGCAGAAAAAATTACGCAAATTCATCCAGTAGTTATTTAATTATAAGAAAAAGAAAGAAAATGAGTTTACGTACATTTTGACATTTTTGTAAACAATGGAGACCTCAAACCCCGAAATCATGAAAATGAGTTATCGTCCTTGACCACTGGAAAATCTAAGATACAAAATGGTGGAAATATCTACCGAGTGATAAAATCGTTAAAATCGTTTTTTATTTATAATTAAATAACTACTGGATGAATTTGCGTATTTTTTCTGCACAATCTTATTTTCAGCTAACATGTAAGTACATAATAAAGTTTATACATTCTTTAAATATTTCAATGTCAGGGCTGATATGCATAAGCACCCTACTTTTTTCCAACAACAACTAAGGGAAGTCACTCTCCATGCTTTACCCTATATAAAGGAAGTGACTTGGAGATAACTCAGAGACAACTTAAACATTGCTGGTGTCCTCTTGTGAAGATTACAGTTCCATAACAAAAAAAAAACCCAAACAAACAAAAGTAAAACAAGTATCATTGCAACAGGTCTCTCAGAATTTCGGAAGAGGCTCCCATCTTTGTCAGACAATCCGCAACCTGTTCTCGGCCCCTGATCCATTCAATTTGGATCTCCTCCTTCACTCTGGCTACATCAACTCTGAGACGCCGGTCACTTACAAGATTTGATGACTTTAAAGTCTCTACCAGAGACGCATTGTTTGTTTTACAAAGAACTTCAGGCAACCTATGTAGTCTTATTATCTCTTGAAGCATTGCGGCTATCAACATTCCAGCATCAGCCGCTTCACTAAGCGCAAGAGTCTCTGAAGCTAATGGGATTTTTGTTACACGGTCAAGTTTTTTTGATGACCAGCATGTAGGAGCCATTCTGTTCATCTTGCCACAAACAAAGATGATAAAACCACCCTGTGAGGATCCATCCTCCAGACTAGCATAGGTGGCATCTGAATAACAAACAATATTCAGATCTGAAGGTTTTTCAAGCTGGAGAAAAGATATGGATCCTGTCCTTGATTTTAATTTTATTAGCGATTTGTTTGCCTCAAAGAGTAACTTCACCATTGGAGATATTCCAATATTACTCATTCTACACACATCAAATGATACATCTGGTCGTGTCTGGGTGGATACCCACATCATTTGACCTGTCAATCTCTTTAGCTATGTCTTCTCCTCTTGACTCAATTCATCATTTTTTCTTAATGATCTTCATTTCCTTATGTCTATTGGGGATAAGGCTGAAACATATAGATTTTGATCTAAAATAATTCCATTTTTTGTTTGCTTAAAACTCAATCCCCCAAATTTGAATATTCCACTTTCATGTTTTCTAAATTTTAATATCTTTTCCAATTCTGCGATCATTTTTCTTAAATAAATCATTTCCACAGAATATGAAATCATCAACATGTATTGCCAGAATGCCTATCAAGTCACCAGTGGCATCATGCCAAAGAAACAGTGCATTGTCATGATATACACTCACCATTCCTTTTAAGTGTGTTAATTCATGATTAATTTGCTTATACCATGAACGAGGTGTATCGTTTAATCCATAAATACATCTTTTCAGCTTCCACACCTGTGATTCTGGACACACTTCAGATGGTGGTCTAAGAAATACCTCTCTCTCCAGCATATTACCTTGCAGAAATGCTGAGATAAAATTAAGAGTATCCACCTGCCACATCATAACCGAGGCTGTAACAATACGAGACGCATAGCCTCACGGCTGCACGTTGGAAAATCTGTTTTTAGGTTATGGGAATTCATAACCATGTGCAACAAGACAAGCCTTCATTATCTTTTTGTCCTTCACAAATTTTTCTGTTATCACCCATCTTGTTGATATACATTTTTGTCCCATATCAGGCACACATCCATATACTTCATGAATTTCCACATCTTCCAATTCTCTTTTCTTTGCATCAATCACATCTACTTGTTCTTGTTCAAAAGAAAGCAAAACTGCATGTTCCTGATAACTTACTCCCTCTATTGCTTGAGGAAATTCTCTTCATTGATCAACATGATCCCAATTGATACATACAGGATTTTCATCTTCGGCTTCAGGTTTTATATTTAGCCAATGGCTATATTTTTCCGTTGACACCTGAAGAAGGCTGGAAGTTACAGTGGCCGAAACGTTGTGATGATAACACTCAAGATGAGAAATGTAGTCCTAATGACCAAAATTATACAAATCATCAATCCTCATCTCAAAAATTCAGAAATATAAAATTTGCTATGTAGATAGTAATATTGGGAATTACAATGAATAAATAGAATAGAAAGCAATATTCAAAAAATCTTGAGATATACTAAACTGGAAAGGTAAGCTACTATAAAATCAAATAGATTATTTAAAATATAAATATATATATACTGTAATATATTAAATAATTAAGATTAATTAAACAAATTTCTTTATTATTTATTTATCAGTTAATGTTTATCTTTGTATTATGGAACAGAGGATACATGTAAATAGAACGATTTTATTTGTCTATGAGGGCTTATCGGATTAAAAACTGACATTATTAAATAAAGTTTTGAGCAATAATAAAACAATATAATATAAACTTTATTAATTGATTCGATAAATTATTAATTAAAAATAAAACTAACCTTAGGAATAATCGCTGAGAAAAATCTATGTCATTGGAATATTTAAAGGATGGAGACTAGCACAATTTGAAATTTGTTTCTTAAAGAATTTGGATTGTTAGTAGATTTAGGACGAAAAGAGAAATTAAATATATGTTAATAATTCTCATGTTATCTGACTCATGTTTTACGATTAGAGCTATTTTATTTATTTGTAAAAATAACTAGAATTTTTTTTTTTTTTTTTCAAATCAAATAATAAAATTTATTTCAAAATATTAATAAATCACTTTTTCGTCACTTGGACATTGTTTAGTTCAGTAGCAAGAAATCCCGATTAATCATATTACAGTCAATAGTTTTCTTCGAATGTCCGGCTGGCTTGACAGGCCAAGAGCAGACTCAATGCATTTCCATGAATAATGGCGATAGAGAGGCGCTTGTAAAGCCAAGAAAATTTGTGATTGTCTCCAGTGTTGCATGTCATTAATAAACTAGGGCTGCCGAGGAAGTCGCGCGTGGCAGAGCCTATCACTCCACTCGTCTCCACAGTGATCGGTTGAAATACAAATCTGCCGAGAAGACTGGCATATTTTGATCGCTTATGGCTCTCTGCTGATGCTGCTGCATGTCCAGGGTTTGTTTCCAATTCTATCACTGACGAGGGCGCAGAAGTGTCGACACAAGTCGCATCCCATATCAGTGACTTACTGTTTGCAAAGGAAAACACTGTCAGGCCATCAGGTCGTTTGCCATCCCCTCTGTCAAGGCCAACCGGTTCAAGGATCGACAGGAAGCCAGCGATGTCTAGTGCTCCTCGGACGACATCATTGAGAGCGCTGTGCCTAGAAAATCTGCCGGTGCTCCTTCGAAAGGGTGTGGAGTCCATATATGTCGACCGGCTGGCCACAACGGCACCTGTGGTTGCTGCAAACTCTAGAACTTGTGTGCAGAGCTACAACGAATCTCAGTCAATCGTCATCAACCAGGTTACCGACAGCCAATGATGGTGTTATAAACGTGATACCATGACACCAATGTTACAAATGTGTAAATCAGCCACGAATGTTAATAATGTGTATGGTTGGAACATCTAAGATTTAACTAAAACGGTTAAATGTCTTTCAAATGCTATCCGGTTGGAAAATTGGTAATCATTTTACATTAAATTTATATGCGAAACTGATCCCCCACTTAAAATTCTAAAATAATTGTTTTACTTATCTCTTATTTATACAGTAATATCTTCAACGTAGGTCAGATATTTATTATGCTTATCCCTTTCTATGTTCTTGCTTTGTGCCATTTTTTTTTCTATTATGTGTTGTTTTCAAATATTCTTAGAAAAAGTGTTTTTAGGTATTCATTGAAAATAACTCAACCCTTAAAAACGAAAACTTAACCTGAAACAAAACATATCTCATGGGTCATACACTGTATTAGAACCTTATTCATAGATAGGCAAATGTTGAGTTATCTCTTATTATCTAGTCATCAAAATGGTGTCCATTTGAAAATTGAAGAATTTTAAATAAAAGAAAAAAAATCAAACTACTTGTTTGTTTTTAATCAAAGTTGGAATAATGATGTATGATATTCCAGTCTGTACAAAATAAAATTATGGTTGATCATAGGCGAAAGTAGTAGCTGCTGTATATGCAAAGTTATCTTTGCTTATACAGTCACTTTGCAATTTGTATATAATTCTTTTGTCTTTTGATATGAGAGGGTTGCCTGAGAAAATGTTACTGTTTTCTTTTGGATTAGGAGCACAAATGCAAGCCAGTAATTACTTTCTGACAGTTTAAAGGTTTCAAAATTATGATCGAATTTTGAAGGATCACAATATCAAAGAAGTTGTCAATTGTAATCTATTATAAATAGTTTTTTTTTAAAATGGCCATTTTAAACCCTTTTAACTGGCAAAGTAATTTTTGACTTAAAGTTTAAAGTCAAAAGCCAAGTATTACGGTTCATTTGAAGCTAAAGGAAAACAATTTTCTCTTGTGCCTCTCTTGTATGAAATAACCATATTATGATAAAAATAAATTTTTGGTTTTGTTTAACTTTTTTTATTTATTTAAATGATGAAACATTGTTTGGTTTCAACCAAGGCCATCCCTATAACAGGCCAAGAGATCTAACATTTGAGGTCTTTTACTGGAGACAAGATTTCCAGTCGGTCAGCAGATATCTTTTTAGTTGCTAACACTCATTGCTCTGAGAAAATGTTATTCTGAAAGGAAATTCTAAACTATCAAATTGATTTCAGCTAAGGTTCTGTATTATATCAAATTACACTTGGATTTTGTCACTATACTGTAAAAAGTCAAAATTGAATTCTGTTTTTTTTTATTTGCTATTATGATTAAAAAATTAAAACAATAGTTCGCATTGTTTTAATTTCTTAAACAAAATTAGTTTTATATATTTTGTAAAAGTTTCATGTCATAATCTTTAAGGTTTTCTTTTCATGTTGACAACCGTGTTTATTAAAGAAATATCATTATTACCTTTTTTTTAGTTAATAAAAAATGTGTTGTTGAAACCTCAATTTATTGAAGAAAATTTGTTTTGTCTAACTTTTCATTTATAGGAATTTGTCAATAATTGTAAAATTTATCAATTGTGGTTCTTATATTTTTGTATGTAAAACATAAAAACATCAACCTGATGTCGGAGGAATTTTTTTTCTTTTTTAACTGCTATATCAATTATTTAAGTCAGTTCACATTGTCTCTAGTAAAAGACCCCAGTTGCATGATTGCCTGGCCTTTTATAGGAATGCCCTTCGTGTTAACCAATTGAGACTGACATACAAACACTCTTTGACATATTATTGACTTAATGTTGTTTTTTTTATTCCAGGATGCGCTACGAGTGATTCTAAAAAATGTTAAGTGAAACAAGTTCGTTTATTTATCAAATGTCTCAAAAGTGGCCACACTTGCTCGATGGACGTATCTCCAACTTCGTGTCAAATATGGCATACTGTCCGTGGAACTGTTCAGGACATGGCATTTGCAATGAGGGCAAATGTATCTGTCGTGTAAGTATTTACACCTTCTTAATCTATCTTACTTTTATTTACTTCTTTCTATCAACTATTTACAAGGCCAGATTTTAGTCCATACGAGTTTCTTAAACATGGCATAATCACGTTGACACACCGATTCTCGTTCGATCACCAAAGTTAAACGACGTTGAACCTGGTCAGTACCAGATGGGTGACCATTTGGGAATAGCAGGCGCTGTATCTGGGAACACGTTGACATCATACTGCAAAAACTAATGTCATCATCTCCCCCCCCCCCCATTTTTTTTTTTTTTTTTGGCGGGAAAACATAAACGATAATAAAAAATGAATAAATGAATGGTTAAACATTATCAATAGCATTGGAAATTCTTTTAATAGTTCAAAACAATTTATTTTGCTTTAACTACATATTGGCATTAAAAACTATTTAATATATGCTAGAATTTCAGCCTGTATATATACACACTAGACAAACTGTCTAGGCCCAGAGGGTCTAGTCAATCTTGTATTGAGCAGTTCGCTTGTTGTGTTGTCAGAGTAGCAAGTTTGTCTCAGTCAGTCCTTGTGTGATGACAATATTTTTTCAAGTCTCTATTAAATTAAACTGATATCTTTAGTTGCCTTTTTACATTACAAAACGAATATGCGCCTCAACCGTTCAATGTTTTTATCTTATCAATCATAGGTTATGTACAAATTGTTACTCATCTACATGCATATAAATTTAGGCCAAATGTATTTAGTTACATAAAAATGTTTTCCGATAAAGCTACAGAAAAACAATCTTTATTAATATTGATTGGTCAGAAATGTATAAAGATTATATTTTGTTATCTGTGGGACAAGGTCAAGATTTGCCTTATACATAGTTACAATGACTAAACTTATTCATTTCTTTTTAAAGGATTACATTTAAATCTTAGTTTCCATAGTTGCTGGGGGTATATATTTTATTCTGAGGTATAACAGACTCAAAACATCTTATATTAGCTATGCTGTGACTATCCCTTAGACTTATGTGTCACTATCAGACAAAAGTGGTATTTACGTAACTAGCAGTAATATGATCCCCAGTCACATATTTTTGCTAGTATGTTAAATATTAGATCGTTTTTAATTCTAATGTGTAGTTAAAGCAAAATAAATTGGTTTGGACTATTAAAAGAATTCCCAACACTATTGATAATGTTTATCCATTCATTTATTTATTTTTCATTATCGCTTTTGTTTGAATTCATGTTTTTGAAACATAAAATAAATCATAAATCTATGACGTCACGCAAAAGCTATAATTATTTTGTTATGGTAATGTTTTAAGCTCTATTTATAAGAAAGTCCAAATAGGTTAGTTGGTTGAACCTCAGACTGAAGATCTCAAGGTTTCGATTTGCAGTCATGCCATCCACTTTACTTGTTGGGAATTTATTTATTATTAATGCAATAGTCTCCATTTCTAAAAGTAGTTAAGATCTGTTGCAGGGTCCGGTCGCCGTGGTGATCGGTCTTACAACTAAGAAAGTGGGCACAGACAAATTATGGCAATTGCAAAAGAAGAGAGGACAAACGCAGATGAACAGTTTAAAATAAAGAAGTTTATTTACCATAAAGGAAATAACGTGAGAAGGAAAACTGAAATCACTGGAAGCAGGAGAGGCTGGAATGAGGAATGACGTCACTGAAAGCAGAAGAGGCTGAATGGATAGGACAGAGGTCTGGAACTGGATAGCAGGAAATGCTGGATTGACACGGCCTGGAACTGAATAGGCCAAGTTGGCAGGAAAAGATATCTGGATCTTGGACAGCAGAAGATGTTGGATCAAAAGGAATGACATCTGGAACCTGGGCAGCGTTGGAAGTTGCCACATGGGATTTGATGTGGATATCCCTGAGGTGTAAGGATGTGCCTCAGGTCGGTTCAGTTCGTGTGGACGTGGCCATGGGTTGGATCAACAGGAATCAGGGCGTGGACAGGAACTGGAAAGGCAGGATGTCGACAGGCACTGGAAAAGGAGCTAGAACGAGGAGTGGGCACTTCTGGGATGGGAGCCGCTGAAGAGAGCTATAGCAGGTGTTGCTGGAGAGCTATAGCAGGAGCTGGTGCAGGTGCAGGAGTAGGAGATGCTGGAGCAGACGCTGCAGGAAGCTGGTTTAAGAGTGAGCTGGAGCAGCACTGCAGGAATCTAGTGCAGGAATGAGCTGGAGAGAGGCAGGCTGGAGTCAGGTGGATGGAGCAGGTAGCAGCAAAGTGTGAAGGTTTATCGCATTAGTAATTTGAGTTTTTAGCTCTGAAAAGGGCTGTCTTCTTCAGCTTCCTGGCTTGACGACTGGTCCACCCAGTCGGAGGTGGGGGTCTTTTAACCCCTGAATTTGATTTTCTGTTGAACACCCGCCATATGTATTTATGAGAACCAGCATTACAGCTGGCGACCCCTATGAAGCCAAGAAACAACTGAAATTAATTTGTGGCCGAATTTATCACGGTCAAAAATAGCTAGAAAGTTTGTTGACCACGTCTACATAAATACCGGAGACTTTTTAGATGCTGGTATTGCAGATTATTGTGGGAAAGCGATGGTAGAAGTTGAACTATGTGAGCGATTTTATTTAGACAAAAGTAAACAAAAATTACAAACAAATATTTTAAAGGAAAAACAATGCACATAAAATTTCTTACATTTGCCTTAGGCATGAAGCCCGAATCGTTATGGGTGGGGGGTAGTTGGACATACAATTTGTCATATATTTGACTTTACCCTACGCTAGACACTCTCACCAAAATACCTCATTCGCTCTGTGGGTTGGACCTACTTAGATGATCCCCAATTTGTTTAAAAAAATTTTATTTGTAAAATTCATCGTGGGTGAGTGGGACAATATTTACAAAAGTTCTATACAAGGTTAGTAGTGCCCTCCCAACCCTCTGCTAAGTGATAGACTGCCCACTGTTTTCCAGGTGATCCGAAAACAAGCAGGTCGGTCTTTAATTGGGAGTAGGAACAAAGGGGGGAAATAAAATGAGTTTGGATGGGATGTGGGAATGGATGGTGGTCTCCTCCAAGATATAGGGTGACATAGGGCAAAAACAAAATGTGGGGAGTGGGCATCTTTGGAGGCTCTCTAGTACCAAAAACAAAAAACAGGGTCAGAACGCATTCACTCTACTAGCTAAGGGTCTTTGTTAAAGAGAGATTGAGGGGTGTGTTCCATAGAACCCAGGACCGCGTGTGCCATGCCTAAGCAGGGAACATGTGCTCATACCGGCGCCTCTACGGATGTACAAGCTAGTCTCGTGCACCCACCTCCTATCCAACTCCATGCGATGTAATCTCCTCCAATCACATCTGATCTTCACTCTGAGCTGGTGCTTAAAGTAGACGACCAGATCCCGATCGGAAACAGATCCTACCCCATGAACCTCATCAAGACGTAAAACCCACGTCACCATTCTCGCTACGGCTAGGATAGCTAGAAATAACATTCTTTTCTCCCTCGGCCATGGCGCCACATTGTGGACGACCAATGCTAAATTCGGGGCCATCGGATGCTCAGCGTCGATGCATTCCTTTACTTCACCAACATACTCCCAGAGTCACCAAAGTTTGCTGCAAGCGAAAAAGACGTGCTCGGTAGTAAGGATCCATCCTCACTCCATCTCTGGTAAGCCTGTCATAAAGGAGCAGCGCGTCCCGGACCAGTCGCCAAGTTTGAGAGTACACAGAGTTGTTGAGGTACGTCTGGCCTGGCGCCCTACTCCACTGAGAGCGGATCTCTTCCTCCGACTATCCCAGCCGCTCCCCCAAGCGGGTCCGAAGCGGACCCCTCCACTAACTCTCAAAACAGTCTTTTCCTCAGCTGCGTAAGAGCCCTGGGCCTCGGCAACGTCTTAAGCGCGGCTCAGCATTCAGTGAGAAATTTCGGTTCCCTCTTCGGTCTACGGCGGGATTATTACCTCGGGGGCAGGTATGAAGTTGCGAAAGGCCTTCTCAACCGCAGGGATCCAAGGAACATCCTCTGTCAAAGACCGACCCAGAAAAGCCAATCTTTCGGCATGTCTATGACTTGCCAGATCCGGCATTCCCAGGCCCCCCTTGCGCGGACGTTGAGTACAGACCTGTCTGCGGACATATGGCTTCCCTCTCTTCCAAAGAAGCGAGAAGAGCAGGCGGGTGAAAACCACAAGGTGATCCGCAGGAAGGGGTAGTACAGCCAGTCGGTAAAGGATGAGGGGAAAGAAGTAAGTGGCGCACACCTCGGCTCTACCCTTTAAGGAAAGTTTCTTTCAAATCCAAATCGCGATCGACGATTAGACCTTTGACTGTACTTCCGACCAATTTTTATCCAGCTGGATGCCCGGTCCGAACCAGATGCCAAGGATCTGAACTGGGCCATCCAACCAGCTGAAAATACCTGATAGTGTGGCTTTGCCGCTCCAGGCACCCAACCGCAGGCCGGTTGACTTGCTGCAATTTATTACGGTCCCTGTAACTTCTTCGTACTGAACAAGTGCCTTAACCACCGTTCTCACGTCAGTGCGGCTCGACATGAAAACGCTGACATCATCGGCGAACACAGAAACCTTGGCACACTCTCCGCCAGGTATAGCGATCCCTCGCAGGACCGGTCTCGTCGCCTTGTCCCTTAATTTGTGGAGGAATGGCTCCATAGCAGGACATAAAGCAGAGGCGACAGCGAACATCCCTGACGCACCGACCGCGAGACCACGAACGACTTTGAAAGCTTACCGTTTACCTGCAACGCCACTGTCAGCAGACGATTCAAGATCGAGATTCACTTGCGGAAGTCCGGATTAAAACCGGCGGCCTCCAGAACAGATTCCAGGACTGATCCAAATTGATCAGCGCGGCCTCTGTGTCGTCTGCTACACCCTCTATGATCGTGTGAATCAGATGCAGGCTGTTTTGAATCGATCTCCCCTTCATAGCAAAGTTTTGATCCGGTTCGATCAAGGCTGGCGACAACAGTCTGCAAGCGGTTCGCAAGAACTCTTGCCAAAATCTTTAACTCTGTGTTTAGCAGAGTTATGGGCCTATAGTCGTCAAAATCCTCCCCACCATGCCGATCCTTCTTCTTCAGCAATGTGATCACTCCCTTGGTAACCTGTCCAGGGATGGAGCCCTGAGCAAACCAATGGTTGAACACATCCTTCAGAAGAGGAACCAACATGGGCGACAGCCTCAAGTAGAATTCGTAGGGCAGACCATCAAGTCTAGGAGATTTGTTCCGGACGACCTGCTTTAACGCAGTAATGATCTCGCGCTCCGTAACCATGCCATCACAGCCAGCCGCTCGGCCCACCTCTAGGCAGGGCGAATCGGCTAAATAGCTGTCAAACTCCTCGATGCGGAGTCTGGGTAGTCGGGTGAAGCGTTCCTCCAAATGCTCCCGAAATCCCTTGCAGACAACGCGAGAGTATCTCCTTCCAGGATTCTGACTTTCCAAATATAGCTATCCAAACCACAACGTAAGGCAGCCTTACGCTCAACAGTGTCAACGTTGACAGCTTCATTCGAGACTCTCTTTAACCTAGCTCTAACTACCTGACCTTTGTACCGCTCGCTAGCCAAATGGTTGAGGTCCCCCTTAGTTAGTGCTGCAGTTAGGGACCCCCCCCCCCCAGCCACCACCCGGATCAGCTTATTCTCTAAACGCTTTTCTGACTTTACCTTATCTCAGACGAGACGTTGGGCATACTTGATAGCAAAGCGTCTAACCTTAGCCTTAATCTTTACCCAGTACCTGCTCCCAATTACCGCTCCCACTAGAGACCATTGGTAAAGCAGGATTACCTTTTTCGCAGAAGTCTTGTATCTCCAGTAGGGAGGTATTCAACTTCCAGTATCCATCTAATCTAGGCTTAGCACTTAAATTCAAACTGGCCATAACTAATTTATGGTCCGAATGACCTAACCACTTGGACGTGGGACAAGATAGAAAATCTATGTCGCCTCTTCTAACTAGCATCCGATCTAAGTAAGTACTCGAATGGGAAGGCACATTATTAGACCACGTCCACATCTCCCACCCCGGGTGATCGACACGAAATCTGTCGACAAGATCGACAAAGCCATCAAGTCAGACAGGCTATTTTCATATCCGCCCAACCCGCTACTCTCCCCGACCTTGTCTATCTTGGGGTCGGGGATGGCATTCCAATCCCCCATTAATACTACCTGCTCTGAACTCTTGAAGAACCCTTCCAACTGCCGAAAAAAGGAAACCGTCTCCCCGGGGGTGTTGGGCGCATAAACCACAACGATCTGGAACTTTCTGTTATCAACGGCAATATCGAGCACGACAATGCACCAGCATGCACAATGCTAACCGTCGCAGAGAGAGTGTGTCTCACTAGCACAGAGACGCCATGACTGTGGATATTGCCATATACTGAGAAGACGTCAAACTCGCCAGCCAGTACATGACAATTCCCACTGGAATCGAAGTGTGTCTCCTGAAGCGCAGCTAAATTTACCTTAAGGGCCACCAGATCCCTTAGCACGCGAGTAGCTCTGCTTCGGGATCTCGTGCTCCTCTCGTTTATGTGATCGATGGTAAACAGAAAAAACAACCAAAGGCAGAGTGGAGAATTTGCCTCGGCTGCTGCTGATGACACCCTCAGTGGAAAAGTACCCGGGCAAAGTTGTTCTGGGTTTTGTTTGTTATTTTTAGAAGTGTGACTTTGAAAGAGGTGTACGAGTCCATAATGTTTGAACATTAGGAGCGGTGAACGGATACCGCGACAGATCTCTGATATCTCGAAATGAGACAAATTCTGCAATGTATTTATTACATTTTAAAAATTGTGACAAACAGACGGACAAAATCTCTATACACAAGAATTACAACAATATAAAACTGATTCTAATATAATAATTCTTAGCAAGTCTTCATGCAATTAAGAGATTGAAAATCACTGAAATAATTTACATCCAATTACAACAATCATTCTCTTTTTAACAAAATTACTTATAACCAGGGTTGCAGAGTTGGAAGCTCAGACTCCATTTCCTAGTATTCCAAATATTCTGACTCCGACACATATAGTTCCCAAATAACCAACTACAACTCTTTATTTTAAAGTCTTCCAATATTGAAACTGTTTGATTTTTCGCAGAGTACTCCGCAACCTTGGTTATAAGTTTTTAAACCATAAGTCTTTCAGACTGTGTGATAATAACTTAAGCGGTATGTGTTTTTGTTTGTTTTTTTACTAATGAGTCACCACTTATCAAGGCTTAAAGCCACTCGAGTTTAATTACTTAGTGGGACAGTATATGACAAATACTTGTTGACAATTAAAATTGGATAATATTTTGCAAGTAGCTGAACCTACCCGGCATTGGCCGGGAGTCTTTTACATTTCATGTTTGTTTTTTTTTTCTTTTATCATTTTTCATTGTCTTTTATGTATAAATGTACAAACGAAAAAAAGAAAATGTATTATAATCCACCTAGAAATGTATTATTTCTCCAATCAAAGTGATTGTAAAAAAGAGAATTTAATTGCGAAATTCAATCCGCCAGAATGCCTTTCCATTATATGTCTAAAAGGCACCCATATAAATTTAAAAAAAAATGAATTACTACATGACCCTTTGACATTAGGAACCATTATAACTATCTAATCCAATCCTTATGAATTCATAAGAATTAAATTTAACTGAAAAAGAAAAACGGAAAAAAATATAAGGAAAAAAAAAAAGAAAAAATGGAATACGATCTGATTACATGTAAATTTAACAATGGCTGCCTCCAGTTTCTGGAAAACTCTGGAATCTGTAACTTTATTTTTTGTCATTTTCTCCTTTCAATTAGGCAGGAAAATAAATTTTATTGCGTTTGAAACGGTTCTTTATTGTATATTTGCTTGTTTTTTGGAAGGTTTTCACCCAAAAAGACAAAAAAAAAACACCACTCAAACTTCTATAATTTCTGGAAAACAGGCATTGAAAAATCTAACATCATATTTTAATGAAAAATTAAATGTAAATATAAACACTTTAAAATACTGTAAAACACAAAAGAATGATCCAGGTAGATAGAAAAATAACCTTTATTGCCTTTGGCAACAGTTATTTGTTGACTATTTTTTTTGTTTTTTCACCCCTTTTTTTCTGTTGTATGTTCTTGACAATCACTAAAATTATGGCATTTGTAAAAGTTTGTTTTTATTTGTTTTAATAAATCGGCTGATGCGACAAGTTGAAATTATAAAAATCGTTTTAAGGTATCAAGCATTCACATTTTTCTTAATAGTGAAAATTAGGTCAAAGATGATCGACAAGTTATCCGTTAGATTAAAATTATTTAATGATTAAAACGTATTAATGTATCAAGATGTCAACAGACTAATTTGTAGTAATTTGAAGGAAAAGTTAGTTAAATCTAAGAAATCGGATTAAGAAAGTTAAGGTAACAAAAGAAAAAATTGGATTTCTATATAAATGATAGTGAATTACGATGCTAATGTTAACAAACCAAATGATTTCATTGGATAATCACCCTATGCTTATTATTTAATCGAAATCCAGGGTGAATCTCTTTAAGTGTTCATTACTGAAAGATGTGTTTGGTTGGATAGAATATATAATCAATAAAATCGACTGGAATTTCTGTTTTTATGTAAAGAACACAGATTTAAAATTTATGTAATACACTGGCTAGTCAAAATCAAATATCAATTTGGCAGATGCATTTCAATATGGGTCTAACTTCGATAATCTGACCGACTTAATTTTGTATATATTAGACTAACTGTATCTACTCGATATAACCTGGGAGTCTTGTTATTTTCATTTTTATTATGGCTTTTGTAAACTATGCCCCCCTACCCTTTTTTGTGTTGTAGCAAATTAATTTTTTTTTCATTAGGATGAATTTATTAATTTTAAATGGTAAATGTAAGTATTATGGTATTTGATCATTAAATTATTAATTGAATAGAATTGTTATAAAACTGACTAATTTTTTTAAGCTAATGTTTGAATCTCTATTTCTAAAATTATTGGATGTAAATAAAAATTATTGGATGTAAATAGCTTGCAAAACATTTAATATTTTATACATTAGAATTTCTAAGAACTTTAAAGCCAGAAATTACTTTCTATTCAACAGATTTAATATTCAAAAGAACACAAAGGAATTAAGTTGTTTTCTAAAATTATAAACACAAGCTTTAAATAGCTGAATTTTTAACAAAGAAACCGAAATGCATTCTGGTGTATATAATTTCACAAGTATGTTTTTAGCTATGAATTTTAAAATAGCATTATATTTTATGTTGTAAAATTTTAGATTTAAATAAATATTCAATTTATATATATATATATATATATATATATTACTATTTCATGTATGCACATAAAATGTTATAAGGAGATATAATTTTTTATGTATCAATTTACAGTATTTACTTCAACAGTGCTCGATACATAAGTAGAGTTAGGTAGTAAGTTATGAAAATATATTTATGGCAATTAAGCTACACAGAGGCTCCCGCGTTTCATCCCGAGGGGAATCGTCAGGCTAAAATGCATGGAGTTAGTTTTGCCAGGTGTTTTTATATATATGACTAGCTAGTTAATCAATCAGATTCTTTGTTGTTCTCTTAGCCAATCATTGGGCTTCTCACGAACAAAGATTTGGTTGGTTTTACTTCCTATTTCCTATTCTATTGTTCTGTTTTCTATATGATGATTCATGCCAGTTTCTTTGTTGTTGTGTTAGCAAATTGTTGGGCTTCTCATAAGCAAAGGTTCGGTTGGTTTTACTTCCTATTTCCTATTCTATCATTCTGTTTTCTATAGAGTGGAATATCCCTGTTTCTTTGTTGTGTCAATATAATGTGTGACCTTATTTTAACACATGGTTCCTTGTATTTTTTATTTTAGATTTTAGTTTATTTATTACTTTTTTTTTTGTTTATGTATTGTTAGCCTACAGGCAGCTGTTTGCTATCTCACTTCTACAGTTTAAAAGATTTTGGGGGTCTTTAAAGTTTAGGATTTCAAATTTCTCATTCAGACATAATCTACACGGGTCGTCTAAATTTCTACATGTACTGGCCTGTCATATTATTTTCCATTGAATTATTGGTAAGCTTCCATTTTCTTTGAGCTCCCAATAATGGTTTGCTAGTGCTGTTTTAATTCGACGTTCTTTGTTTTTTGTTTTTTTGTTTTTTTTTAAATATTTATTTAAATCTTATAGCGTAATGGATAAACTGCTAAGTCATAATCAGTTCTAGGCAACAGTCTTCTGGAGGTTGAAGGTTCAATTCTCAGTGCTGGATACAATTATGAATTACTTAAGACTTCTACTCAGTCATGGCTGACTGAATGAGAGCAAGATAATCCTGTAGATTAAATAAAGGGTTCCGTTCGAAATTCCTTACAGATTCCCAAGTTCAACAAGATATACCTGAAGAAGGTTGGAGGTTACATCGGTATAAACGTTGTGAGAATAACATTGAAGATGAGAACAGTAGTCTGAATAATACAAACTATCAGTCCTCATCTAAAAAATTCCAAAACATTATATATTTCTATCTTTATAAATTAGGTATGTTTATATATTTGTATGTACAGGGTTCACTCCTAAACTAATTAACCAATCATTATGAATTTGGGAACACAACTGATAGGTCTAAGTAATCCAACTATGGGCTATATTTAGTTTAATTTAGTTTTATGCAAAGGGAGTGGAAGCCCTTCCGGGGAAAATTTTGTGAAATTTTAACAATAGGTATTAGACATCAATTAATAAATATTCCCCAAATTTCAGTTTGCGGAGTATTTTAAAGGGATTTTAGGGGTTATAATATGAGCACAACCTCCCATTTGAAAATTCAAATATATCAGATTTGATCCATTATATCTTGATTTTAATCTTCGTAAGGGGACAAAAGTGATGCAAAACTGTTCTGTTGAGGGAATTAATTTTACCCGTCTTGGGACAGGTATTCTTCTAGTACATATATATATATATATATATATATATATATATATATATATATATGAGTAAATATGGCAGATGTATGGGTTTTTTATCTGTTTTTGGATTAAAAAATTTTTTTAATGCATTTTGATGTAGAGTTGAGTTTAATAATGAATCGTATTTACCGAGGTATTTGAGAAGTCTTTTCTTGTGATTTGCTTCTATTTTTAGTGGAATTGAACAGTTTTGGACATGTATATTAAATTAATGTGTTTATTTTCTGTGGTATAATTCTGATTTGAAAAAGTTTGTTCTGATGAGTCAGCATTTATAATTTTTATAATTAATTTTATGACTTAAAATAAATGTTGCCTCAAAATAGCTGTAAACAACCATACTAACTTGGTGTATGCTTTTTATTTAGAACTTAATTTAAAAAAATTTTTTGAATGGCCAAAATCTATCTCTATCTACATATATATATACTCTTCTGAGAAACGTTTTAATAAATATTTTTTTCTTTGTTTTGTTTTTTGAATTTATTTTTAGAAATAATTTGTCTAACAAATTTAATTTGTCTTTTCCATTTTAGGTTCAGTTCACTGGAGGATCCTGCAATGATTCCAACAAAGATTATTACCTCGCATTTGGATCCATTTTTATTATCCTTTCCTGTGTTTCCTTCATACAATTGGTCAGTTTATATATTTATATTTTCATGTTTTCAACACTAATCTCTGACAAATTGAGAGAAAGATATAAAATACATTTGTAGGTTTAATGTTTACAAAGAAAAATCGTGAAATCCTTAAAAAAAACTGACTATTTATCTGTTTTATTTTATTTTTTTAAACTTTGTTAGAAAATGTTTATTGATCAACAAAATAAATAATTATTGGCATCATATATAAAAAAAAGTTTTAAAATATTCTGTATTTTTTGTTATTTGTAAATCTTTCTAAAATTATTTTTAACAATGATAGTGTTGAAATTTGATGTCTCTTTAAACACATTATACACCCTTGTAGCTGGAACTCCTGTGTCATTATCATCTTATCACAGGTCACTGGTCTTCTGTTCGGATAGAGAAATATACTCAGACATCATTTCCAGAACTCCGATATAAAGAGGGATCTATATATTTAGTTATTCACACTTTACTGAGAGAGAGAGAGTAAGATACGGGACTCGGTTCATGCCCCCCCCCCACACACACACACACACACTTTCCACATCGGGGCTAGGAGAAGCGATTGCTTTCTGCGTGCACTCACTTCAGAGTCTGACGGGAACATGAGATCACAAAACACTTTCAGGGGAAATGACGTCAGATCTTAATCTTTGCTTATTCATAGAGGTCACACTTTTAACTCTACAGTCGTCAATCATTTCTAGTTGGTCACTTTTGACTAATCCATCATTCTTTGGCCTTCATTATATAACAATAGTGAAAATGTTTTTACTATTGATGATTGTTATTCAAACATATTAAACACACAAACAGTAGCTGGAAATTTACAAAAGAAATGCAATGAATTATTACATGGAAAACAATATGGAAAGATATCGTCTGCTTCAGTGCTATTCATACTAAGATTATTTTTCCAAATCCAAAAACGTTTATAGTTTGACAAAAAGTATTTAATTTTCAGCTTTTTATTTAATTTTCAACTTTTTATTTAATTTTCAACTTTAAAAAAAAAATGTTACTATATAGCCCTTAAATGCTTTCTTTTTTTTATATTGGTTTGAAAAAAAAAAATTATCATCAAAGATACTGATTACCTATTCAGTGGGGGTACTGATGCAAGATCACACTAATACCTACTCACACTTGCCAACAGACTCGTTGCAGATGTGAAACAAGTTGCAGTTTGACACATTTTCGTTGAATATAATATTAAATAGTCATTTTGTTGGAATGTGTTTTATTTGAAACAAAAAGCATTTAAGGTTCTTAAACCTTAAATGCTCTTTAAGAAATGTTTTTCTCCAACTGACAAGAATTCCAATAAGTTGCTCCATCATTTTTTGACTTCTTTAGACAAATTATTCTGTAACAAAAACAGTCATAATTTCTATTAGAAATAATGTTGTTATAAGTCGTTTTGATTTCATTACTTGTTTTGAGTCCATAACTCTGTTGACAAAAAAAAAAGTAAGAAAAAGCTTTGATGTACGTACCCGCGATGGAAAGCATATATCACACACCAAAAACACCGTAAATTGATCAAGTATTTTTTTTTTACAAAAAATCAAATTTGATGAGTAAACAACGATCGTTTTTCTAGCGATGCCATGTTGGAAATTGTGCTTTTGGAGTTATCTCCCATGTCTGGCAACCCAATTTTTAACATAGCGTTAATAGATCGACGATCGTTGTTTACCCATAAAATTTTATTTTCTTTTGTAAAAAAAAAAAAAAATAATAATAATTTAAAAAAAAAATACTTGATCAATTTATGTGAGTTTTGGTATACAATATATGCGTTCTGTCACGGGTACGTACATCATAAAAGATTTCTTAATTCATTTTTTTTACATGTCGGCAGAGTCATGGACTTGCACCCTTTTTTTTTTTGGACTGCATATTTTCAATCTTTTAATATGAGGATTTGCTAAGAATTTTAAAACCAGTTTAAACGACTTTCAATTCAACAGTTTAAATGCTTTCAAATTGCTTTCACATTTCAAAGGGTTACAAAGTAATTCATTCTTTTTTTTTTTTTACTTATTGGCTGATTTGTTAACGAATAAACCGAAATGCATTCTGGTGGATTTAATTTCGTAATTAGTTTTTTTTAATAGTATTTTTTAAAATTTAATTTTATTTTGCACTATTGGATTTTTTTTTATTTTGATAAATATTAGATTAATAGCAAAAAAAAAAAAAAATTTCAAGGTGTAATTCTCAAAATTACATTGACACGATTAATACACACATAATGTGAAGTTCTTTCATAACTGTATTAATATAGATGTGATTTTTTCTGTTTGTTCTTTGTTCATCTGTAATTTATTTATAACTGCACTTTTTCTTGTGATTTTCAACTACAGTGTATATGCATCTGGTCAGAATACATTAAAGAGCAGAAACATTCTATCTGCAGTGCCTTGAAAGTAACGACTCAAAAAGTGCTCTATGTCCTTATTATTTGTGCAACTGCCATCAGAGCTACATACTTCTTTACGAAGGTAAGTCATTTCTATGGAAATAAATGGATGCACCAAACAGTATTATGCAATAAAAAAAAAAGTCCAATTCTGTTTGTTCTAATAATAATAATATAACAAAGGTATCGGTAGTAAAAGTTATGAAAGTTTAAATATCCGTTCTGACTTCAGATGAGAAAAAAGCAAATCAATTTTGGCTATAATGAATTTTCGGCACATGTTCGTCTTTTACCATAGTCCGTTTTTCACAACTTTTTACTGACCATTTTTTTTTTCTTTTTTCGGTGTACACTTACCTATCAGGCTGCTAGAGAATTCCGGTGTTTTTGGACATTTTTTTCAAATATTTTACATTTTAGGAGGGGGGATCAGTTTCCAATGTTAATTCAACATAGACTGACTACAAAAGACCCCCCCCCCCCGAAATGGTTAATCTAAAATATTTAAAGACCTCAAGGATCCATTCTGGGCCCAACTCTCTTCCTGATCTTCATAAACGATCTTCCAAACCATCTTCTGAGATCATTCATTGACATCTATGCAGACGACACAACTATTTATGGCAACACTTCAAAGAGCATTGATGATCAAGATCTTTCTAACTCTCTCTCTCTCTCTTCCAACTTGGAGCACGTGGTGCAATGGGAGGGAAAAAGTGGCTTGTTACTTTTAACGCCTCTAAAACCAAGCTTCTCTTTTTTTTCCACCACCAACGCTAGGATCCTCACTTCTCAGTCGAAATGAATGGTTCTCTCCTTGAGAAAGCTTCCTTTCTTTGATAAGCTTTTAGGACTGATTTTCACCCCAGACTTGAAATGGAAGACTTACATCAAACCTGTTGCAAAGGTTGCTGAAAAAATGGTTGGATCATTCCATCGCTCCAGAAAGTCCCTCATCCCGGATGCAATCCTCTACCTGTATAAGTTTCTAGATTGTTAAATACTTTGAATAAAATGTGCATGTTTAGCGATAAAGATGCGATTTGAAACTGAAGTGTGATTAACACATAGAGCCTCTATAAAAATGCATGGACACATTGATAAAATATTTTTGAAATGAAGATATAAGTATAATATCTATATATTTGCATTCCTTTGGAAGATTGGCAGGATGCGTCTTGGTTAAAAGATGTCTTTCAAAATGGAGTGCCTCTGACTATGGTGCGGATGATACTTTCATCATTATTGCAGTTGGAAGAGAATAACCCCCTCCCCATCTCAAAAAAATGTCCTGTTTTTAAGAAACTATTCTTCATGTGTCTCTGTTAGTCACTTGAAGGCTCCAAAATAACTTGACAGAATTGCATCAAATTTGGCATTAAGTGTCTTTGAGATGTCTCATGCATCATTGGAGATGGAGAGTAGAAATATTAATACTATTATTATAAACAATAAACACCTTTATGGCTTTAGAACTATTTGTCAGAATTACATCAAACTTGGCATGAAGAATCCTTGAGATATTGGATGTGTCATATGGCATCAAAACTATAATACTACTACCATCAATACCTATAATACTAATAACATTAAACACTTAGAGCCTCTAAAGGTATTGGACAAAATTGCAATAAATTTAGCATGAAGAGAACTTGTCATACAGAGTCAAAATATATACTATTATTAATTATATCATCATCATGATATTCGGTTTAATGTCTATTTTACATGCTGGCATGTGTTGGACAGCTTTTTAAAATTTACTTCCAAATTAACCTATCTCAATGTAACCAAATTAATGAAGTCTCTTGTTCTGCACACATCTCTCTATACTGTCCAGTAATAAAAAAAACTTATAGACTTCAAAGCTGTTGACTCAAAATTTGGTATAAAAAGCCCTTGAGATGCTTGATATAATACTAATTTTAATGCTTAGATAAAGCCCCAACTGGCTGTTTGAGCAGATTGCTGGTTAGTGAAAAATAAAATAACAATGAACTGAAGCATAAAATTAGTTTCCCTTGCATTTCTCAGAAAGGTTTTGTTTGTTGGTAAGTTAGTCGATCATGTTTCAGTTGTAAATATCATTTTCATCGTTGCGTGTGCAGATTGAATGAGACAAATCCATGGCCATACCCATAACAGACCAGCTAGACGCACGTCTGACTGCTTGAACTGGGGGTCAGTCATTCACCAGATAAACTTTTAGCTGGTAACACTTCGTTGTCACTTTGTTGATATTTTGGAAGACAAAACACTCGGACCTTATTTTGCTCATTATAATTGCCTTAACAGACTGTCACAAAACTTTTTGACCATTTTGAGAAATATTCAATAAATTATTTTAAACTAAAAAAAAGTAAGTGATATTTCATCAATGAATAGAGCTGTTTACATGTAAATGAAACGGTTGAAACATGTATAGTATACTTCCTAAGAATATATAAAAGATTTGAAATTCAGAATGTACAAGTTATTAACAAATTCTCAAAGACAATACTTTTTTAAACTTAAAAAAAGTGATATTTCGTCAATGAACAGCTGTTTACATGTAAATAAAACGTTAAAAACATGTATAGTATACTTTTATTTATGTTTTTAAATGGAAATCGCTCCAGACAAGAGATGAAGCCACTTGATATAAGGAGCTAAAAAATACTACTTCAAGGTTAAAAACAAGCAAACAATAAGTGTTAGACGGATAGATTCTGACGCAGATACTTTAAATAAAACAAACTGAGGAATATCTGTTTGATGTACGTACCTGTCACGGGCTGAATATATCCTATACAAAAAATCACGTAAATTAATCAAGTAGTTTTTATTTTATGAAAGAAAATTAAATTTTAAATTTTAACGAATAACGTGGAAATACGTCCTCATTAAGGCTTATTATGAATTTCGGTTATCTCCCTTGAATATCACTTGAATAACTTGTAATGGAGGACGTATTTCCATGCTATTCGTTATTCGATTAAATTAGTTTTTCTTTTATAAAATAAAAACTACGTAATTAATTTACGTGCTTTTTGGCATAGGATATATTCAGCCCGTGACAGATACATACATCAAATAGATATTCCTCAGTTTGTTTTATTTAAAGTATCCGCTAAACTGTAAAAGCACCGGGGTGGCCATGGACGCATCTTATTTTAGATGTATCCAAGCATCTCTGTAAGAAGCTTTGTCCATCAGTCGGTCATACTTAAGATCGAAATAGAATTTTTGTTGGTCTGTTACTAGTGTTGGGACGATTAATCGGAATTGGGAATCTGAAAAATCAGAACTTTTGGGGGAATCGTATTGGAATGGGAAAGATTTGTGCCTATTCTCAGATGCCAAAAACGATTCTTTTTTAATTGTTTTTTTTTTTGTTTGTTTTTGTTTAAAACCAAAATTTCGATTGCTGGTACTAATTATAAAATGATAAATATTTATTGATTTTAAACACCAGTCAAACTTAAATCTGCAAGTGTATTTTTGTATTTGCGAAAATTTATGCACATACTACATGTGTTTTTAAAGTAAACTGAAAATAAAAATCAACAACTCTATAGCTAAATATTTAAAAAGAATCGGAATCGGGAATTTAGAACGGAATCTAGAAACATATTGGAATCGTCCCATCACTATCTGTTATGCTTAAATTCAAAATAGTAGTTTTGTTGGTCTGTAACGCTTCAGTTCTAAATAGATATTTCCTTAGATTATTTGAACTACTGTTCTCATCTTAAATGTTATTTTCACAGGGTTTCGGCCAATGTAACCTCTGACCGTAAAAGGTTAAGCTTCTTGAATCAGCTAAATAAATCAAATCTCGTTTAATCATTGTTTTTGTCTTGAATCCAGTTCCAAGTTATTTTCTAGTTTGTTTTTTTGTTTAATTAATCACTTTCTTCCAAGGTTAAAGTGTCATTTACGAAGGGTTTATGCAACCCAAGCACTTTTTTTTTTTTTTATCAAATGATAAAAATATGTCCGCTTTGTTATCTGCAGTTCCAGCTTCATTTACCAGATCAGATCTCTTCAAACTTGTGGTGTGCTTATTATCCTTTACTACTGACTGGCTTCACACTTATTGTATGCTATTGGGCAGAGGTAAGCATCCAACACTTTTCTTTTATGAAATTTACATATATATATATATATATAGTTAAAAAATATAGTTATCCAGACATGTTTTGTCATCTGTATGACTCATCAGTGTGGCTAGACGCAGTGAGATTCGAAACCGGGGCCCCAGTGGCTGACGCCGGCCACTCTACTACTAAGCCACGAACCCTGCTAATAGCAGTGGTAGAGATGTATCGCATTATAAAAGTTAACATTTATTTATTTATATTTTTATTTGCGATACTGATAATTCAAAGTATTCAATTACATATATGTGTGTGTATG